>JANIBP010000001.1:1200000-1921806 GCA_024713535.1 Rhodotorula sphaerocarpa
TCTACAACGGCGCCAACATCGATATCCCCCTCCCTCCCGTCACCTACAAGCTCCTCTCTGCGAGCTCGTCGAGCGCGCTCACGCTGCCGGACCTCGCGAGCTTGAACCCGGCTTTGGCGCGCGGACTCGAGCAGCTGCTCGCGCACCCTGCGGACCAAGTCGCAGACACGTTCTGTCGCACGTTTGTCGGGTCGTACGAGGCGTGGGGCGAGGTGGTCGAGTATAATCTCGTCAAGGATGGCGGGGAGATCGTCGTTGATGGAGAGAACCGACAAGGTAGGCATTCGGAAACCCTTTCAGTCGGTCGGAATAGACTCGCGCGCTGACGCTCTGTGCACCTTCTACGTCCGCAGACTATGTGGACCGTCTGGTCGACTTTACGCTCATCGGCTCGGTCGAGGACCAGTTTACCTCGTTCGCAAAGGGATTCAGCGAGGTCTGCGCGGGGAACGCCCTCTCCCTCTTCAAGGCGGAGGAGCTCGAGCTCGTCATCCGCGGGTCGCCGGAACAACTCGACGTCGGCGCACTGAGGACGGTCACGATCTACGAGGGCTTTTCTCAGACCGAGCCTTCCGTCGAGTGAGTCAAACCTGTCCGCAGGGGTCTACAAGCACCGGAGGACTGATGGCGAGCTCGCGCAGCTTCTTCTGGTCCGTCTTTGCCGCCTTCTCGCCCGAGGACCAGCGGCGCCTACTCGCCTTCATCACGGCCTCGGACCGCCTGCCCGCGACCGGCATCACCTCCCTGGAGCTCAAGCTGCAGTGCCTCGGCGACGACTGCGACCGCTTCCCGCAGAGTCATACGTGCTTCAACACGCTCAGCCTGTATCGGTACTCGACGCGCGACAAGATGGAGGTCATGCTCAGGAGGGCGATAGACGACAGGTCAGTCTGCGCACGGGTTCTAATCGAACGACTCCTGTCTTTTTGAAGCTGACTGGTCAATGTCCATAGTGAGGGATTCGGCTTGCGGTAGTGTTGCGCAGCTAGACAGGATGATCGGAGACGCGGAGCACGTGGAACTGCGATCCCCACGCAGCCCTTTGCAGCCTTTTGCAGCCTCCTCCCTTTTGAAAAGCACAGCGAGGCTAGCTTGGCACATGTTTCTTACTGTCTCGCTCTCACGACCGCGAGCAACGTAGAACCTACGCTCGCGCTGATGTGCGTCTCGCCAAAGAGTCTGCCTTCATCATTCGACTCTTCTCAGTTCTTTCTCTTCTGCTGTCGCCTCGCTAGCCCCTCAGACCAGGCTCGAACCGCCTCAGCACGACTCCGTGTAGGCATCGCTATCATGTCGGCTCCGTTGCCAAGGCGTGCACCGCAGGCTGCCACGAGCTTCAGATGGAAGCGTGCGAACGTCTGGCTGGGCAAAGGTATCCCACTCCTCCTGCTCGTCTTCGCCTGGAAGGGCTGGGAGCTTGTCCTGTACCGCATCAGTGTGTACTCCACTTCCGCTCCCAGCCCATCGACCGGCTGCTGAGATTGCTGCACAGTTCCCGACATCGCCGCATCCCGACCTCGAGGAGCGATTTTATATGCCGTCATCATGCATGCTGCGCTTGCGATGACGCTCGTGTCGTACTTCAAGGTGTACCTGCACTCTCGGAGGCCGCCCGATGCCAAGGAACCGCCAAAGCCCGTCCGAGCGAAGCGTATCGTACGGCTCGACTCGCTTCTTTCGCCTGCTTCCCCGCTCACAATCGGTTTGCGCAGGTGTATGCTTGCGACGAGGACGGAGAGCCTTTAAGATGCTACCGGGACAGTTGTGGCGGGGCGTGGCAAGCGCTCCGGACTCGACACTGCCGAGACTGCGGGACCTGCCGGCCCGTCTTTGACCACCATTGCGCTTTCATGGACAACTGCATCGACGCCGAGACGCACAAGGCGTTCTTCTGCTTCGTCTGCTACGCTGCGGTGGTTGTCGGGCTCGGGCTCGGGCCGCTGTTGCCGCAGCAGTGGCGGGCTTTGCGGACGGTCGTCGGTCTCACGTGGTCCAGCGAGACCATGTCGGAGGAGTGGTGGCGCCGGTGGTACAGCTGGCTGGGTGGACCCGTCTGGCGGTGAGCTCGCTCGAGGCTTCTCGGCCCCGTTGGCGCCGGCTTCCGCTGAGCGTTTTCCCTCGTCACAGCTACGCCGGAGGAGTCCTGCTCGGCTACCGGCAATATGCCCGTTTGCACAAGTGGCCGCCACCCAATAAGCTCACGCTCGCGACGCCTTCGCTCGCAACACTTGCGATCACCTTCTCGGCGTGCATGATTGTGGTCATCGCGATCAGCAGTAAGTTCCATCGCTCGAGGCCTCTCGAACAGAGCTAACTGTCTCCTGCGATGGGGCACAGTGATCATCGTGATCCTGCGCAACGCCGCCAAGGGGCTTTCGACCGTGCAGATCGAACGAGCGCGCATCTACCGTGCCCGCCAGAAGCGTGCTGCCGCCGGCATTCGATCGTTGAGGCCTCACGAAGCACGACTGCGGGTCTACATCCCGCCCAAAGAAGAAAGCTCAGTCATCCGAACAGACACGACTCTCTTGGTGGAACCGGACATCCCGTTGTTCGACTTCGGCTGGCGAGAAAACCTGCGGAGGGCGTTCGGCTTCCACGCGCGGGAGTGGTTCAATCCATGGCAGCCAGGGTGCGTCTTCCGCAATATGCGCTGTCGATTCGGCGACTGACGCGTCTGGCTCGTGCAGTCGGCATTCGGACCTCGACCAGAACCCGAAGGTCGTAGCGGAGCTTCGAGCGCGGGCATCCAAGCAGACTTCCTGACGGACGACGTAGATTGAGTGCATACGATAGGAAGGGTACAAGCAACAGTGGGATCGAGAGTGCGCATAGAGAGGTTGACGGCAGCCTGGGCGAGAGCTTCACGAATTCTTCTGTTTCTTCGCGGCGGAGGAGAGGACCATCCCTGCTGGACGCTTCACACTCGTCTCCCCTGCGTGTCGAGTTCACCGTCATCAGCAAAAACTCGCAGCTCGGGACAAACCGCTCCCCTCAGGCTCACACTGGAAGAAATTGCAGCGGTATTGCGGGTCGACGTGGATCTTGGCCTGTCCTTGGTCGTACCCGGGGCCGACCGGTCTATAACGATACCGCGTGAGTCGCTGTGGCTCTCGACCGTGTATGCGAGCGCGATATGCTTACCTGGCGCAGAGATAGAAGCGTCGGCCCTTGTTCACGCCCGGCTTGTTCACTGTCCACAGCCTCGACGTCTCCTGGTGCCCTTCGCACAGTGGCGGCGGTTTCGCCGCAAAGATGTTCGACCAGGCGCTGGCAGAATCGGCGTTCAGGTTATACGGTTCCGCGGACGCGGCTGCGCGGGCTTCGGCGTCGAGAGCGGGGTCTGCCTCGTCGTCGTCCAGGACGAGGACTTCGCGATCAGAGCCGTCGCGGGAGATGGACCCAGGCGATGGTGACGGCTTGGTGCGCGAGGCTGCGGATCCAGACTGCGAGCTACGGCTCGAAGCAGGCGGAGGCGACCCCGTCTTGCTCTTCTTGCGCTTCTTCTTCGGCGGCTCGATCTTGGCGGGCGGTTTGAAGAAGCTTGACAGCTCTTGCTGCCCCGTCTTCTTCGCTTCTGCTGGCGTCGTTGAGCGTTCCTTGCCCTTCTTCGAGTGTCCATTCGACCCGTTCTCGCCATTGTCCTGGCTCGACGACGGTGCGCGAGCCGCGGACGATGAAGGCGGGGGAGGCATCGACGGGGCTTTCGCCGCGGGTCCGTTAGACGCGGCTGGCGATGGGGACGGAGATGCCTTCGGAGCGAGGTCACTCTTCTTTCCGAAGAAGCTCTGCAGGGTCTGCTGTTTGCCGGAGAACTCGGGATAGAAGCGGGCGGCAAAGGCTGGCGGATCGGGCAGCTTGTCCGAGCGCTGCCTGCCAGGGTTCATGAGGCTCCACAGATCGAGCTTGCCGTGAACCGGATCCTCGATCTCGTCGTGAAAGTCGACGTAGACCGGGCAGTGGTCGGAACCGACGACGGCGGGCTGTATGTCTGATCCTTTCACCCATGGCAATAGCTCGGGCGTGATCAAGATATAGTCGAGTCGCGTTCCGTAGTTGGTTTTGCTGCGCGTCCCGAGGTCAGTCGTGCTTTGGAACACCAAGCAGCGGGGCGGCGTACCGAGCCTCCGTTTTCGTGTCCCAGCCTGTCGAGCACCGCGAGGGTCAGCAACAAGCTCTAGAATAGCGAGAGGCCCCTCCGGATGCGCACAGGTGAACATGCCGAGTCGGTCGGGGTGCAACCTCCGCGTTATGTCGATCATGGGCCCTTCCGGTCCGACGAACGAGCGTAACCAGGCGCGAGGCGGATGATCGGTGAAGTGCTCGAGGTCTTGATCTTTTGCGCGTTTCCCGGGTTCTGCGGTGTCGAGGTCGGAAGAGCAAATGTTCTGCGGGCGGGGAGGCTTTGTGAGCGATGAGGATAGCGATGCCAGCGTCCTTAGAGGACTCACGAGGTCCCCGACGACAAGCACTTGGCGCCCCGCCTTGATGAGATTGCGCACACGACGGTCGACCATGGCATTGAAGTGGTTCTTGAAGACCAGGCGATCCGAGTTGGTCTCGTTCGGGCAGTACCTTCCGCGCGCATGGGAGCCGTCAGCGCCAGGTCGTCAGGTGGTCCAAAGTGCGGATCGCCTCACAGATTGATGAGAACGAACAAGCCACAGTCGATGATGGTTGTCCGTCCCTCCGTGTCGAGGTCCTTCATCGTGTTGTAATCCATGTCGACCTCACTGCTGAGCGGGTACCCTCCGATCCGGTTCGTCACGGCCAGGTCGGAGGGCAGAAGCGCCGAACCGATGCCCTCTTCGGCCCGGACCGGGACCACGGCGTCGCGTTTGGTAAAGATCGCCGTGCCATGGATGCCCCTGACCGAGCGGCGGAAGAAGGAGTAGAAGGCGTCGAAGGCCGACATGCAGGCCATCTCCTTGACCATCTGCGCCCGCGTAATTTTCGTCTCTGTGGTCGGGCGGTGAGTGATCTTTGCGGAGCTGTGATCGCAGGGAGAGAAGCCGGAATCAGCAGACGAGCGTACCTTGGATGCAGATGATGTCGCCGCCCAGATCCTCCATGATGCCCTCGTACGTCCGCTTCTGATTCCATCTGGCGTTGGGCAGACGGAGCGCAGTCAGCGGAAGTATAGGTTGAAGACCAGCGCTGAGAGGCGCTCTGGGACGGACGGGTGGTACTGGACCAGGGTCTTAATGCCGTTCTGCGAAGCAGTTCGAGGACGACGACGTCAGCTGACGTGCGGGCGCAGCTGCCGCGCAGACTTGGGACGTACCACGTTCCAGGTAATTAGACGCATACTGGGCAGACTCGACCAGTCGATTCGATGCGTTCAAGCGGCGAGAGTGACGGAAATTCGATTCGGAACGCGCCAAGTCGCTGAACAGCAGCGGGGCGAGATCGCCGCCGTTCGGTCGGACTGCAAGCGACACACAGCGGAAATAAGCGTAGACCAACAGGCGCTGGTCCAGAAGGAGGACTGCGCCGGCGAGGTCGCGGCGAGAGGTCAACACGAGAAAGTGGCGCCGCACTCCGAATGTCAACTCCGGTCAATACAAACTTTCATATTCCCGACTAAGACCTCATTTGTGGTCTCGCAACGATGCAGGCAGTCCGAGCAGACCCCGAGGAGTTGGGCATCTCTTCTATACTCGGTTCGGATAAAGAGAGGGCGCGGAAAATCCTCTATGTCGCAGAACGAGCCCGTCTAGTTAGATCATGCCTCCCCTCGCGCCTCGAGGATGCACTCCCGCAAGCGCTGGAACCCGAGCTCGGCGTCCTCTTCCGTCGCCATCGAGAACGAAACGCGCACATGCGAAGAGACGCCTTCGTTCGGGAGGAAGCCGACGCCCGGGACGGCGAGGACGCCCTTCTCGAGCGCAGTCGAGGAGATGAGTCGGGAGGAGTCGCCCGGAGAGCCGTCCTTGGTGAGCTGCAGGTTCAAGAAGAGCTGTGTAGAGGAGTCGCCGCGTCAGTCGATGCTCCTCGCTGAACGAGCCAAAGGGTGCGAGCGTGAGGATGTCCTTCCCGCGCGACGACTCACGAACATGCCCGCCTCCGGGCTGACCCAAGTCGCCAACCCGTCGAGGTACTTGTGCGCGACTTTTTCAAACATGTCCCGCTTCTCCTTGTAGAACGCGGCGACGCGCTGGCAGTGCGCGAGGAAACCGTCGAGGCCCCACTTGTTCAGCAAGACGATCACGATCGCCTGGGTGGTCGAACTGTACAGGTCCTCTTAGTAAGCGGTGTCGGTACGTCCCGGGGCAGAGACACAGAAGACCTACGAAGGCTGCAAGTTGGTGTTCGAGGTGTGCAGGTCGATCACGTTAAGGAGCTCGGGCGCGCAGGTCACAAAGCCCAAGCGCATGCCTGCGAGGGGTTCGACATCGATGTGAGCGCTGAGTCTCTTCACGGACGGGCTCAGGGCGTAAAAGCCAGCCTTACCGGAACTGAGGATCTTGGAGAACGAATCGAACCGGACGACCCGTCCCTTCTGCGCGCCCTCCTGCCCCTCGAGCTCAAAGTAGCTCGGAATGAGGTGGTCCGAGTCGAAAGAGAGGTAGTGGTACGCGTCGTCTTCGAGCAGGAGCAGGTTGTACTTCTGGACGAGGGCGAGGATTGCCTTCCTCCGTTCGAGCGGGGCCGTCGCACCGGTCGGGTTCGACCCAGTCGGGCTGGCAAGCGTCCGAGGCACCATCAGTACTCCTGTCTCTTTGTCTCGCTACGGATCGTGGTGCCATCACATGGTGTAGAGGAGCTTCGGGAAGCGCTTCCCGGGGTATTTGGTGCTGAAGTTGGCGAGGGTGTCTTCGAGCGCAGCCGGGTCCAGCCCCTTGGTGTCGACGGGGACCTCTGCAGCGTCGGAGACAGGTGAGTTCGGGCTGGACGCTTGCGGAAGTCAGCGGGCCTTACCGATGAGGTTGACCTTGTGACGGTTGAGAAGGCCGAGGGTGCCGCTGCGAGTCGGGGGACGATCAAGGCGTCAACAACAAGCTCGACATGCTACCTTCGCAGAACCAGAGCGCACGAGTACACTGGCGACTCCATCAGGATCGAGTCGTCATCGTTGACAAGCGAGCAGAACGCCTGGCCGAGGTATGTCAGTCACTCCCGGCGAAACCTCCGGAAAGAGAACGGTCACGGACCTTGTTGATCAGGTCCTGACTTCCGCTGCCGAGACTGACACGCCAGCTGCCATCCTTCGGGCGCTTGTGCCGGACCTCTTGCAGGCTCTCGAGCCACTGGTTCAAGGCGGGAAGGCCGGGGGTCGCGCCGTACTGCAAGCCTTCGGTGAGAGCCTCGGCCTCGACGGTCAAGGTCTCGACTGGGTCGCCAGGAATCTGCAAGCGGAGGGGCTAGTCAGAGGGCGCACGGATCATGGAGAGAGACGCAGGGCGGGTGGACAAACGCGAGGCTTCAGGTCGACTTTGATCGCCGAGAACGGGAACGTTTCGGCGTTGGGCTTGCCGGCCAAAAAGGAGACCATGCCCGGGCGCTTCTCTGTCATGCGTACGGATGGCCGTGAGTCCCTCGGGCGGGAGATCCGCAATCACGATAGCGAGTCAAGCGACGCACCGAGCGGAAACAGGCCACGGACTGTTCGGAAGAGGGCAGTACAGTCAGCATAGGTGAATATGGCACATCCAGGCACGCTCGGACAGCCGTCAAAGCCTGTGGCGAATGCGTTTTCGCCCCGAGCGACGGCGGCTAAGGTCGGCAGCAGGATCCGGAGAAGACAGACAAACTCACTCGCGCTCGGCTGCCAGCGCCGGCCCGATTCGGAGATGTAGTAGTCCCAGTCAATCTTCTGAGTCTCTGCCATGCTTGCTGCAGTCGCTTGATCGCTTGTGTGCGGTGGAAGGAGCGCCGCGGGTCGTTCGTCCGGTTCTTCGGAAATTCTCTCGGCCGACGCCGCCGCTCCTCCGTCCGCTCCGTATGCTCGCTCGCTCGACTCGCAGCGCCCTTCCTGCTCTTGTACGACCTTTTGCTACCGCCCGCACGCCTGCCATGCCCGTCGAGCGCCCCACCGCCGAGCGAGCCGAGGATCTCCTCCACAACTATCGCGAAATCGCCAAGCAGGTCGACGCCGCAGCTCAGAAGCGAGGTGCAGGGCCAAAGGTGAGTCTGCGGGGCGCTAGTATGCCGCGGCAGCGACTCCTGAGATCGCATAGTTGTTGACGCCAGAGTCCGATCGCCCGCAGCCGCGACTGGTCGTCGTCAGCAAGTTGAAGCCCTCGTCCGATATCCTCGCGCTGTACGAACACGGAATCCGGCACTTTGGCGAAAACTACCCGCAGGAGCTCGAGGGAAAGGCGAAAGAGGCGAGTCTTCCCGGGGAGCCCTGATGATGTCGTCTTCGGTGGACTGACCCCTCCTCGACTACGGAAACAGCTCCCGGAGGACATCGCATGGCACTACATCGGCACTCTGCAGTCCAACAAATGCAAGATGCTCGCCTGTACGTCCGCATCGGCCTGCCTTTGTCGCCTGGCTTACCCGTTCTGATGAGACTGACCCTGCGCCCCGCCCGCAGCTATTCCGAACCTCTTTGCGATCGAGACCCTCACCTCGGTCAAGGCTGCGAACCAGCTGCACTCGACGCTCTCCTCCCTGCCGACCCCGCGCTCCTCGCCACTGAACATCTACCTCCAAATCAACACCTCGGGCGAGGCGCAAAAGTCGGGCCTGCCCGCGCTCGACCCCTCAGCGACCGAGGGCGAAGCCGTCGACGTCGCGGCGCACATCCTCGCGCAGTGTCCGACGCTCCGGCTCCGCGGCCTGATGACGATCGGGTCGCTCGACGCCTCGACGTCGGCGCACCCGAACCCGGACTTTGAGCGCCTGAAAGAGACGCGGAGTGCGCTCCTCGCGACGCTGCGGGAGCGCAAGGACGTCGACGAGGCGGTTCAGAAGCTCGAGGCGGAGCAGGAGGGCGGGTTGGAGCTGAGTATGGGCATGAGCAGCGACTTTGCCGAGGCGATCGAGCAGGGCAGCTCGAATGTCCGTGTCGGGTCGTCGATCATGGGCGCGCGGCCACCGCGGCATACGGCGTAGTCCTTTCATCGTCGCTGTATCTACTATTCTGCACAAGGGAGATAACTTGCCGAGAGAAGAGAGAGGGGTGCCGAGTGTAGAGTTCCCCCTGGCCGAGTGTCTCCCCGGATCCTCGGCCGGCGCAAGCACTCGCCTCAACTCGGCTGGCCTTTGGACCGCGCAACGCTCGCAGCAGCTCTCCAGGAGCCATGGCAGGCAAAGGAGGACAGTGGCAGCCTCAGCACGACTACCGCGGCCCAGACGGCTACGCGCTCGAGGACCCAGGCGGCGCGCAAGCCGGGCCGTCGACGCTCGCTCACCCGCCGCCGCATCCCGGACAGCCTTACGACGGCAAGTACCGCTCTGTCCAGCTCGCCAGGAGCTCACTTGGACTACTAACAAGTATGCTGACACTCGTGCCAACCGCCCACAGCGTATGCGCACGCCGTCGCGCCGCACGAGAGCAAGCGCGACAAGCGGCGGCGAGAGATGGTCGACCGCGTCTCCCGCCTGAACGAGGACACGATCGCACGCAGGGACAGGTGAGTCGCGCTCTCGGGATGCGTCCTTTACGAGCGCGCTGGTCCGGATTGGGCTGCGAGGAGCGCGTCGCTCGATCGGAGCGTCACAGCCCCTCCGGCCGGTGGGGGGGGGGGGGGAGCGGAAAGGGATGGCAAGCCAGCAGGCCTGCCCGGAGCTCGCGGGGCAGTGGACGCTCGCTTGAACGTCACGATGGCGGGTCGAGCACGGTCAAAGAACGACATTGCAGCCCCGCAGCATGATCGCATCCACCGGACTACACCCTCTGCACGTCGACCCGCTTGCTGACCTCTTCTCGTCCCACCCTGTCCACCTGTACTCGCTCTACAGGATCTTCCATGACCTGTCCGAGATCTATGCCCGTACCGCCGACGAGCTCCTGCCGCCGCCGGTCTTCCCCACTTCCGACCTGTCCATCCCCGTCGGCGAACTCCCGCCCTCGCTGCCCTTCACCGACCCCGTCATCCCCGACATGCACCCCGTCCCGTACCTGTTCTCCCTGCACCGCCTCTCGATGGAGCGCGCGCACGAACAGCTCGCTCTGAGGCTCTTCCACGCGCACCAGCTCGCGAGCGCCAAGCGGTTGTACGACGCCGAGGTCGACAGGATCGAGGACGAGTACGAGGCGGCGACGAAAGGCGTCGTCGAGCGGTTGTACGATGGCGTCGAGGAGCGAAAGAAGCGACTCTTGGAGGAGAAGGAGGGCGAGGGTGTCACGATCGGTCAGTCTCGTTCTGCAAGCAGGTACTCTAACCGTCCGCCGAGACTGATCAGACGATCGTCCCGCACAGATACGTTCCTGGAGACGCAGAGGACCCATGGCACGCGGCGCATGCGCGGGAACGGCCGCGCCGGAGGGTCCTCCCGCCCGCACGCCAGCAACGGCTCCGGTGCCGCCTCGCCGTCCGAGTCCCTCTCGAACGGCAAAGAAGGCGCAGGCGGCGCGAACGGGACCGCGAGTGGTGTCGGCGGCGCAGGCGGCGGAGGAGTGGATGCCGCCGCGCTCGGCTCGCTCCTCGGCCTGTCGGGCATCGCCGACCCGTTCAACCTCGCCGCGTCTCTCTTGCCATCGACGACCGCCCTCGCCGGCTCGAGCGGCAGCTCCCTCTCGGCCCTGTCCGGCGCGGGCCCGACCGCCTCGCTCCTGACCGGCACGCTCGGCAAGCGGAAACCCGGCGGACGGACGCAGCCGGGCCTCCCGCCGGCGCACTTTCTCGTGCAGAGCGGCACGTACAGTCAGTTTGGAAAGAGTCTCGCGGGGTTGAGCGCGTTGAGGGGGGAAGAGGTCGAGGGGGATTTGGGCGAGATGCGCAGGAAACGGCAGCGGGTGGGAGGGCGAAGGAGGGTGTACGAGTAAGCGTAGATCGGCGCCGCGCGCAAAGGCCTGTACGGACTTCACTTCCTCTTTTGGGTGCAAGGGTTGCTACGTGACGAGCGAGATGGGCACCGAGCGGTCGGACGAAAAGGGATTTCGCAACATGAGGCAACCACAGCCGCCTCGCATCCCCAGTGACGCCAGCCGGCCAATCGCTTCACTTCACGTCGTACATGCTCTGCGGGCCCGTCCACTCGCACAACCCCAAACATGCGTATTGTTTTTTTGTCCCCAGAAAGCGAACGACCGGATTTCAACCCCTCGACAGGATCTACTCGCGAGCCTCGCCCTCGTGCTCCACAGAGAGGACACCGGCACGCTTCTCGGCGACACGCTCGGCGCGGCGCTCGCGGGCGGCCTTGTTCTTGACGCGGCGAGCCTCGGCCTGGTCGGCGAGGAGCTTGGTGCGGTTCTGCTCGGCCTTGGCCTTGTGGATGTGCTCCATGAGAACGCGCTGTAGGAGGACCGCAGGGTCAGTTCGGAACCCAAAGCTGGGAGTAGGCGAGATAGACGGACCTTGTTCTGTGAGACGAGACGGATTGCACAAGCACGGTCATGGGGTCAGTTTCCAGCTTTTCGGGTCCGACCTCGTCCCGTGGCAACACACCTTGAAGACGTTACCCTGGAGGAGCGCATGAAGGTCAGTACAAGAACATACGTGAAGAGGGAGGCAAAAGGGACACACCTTGGCCTTGAGGTAGAGCTCGTGGTAGCTAAGAGGCAGAGTTCCGCAAGGTCAGCATTTGGACGTCACAGTCGCGCCGTCTTCTTCCCGACTCCTCCAAAACTGCCCCGTCCCCGCGACGCCCGAAGACCATGTCTGCCGTGACTGGGGATCTCGACCTCCCAGTCGTCCTCCAATTCCAACCGTTTCCCAAGAAACTCGAGTCCGCGTGCGATGAGATGGGATGGAGCCTCACAGGTGACGGTTGATCTTGCCGGCCTCGCGGTACTTGCGCAGGAGGCGGCGGAGGACGCGCTGCCGCCTCATCCAGACGACCTTGGTCGGCATGCGGGCCTCGGCGGTACCCTTGCGCTTACCGGGGCCGGTGTGACGGCCCTTGGCCTTGGCGGCCTCGTGCTCGCGGGCGCGGACACGCGAGTGAACGACCTGCGGCTTGACAATGATGTAGCCGTCCTTCTTGAGGCGGCGGATGTTCTGCCTCGAGTTGGCGTTGCCGATCTCGGAGATGTGGGCCGGGTCGAGGTAGATCTTGCGCTTGCCGACGCCGAAGACGGACGCGGCAAGACGCTTCTGGGAGCGGAGGTTGGACATGGCGGCCTGTCACAGGAACGAAGCGCGAACGCGAGAGTTGAGGCGGACAGGAGAGACGGGCGAAACGGAGGCGTGCGTGCGCGCGAGCGAGCGAGCGAGCGACCCGATGCGAGGCGAGGCGAAGCCGTGCGGGACGAGCGCGACGACGGCGGGCGCGGCGCAAGGACAGGTACCACCAGTCGATACAGCCGGTGTCCAAGGAGACCACGGTATGCACGCGGGCGCGGTGTGGAGCGGTGCGAGGGCGGGGCGAGGCGGCGAGTGCGCAGGGACCAAGCCGAGTTTTTGACGAGTCACGGGGTCGGCCGCGGCGTCGGGAGGGGCGGGCGAGGGGCGGAGCGGGGCAAACAAGGTCAGCTGAGTCGACTGGAAGGGTTGCCTTGGGCTCTAGACGCACCGTTCGTGTGGTGCGAAGACGGGGGAAAGCGAGCGCGAGCTTCGGCGGCGGCGCGTTCCCCTGCGCATCGCCTCCGCCCCGCTGCGCCGTCGCCTGCCCCGCCTCAGCCGCCGTCGCTCATGCGCTCCTCCAACGCGCTTACACAGCAGTTGCAGCCCGGCTTTACATTGCGCAAGATCGAGCTGGCTACATTCGCCCCACTCGCTCCTCCGCTGTGCGCTCGCTCCTCCCGCGAGCTCGGCAGGACGCCCGCGCGCCACGACACCATCGGCCCTTCCGCGCCTCCTCCTCACCCAGCGCGCTTTGCCGCGCAGACACGGGCTCTCTGCTGAATGGTTGGCATGTACAAGGCGACTGCATTCGTACTGAAGCGGGCGTGCACAGCGCCCCATTGAGCGAGCCGTCCGGTGTGGTCTCGCCCCTCGACCTTCGACCCGCTCACGACGCCGACCTGTCGCTCTCCCAGCTTGCTCTCGCCCCGTACGCTCGGCCAGGCCGCACGACCCCTTGAGCATGCTCGTACGAACTCTCAGCAAGGCCCGAGAGCTCTGGGAGCCGCTCTTGCAGCTCCTGCTGGCGTGCCGCCTGCGCCAACGTCTCTTTGCTTGCTGCGACACTTGCTCTTCTCGGCCTCCAAATACCGACTCGGCTCGTAAAGTCTTTCTTGGTTGCTCTTGACTGAGCGATGATAGCTCGAACGTTGCACATGCTGCTCTGCTGGCGTGCGAGCGATAGGCGGGAGACCGCGTCGCTCCTCGAGACCGACCGGACACAGCCTCGGCATAGCCCCACTGCTCTCAGCGCACCAACGGAGTATGCAGTTTCGCAGGCCTGCAGCCGGCGTGCACGAGGTGGCGGAGGCAATGCAGATGAAGCCGCGAACCGAGTTGCTGGGGGCCGCGGTCCTCCGAGAGCCTCGCCCTTCCCTCAGGACGCTCGCGACAGCTGACACGACAGCACGCCACTGCGTATGACCCTCGTGCAGATCCTAACCCTCGGCGTGGCGCTGAAGGTGCACGCCTGCAGGGTCGGTCGTTGGGCCGAAGATTCGCCCTCGGTATGAAATTACTCCTCGTCCGGTCTAGGATCAGATCCGGCTCGCAGCTGGCGCCCAATTCGCCCACGGACCCGCGTTCTCGCTACGTGCGGACACGCAAGAATTGTGCACGATGCTTCCGAGGCTCGCGGAAGATTTTGTCGGGGTTCTCCCGAGTTGGTCCGGGCGAATAATGGTCTGACGTCGCCGCGCATGTAGAGAGACCACGGGGTGCTTGCCCGCGGTCCGAGCGAGGGCTCGAGGCTCGCAACAGACACGTATACAGGGTGCTGCGGTATAATGGGCGCATATAAGGACCGTGCAGACCCTTTGTGTTCGGGACCGTTGGACCGCGTGCGGCGACGCTGCTGCGCAACCCGCGCGCGACCGGAGGATTTGCGCGCGCGTGCCGGCCTTTAGACAGCTTGCGCCGGCACGGGCGTGGCAGCTTGACCCTCGCATCCGCCCAGCAATGCTGCAGAAGAGGGTCGTCGGCCGTTATGCGGCACTCTATATTGTGCCTTGCAACCGAGATGTATGCACGCAAAAGTATTCCCGAGTCACCGGCACGAGCATGGTTTGCGGCAGCGCCGTCACGAAATTTCTGCGCGCACGGACCGGAAAGGTGACCTCTCGCCTCTCTGCGTCGCCGCATGCAGTTCCTTATGCGAAAGAGGGTGCGACCATTGTTCTCCTAGAGCCTATTACGTCTGCGTAGCGAGGCTCCCGACTGATGGCTAGACTCTGACGAGGCGAGGCATTGCAATGTTGCCTGGGGTAGACTCGCGGGCATATCGCTTCGAATCGAGCCCGCGGCCAGCTGTGGATGCCCCCCTCGTCTGCGACAGCTGTGCGAGGTGATTGTTCTTTGAGAGGGTGGTGGTTGACCGGATCGGGCGGCGAGCACCCCGAAAATCCTTGCGTTCCCCGGATTCCGATGGGAGCCGAAGATTATCAGTGATCGAGACCGCGCGAAAACGGGGCAGTCGGCGTCGGCTCCGGTGCAGGGATCGCCTTGGTGGCCCGCGTGCTGTGCATGCAGGGACCCTCGAGCTGCACTGCCGGCCGCCTTCCTTCTCGCTGCTGCCCCCCGATACGTCGACACCCCCGAATCCTCCGCCCCAAGACCCGTTGTGCATGATCGGACCTCGCTGCGACAGCATGGCTCCGCTCTCGAGAACGACTTCCGGCTCGCTCGCTTCCCTCTCTCTTCCTTTCTCTTCACCCGCCTCCTCTCGTCCGACTCCGGTCTTAGGTCTCCCGGCGCTTCACTCTCTCTCCGGCTTCTCTTCCACCCGACGGTCTCTGCTCCGATCATGTTCGCCCCGGCTACCCTCTTCGCGGCCTTCGCCGCCTTTGCCTCCGTCGAGGCCCTCCCCATCAGCCAGCTCGCCACCGTCGAGGCTTCGCTGAACACGCCGAACACGACCCAGACCGGCCAGAAGGTCGCGCCGTACAAGATGAACGGCAACGCCGGCGCCTGCGGCTGGTACAACCAGAACTCGGCCGTCGTCGTCGGTCTCCCGCTCGAGTTCTACTCGAAGCTCGACTCGGTCTCGCCGTACTGCGGTGACTTCGTTGTCATCACCGACCCGTCGACCAACAAGACCGTCACGGCCCTCGTCGCCGACGCGTCGACCCAGAACAACACCCTCTCGGTCTCGCAGGGCACCTACGCCGCCCTTGACGGCTCCAACACCGACCTGAGTGCGTCCTGCTCCCGCTCACACCGCTCTTTCTCTCCTCGAGACTGATGCGACCTCCCACCTACAGAGTACGTCGACTGGCGCTTCGCCAACGAGACCGAGACCACCGCCGCCAAGGCCGCCCTCTCGGGCTCCGACTCGCCGTCGTCGTCCACCTCGGCCTGGTCCGCCCCGTCCTCCTCGTCGTCGTCCTCCAGTGAGTGGACCGCCCCGTCGTCGTCGTCGTCCTGGACCGCCCCGTCGTCCTCCAAGGCCGAGAAGCCCTCGTCGACTTCGACCTGGGAGAAGCCTACCACGACTTCGACCTGGGAGAAGCCCTCGTCGACCTCGACCTGGGAGGGTGCGTAGCGGTTCCGGCTTGTGACCTCGCGCAGCTTGACTGACTTGCTCGCGTTTCTGCAGCCCCGACCACCACCTCCAAGTGGGTTGCGCCGACCACCACGACGACCCAGTGGGTTGCCCCGACGACCACGACCACCACCAAGGCGTGGACCCCGACGACCACCCAGGCCGCCGCCACCACCAAGGCTTCGTACTCGTCGGCCAGCTCGGGCTCGTACTCGGGCCAGGCCACCTTCTACTCGCAGAACGGTGTCGCCGGCTCGTGCGGCAACGTCAACAGTGACTCGGCCTACATCGTGGCGATGAACGTCGCCCAGGTCGACGGTGGCGCCCACTGCGGCCAGCAGGTCCACATCACCAACACCCAGAACGGCAAGAGCATCACCTGCACCGTTGCCGACACCTGCGTGAGTCTCGGGCGTCCATCTTGCGCGTCGAATGATCCCCAGACTGACGCCTCCGTCCGGCAAAAAACAGCCTGGCTGTGGATACGGCTCGCTTGACCTCTCCAAGGGCGCCTTCGGTGCTCTTGGCTCGTACGACCAGGGCGTCCTCCCGATCACCTGGAGCTACGTTTAAAAGCGTCCCTAGCGACGCCTAGCGACGCACTTCGCCGACGCTTCCGGACGGCCTGACACGCCGGCGTGTCCGACCTTCGTCTGTCCCTTCTCTGTCGCCATCTCCATTTTGCATTTCCTCCTGCTCTGTACCCTGTCACTTCTACCACCGACGACCATGTATCCACTCGTTGCCACGACCTCGCGACACTCCCTCACGATGCGCATCTCTCACCATGCAGACCCTCCCTTGTGTCCCTCCCTTTCCTCGCTCCTTTATAGAGGTTCTTGACTGTCGGGGTACAGCCATTCCGCTAGTCGGCATGACGCTGCTTGCAAATTAGTCGTTTAGACTACACTTCCTACTGGTTGTGCGAGAAAAGGCTTTCAGCGAACATGACCTTCTCAGAGCTGTTCGCGACGCGGGAAACAATCGGATCTCCCGGCATCTTCTGCCTTTCGTCTACAAATTTGCGTAACGATTCGAGAGCAGCTGTCTCAGTGAAAGAACGGAGAGGCCGTGACCTGCATAGGCTCATTGACGTAGTCAGCTTCTGGAGACTTGGGCCATTAGCCTGAGGTCTTCCTCCAGCTGACTTGGTCCCCGCCAGCATCCGCAGTACAGTAGTCGCTTTACCGAGTAGGTTCATAGTGAGGGTTCTTCTGACGAGTCATTGCAGTAGCCTTTGCCTTTCACACAGTTCGGCTTCCAGCAACCTGAGGGTCATGGCTCTCTACACCCCTCCCTGACGCCGACTCTGCCCCAGCCGGATATCCGAGGAAAAAGAATATGGCAAGCGGACAAGAAGGGACTCCTTCCAACTACGCCCGTTTCCGCCGCGCCGGACCGTCCTCCTCCTCCTGCTCGGGCTCGTCGACCATGCGATCCTCCTCCGCGCGGCGATCCCCGTTCTCCTCCGACCTAGCGCCGGAAGCCCTCCGCCTCTTTGTCCCCGCAGAAGCCTGCGGCGTGAGCGCCGACGCCGACGCGCCGTCTCTTGCCGCGGGCAGGGCTGGGCGCTCCTCCTCGAGGCCCATGTCCTGGTCCTCGCTCGGCGAGGCGGCGTGTTGCTGCTGCCGTTGCCGGTCGACTCCAATCACCCGCAGGCGTTCAATCCAGCTGTGAGACGGGAATAAAGAGAGTCAGGAGAGTCACATTGGCCGATAGAACGGGCAGAGACAACACTCACGCTTCGGCACGCTCGACCGACTCGCCAAAGATACCCGTCACGGCGCGCAGCATATCGAGACTCTCAACCGCAAACGTCAAGACCCGATCCGCAGCGTCCTCCGTCGGGCTGAGCTCGTACAGATCGGGCGCACTCCCATCGGACGGGCCTTTGGCGGCGCCGGCTGCCTCCGGTCGCGGGGTCGCCCCGTCAGTCTCGGTCGCCATCGAGACCGTGCCGACGCTCGACTCCCGGGACCGTCTACCCGCGCGGACCTCGACCGCACTCGCCCACTTGACAGGCAAGCCGAGGATCGACTGCTTGACGTACCGCCTTGCCTGCTCGGGCAGGGCCGCCCCGGCATACTTGGAGACGACGTCGACGACTTTGCGGATCGTCTCGACAATGTCGTGCTTGATCTGGGTCAAGTGCGCCGAGGCCGAGACGGCCATGAGGGCGTTGTGCGAGCCGGACCCGACCCTAGGCTGCGCGCGGAGCGAGGCCATAAAGTCGCGCAGGGTCCCGATGTGATGGTCGAGGTGTGCGTTCGCGTACTGAAGAGGTGGCTAGTCAGCCTTTGGAGTTTGTCGTCGTCCGCAAGAGGAAGACCGGGCATACTAGGAGCCACTGCAAGCAGTACCGCAAGCTCTTCAGGCTCTCCTCGCTGACTGCCGCACCGAACCCACCCGCCTCGAGCAGCACAGTCTGCCAGCGGGACCTCGGCCCACCGTGCACCGTGGCGAGCTGACCCTCTCCGGGCGCGAGGGCCCCTTCTGCGGCGGCAGAGTCAGCGGGTGGTCGACTCGGCGACCGCTCGTCTGCGGGGTCCGCCGATGTCGACTCTGCGCTCGGTAATGGGGCGGCGGCTCGTCGGCCGGGCGAAGCTCCGATGCGGTCGAGTTGGCGGCAGGCAAAATCGTCGAGCGCGCCGCCTAGCGGCAGGTTGTTCGTAATCGGTCGGGACACGGCTGAAAACGACGACTCGACGAGATCCGCGCCGTACTGACCGAGGGTAGAAGGAGCCAGTCAGTGAGCAGAACAGGGGCGACTGGGCGACGAGGCGACCCGTTTCTGAGCCCCTCATACCTTGACGACCTTGGACTGCGCCTTGCTCCGCTCGTACCACTCGAGTCCTCCGCTCACGATTGGAAGCTGCGAGACCCGCGCCATAAAGTGCGGGTCGTCCGCAGCCGCGTGCGCTGCCTCCGGGCCGTACACGCCGTCCCTCGCGGCAGCCTCCACCGCGGCCGCGTCCGCTGCCCCCATACCGCTGTGGTGCGAGACGGAAATGCTCGTCGCGAGGGACGAGTCTCCCGCTTCGCTCGGGGCTGTGCCAGTCCAGGCGTCCGAGTACGAAGCCATCGACGCGTTCGAGGCGGACCGTGAAGGGTCTGATCGCCGCGAGGTGGACCTGCCCCGGCTGTGCGGTGCCGCGGCGCTGCCCACGTCGCCGTACGGATCCATTTTCCCTGCTTGTGCTGCCACCATAGCGCTGGAGTCGGCGTGAAGAGGCGCGTTGGAGGTGGAGGGTGCCCTGAGCGCCGAGGCGGCGGCAGGGGGCGAGAGGTTGCCGGAGAGGGACCCCTCGCGCATGAGGCCGAGTGCCGAGATGGCGATGCGCATGTCGTCGGTCATCGCTTCGTCTTCGTGCATCGCAGCGGGCGGCAGCGGCGGCTGGGCGGCGGGGCCAGCAGGGCGAGGAGGACCGGCGTCGGGAGCAGAGGTCGGACTCGCGGCAGGCGGAGCGGACGCCGGCGCCTCGGCAGCGGTCGGGACAGCGCGCATGGCACACGGTCGAGTCTTGGAGGGCTCTGTGTCCTACTAGCTGGGCTCTGAAGGGCCGTGCGCGGTGTACAGCGACCGAGAACAGCGAGGACCCTCGGCGCCTCGTGACAGCCGCCGCCGCGCGCACCGCTGGCATGTGATTCTGGCCGACGCCGGGGCAGGCCCGCCTCATGCTCGCTGATTTCGGATCTCTACACCTCGCCCCGCTGCCCTTCTGCCTTTTTCGACTGCCCTGCATTCAGCACAGAACAGTGTCCCGCCGCCGCAGAAAGCGAGACTGCGGTCCGGATCCTCCTCGGCTTCCTGCTCCGCAGCAACCGCAGCTCGAATCGGATTTGAAATTGACTCTCGGCAGCACGCACCCATCCTCTGGACGCAGACAAGGTCAGCTCTGGGTGACGGATAACTTCTGGGTTGAACCTTGCTACAGAGCGATTGAGAGAGGGCGGGAAAACGGGGAGACCGAGGGGGGAATCACGGAGAGGGCACGGCTCGTGGCGCGTTCCTGATCTAGTGAGTGAAGAGACTGCGACACAGACAAGATCGCTTGAGTCAGCTCGATACATAAGCAACGAGAGCTCTCGCCGGGACTCACCGGAGGTCGGTAAAGACGTAGACCGAGTCGTCCTCGTTCGCCGTCTCGATCACCTTCTCGTCCATGACCGACCCGCTCGGCGCCGCAAAGTGCCCGACGCCGGACCGCCGCGCGCGCCAGACGTTGTCCGGGAACGGGAAGAACGCGTCGCTCGACAGCGAGACCTTGCCGCGGATCTCGTCGAACCACTGGCGCTTCTCCTCGGCGCTCAGCGGCGCGGGCACCTGCCCCGCCTCGAAGAGCGCCTCCCACTCCTTCCTTTCGGACCCTTGCTCCTCCGCCTCAAAGATCTCGCCCGTGACAAACACGTCCGTGCCGTTCGCGCGGTCCGCGCGCTTGATCCCCTTGCGCCACTGGAACGACAGGACCCGCGGGTGGTGCCGGAGCCACCACGCGTCCGCCTTGCTTCCGGCGAGCCGCGTGCAGTGGATCCGCGACTGCTGACCGGCGCCGAGACCGATCGTGCCGCCGTTGTACGCGTAGCACACCGAGTTCGACTGCGTGTACTTGAGCGCGATCGTCGCGACGATCAAGTCGGTCAGGGCCGACGGCGACAGCTGCACAGACATCAGAAACCGGTTCAGCCTCACGTCGCTCATGCCAGGGCTTCGGCCGCCTTACGTTCTTGTTCTTCGAAACAATGTTGCCGAACGTGCTCGCGTCGATCTTGGCGTCATTGCGGCGCTGCTCGAGCGTGATGCCGTACACGTGACGGCTCTCCATGACTGCCGGGACGTACGTCGGTTCCATCTGGTATCATACCGAAGTGCGTCCGGTCAGCGCAATGCCAGCAACAGTTCCGGCCGAGCCCGCGACTCACCTGCAGGACGCAGTACTTGCCGCCCTTCTTCTTGCGGAGGATGTCGAGCGCCTCGGGCTCGTACCCCGGAGCGATGATACCGTCCGAGACCTCGCGCGAGATGATCTTGGCCGTCGGGACGTCGCACGTGTGCGAGAGGGCGATAAAGTCGCCGAACGACGACATGCGGTCGGCGCCTGTTGGGAGAGGGGGCGAGGCGGGCGCGCGCGCGCGGGGTCAGATCGACTGCGGGTCTGGTCGTGCACGCTCGAGACTCACCGCGAGCGCGGGCGTAGGCCGAAGCGACGGCCGAGAGCTCGCCGACGCCGTCGACGTCAAATACCTTGACCTCCTCCGGCGAGAGCTTGGTCTCGACGGCCGCGCCGGCGGGCGAGACGTGCTTGAACGAGGCGGCGGCGGCCTTGTTCGGGGTGAAGGCGCGCGAGAGCTCGTGCACCAGCGCGTACGAGTTGAGCGCGTCGAGGAGGTTGATGTAGCCGGGCGAGCCCGAGAGGACTAGAGGGACGAATGGGAGACCGTCAGCGGGTGGAAGGGTGACGAGATCAGAGCGGAAGGATACTCACCGTGGAAGGGCAGGGTGCCCTCGGTGACGTAGGCCTGCGCGGGCTTCTGGTGCGGGTTCGCGCCGTACCGGAGGGTGATCTGCTGCGCGCGCTCGGTCAAGGCGGCCTTCTGGTCGGCGGGGGCGTTCGCGATGGCGTCGGCGGTGACGTATTGCCGGCGGAAGTAGTTGGAGATGGAGGTGTCGTACGCGGCGGTGTGGGTGAACGCCTGGGGTTGGAGGTAGACGAGGGGCGGGAGATGGTCAGCAATCAGCTGGGACGTCGCTCTCTCGAAAGTTCTCTCGAGGTACCTTGACGGCCATGCGCTGGCGGAACTCGTCCGAGACGGTGCCGTTGCCGGCCTTCCACTGGGCGAGGAATTCGTCATAGTCCTTCGGGTCGGAGAGGATCACGACGCGGTCGTGGTTCTTGGCCGCGGCGCGGAGGAGGGTGACGCCGCCGATGTCGACCTCTTCGACAGCCTCGGGAATCGAAGGCGGCGGGATGCGGGCGATGGTCTCGTTGAACGGGTACAGGTTGCAGACGACGACGTTGATCGGGGCGATCTTTTGGGCGTCGAGGTCGGACGCGTCGGAGGGGATGTTGCGGGCGAGGATGCCTGGCCGGGGGGGATCATGTTTCAGCCCTCGGTCTTTCAAGTGCGCATTGAGGCGGGAGGAGGAGCTTACCGCCGTGGACGGCGGGGTGGAGGGTCTTGACTCGTCCGCCGAGCATCTCCGGAGCCTTGGTGATGTCCGAGACATCCCTGCAGTTGCACGTGTGAGCTTCGTTCTAGCTTATTACGAGCCCTGATCCCGCCCAAGTGGTCTATGGTGACCGCCCCCACTTTTTCAGCCGTCGGCGGGTTGGGAATTTGCGCCGAGGGGCCAGAGCCACCGAAAGCGACGCAGGGCCTCGGGAGGCGGCTCGGGCGCGTGCGGTAGAGCGCAGGACTCACTCAATGTTCATGCCAGCATTGCGGATGGCCTTGGCGGTGCCTCCGGAGCCGAGGAGGCGGACGCCGTTCTCGGCGAGGCCCTGCGCGAGCGGGAGGAGGCCCGCCTTGTCGTACACGGACAGGAGCGCAATCGGCTGCTGCTGGAACGCCATCCTGAAGGCTTCTGAGGGCAGTCTAGGCTGGGGAGAGGGCTCGGCGAGCGAGTGTGGGCACAAGAGAGCGGGGACAACCACTCCAGCAATCTTCAGGTCGAGCACGGCAAAGTCCGCTTCCCCCCGCCGTCCCACTCCCCGGCTCTCTCGCACGCTCAGGCTAGCACAGACCGCGAGCATACACTACAGACGATTGCCGCCATGGCCTCGACGACGGACCAGCTGCTCGAGGTGTTTGGGTTCCTGTCCGACCAGCAGTCGCCAGTTCGCCGCATCGCACTCGCTTCCCTCCTGTACGCCCAAACAAAGCCAGCTAGGCTTATATTGAAGATCTTTGAGCTCATCTCCCTCGCCCGTCAGCCCGTACACCGCCCCGGATGCGCCCGAACGTAAACTGTTCCTCCGCGACTCGCACATCGAACAGCTCGCGACCATGTGCGCAGACATAGAGGTGCGCCCTTCCTCTCCCACACCGATTCCGGCCGACTGGCGCTCCTCAAGGGGAGATGCCGGCGCAGGGGAGACGAAAGACCCGCAGACTGACCCCGGAACGCCGCGCAGCTCATCGCCCATGACGCCCTCTCCGCCTTGATCAACCTCTCGAACCAGCTCGAGGTCGTCCAGCGCCTCGACAAGTACCCCGGCTACCTCGCAGGACTCGTCCGCATGATCGTCGTACGTCTCTCGCAGACCGCATCTCCGCGCAAGACTCCATCCTGACCGATCCTCCGCGCCTCCAGGACGAGAAGGCCGTCCTGTCGGACCTCGCGTGCATGCTCCTGTCCAACATGACCAAGCTCGACTCGGCCGCTCGCGACTTGATCCACCTCCGCGTCCCCTTCCGCATCGCCGACGACGAACCCGCCCCTCCCGCCGCCGCCGCTGCAGCGACCGGCGAACCCGCGGCAGACGCGCCGGCCTCCTCTGACGCACCGGCAAAGCAGTCTGTGCAGGCGTCCGAGTTTGAGCTGCCGGCACTCGACCTCCTCCTCGAGGTGTTCCTGAAGGGCGACGACAAGAAGTACAACCCGAACGCCACCTACGACTTTCTCGCCTCTGTCTTTGCCAACGTCTCCCTCGTGCGTTCCCACGCTCCCAGAGTTGCCAGGACCGGTCATTCACATCTAATGCGGCCCTTCCACAGCTCCCCGCAGGCCGGGCCTTCCTTCTCTCTACGCCGGACCGGACCGTCGAGCCCCCGCTCGTCAAGCTGATCTCCTTCACCGAGCACCCGTCCACCATCCGCCGCGGCGGCGTCGCCTCCACCATCAAGTGAGCTCTCCACTTCACCCTCCGCAGCCCGGTGAGGAGGAGACGTAGAGGCTCACGGCTCTCGTTCCTGGGCAGGAACGCCGCATTTGAGAAGGCCGGCCACACGCGCTTGATCGCGCCCACGAACGAGCCCGTGACGGAGGAAGGCTGCATCGACTTGCTCGTACAGCTCATGCTGCCCCTGTGCGGCAACGAAGAGTTTGACATTGACGTGAGTCCGCTCGACTCTTGTTGTCGATGTGAAGCCTCACCTGAAGCCGAGACTGACGCTTCCCCTGGCCACCTCCCTCCCCCGACGCAGGTTCTCGACGAGCTGCCGCAAGAACTCCAACTCTTGCCACCCGAGAAGCAACGCGAGCCGGACGCGCAAATCCGCGGCATCCTGATCGAGACGCTCGTGCTCCTCGCGACGAACCGGACGAACCGGGAGGCGATGCGGAATCGGGGCGTGTACCCCATCATCAAGGAGGCGCACTTGAAGGAGCAGGTCTCGGCGGTACGTCTGTGCTGCTTTGATTCGTCCGCGTGCGGCGTCTTTGGCTCGCGGCAGAGCGATAGGCTGACAGAGGTGCGCGTGGGGTCACAGGTCAAGGAGGCGATGGTCCGGCTCGTGAACCTCTTGATGCGGGAAGAAGGGCCCGACACGGCCGTCGAAGAGGTCGACAGCAAGACGGACGAGTCGGAACTGCCCGCGGTGCCCCAGTTCGGCCAGAACGGGTTCGTGTCCGCATCGGGGGAGCAGGTCTCGCAGCAGCAGCAGCAGGGCGAGGCAGCGGCGGCACCGCAGGCGCCGGTGTTGCCGGAAGAGACGGAGGAGGAGAAGGCGTTCAAGCAGGGGAACTTGCCGCTGTCCAGGATGCAGCCTGAAGAGGACGAGGACGAGATGCTCCTCGAGGTATAGAACTAGAACCGCCCTCGCAAGCTTTGTCCATAACGCGCCACTTCAGGCTACAAATTGCTCTGACGTATGATGCGTAGACAAGGGAGACGCGAGGATTTCAGTAGTGCGGCCAGATACCGCGACTCGCCAGTTCGCCGACATGCTCATCAGGATCGGAAAAATACACCGACCGCCCGCCTCCGGGCCACTGCACCTTGCCGAGGAGGGGTACTTCCTGCCGGTTCAGTTCGAGCTCCCACGCGTCAACGTCCTCGGGCTTGTCGACTGCGAGCGCAAAGTGCGTCTTCAGGCTGACGTGCTCCGCCTCCGGGCCCTCGAGGCCGTGCTTCGGGATGACGGATGGCGTTCCGAGTCGGCTCAGGCGCTGATCTCCGGAGGGCGCACGCATAGGGAGGTCGCGGTTCGTGCTGCCGCGCTGGAAGAGGAGGAGGGTGGTCCCGTTCCCGAGGGAGAAGCCGGCCATGCGCTCATTTGAGAGGAACGGCTCGCCGAGGCGCAGGGTCGAGCGGTAAAAGTCGACGGAGCGGGGTAGGTGCTTGGCGTCTGCGTGGGTGAGGGCGTCCCCGGGTCAGCGGAGGAGGCCTGTGGTTTTGAGGACGAGCGTGCGGGCGCCTCACACAGGATGAGCTCGAGGACGTGCGAGATTTTCGGCAGTTGTGAGGTCTAGTGCTCGAGGGATCAGTCGAGAACTACTTCGGACCGGCTACGGCCTTGCTCACCATGATCCGGTCCGCAAGCAGGGAAGAGGTGAAGATCTCGTCGAGGACGGCGAGGCGCAGGAGAAGTCAGAGCGTCGAAAGAGCGCCCCTGTTCTAGCACGTGCAGGGTGACTGGACGGGGTCCTCTGCTCGTTTGAAGGTTGCACAACCCAAGAAGAGTCGACTCGGACACGGTGACGACGAGGAGCCGCTCGCCAAGCACGTGACACTTTCCGGATCTCATGCTCGAACAGCAGTCGGCGACGGTTTCGATGAAGGATCACTTTTTTTTTGCTAGCACAGAGCCCTCAAACGCTCCGTCTCATAACCAGAAGAGAGCTCGTCCCGAGAGGGCCGTCTCCGGCTAGGGTTGGCCAAATCTCTAAGACTTCCGCCGCAGCAAGTCAGGCGTACATGCCTCACATCCGTCTCAGGGGAGACAACAGGTCTCTGGAGCGCTCAAAGTATGTGGGAAGCCATGACAGCAGGCACCGGCAATACACCAGGGCGAGAAAGCGTGCCGAGAGGGACCCGCAGCTTCAGACACATGAGCCCGTCGGGGTCTTACAGTCGGCCACCGGCAGCGGATGTGAGAGCAAAGCAGCGAGATGTCAATATCGCCTCCTTCTCGTCTGTCGCTACGCCCGATCAAGAGACGGAAGCGAGATTTTCGGCAGGACGAGAGGCGACTTCTGCTCGAATGAGCGAGGAGAGACAGCGCGGGCGAAGTATCGTGCCTGAGCGCAGGCGGTCGATTTGCGAGGGCATTCATCAGCGTCCCTCGGCGCTGTTGAGCTAGTCATCGCTCGGGGGAAACACACGAAAGTCGCGAAGGAAGGTGCGGAAGGGTCGGCCGAGGTGGTTGTCCTCCGTTTCTCCACTCCAGACCCTCCAGCCAGCGCTGATGACCGCGCAAGATGACCATTTCGAGCTCATGACAGCCCTCGTGTACCGTGCTAGCGACTCAAACGAGCCGTACTCGCTGCTGGCTCGGCACTTTGCGCGGCTCAGAACGGCGCACGCGGCGTTCGCGCAGGAGCGGCCAGAGAGCTGGTGCGCCCGCGTGCGCATGCCAGATGAGGCGCAGATACTCGAGGCGCTCCAGGGTGCGGTGCACGATGCGCAGGCTGAGGGGAAACAGGGAGACTTGCGCGTAAGTCTCTCCGGCCTACCCTCGGGGGGAAGTAGACTGACGCGCTCAATCCACAGCTGCGACTTCGCATCCAACCGGACGGTCGTTCTGCAGCCGAGGCGTTCCCTCTCACCCCCATGCCTTCTTGTGAGCGCTTCTGTCCGAGCCGCCCCGCCATTCCGAACTGACTCGGGGGAGGTCCTGTACCAGATCCGGTCAGACTGGTCCTGGACGACCGGCCTACCCGGTATGACGAGCCGCACATGCGGTACAAAACGACACGCCGGCAAGAGTATGACGAGTCTCGGCTACGACAGCGTGAGTAGCGGGGATGTCCACCCGATTCCATTTCGCACCCGCTCATAGCCTCGCTTTCACCAGGTGCCACTTTACATCCGTCCGAGGACCCGATTGATCCTCCCTTCGATGTCATCCTCTTCAACGCCGCCGGCGAGGTGACCGAGACGACCATCGCCAACATCGCGTTCCGCTTCGGCGGGGCCCTGGAGGAGCCGTACCTCACGCCACGAGCCAACTGCGGACTACTGCAAGGAGTCATGCGGACTGAGCTGCTCGAGGCAGGCCGGATCCGCGAGGGGTCCGTCACCATCGAGCAGGTGAAACGGGCTGCGCAGGTGCGTCCGTCCCACCGAGGGTCCTGTTCGGTCCAGCAGCAGCTTACGCCCGAAGCCGCGGGCAGGCAGGACAGCTAGACATTATCTGCTTCAACGCAGTCCGAGGCGTCTTCAGCGCGTACATGCAGGCGTAGACGCTATCCCGTCCTGCGCTTCCCGCTCGCCGCCGCCACTTCACAGCCCGCAGTCGCCCCCGCGAGGAAAAGCATGCGATGAACAGACGGAGACGCCGATTAGGAATGACATAACAGGAGACGAATCGGGGGAAGGTCGCCATCAAGGCGAACGAACGGGCGAGCAGGTGGAAACGGGAGAAGCCGGCGCATCGAGCGGCGGCGACTGCGTCGACAATTAGCAGCAGATGTCGTCGAGCCTGCGGAAGGCGGCGGCCCGGGGTCAGCTCGGGTGGCCGCGCTTGGGCGCCTACCTCGCAGACTCACTCGCAACAACAGATCGCTGCGGGCGCGACGAGGAAAAGACGGGTCAGCCGGGCTCAAAAATCGAACCCTATCGTCCTCGGGGGTGTGAGACGCGGGCAGCACTCACCGTCGAGGGCGCAGCAACCTGTGCGCGCACGGTCCAGCTCAGACCCGGTCAATCCTCGAAACCGAAACCGTCGTGCTCGGGAGGCGGAAGGAGAGGACGTACACAGGCAGCACTCGCAACAGTCCTTCACGCATCCACCTCCGCGGATCTGCATCGCAGCTTGCTCGCGCGGCTGCTGAGAGATGTTGGTCGCTGCTCAGATTCGGAGTGCGGGCAGTTGTTCCGAGGTCAAGAGGAGGGCCTGAGCGTCAGTCACGCGCTCGGGTCGACGGATCGCGCCGGATCTCCTCGCGACGAGGTACAAAGTCTGCCTGCGATGCTCCTGCAGTGCTCCGGAGCGCGTCTGTGGGAGTCCGGACGAAAACAAGGACTAACCCGACATTTTCTGCGCCGACGCGGGCGGTGCACTGATCGGCTGGACGCGTTCGAGCTCCTCCTGGTGGCTCGCGTCGGTGCTACTTCCGGTCTGCATGGCGGGTTCTGACGCTCGTGCAAGTGGTGTATCGGTCGAGTAACAGGTAAAGGGAAGAACGCGGGAGGAACAGCTTCTGACTGTTTCGTTCGGGCGGCGGCGGTGCAGCACCGGCCGCTGTTGCGTCCGCAGCGGCCGCGGTCCCGCCAGCTATTTTCGGGACAGAGATTAAGGCTGTGCTCGACGCACGGCATGTCCGTCCGGCGGTTGTACGGATAGCTCGCGGTGTTCGACCGGGTTGTGCATACTGCTTCAGGGTGGCGGAAGAGGGCGCAGAACGGGTGCCGCGATGAAGTTTCCGAGCGAAAACAAACCCGGACGGAGGTTGGTTCGGCCCGAGCTGCAGCCTTACCGATCAGCATGAGGACCGATAGCAAACTGTCAGCGCCCCAGAGAACGAGAGCCTCTCCGAGATCCGAAAATCCTGGTTCCGCAGTCGGAAGGAAGTACAGAGGGAATGGCGTCTCTCGAGGACATCTCTCGATAGAAAGCCGGAGAGAGGCAAGAGCGTGAGAAATACAGAGATCATGATCCCATGGGGGCGTACGACGCGCGCCCTCGTCTTCGCAAGGCCGATACGCGGTGGAACATTTCCTGCAGAAGTCCGGTAATCACGGAGGGGTCAGCGTGCAGTTCTACAGGCATCGCACTTCTTCGATTCAGGCTGCGCGGCGAGTACAAGATGACCCTTCCGCTTTGCCCGCTGGCTCCGAGAGGAGAGTCCGGCTGAAAAGCAGGCACGCGGAGGATCGACGGGACGGAATGCGACTCACCACGACCATGCCGATCAAGCCCATCCGGGTCGCGAGGTCCGGCAGATCGATGCCGTACTGCTTCAAACCGGCGATGGCGAGCAGGATCGAGGTGATGACGAGGAATGCGATGACGATCACATGGGACTTTGGCGAGTCGCGCTCTGATGGCGCGGCAGGGGGAGTCAGTTCGATCGGGGAGACTCCTTCCGGGAAGAAACAGGAATGCAAGCATAGGGGCCACTGGACGCACGAAAGCACCTAGCCTCGACGTCGCCTCCGTTCCCGGTCGCCGTGTCGGGGTCCTCCTCGGGAGTTTCAGCGCCGACGCAGGCGGGCAATTTCTGGTCGAGGCAGAACTGGCGGGTGCAGGAGAGGCAGGGGTTGGCGGGGTTGGCGGGGCGGTACAAGGGGATGATGGTGCTGTTGCCGAAGCAGGCGCAGCGGCAGTAAGACATGGCGGTCGACGAGGAGAAGGTCGACACGGCCAGGACGCCCGGGGCGAGCAGTCCGAACAGGCAGGCTGCGAGGAGCACTAGCCGCCATGCTGAGCGCTGTCCTGATGTTGTCCGCCGAGCCATATCGCCGTGCTTAGAACTGCAGCGGAGAGTTGATGTTGAGGTGCGAACGTCGGCCGTGGCACGGCGCCTCCCGGAGCAGAGCGGCGCACGCTGGACGACGTTGATCCGGCTCTTGTGTGCCCTGAAGTAGCCCTAGTCTGGCCGAATACGCCCTCAAGCGGGGGGTTGGTGCGTGCAACCAAGCCGAGTCCTCATGCCCCACCTCGCTCTACTTTCGCTCCGTACGGCCCCTGCGCAAGCCCCAGCGCCCCTTCTGACGCACAGCATGAGCCAGGCGACACCACAGCGCACGCCGAGCTATGCCCGGACGGCTGCCGCGGCCAGTCCGCGCTCTCCGCCCGCGCCGGCGCCGTCCTTTACGCGCCAACTCTCGACCGCGTCGTCCGCCGCAGGCTCCAGCGCAGGCAGCACCGCAGCAGACAGGAAGAAGCGTTCGCACCGCCTCAGGGACTATTACGGATTGGGAAAGGGCGCCGCACCATCGAGGCACCCGGACGGACTCGACCTCGGTACGCACGCCCCTCGACGACAGTCTATAGGGCTATCCTCGCTCTTTTCTGGCGGGACTGACCACACCGTCCTTCCGCAGATAACCCGGCGACCTTTGATCCCACGGCATACTTTCAAGAACTCGCGTCGAACGCCTCCCTGCCCGACCTCCTTCGCCGCGAGAACGAACTGTTGAACGGTGCGTGCGGGCGTTGTCGGGAGTCGAACGAGCATGAACCTGACGCGAGCCTCATGTCGAAACAGAGATCCGTGAGCTCGACGGCGAGAGACAGTCGCTCGTCTACAACCACCACCATGAACTCATCGATGCGAGCGACACCATCCGCAAGGTGGGCTTCTCGGTCCGGCTCGCCACGAAAACCACGGCCTGAGCCAGTACTCCCTCCACAGATGAAGAGCCGTGCCGAGGCGCTCGACACCTCGCTCGACTCGCTCAAGACGTCGTTCGAGTCGATCTCGCAACTGTCTGCTTCGCTGTCGACCGTCTCGACCCGGAGCGCCGCCGCTGGCTCTCCTACCTCTCGATCAGGCGCGCTTCCACAACCCGCCGCCGATCCGCGACGAGAGGACAAGGCAGTCGGAGCCGCTTCCCCTGCGCCGCAGTCCCCGACCGCGCCCCGGAGACGTTCGTCCCGGTCCGACTCGGTCACGAGCCCCGCCTCTTCTAGACGACGGCGTTCTACATCCTCGGCGAACCATGCCGCGTCTCCCGGCCGTCCAGCTCCCTCCGCCCCCGGGCCGCAGTCGTCCGTGCCAGCATTCTCGCCGCTCGTGCACCTCTCGGCGCTGCTCGCCCTCCCCATCGTCCTCGAAGCGCTCCTCGCCGCGCGCGCAGACCAGCAGCAGCGCGCCAAAGCCGACGCCCTGTGGGGCGCGTGGGAGCCGGCGCTGCGCAGCTGGGACGAGGCCGGAGTCGAAGGAGCTGGAGAGGTTGCGGCTGAATGTCGTGAGGTGCTCCGGGCGGCGGCGCAGAGGCGCGGGGGAGGGTCGGCGGTGCAGTCGCCTGTGTGAAAGGATGCAGTGGGCATTCGACTGTCATGCAACATGTCTATCGTCACAACCGGTTTTCAGGGATTTCTCCCTCTGCGACCGAGGCAGTCTCGTCTTTTGCCGTCCTCCTTCATAACTGCCTTCCATTTCCTTTGCGGTTCCTTCGACCTGCCAGGCTCTGCTACCGCGGCTGTGCTCGTCGCTGTACGCTCCTTGCCTGCCTGGGGCGCTCCCAGTCGCATTCCGCCGGCCGCTCCGTGCGCCCCACTCGACCATATAGTCGCGTCCATACGCCCGCACCCCGCCCTTCCGCCGCGTCGTCTGGACAGCGTACGCACGCAGTCATGGGCCGCGAAGTCGCCTCGGTCGCCGCGTTCCGCTCTACGCTGCCGCCGCACGGCCGCAACAACCTCAAGCGGCGCTCGTGCACTCGCCGGCTGCCCGTGCTCGTCCTCGTCCTCGCCGGCGCCTTTGCGCTCGTCAGTCTCGTCCGCAGGTCCAATGCCCGCGAACGGGAGGACCTTGCGCTGAATCAGGAGGACGGCGAGGCGGCGGACAAGGCCATGCTTGACCTCATCGTCCGGACGAAGGAGGCCATCCAGGCCGAGACGCCCATGGAGGACATTGCCGCCTACGCAGACCGAACACGAGTACTCTACGTGAGTCCCGCTTTCCGGACACCTGCGCCGGAGAAAGGAACGCCTGAACCCCGCCTGGACAGGAACTCGACCTCTTTGGCCAAGAGTTCAACGAGACGTATTCGCACCTGAACTCGACCGCCCAGGCGCTCTACACGCGCTCCATAGACTTTCACCACCGCGCCCTGCAGCAGACGCTGTTCAGCTACTTGAACCGGAGACCGGAAGCGCCGCGCACGATCGGCCAGCTCCGCGCCGGGTACACCGTCCCGCGCGGGATCATCATCCCCGTCGGCAACGACCAGATGATCTACGCCGTCTCGCTGATCGCGACGCTCAAGCACGTCCACCGGACCGAGTTGCCCATCTGGGTCGTGTACGCCGGAGGGGACGACCTCGACCCGGCGAAACGGTCCGCTCTCCGGTCGATCCACCCCTCGGTCGAGACCGTCGACATCCTGAACTTCTTCGACGAGGAGTACGTCGGCATCCACGGCGGCGGTTGGGCCATCAAGGTCTTTGCGATCCTCGCGAGCCCGTTCCAGGAAGTCATCATCGCCGACGCCGACGCCGTCTTTGTCCAGAACCCCGAAGTCATGTTCGACGCGCCGGGTTACAACGAGACCGGAACGTACTTCTTCCGCGATCGCGAGATCTTTGCCGGTCCCGGGCAGGTCCACGAGTGGTGGCGCGGCATCATGAAGGGGCGGGTACCGAGCAAGCAGCTCGCGTCGTCGCGGTGGTGGACCGACATGGCCTCGCGCGAAGAGATGGAGAGCGGCGTTGTCGTGTTTGACAAGAGGAGGACAAGCGTCGTGTACGGGCTCGTGTACACGGGCTGGCTCAACTCGCGCGCAGTGCGGGAAGAGGTCACGTACCGGAACACCTACGGTGAGCCTCCCCGCTTTCGTGCGTCAACTATGTATTGATATGCTGATGGTTCTTTCTGACCTCAGGCGACAAAGAGTCTTTTTGGATGGTGCGCTCCACCGCCGGACCAGACTCCCGGCCTCTGCTGACGGTCCCCTCCGGCGCCCGCAGGCCTTTGAGCTCTGCGGTCTGCCGTACTATCTCGACCCGGAGTATGCCGGTATCATCGGTCAACTGACCCACGCCGACCGGAGGAGTCACTCGATCGATTCGTTCATCCAGAGCGACCACCTCTTCCACCTCGACCACCGTCAGTCGGCATCTTCTCCCTCTCGCCTGACAGAGAGCTGACGGTGCAATCTTTGGCGCTGCGTGCAGGAGGAAAGCCGCTGTGGTGGAACGGCTCGCTCTTCCAGGTAAACCAGCAGCGGCCGCTTACCCCGACCATTCCATCCAGACTGACCCTTTTCGGTCCTGCAGGAGAAGCGCGTCAAGGATCGGTACGCGCTATCGAGAGCTTCAGGCGACCCTGCGCGAGATGCCAGCTGACTTTGAGGAAACGCACGCATGCAGAGGCTACCTGATCGCGACGCATTGGTCTCCGGGAACCACAGACTGGATCTGCGATACCGGTGCGTCGCCCTCTCCTCCTCGCTCTCGAAAGAGCCGAGCGCGACCGGACCTGACGGAACTGTGGATCCCCCGACCGCCGCCGTTGCAGAACCCTGGAGCATGCGGGTCGACCTGCGTGACGTCCGCTCACTCGAGCGCGACACCGAGTTCTTGCGCGTCTTGACCGACATGATCGGCGCTACCGTCTTCTGGGAAGGCCGATTGTGCGTCCGCCCGCAGCTCACGGGCGTTTTTTCGACGTTTGAGAATCCCTTGACGAGAGAAGCTGACGGTCATCCCGGGCCGCGTTTTCTTCTGCTTTGCGCCACACACCGGAGAACAGCCCGAAACTCTTGGAGCAGCACTCGGCAACAGATTGGTCGCCTTAGTAGGAGGATCGTTCCGACCGCGTGCGGCCGGGGGAGAAAGAGGGAACTCGGAAACATTTGTTGTAGGATCATCCGGAGCGTGCATATACCCCCCTGCCCGGCGTCGGTCGCAATCGCATACCCTCGATCGGATTACCCCTGAAGCCCTGTCGCTCCGCTTTGGCATCGCCGGCTCTAGGAAGTGAACAGGCTCGTCGGGGGGTTCAGCAGCTCCCGAACACAGAACGCTTGCATTCAACACTCTCGGGCGCAAACGTGAGTCGGGGTATGCCGCGCAAGATTTCCCAAATTGCAGCGCTGTGCTAGCAACGAGGCGGAGGGAAAGGGGGAGGCGATGGTATTTAAGCCGACTCCGAGAACTCGAAGTGGACGTTCTGTACGCCGGACCGGATAGTAAGTCAGCAAAGAAAGGCTTCCTTAGTCATGTAGAAGAAGGGGGGACGAACCTTGCCGGTAAGCTTCTGGTAGACCGACGAGAACGAGTCGAGCTTGTACTCGAGGTTGGTGGCGTCCTTCTGGTCGAGGAAGCTGCGTATACAAAGCATTCGGGGTCAGCTATGCGTCGCCAAGCTGCCCATGATGACGCAGGCGCGCGACTTACACCTTGATGGTCTTCGAGCCGTCAACAGCCTGGCGGGTGCGCTTGCCGGTGATCTCCTACAAGTGGTGGGGAACAAGCCGAGCGAAGAATCGCAGCAGCCAGCGCGAAGCAGGAGGGGAGGGGGAGCGACACGAGCGTGCACGAGAAGCAAGCGAGTGGGGAGGAGGAGGGGGGGACAAGAGCAGGTGGCGAGCCGCGATCAGCACCGGCACGAATGCGTCACATCACTTGCTCTAGCCGTCAGCGTGCCAGCGGACGGGCGTCCAGCTTCGACGAGCAAGCCTCGTCGCTCATGCCGAAGCGGCTTTGCGGACAAGGCAGGCTCGCCGAAACGGGGCCCGTTCCGCCTGAAGCGCCGCCCCTTCATGTGCGAGACAGTCGGGGGACGACGCTTCATCCCGCTGTCGTCGAGCCAAAGTCAAATACACGTACGGTCGGGAAGACGAGGTCCTCGAGGGTGCGCTCGTGAACCTCCTTGAGGGTGCGCGAGCGGGGGCGGGGCTGCTTGGCGCGCGAGCCACGGGCCTGCTTGCGCATCATGCGGCGCTGGCCGATGAAGACGACGTGGCGGTCCGAGAACTTCTTCTCGAGCTGGTGGCAGGTTGTAGCGGCGTCAGTGTCGGCGGACGGGGGACGGGAGACAAGGAGGGAGTTTGACGGACCTCACGGGTGAGGCGGCCCTGGATCTTGTGGAACGCCTTGAGCTGGGGAACCGGGACGAAGACGACGATGGCCTTCTTGCCGCCCTTGACGTCGACCTCACGCGCGGCCGAGATCTGGAGGGGGCGCAGCTCGGCCTTGAGGTCGGGAACGTTGTTCTCGAGGTCGAGGAGCGCCTGAGCGACCAGGCTCTCGGTGGCGTCCGGCGCGGTGCGCGGCGCGTTGGCAGTCCGGAAGATCTGTGTGTGCGATGATGCGATCAGAAGGAGCTCCTCCGAGCGGGGAGGCGGTCGAAGCGGGACGGACCTTGGCGGCAACGGACTGTTAGCAGCGGGATCGTCGGGAGGGGGGCGAACTTGAGGTCAGCACACGTTCTGCGGGCGCCAGACACTCACAACCATGCTATCGCTGCGTGTCCCTGCCTGCCTGTGGCCTGTCTCGCGCCGTGCGAGCGTGTGCGAGCGTGCGGCCAGCGACGCTGCGAGTTCCATCCCAGCTCGACCTGGCCGGACCCACCGACCGGCGACACCTGCCTCCAAGGCGATCTCGCCCAGCTGCAGCAGCACCAGGCCGCCCAGACCCCTCAGCACCCTCGCAGACCCTCTGCAACCTGGTCTAGGGCCTCCTGGGGCGCGGGCGAGGTGGACAGGTGCGGCGGTGCGCGCCAGTCGGCGGCCTGCTCCAGTCGCTCGACACTGCTCCACGGCGACGGCGGCTCGGGGCGCGGCGGTTGGACAGGCAGGCAGGACCGTCGCAGGAGCATGGCTGCAAGGGTGTGCTGTACGAACAGACTGACCATGACGGGCGAGCGGACGACGGGGAGAAGCGAGATCAGCAGCGCGCTCGCCAGCCAACGCCTGCGCCTGCGCCTGCGCCAGCTCGTCCCAGCGCGCACCCTCGCTCGCCAAGTCAGGGGGAATCAGCTCCCCTCCTCGCTGCTCTCACCTGCTCTCGACTGGCACAGAGAATGTTCTGGTACTTGCTTTCAATCTATATAGATACCCTGTCTGCGCGATACTGTCTGCTCGATCCAGGCGAAACCGAATTGTCGAGTTCGGCTTGCTCACCCTCCGATCCCACCTTCAACTGCTCTTCGCCAATCCCTACGAAGCAAGCTGGCCTTGTTGAGCTCGAGACTGCTCCGTACTGCTCTGCCGGGCTGCTTTCGCTGCATCATGAGCTCCTCGACAGCTTCCGGTCCTGCTTCGACGTCCGCTGGCTCGACGCCTGCCCCACCAGCCGCCAACCCTCCGGCTGCAACCGCAGCATCGGCCGCAGCTACGACGGCGCCCGATGGTCCGCAATCTGACGCAGCAGAACGCAAGCGCGCCCATCGAGCCGCGAAAAAGGCCGAGCAGGAGCGGCGCAAGGAGGAACGCAAAAAGTTTGCCGACGAGACCGGCGTCGACCCGGCTTTGCTGCCGCCTTCGATCGCAGGAGACTTGGCGCAGAACGGCAAGGTGCAGCCAAAGGGTTTCAAGCCGCGCGAGTGGGTCGAGGTCCTGGCTCCGGAGGGTAGCCGCAGTACGGGACCGGCAGGCAGGCAGGTCAAGATCGTCTCTTGGAATGTGAGTCTCCAGCTTCCACTTGCCCTAGGTCCATACCATGCGAGGTGGAGGTTGATGTTGTCGCTCGTCCGTACAGATGCTCGCCCAGGCCCTCGTCCGTGAGTTCCTCGCCCGGCGATGCCCTGAGACTCGATCTGGACTCACAATGCTCGCCGCTCAGGACGAGAACTGTTTCCCGGAAGCGATTGCTTGAAGGTGAACTGCCGCAGTCCAGTCAGAGAGCGTCGTGCGAGGCTGACTGGGCCCCTCCGCAGGGCAAGGATCGGTTGCCGACGCTGATGCAGCAGGTCCTGCATCTCGCGCCCGACGTCGCCTGTCTACAAGAAGTCGACCGGCTCTCGGAGCACCTCCCGTCGCTCACCCTCACAATGGGCTACACCTCCTACATCGGCTACCGCCAAAAGAGCCACGGCCTCCTGATCGCACACAAGCTTTCCGTCTTTGACAAGGTCGGCGAGCGCGGGATCCGACTGGACGACTTGCCCCTCGACGAGAGCGAGCCCCTCCTGACCCCTCCCGATTCGTCGACGCCGGCGCTGTCTGCCTCCGGCACCGCGACGCCCGTCGCCGCCGAGACGGACCGCAGCGCCCCGAGCGGTCAAGCCCCGGGCCTCTCGGCCGCGAACGGCACCTCCGACCCGGTCGCCCACCTCTCCGATAAGGAGAAAGAGATCCTCGCGCGCCCGCAGGACGCGACGAGCTCGACCGGCCGCGCGGCGCGGACCGCCGCCGGGTTGTCGCGCACGACTCGGAACGTCGCGCTGTTTGTCGCGCTCGCGTTCAAGGACGACCCGACGAGGGGCGTGCTCGTTGCGACGACGCACACGTTCTGGCACCCGCTGCATGTGTATGAGCGCGCGAGGCAGACGGCGCTGATTGTGGCGCAGGCAGCCAAATTCCGCGCAGAGGTGGGCGGAGGCAGGTTTGCAGATTGGCCTCTCTTCCTCGCAGGAGGTGCGCACGCTTTTCAGCCGGATACTGTGGAAGCTGGGCTCCCGGAATTTGTCTCACTCCTCCCGACCTCCCTTCCGCCGCAGACCTGAACACGCAACCGCGCGAATTGACCTACCGGCTCCTGACGGACGCGCCGGTCCCGCAAGACCTGCTCGACGAGTTCGAGCGCTCCCGCGTAGTGCACCAGTCTGTCGACAAGCTGTACGACCCCTCGTACGAGCCGCCGACGCCGGCCGAGCCCGAAGCGAAAGAAGGCGACGAAGGCAACGCCGCGGGGGAGGACCCGGATCGGGCGATCAAGAACACGCGGCCGGCGCGGCCGAAGGACGGGCTCGCGTCGTTTGAGCAGCTGCGGGCGATCGTCCGGAGGGCGATGGGCCCCTCCGGTGCTGGTGCAGGTGCCGAGTCGACGACAGGAGAGCCGAGAGGGGTCCGCTCCGCGTACGGGGAAGCGTACGGGCTCATCCCGTCCGAGTCGGATCGGTGGTACTGCCGCCGTCGGCCCGAGGTACAGATGGGCGACGCGCCGAAGGCGGAAGAGTCCGAAGCGGAGCGGGACGCGCGGCTGCAGGGCAGCTGGGAGGAGCGCGTGCGACGGGGGGACTTTGAGCCGCGGTATACGAACTTTACGCCGATGTGGCGCTGCACGCTCGAGTGAGTCCTAGTCCGGTCCGGTCTGGTGCGGGCCGAGACGAGTTCTGATGAGCGTGCTGGCCCTCTGCCCATCGCCACTAGCTACATCTTGCTCTTCCCGCCGGCGCGTTCAGCAGATACATCTACTATGCGGGACGTCCCCAGACCAGAGTGGCGCTCTCTGTTGTCGATGCACGACTTTCACGCCGACTGCGAGCCGGGACTGCCGCGAAAAGGGATCGAGCCGTCGGACCACGTCGCGATTGGGGCGGTCGTAGAAGTCTTCTAGACGAAGTAGGGAGCGATAGAAACGAACAAGCTCTTCGAGAGGCCTTCTCGCGGCCCAAGGCAGGCGAGAGCTCCGGAGAAAAAGACAAGCTGGGGCGCCCTGTCCTGCCGACTCTCCGAACCGGCGCGTTTGTCTGGTCGCCTCGACGCTTACGTCTGAGAACCACTCGTAATTGTTACAACTCCACACTGGCGCGATCCGTCATACCAGATCGCCGCGGTCCATCCGTCATGGACCCGTCCGTCTAGTTCGGGTGCAGGTCGTCGGCGGTGGTCGTGGAGGGGGTCACCCGGAAGGGAGCCCACTGGCCGGCTGGGGGCGCTTCGGCGAGGTCCTCCCACCTGCAAGTCGGAAAAACAGGATGGTCAGATCGGGGAGCGGGGCCAGGAGCGCAAAGGCAGGGGAGGGGGGGCTCGCGGACTGACGGCTTGTACTCGAGCATCTTGCCCGCGAGCTTGAGCTCCTCCTCGGCCTGGATGACGAGTTCCTCGACGAGTCCTGCGTCGATCTCGCGCTCGACGGCCTCGATGTCGGCCTCGGTGGCCTGCTCGTGCGCGCGCTGGACGACGGCGAGGCGCTCGCGGGTGATGGCCTCGGCGGACTGGCGGTAGACGGCGGCGGGAGGCATAGACTCGAGCATCTTCAGGGTCGAGTTGTACGCCTTGTGGAGCGCCGAGAGCGGCTGCGGGTGGACGTCGATGCCCGCGATGCCCGTCGTCACCTTGGTCCGCGCCGTCGGCGTCGTCAGGACAGGCGGCTTGGTCGCCGCAGCGAGGAGAGATCGCGTTGCTCGGAACATGGCGGCGTTACGTGCGGCAGTGGGAAGCGGGAGGGACGAGTGAGGGCAGCCGGACTTGGCTTCGGAGCGGACGACGGGCGGAGGAGCGGCTCGCCGCTGCTCTCCCTCTCACCGCCACGCAGCCTGATGCGCGCGCTGTAGCGTTGCTAGAGCTTCTTCTTAAGACTGGCAGGCATCCGCCTGCACTCGCTCGCTCCGGCGCTTCGTGCTCGTCCTCTGGACGCTCTCGCGCTGCCCCTTCAAACCACCGCTACCGCCGCCGCTTCCGCTCACCCGCTGCTTGCTGAAGCTCTGGTGTGCGGCTAAGAGGATGCCCAAGGTCGCTATCGAGCGCGAGACCGCGGCGCGTCTTCCGAGACTGCGATCCCGCTCTGCTGTTCCCCCGTCGAGACTGGACTTAGCTATCGTATAGCCAACGCGGCAACACCGGCAAACCTCGCACGTGGTCCTTTCCGGACGCAGGGAATGCCGTACACCGTCTGTCGGGCAATCTGATTTGCCGGCAATCGTGCTGTCGCGCCCGTAGAAGCTCCCCGCGGCGGTCCGAGGCGCACACCTTCGCTTCCGCACGTGCAATCCCGCCAAACACGCGCGCGTCAGGCGGAACTCCGCGCAAGGCTCGTCCCGACCTGCAGCTACCGCGATATAGCTCCCACGCGCCTCGGATGCCCGCGCCACGGCGATCCGAGGGGCGTCCCTACCCGCAGGATGGGGTCCTCTGCGGACGCCAGTTCGCTTCCTGCTTCGGGGATCGCTTCACTGCTGTCCGGCCTCCCCGCGCGACTTCACCCCAGGATCACGATGCGGTGGCTGTCCTTGCTTCTGGTCGCCGCGCCCTGCCTGGCCCTCCGTCAGCCTTGGGAATACCTCGAAGCGCTCACTCGCTTCCAGGACGAGTGCGTCGCCTCACTCCGGAGAAAGCTCGTCGCTCTCGCTGACTTTGGCCCCGGCGGAAAGGTTTCTCAATCCTGTCGAGGTCGTCCGGCGAGGCTGGAGCGAGACTCTTGCCGACGATATCGTAGGTCGCGTCGACGTGACCACCAGTGAGCCCGCCTTCTTGACCGCAGCAGGACTTGCTCGCATGCTGAGAATGCTCGCATCCCCGTCCAGCTTTCGAAGGGCAAGAGCTCAATACCGAATACCTCTTTGGCCTCTTCGCCAACATTCGCGCCGAGCAAAACACCTCCATCCTCGGCTTTCCGATCTCGCAGGCGATCCAGACGCTCGTGGTCGAACCGCCTGTCGTCTTCTTTAGTGCCGTCGCCCAACTCGCCTACCCGACCCTCGACAAGAAAGAGTTCCCGATCCAGATTGACGTGATCACGGCCTGGAATGACGACCTCAAGATGGTGTCGTATGTTGCCAGTGCGTAAGTTCAGTTGGACGACCCTGATCCGTGCTCCGCCCCCGCAGGTACGACGCGACCCTCCGCCGCTTCCCGCTCTTCCTAGAAACGGTCGCAAAACACCTCGGGCCGGTGCTCGCAGAGGAGATGGGCGAAGAGTATGACCCAAACCAGACCGCTGTCTCGGCGCTCTTCTCGCGCAAGGCCGCCCTCGAGATCTGCCCGACGGCGATGCAGTACTGCACGGAGGAGAACCATCAGTACCCCAGGTGAGCTCCAAACTTGTCCCTTTATTTCACCCTACTATGTATCCTTCACTGAGCCTTCACGTCCGCATCACAGCTACGATGCGTGCTATCGCTTCCTGACCGAGGAACGGTCTTGGGGAGGCGCGCTCGACGGTGGACTCGATGTACGCTCTGCCTCCCTTTGCGGGTCTTCGAGATATCATGCTGATCATCGTCTTCTTACAGACGACGTGGTGCCGCTACATCCACCGCAACATGGTCCCGATCCGTCCGAACATCCATTGCGCTCACATCGGACCTTCCGGTGGCGACATGTGCAGTAAGTGCCAGCCTGTCGGAAACGATGCAGCTCTCGTCACCACCAACTGACTTGGACATCTTCCGACAGTCGATCGAGACTACGTCGAGGTGGCGACGGCGTTCCCGTTCTCGCAGACGCTGGTCGCGCCGAATGCGACCTGGGACGATCGCGACATGGCCGGGCTTTCGGAAGCATCGATCAAGGCGCTCGGACGAGTCAGGCTCACGGTCCCGATGCCGACCACTGTAGCTTTCGTACGCTCCGACGACTTTGAGAACGCAGGTCCAGCTGCTTTCCCTACTGACGCTTTCGGTCCCCCTTGAGCAGTTCTCGGTACCGACATTTGCTTGCTTCCTCGTCCTCTATCTCCTTGCCAAGATCATCGAGCGCTTTCTCGAGAACTACGCCCCGCAGTACAAAATGCTGTCGACCGCCAACAAGCGCAATACGGTTTCATGTAGGTCTCCGCGCCTTCTCTTCTTTCCACGACGACGGATGGCTGAGGTGTCCTTTGTGCTGCACAGACTGCCTCAGCCTCGTGGCCACGACCGTCGCCCTCGGATACCAGCTGCAAGCTCTGCCCAGTCTCGTCCACGAGTACTCGACAGCCGGAAGTGAGGGATCAATCATCACGAGCATTCTCATCTCCGCGCTCTGTCCGTCTTCTAAATCGCAGCCTCACCTCGACGCTATCGCTGACTACTCTGGCGCCTTCAGATCTCTTTGAGCTTGTGTACCGCGAGTCGATGCGTGCGAGTCTGCTTACCCACCATCTCTGCGTGCGTTCCGGGCCGAACTCCCTCCGGCTGATGACGACCGGGCTGAATCGGCGCATACCTTCGGGCAGACGTTGCTGGCAATCTCGTCACTCTATATCGCCCTCGAGCACACTTGTACGTCCAGCCCGAATTTTTTTTTTTTTTTGGGCCGTCAGTGCCCCTCTCCCCGGTCCGACTGACCTCCCGGACTTGTCCTCCAGACCATCCCGCCACCATCGCAATCGGGTGAGCCCTACTTGACACATATATAGCTTGACTCATAGCTGACTCGAGGGACACGCAGAACAATCTGGCTCTTTCAGGTATGCCTGACCGACGTTGTCGGTTTTACGGGATTCGTGCTGATGAGCCTGTGCGTGACTCGGACAGGCGACCACGGAGCAGTCTGTCTTCGCTGGACTTATCATGTGTACGCACCAATTATTCTCTGAAGGGTACCGGGATGAGTGGCTAATCGGCTTGCCCCCGAAACCAGATCGTCTCGGGTGCTCATCGCGCAAGACAAGGGCAGTTCTGCGCTTCGCCGCAATCCAGTCGTTGTGAGTCGACTCGGAGTGAGTCTCTTTTACACGGACGGCTCCGCTGATCGGGCGCTTTCCTCCGACAACAGTGCCTTCAAGTTCTTCTTCGCGCTCCACCTTCTTTTCGAGCACACCCGGTCTCTGCTCCAATTCATGGACGCGGCGACCGACGTATATTTCTCCGTTATCGTGTACGGCATCGGCAGCCTGCTCCTGCTGACTCAGGCCTGGGGTTCCTGGGCGGTCTGGTCGATCGCGAAGAAGCTCGACAAGGAATCGCCCATCGCGCTTCCGCTCTCCCGACCCGGATCCCACGAGGAGGAACGTCCCTTATTGTCCTCATCTGGCTCTACGCTGGTCAGCGGTCCGGGCAGCGAAACTTCGGACACGGACAACGATGGGCCGCAGCACAAGAAACGGATCGATGCACAGGTCTGAAAGCTTTCACTCCCGCTTACTTTGGTGCGGTCTGATCTAGTGGATGAGGTCCTGCAATATATGTCTGTTTTGATCTGTGCATGCTGGGACCTGTACAGAGGATGTTGCCGAAATATAATTTCCTGGATTCTGGTGCACCGCCCGACGCTGTGCACCCTGTTCCCCGGCCCTGCTCCACTCTACAGCACCATGTCGCTGTTTGCTGCTACCCGAAGAGCCATCAGGGTGCGTACAGCTGCCTGTCTGCGCTCCTGCGGCGCCTGACTGACCTGTTGTCCGCTGTGAGCAGCCGTCCGCGCTCGCGTCGACTTCTCGCGCCCTCGCGACCGCCGTAGAGCCGAACACGCTCCAGAGCGAGCCACTGGCAGCGGCAGACATCAGCGCAGAAGCGGCGGCCGCGCCTCGCCTGTCGCCCTTGCCCCGGACCCGTGCGTACCGGCTCTCCGCGCCCTGAGGCCCGAAACTTCGCCGCCGGTCTGACCCAATGTTCGCTTGCCCGACCTGCAGAGCCGCCCGCCGCACACGATGACTTTGTGCATGTGCCGCTGTCGGGCTTCTACCAAAAGCCGAGCGAGCGCATGGTCGTTCCCCTCCCCGCCTCCCTCTTCAACGTCCCTTCCCGACCGTCCCTCCTCCACAAGATCATCACCGCGTACCGGTCATCCCTCCGAGCCGGCACCGCATCGACCAAGAACCGCGCCGAGGTGAACTACTCGGGCAAGAAGATGCGGCCGCAGAAAGGAACCGGTCGCGCCCGACTCGGTGACCGCGGATCCCCTATGCTCAAGGGCGGTGGGCGGGCGTTCGGTCCGCGAGCGAAGGGCCCCGAGGGTTGGAAGCGCAAGATCAACCGGAAGGAGGAGCAGCTCGGCCTCAAGGTGTCGCTGAGCGACAAGTGGCGCAGCGGCAACCTCGCTATCGTCGACAAGCTGGCGCTCGACCTGCCCAAGACCCGCCTGCTGCAGGAGAAGCTCGGCGCGCGCGGATGGGAGGACGCTCTCTTTGTCACGCAACTGCTCGAGGAGGGCGACAACGAGCGGGGCGCCTTCGCGCTCGCAGCGAGCAACTTGCCCCGCGTCGCGGTCGTCGACGACGTCGCCGACCTGACCGTCTGGGAGATCCTGCGCCGTCAGAAGGTCGTCTTGGAGGTCGATGCCGTGGACCGACTGATTGAGCGCGTCGACCCGGAAGGACCGTGGGTGGACGAGATGGACGAGGAGATGCTCCTCGAGGCCGAGGCCGAGGCGGCCGCGCTGGTGCAGGCCGAATTTGAGGCCATGCCGGCGGAGGAGCAGGCGCAGCGACTGCAGGATATGGCTACGATGCTCTCGGCCGAGGAGCAGGTGTCTGAGGAGCAGACTCGGGTGTAAATCAAGGCTGCTTTCCCTCGTTCCTAACGGCTCCGACCCGGCGCTGCGGTGTTCTTGACGTGTGTCCTACTTAGTGACACGAGCATATAGATCTCAATAGCGAGCCTCGGCTGCCGGAACGTGCGTTTGTCGGCGGATCATCTCCCTGCACCTCTCACGAGTCCGACCAGATTTCTCGCCACGCGCGCCGGACTTTTCTTCCCGCTCGTCTTCAGGACCACTTCACTCGTGCATGTAACCACGGCACAAGCTGCGGTGTGCTTCATACTCCGCACTCCGCGCCGGCCCCTGCTGGCCGGGTAAACCCTTACCCCGCGACCGCGGAGATCCGGGGATATGATGTCGTCGTCGAGCGCATCATCATCGTACTCCGCCCGAAACGCTCGCGCACCTCTAGCTGAACGCTGTCCCGCTTTCTCTCCCTGCGTTGCTGAAGGAGCTCCTCAGCTTGTCTCGCTTAACCTTGCTTTGCTCTCCGCCCGGCCCTAGCCCGCTCCGCCACCATGTCCGCCCGCCCGCAGCCCGAACACTTTGACGAGATGCTGAACAAACATTTCGAGTGTAAGTCGCGACAAAACGCTTTGGGAGTATAACACGACGGCTATGCTGACCGATGTAGTTACAAGCAGACACCTATGACAACGGGTGCGGCGGCGATTCCCTCGCCTCGAGGCCGACTGCGGCCAAATCGTACTGACATTTTCCCTCGGCTGTCTGTTCTCCTGCTCACAACAGCTGGAAATAGTAAATTACATCACATTCGCCTCCGACCGAGAATCGCTCTCGAGGCACAGGGGCAGAGAACCCCCGCCGATCCCACCTAAAAACCACCGACTGACCTTTTCCTCCCCTCCTCCCCCGGCGCAGCGAGTTCTGGGTCAAGAACCACGAGCGGATCGTCTACGCCATCCATGGCGGACCGATGAACGGGCGCCGGAACTACCAGACCGCGTACGTCCGAGCCACTTTTGCGCTCCGAGCATCCGCAGCCCGCTGAGATGCCGCCACCGGACGGCCCCCTCCCTCCTCCAGGTACTACCAGCGCATCCGCCCGAACCTGTGGCAAGTCAGCTGGCTCGAAGAGACCGGCACGGTCGTCACGCTCGCGCTCGACCAGGAAGAGAAGCGCGTCACGACGTCGATGAACTTTTCGTACGGCCACTGGAACAAGCCCGAAGAGGCGCACGGGTACAAGCGCGAGAAGTTGGAGCAGTGGCGGGGGTTGGCCAAGATCAAGCCGGAACCGGAGCACCGCGTGCCGCTGTCGGAGCAGGCGACGATCGACAAGGTGAGCAGAGGGCGGCGTAAGCTGCGTCTCGCCAGGTTTGGACTGACCTCCGCATTGACAGATCTACGAGGGACGCGGCGACCTCGAGGATATCGAGATGGACTGGCCGACGGTGAGTGTCCGGCTCCTCACTCCTGAGCCATTCAGTCGTCACTCACACCCCCTTCCCTGCAGCTCTAGACTCCGCTCGTAGAATCGAATAGTTTCCTCAAGAGCAATGTACATACAGAAGGAAAGTTCGTCAAGCTCTGCGCGGTGACGATATAATGGGGGTGCAGACAGAGCACGCCCAGACAAAGATACAAAGGAGAGACTGAAAGTCGGGGCAACATGAGAGTCCAAACAACGGAGGGAGACGGCGAACGAAAGGGGACGAGAAGGGGTACCCGAGATTGACAGCGGAGAGATCACTTGACGCGCGCCAGGCGCTGGGTAGACCGGATGACGTTGTTGTCGAGGCTGTCGACCTTCCCGCCGACCTTGCCGAGCTTCTTGTTCTGCCCGTCGACCTCCGTGCCCATCGTCGTCGAGAGCATCTTGAGCCTCCCGGCGAGCCCGCCGAGCTCGTCGAGGTTCGTGTCGATCTCGTCCTCGACCTCGTCGTCGCTCGCGGTCGCCTCGAACTGGTACCGCGACCGCTCGGCGCCGCGGGCCCGCGCGCGCGAACGGGCGAGGGCCGAGTTCTCGGCGTCGCGGTCCATGTTCTGGAAGGCGCCGTCGACGCGCTGGCGCGATTGGTACTGCTCGCGGCGGATCTCTTCCCGCTCGGCTTTTTCGGCGTTGTGCCGGTCGAGGAGGCGGCGCTCCTCGCGGTCGCGCTTCGCGGCCTTGTTGAAGGTGACTGTCGAGGGCGCGCGTGTCAGTGCAGCTCGGGGCGAACAGGAGCGGCCAGCTCGCTCCCCTCCGAGCCTCCCACTTACAGGTTGGTCGGAAGATGGAGCGGTTCAGCTTCTCAAGCTCCTTGGTCTCATCGACAGCACGGTCGTTGTGCGCCTTGGCGAGATCAATGTGCTGCTCCGTGTTGACGATGCGGTCTGGTCGGGAGATGTGCGTCAGTTGGGGGTCGCCTAGCCCGAACCACCTCGACAAAGGGACCATGAGCATACCCGATTGCTCGCCGAGCTTGTCGAGAGTCGCACGGGCCGTCTCTTCTGCCTCGCGGGCGATGCGCATCGCGTTACGCGTGCTCGCGAGCGACTCTTGCTTGGTGAAGCGCATCTGCTGCTTGATGCCTTCGACCTCCTGGTCCTCCTCGGTCTCAAACTCTTGCTCGGGCGGGTGACCCGAGCCATACTCTCCGCCTCCATTGTTCGAGCCCGACTGGCCGTAGGGGTCGTACGGGCTGCCGGCGCCGGGTCCGGCGATGAAGCGAGACGGGCCTTCTCCCGGGGGCGGGGCGCCTGCGAAGAGTTCGCCGCGAGCTTCCTGGTCGCTCTTGCCGTTGCCGCGACCGAACCAGGACCCTTTCGCCTTTCCTCCGGCGGGTTCGGCGGGCGGGCGACCGGGGCCGGGTTTTTCGAGGTGCGGCGAGTACGGCTGCGGTGGCGCGCCGGGGCGGGCAAAGTGGCTCTGGTTCGAGTAGCCGCCTCCGCCCTGACTCGGGGGCACGTAGCTGGGGGCGGTGCGGTACGAGGGCGCTGCGCTCGGTGCGTGCGAGGGCGCCTGCGAGGCGTACGACGGGGCGCGGCCGAGCGAGGGGGACGCGGGGCCGCCGTGCGAGGGCCCGGGACCGTAGCCGGTGGGCTGGCCGAGCTCGGGGATCTTTTCCTTCTTCTTCTTGTCGAACAAGCCCATCGTTGAGCGTGCACGGGCTGTAGAGGTCGAGATATGGCCTCTGGAGTCGACGTCGGTGTTCGCCGCCCCGCCTCGGCCGCCGACGAAGGATTGCACCGCCTCGCCACCCGCTCGCACCGCCCATACACTGAGGTCAAGTTATGGCGCACCCTGCGGCAATGCGTGCTACACCCTCAACAGCTGGCTCTGAGGTTTCCTTGCCCACTGCTCCGCGCTCGGATTGGCGGGAGACAATCGGCGTAATGAGGCTCTCCCTCCGGCTCCTCGCAGCCCCCCCGCTGCAGCCCGAATCTCTTCCCTGCAAGGCGCTTCGTGCTTCCGAGGAGGCGACAAGATCTGCTATACGCTTTCGACCTCGCCGCTTTCAGAACGCTTGATGGAATGGGGTCCCGCTGGGCCGGCTAGCCGGCTTGCTCTGTTCGGCCCTAGACGTCCTCACCCTAACACTCCCGCTCGCTTGCTGGTCTGGTCATTCATGCCCTCTCACCAAGCTAGCTCTCCATGCTGCGGTGCCGCAGGCCTGGGGAGGCCGACAATTTCCAGCCGTCTCTCGGCACACTGTTCAGTCCGGCTGAGCACCTCGGCCCTATCGACTCGGACCGGAGCTCTCTCCTTCAGCTCGTAAGAGCGCAGACGAGAAACGTGCTACGTGCGACATCCTCGCTCCCTCCGATGCACGAGGCCCACACTCAGGGGAAGAGACAACCGTGAGGCCCTACGCCGCCCGCTTGCCCTTCAGGAGGCTCCGCAGCTTTCCACGCACCAGAGCAGCACGTCCGACTGAAGGCATCTTAAGCGCAGCTGTCAGCGCGATGGACGACTCGAGTCTAGGACGAGTCGAACCCCTCGCAGGCAATCGATCGCACAGTCGCGAGACGGGTGCCGAATCAAATGCTGCCGCTCGCATTTTCCTTCTCTCGTGAACCAGACCAACGTGCAGCCAAAACAAGGCGCAGAAAAGTTTGATCAAGTAGGAGTTGCGATTGCGAATGTCGAGATGATTGCGCGAGCGAAAGCTGTAAAATGCGAGAACGACGAGGGGGGCAAGGCACTGCGCGCGAAGGGAGGAGGGAGAGATAGATAACCAAAAGGGGGGGATAGAACGGGTACACCAGATTGTGAAAGAGAGATACTGCTTTGGGAGATCAACTGCCTCTAGTATGCGACGGAACCTGAAACCGGAAAAGGGGGGAGAGAGGGGAAGAACGAGAGAGAGGACCCCGGCGAAGGGAGAGGCGTAGTAATGATGACGACAAGACCTGGACGAGCGCGGCGGGAGGCGGAGAGGAAAGTGATGCGAGCGAGAGAGACACGGCCGGGTGGGTATGTTGGGGAGGCAACGGAGTCGGCCTCGTATAGTGGGAGATTAGGGTCGAGCTTGGGCAGCCGCTCAATAGGCCGGGGTAAAGGCCTGGATGCCCTCGACGTCGGTGATGGGGTCGGCGATCACGGGCTCAGCGCCGTAATGCACCTTGTGCATGGCGGCGTAGGCCGCGAGCTTGGCGGCAGCCTCGGACCCGACCACGTCCGGATGTGCGCCCGCCGCGGACGGCCACGACTTGTCGTTGGCCGACTCGGGCGTGAGCGGGCCGGCGGGCGTACATGGCGACAACGGTGTGCTGATGCCCTGCGTATGGCTCACGGGCGAATTGGCGTACGACGAGCAGACGGTCGAGGGTGCCCGGGACGAAGAGCGCGAGTACGGCGATGACGTCCGGAACTCGGTCCGTGGTCGTCGGTAGGCTGACCGAGTCGAGCCGGCGGGAGAAGAGGTGCTGTCGTAGGGCGTGGCGGAAGAGGAAGAAGCAGAGCTCCGGCTGCCGGCATGACCGCGCAAGAGGGCGACGGCTGCGTCGGAAGCACGGCGGTGGCGGAGGGTGCTCGGCGATGGAGAGCGGGACGTCGAGGGAGACGGCGTCGGCATCTGGACGTCGCGTCTCCGCTTCCGGTCCTCCATCGACTTGCGCTGCTGCTCCTGCGCCGCAATGGCGAGGGAGCGCGCAAGCTCCCGCTCGGCCTCGTACGGGGTAACGACCTCCTGCACCCACAGGTCGAGCTCCTCATCCCGAACGACGACGTTCCAGCTGAGGGAGCAGGGAAGACGTCAGTCTTCAAGGAGCCGCAAGTGGAGGAAGTCAGACCCGAAGTGACGTACCCAAGGAAAGCAAACAGCTCGCGCTCCATCTGGTTCACCTCGCGGAGCTCGAACAAGCCCTGGCCGACGATCTGCCAGCTCTTGTTGGAATAGGTGTCGTCCATTGAGATCTTGCTGCTGAGCATGAGCGACGACAGGAAGAGGCGATGGGGCGAGGTGGAGGTGCCGCGCGCAGACGGGTACCGCTGCTTGAGGCGGGTCAGGAGCAGGAGTGCCTGGTGGGTGATGGCGACGGGCAGGCGAGTCCGGTAGAGAGCATAGGCCTGGGAGGAGTGGAAACCGACGTCAGACACGGGAGGAACTCGCTGACTTAAGGCCGAGTCGACTCACGATGAACTCGCCCAAGTTGGGGACGTTGCCGGCAGCCGCCGCAGGCTTTGCCTCGGCTGCTGGTTGTTGTGGTGCGACGCTGAAGAGCGAAGCGATGACATGCTCGCAGAGGAGGGCGAGATCTGGAGGAGGTGCGTGCGAGAGGGCGGCGATGAGCCCGGCGGGGGAGTGCGTCAGCACGCGACTCGAATCTGACCGGCGCATTCTGCCGCCCGCTCGGAGCAGACAGGCGGGTGCGGGTGGATTGCTCGAGGCTCACCTTGGAACCCGTAGTAGCGATCTGACGGCATGATGGCGAGAAACGCGGGGTGGAAGCGGAAGCCGGTTGGGGGTGCGGCAAACGGCGAGCTGGCCGGCTGACGAAAACGAGGGTCCGGCTACTGAGATGTCCCGCTCACGGGCGTATAGGTGTTGCTGTACGGGCTCTGCCGACGGCTTAGAGCTGCTGTGGGACGAAAGTGCGACTCGGCTAAGGTCGGGAGCTGTGGTGGCGCGCCGAGAGGCCGTGACACCGGGGCGAGGAGATGCGCAAGGGTCGCGGACAGGGACGTCCGGCTGCTGGCGGGTCGCGAGTGGTGCGCGTCCAGCGATCGGGCTGGCGGAGCGAGAGGTGGACGGTACGGAAGGAAGGAAGGACGAGAGTGCTGCTGGCCAGTCCAGGTACGGGACAGAGGAGCCTCGGGGTGCAGCACGGGAGAGGACGCAAGCGCGGTGGGTCCGCGGGCACTGTGCAAGCGAGGCGAGGGAGGGCATCTCCGAGCGAGCGGCCACGCGCGCTCAGGCACGCCTCGACCTTTCTCCGCTCCTTTTTATCCCAGATTCGATCGCCCGAGCAAGCGGCGCACGCGCGGCTCAAACAGTTTCCCCCTCGGGTGCACCCCGCATTTTTGCACCATTTTCTGCCCGCACCCGTTTCTCCCCCAGACTTGGGGGACCAGCATCTCCGACCTCACGCGCGGATGCTCCAGCTGCAGCTGCATCGCCGCGCAGGCTGTGCCAGCAGCAGTTGCGACCCACGGCCGGATGCTGCGGACAGTTCAACGTTCCTCATTATGCATGTTAATGTCTTTCCGAAGCAGGCAGCTACAAGTCGTGGCAAGCTAGGCTGGACAGCTTGAAAAAAATACGCCCTGCTTCCGGGCAGCTCCGCGCGGATTGGGCTGTTGGGGAGCGCGTCGCTGCCTTGACCCCGGAAGCGCTGCTCAGCGCTTGGCACAGTCATCAAAGACTTTTCGAGCAGCTTATAGACCGAAATGCAGATCTAGCCATGTCCCAGAGGCGGCATTGATGCGTGGGCGGGAGAGCGGACGGAGGAGCAGGAGAAATCGGACTTGAGAAGGCCATTTCACTCCGACTCGGAGAGGCCCCGGCCACCGCGCCACCCAAGGCGAGTCCGAAGTTGAACAGGTGCGATCGAGACTCGCCGGGGAGGGCTCAGCCTGCCGAGCCAGCTCTGCAGCTGGCTTGCCAGCTTGGCTGCGCTATTCATAAGCGACTTTAGATGATCTGCGGGACTTGCCAACGTCCCCGCCGCTGCAGCCCGGCCATCGATGTAACCAGTAACGTCTAGCTCGGGCGCCACCGCCGAGATCAGACAGCAGCAGCCAGCTGGCCTGCGCAGTCCCAACGGTGGCGGGCATCGTTTGCATACGCTTGCGTTCAAGAAAGCCCACAGTAGCTGCAGCAAAACATATGGCCCGACGCGGCAACTCGCCCAGCTGGGGTTACCCCGGGATGACCCGAAAATGTACGACAGACTGATGCGGCGTCTTCTGCTCGGCAACAAAAATCTGCGGTCCTCCGCGCTGCGGCGAAGGGGTGACAGTGTTCCAAGGCTTTTTCTTCTACGTATGCATAGACTTGGCTTGTTGTACCCCGCTGTGCAGGAGCTCTTACGAGGCCAAAGGGTCTGCTTGCTCATACAGCTTGTCCGCGTATATTTCCGACTTCGAGCCGCCGGGAGGAGAGTTCACGCTTTGCTATGGAACATTAAGTATGCAACTCGAGCCTCGGCAGCGGCCGGTTGCTTCGACGCCAGCTCGATCAACAGCTCGGCAGCATGCGAAAGGCGGGACCTCGAGCTGTTTTGGGGGAGATCCTTGTCCCGCTGCGGAGCACCATACGTGCTCCAAATGAACCCGCAGACTCTCGCTACTCAGGCTGATCCGGATAGCCTTCTCTATTCGCAGCATTAGAGCCAGATCTAGCTGCGGGCGTAAAGTTTCCATGAGACGCGGCTGGCAGAAGTACAGCGCCCACGGTGTAGCTATGCGAGGCAAACCGCCATTTGACGAGTTGAAAGCGGCTGTTTAAGCTTCAGCTCCGTCCACGCATCCGACATTGGCCGGGACTCGAGGCGTCTGCATCCTCCGCAATGTGCATGGGCCTCTACGCGGACGATAGCGAAAGCTTGTCAGGATAACCGTGCATTATCCATTCATTCCTCTGTAGGATTCCGCGAGAGCCTAGGCAGGCGCCGCCGCGCAAGTGCAGAAGCGAGGGCGGAAATGCTCGAATCTTCATAAGCTGCCGCTGAGATTGTGCCAAGTTCCGGTGCAGTACTGTAGGATGCACTCCTCAAAAGGAACTCGCGTGTGCAGAGAAGCGTTGCTGCGGACCCTGCCAGCTTTCGGTAGCTCTCCGCGCTCCGACAGAAACCGCTGCAGCGGTGCGCGGCGACTCGAGGGAGCTGCAGTCGGGTATCTTCGGGTAGTGTTTCAAGGAGAGCTTGGCGTCCGGATAGCTCGCGCTGATACCCTTGGGGCATTTAGAACTTGACGCGATCGCAGACCGCGCGAGAGCTGGTCGCGGCGGTTGCGATCACCGACCGCGCCAGCGGCAGGGTCTCGCCGTCTCTCGCGAGCGTTTTAGGTACAGCCGCAGATAGCCGCCAGCAGCCGCAGGAGGCCTGCAGCTGCTGAAGGCCGGATGAGATGCGGGTCGGTTAGCCGCGGGTCATGACGCGAGTGCTCTGAAGCAGCCCGTGAAAGGGTCCGCTGGCAAAGGTCGGATCACTTAAAAAGAACGACGATAATCGATTACTGCGCGCTAAGCACTCCGGCGGAAGCGATCGGGAGCTCCTCGTCGCATGTGAAGCTATCGTACCGAGTCGAACACGGCCGAAGTCGTAGCAGCTGATATGGAGAGACTCTACAGACCTCGCGCTGAGCAGGTATAGCCGGTACAAGCCGAGCTGTGCAGCACGTAGAGCTCGAGTTCGGCTTCTGTGCCACGGAACAAGAACCGAGCGCGATCGAAGCCAGTTCTGAAGGTGTTGAGGCGCGGGGCCCTTTGTCCTCGCAGGGGTCCGAGGAGTCCGGCCGACTTCCGGAGCGTCAACTGCTCGCGACCCTGCTGGCGGACTCGAGCTGAGGATTCGACGATGCATCGAGCAGCTGCAGCCTGTGCTTTTATCCAAGCTCCAGGTACGAGAGGCACAGGAGACCGGGCGAAGAGCCGGCAACTGGAAGGGTTCGACCGCGACTCTTCGGGGCGCAAGCTCAAGCGAGTGCTCGACTCTGCAAGCAAGCGATGCGAGCCGAGTCATAGGAAGCCGAGCTCGAATAGCACACAAAGTCAGACAGCCGGAGTCGCGAGCGCCCTTGACAGCCTTTGTCTTTGCAAGGGGTTAGGCAGACCTTCTCGAGCTCCGCTTCCGCAGCACCTCAACTTGACAAGCTCGCAGATCTCAGGCCAAACGAACCGCTCCTCCCATATCCCATTCGCCCATCTTTCGCACCGACGATAGCGCACTTGCCAGTGCACGCCGACGAGCGCCGCTCACCGGTGCGTCCCGCACCCAGGGCAGGCCATCGCGAAGAAACATTACTTCATCCTTCCCGGCGATCACCTCCCTGATCAGCGCGGTCCTCAGAAATCCGCTGAAAAGCCGCTTCTGCTCTTGCGCATACACCGTAGCCCTCCTAGGTAGTCTATCTTCTTTGTGACGCAAGTGATCGCCCCTGCCCGGTGGGCAAACCGGCCTGAACTGGTCTTCTCGAGGAAGCGCCCTGGCGATCTTATCAACTGCGGATTGCCGATCCATTCCATGAGACGGGACGCGATATCATTTTCCCCGTCCCGCACATATAGAGAGCCTCTCTACGATGAAGTCCCGCGATAAAGTGAGAACGGCGGCCCGCTCGATGTCCCATCGGAAGATACGCCGACGATCGTCAACTCGCCGGCTCCCCTGAGTAGAGAAAAAGGCCCGACGACGACCGGCGTATGTGCCCTGCTGCAGCCGTCGTCACTGTACCTCATGTTTCCCGAAGGCGTGGGCAAGACAAGAAGCAGCTCCGGTGTGCTTCCGGTCGGTGTCAACCGAGGAGGAAGCGAAATGACGTCGACGGCGGAAGGTCCGGCGTGCACATCCCGCTCGAGCTGGACTGCGCAGCGGCTTGCCGTAGGCGGCTCATCAGTAAAGACTTGCGCGAGAAGCCCACGGTCCGGAACGTACGACGGCGCCACGCAGGAAAGCGGAGAGCGAGCTTCAGATTACAGCAAGTACGACAGGCGGCAGGCAGCACGCCTCAGCGAGAGCGACCACGGCAGCGACGAGACAGCCTATGGGACAGTCTGTATGCGGCAGCGTGCGGGGTTAGTTTCATGAGCGATGCGTGAAACAGTCAATCCCGCCAGCGCCGCGCGCAGACCGGAACCGCATCAGCTATCCGGAGCCATATTGATCTCTGCACCGACGCGGGCCCGGGCGGATTGTACGGCCGCCCGTTTGACAGTGAAGCCGGCCCGCATCGCATGTATAGTCCGCCCGTCGGTGTGCAGTTTCATCAAGCGCGGCCGGCGCGCGGGGGCTTGCGGGGGTTTGGGCGACCGAGACCAAAGACGAGGCGCTCACCTTGGCATCGACGAGCGAGAGCACATGCAGCAATGTCTGCGAGCTGAAGGTCTGTTCCGGGCGGCGAGCGTGGTCAGCGGACTGCACGTTTCAGCAATGGGAGCTGCCGGCTCGCAATCAGGTAGGCTCCGACAGTCCAGGCATGGACTAGGTTTCCTCCGCAAGTTGTAGGTTTGCTGAGATAGTGATATGTTGATTCGTTCGTCTTGGCCGGAGGGTAGATGCGCAGGGCCGGAGAAAGGGAGAGTAGACTCACGAGACCCGTAGCAGGTTGCGCGGCGGGAAGCAGCTGAGGACGATTTCGCTCGCAGCCTAGCATGCGCGCAGCGGGCGCAGAGTCAAGCAGCAATCATGCTGAGCGATCGGGCGAGCAAGATGCGTTCAGGGGTAGCCGCGAAGGACCAAAGCCAGCGTCACTGCCGGCGGCAAACGGAGAACGGTCAGCGCCTGGTTCTCGTCACGACTCGAGGGTGTTCAAGTAGGCCGACGGCAATGGCGACCGGCGGGAACGGCATCAAATAAGGCTGAAACTTGGAAAATAAACGTTGGCTTCCTCAGCAGGAGTAGGAGGTGCGAGACTTGGTCTCTGGTACGTTGTATCATCTCGCGCCGGTTCCCACGCAGTGCCGTTGCACGTCGTTAAGAGCAGAAAGGAGGAGAACGCACGTACGCAGCAAGGAGCCAAGAGCAGCGAGCGGGAGAGAATCTGCAGCGGCGCGGAGAAGTGCACGAAAGGTCAGCACCCTAGTCCTCTTCGATGCTTTCGACAAGCTGCTCGGCGATCACGCGGCCAGGCGGGGTGGATCCTGGGGTTGAAGACATATGGTTTGGTCGTCAAAGTCCGGCCTCGACCTTGTCAGGACGAGAGAGCGCGGCGTGTCCGGGAAAAAATTAGATTTTGGCAGTCATGTCCATCCCGCGGCTGGGAGCGCACGTGCAGCGAGGTGCGAGATTGTGCACTTTGGCCAGGCGCTCTGGCCGCGTGCGAGCCGGAGTAGCGAAGGGAAAGCTCACGTTCGAGGCGGGGCCGACGCGTGTTCAGCTGGGCGGGTGAGCGAGGCGCGGCACGCGCGATAGCATCGTTGCAGCCTGTGCGAGCAAGCAGGAACGGTCAGCAAAGCTACTCGAGCGCCAGTGCCGGCTGCTGCAGGGGAGCGAGGGCGAGATCGAGGCATCGGGTCAAGTGTAGAGATTCGGCATGCTCGACGCAGAGCGCAGGCGCCGAACGCGCCCGCAGACTCGGTCGAGCGCAATTACGACCTGGTTTCGAACAGTGTCGTCCTGTGCAGAGACGTGCGGGGTGATTCACGGGCGGCAGGACTCACCATAAGGGGCCGCTGTGCGTGGGAGGGAGAGCGAGGGCGCACAACGGACGGCGAGGCCAGCGACGCGCGCACACAACCGCGAATACAGAAATTGGAAAGCGAACAGCTTGAAATCGAGATCCGAAATAAGGGGAAGTGTAAACAGGCAGCCGGATGACAATGGATACGATAACAACGACAATAGCAGCAAGTGTCTAGCCCCGGCCCCTCAGTCGTCTTCCCACCACCCTTCCTTGGCCGCCGGTCGCTTCGACCCGTCCGCTGCCCCTGCGGCCGCCATTCCCTTCCCCTTGCCCTTCTGCGCCGGCTTGCCCTTCGCCTTTTTCTTCTTGCTGTCCCCATTCACCGCTGGTACCGCGGTCACGGCCTCGACGACCTTGACGGGCCTCGGCGCGAAATCGAACCCGAGGACGAGGTCGTCGCCCTCCTCGACGCGGCGCTTCTTCCGCTTCTCGCTCTCGACCTTTTCCGTCTTCTCCTCGTTCTCTTCCTCGTCCACTTCGTCGTCGTCACTGCCTCCGAGGCCGCCGACGCCTCCGGACTCGATCAGCCGCTCGGCGCGGACGTGCCGCAACGTCGCCGCGAGCCCGAGCGACTGCAGCTTCTTCTTGCCGACGCCCGTCACGTTCACGTTCGACAGGTCGAGCGATTGCAGCGCGGGGGTCGTCGTCGTCACGAGCGAGGGCGTCGAGTGTTTCAGGAGCGCGTCCTCCCACGCCGGCTTTTGCGAGCGGTAGATGGCCATCGTCGCGCGTGCGTCAATGATCTACAAGCGGAAAGACGTCAGTCGCTTGACTGGAGGGACTGGCCGACAGCCGGGGCTCACCGAGCTGTGTTCGCCGCTCTGAATATCGACGCCGAGCACCAGTTTCGCGAGCGTCTTCAGACCGGGACGCTTCGTGCGGGCGAGGCCCTGCAGCGGCGCATATTTGGACGTGTCGCGCGTCATGTGTCGGGGATGCGAGAGGAGGAGGACCTGCGCAAGGCCGTCTTTAAGTCCTGGATGCACATGGAGAGAGGGACGCTCGCGGGCTTACGGTCGTGTCGTTCGACAGAGCGTGCCCGACCAGAATCCGATCGTTCAGGAGGGCTGACACCTCTTTCTGGACCTCGGCAAAGCTCGGAGCTGTAGTTCAAGCGCCGAAAGCAGAGTCAGCCACTCTGTGCAGCGGGACCCTCATCGCGGGAAGAGCTCACCGTTCCGCAGATCCTCCTCGCGGACACCGGACACCCACGTCCGGTAGTCGGTCACTTTTTCCCGGGGACGCACAAACCGATCGAGGACGACGCAGCCGTGGTAGTTGACGATCGAGACGCGGGCGAGGGTCGACTCGACGCCCTCGGGACCGACACCGACCATTTCGCAGTCCATCGCTGTGAGGGTTTGGCGTCAGAGAAGGAGCTTCGTCGCTTTCAGCGTTGTCTATACTTACCGAGGTAGTGACCCGTCCTGCATGGCAAGAGGTGCACGGTCAGGTCGACTCAAGGGGGCAAAGGAAGGAGAGACAGAGACGCACTCTTGCTGCCACGGCGCATTCCCGCCCTTCATGATATCTTCAACCGGCACGGCTTGTTTGTGCGCTCGAACCCGCTTGCCCTTTTGCCGCGCGTCGTCCGGCGCGGTCTCTGGTTCGACCGCCTTCTCCTTGCCCTTGACCGATGAGGACCGCGTCGGCATAGCTCCGCCTGAGTCTCCGGTGGCGGAGCCGACGCTCGAGTGCCGCCGCTTGCGCTTGAGCTGGTCTTCGCTCGGCGCAACTGTGGCTGTGGCTGGGTTGAGGCCCTGTGATCGACGCGGTCAAAAGATTCAGCGGGGGCGGCGGCGAAAGCGGGTTGGATGGCGAGAAGCTCACGGCTCGGAGGGTCTTCCAGTTGGACGAGGGCGCCGCCTGAACCGCTGCCGTCTTCACCTTGCCCATTCTTAGGGCCTATACGCTGCTGTACGGTCGTTACGGTCCGACCACTCGGCCGCCTGCTGTCGGTTGCAAGCTGAGCCGCTCCCTTGGAAGTGCTGACGTGGCAGTCCAGGGGAGGCTCAGCGTCTCGGCTCTTGTTCGCCCGGTTCGTCGCTACGTCACGGTCCAACCGCTACTCGCTCATTTCTCTGCGCCCGGGAACAGCGCCTTACTCACCTAGACATCGCGAATATGGGCAAGAACAAGCCCGAGCAAGACGGCGCACAAGTGACTCTGCCGCTCGTGCGCGGCGCCCCGGACGAGCAGGTCTCGGTGACCCTTTTCGTCCAGACGCTCGCGTTCGCTCTCGTTCACCTCTGTAAGCCCAAAAGCTTCGTGGAAAGCTTACTTATGATCAGACTAATCCCCGTAGGCAAGTATACTGATTTCCGAGCCCTCACGCAGTCTTCATCCTGCCGGTCCGGCTCTTCTTCGAATACATCGTCCTCCGCCCCTTTAGCCCCCTCGTCAAGGAGATTGGTCGCCCGCCCCTCGCCCATGCCATCGTGCGCCAAGTCGCCGCATGCTATGACCGCTGGACGCCCGGTCAGATCCGCCTCATGCTCGACCGCAACCGCTCGTACTCCCGCGCCTACGCGACGCCCGAGTTCCAGGGTTGGGTCAGGCGCGTCGAGGTGAATGGGACGGGAGGACGCTGGCTCGCAGAGCCCGGAACCGAGCACAAGGAGAGCGACGTAGTCATCTACTTTGTTCACGGCGGAGGCTTCATGTGCGTTTCCGCAGTCGGCCGTCGTCATGACCGCAGCCGGGATTGCTCACCCAAGGATCTCCCGTCGCCTCTAGCTTCGACTCGGGCACGAACGCCCAAGTCTTCTTCCGCAACACGATCAAGCAACTCAAGAAGGAGCACAACGTCCGCGCTTCGGTCTTCTTCCTCGACTACCGCCTCGCCCCCGAGTACAAGTACCCCTCGCAGCTCATCGAGACCCTCGCCGGCTACCACTACCTCGTCAACACGGTCGGCATCCCCGAGGACAAGATTGTGCTCGGCGGAGACTCGGCCGGAGCGAACCTCGCCACCGCCTTCCTGCTTCACCTCGCGCGCCCTTCGCCGGCCATCAAGGTCCCCGCTGAACTCGGCCCGACGCCAAAGCGCCCCGCAGTATGTCTGTACGAGACGTGTTCTCAAGAGTGAGACTCACACCCCTCGCCTTCGCACAGGGCGCCCTCCTCATCTCGCCGTACACCAACCTGTTCGGCGCCACCGACGCCTTCTTCAAGAACGCCCGCTTCGACATCCTCTCCCCGAGCCTGATCGCCCGCGCGGCCTTTGCCTACATCGGCGCCGACTTTCCCGCCTCGCACAGCTTCCGTCCGCACGGCTGGAACCCGCTGAACCAGGTCATCCCGACGCACAAGGTCCCGCCGCACCCGGCGCACAACCTCCCGAACGTGTACGGATGGTCCGACATCAAGAACATCCACCTCTTCCGGGATCCTTATGTCAATCCGTTCGTGTGCGAGGACGCGGCGTGGTGGAAGAAGGCTTGCCCCGGCGAGGGCAAGACCCTCGTTTCTTGGGGTGAGCACGAGTCCGCGATGAGCGACAAACCCCGAAGCTGACTCGCCCGTATGGCAGGCGGAAAGGAACTCTTCGTCGATGACGACCAGGCGCTGTACGATCAGTTGGAAAAGGTGCGAGCTTGTCACCAGGCTTGAGAAGCCTGCGGGAGCTAACCGAAACTGCGCTCGACAGGCCGGCGTCGAGCCGTTCAAGCTTTACCACCCGCTGAAGCTGCACGACTGGCTTGTCCACGACTACGTGAGCGCCATACAGGGCTTCCACCGGATTCTGTGGTAGCTGACAGCTTGCCTCCACAGGGCCTGCCTCAGAGCCACCGCGTCAAAAAGCTCGGCAACGAGCTCGACGACTTCAGCTACGGTCTCGACCAGACGGTCCGCTTCGTCGCCTACGTCATCGGCAAGGGGCCCGCGCCGTCCGAGCCGACCGCTCCCGCTCGCGGCACGTCCACCTCCCCGGCCGGTGTGCGCCAGCGCGCGCAGGTGGCAGCAGCCGCTGCGGCCGACTACAGCGACTCTGCCGTCTCTTCCGCCGTCAACGGACTGAAGTCGGCCGAACGCCAGGCCAAGCCGGCTCTTTCGGCCGCGGCGGGCTATACGGACGCCGCCGTGAAAGCCACCGCGGCGGGTCTCCGCGTCGCGGAAGGCAAGCCCGCCGCCCCGAAGGGCGACTACTCGGACTCGTCCCTGGGCGCCGCCGCCGCTGGCCTGCGCAGCGCCGAGGGCCCGCACGAGCCCAATGCGGACTACTCCGACCCGGCGCTGATGGCCGCGGCGGTCGGGTTACGCGCCGCCGAGGAGCAGAACAAGCCCGCTCCTGCTTCCGCTCCAGCTCCGGCTGCGACCCCCGCTCCGGCGGCGGGTAACAAGTCGAAGAACGGGAAAGGCGCCGCCAAGAAGGCCGCGGCGGGGGGCAAGGCGAAGCAGCCGACCGGCGGATCGTACGCCACGATCGCCGCGCACGACGACCACATCGCGAACAACGCTCCGATCGTCGCCGAGGGCGAAGGCGACGTCATTCATCACCTCGACGAAGAGTGAAGAGTGCAAGTCGTTCTGCCTTGGTCCGCTTCCATAGAAGATTTCGCTTTCGTCCCCCTCGGTCAGTACGGAGGCTTCTCCGATCCAGCGAAATGTAGATAGATCCCCTCGCAGCCGGTGCCCCTGGAATGCCAGGACATGATGGGCTGAGGTAACAAGCAGCTGAGAAAGGAGGCATTTCGAGGGATAAAGGGCAACAACAGCGTAGAGAGAGCCCAGGCGGATACGCGAGGAAGGATACAGCAGAGATAGATGGAGGTAGGGCCACGCAGGGACAAGCGGAGACGCAGACAGGGCAAGCTCGGGAACGGGTACAGGATCGCCTCAGAGGAACTTGTCGACGTCGAGGCCGACGCCAAAGTCCATGAGGAGGATGCGCCGGTCGTGAGACGAGCTGTCATTGACGTGCACAGGGTCAGCTCGGTGTTTCGCGCCGCCCGCATGCATCAAAGTCGGCGGGGGCCCTTGACCACTCACCTGACGATCTTGCTCGCCGAGAACGTCACGTCAAAGACGAGGCTCGAGTGACTGTTATACTTGTGGACCAGTTCGCCCGTGTCGGCGTCCCAGGCGCGCGTCGTCCGGTCGTACCCGGCACTGACGATCCTCCGACTCTTCTCGTCGTACGCCAGTCCGCGGACCAGGTCGCTATGCCCGCTGAACGTCCGGATGCATTCGCCCGTCGTGGCGTTCCACAGCTTGATCGTCTTGTCGTTGCTGCTCGAGACAAAGTGCTGCCCGCTCGGCGCCCACGACACGCACGCGAGTCCGCGCGTGTGGCCCGTAAAAGTCCGGAGGGCCTGACCCGTGTGCAGGTCCCACAGCTTCATGATGGCGTCGCCGGAAGCGGTCAGGACGCGGTCGCCGTTGATCTGGACGGCGTTGACCGGTCCGCGGTGGCCCTGCAGAACGCGGTACAGCTTGCCGGTGGCGCGCTCCCAGACGTGCGTCTTCGTGTCCTGCTCGAAGCGATGCGATCGTCAGCATGCCGCGACTCAGATCGTCGCAGAGTCCGAGATGAACGCACCTTGGAGCAGCTGACGATGTACCGATCGTCAAAGCACAAATCCAGCACTCCCATCCCATGCCCGACGAGCTTGAGCTTGTCCTCGTACCGCCCAAAGCCCGTCGCTGGGTCTCCAACGAGGTCCCACACGATGACGGTCGAGTCGGACGATCCCGAGACGAGGATCTCGTGGTCGTACTGCAAACACAGGACCGAGCCTTCGTGGCCGCGGAGGATGTGCGTCGTCTCGCCCGAGGCAATGTCCCACACGCGGATTGTACGGTCGCGCTGAAGATAGAGCTGCGGTCAGCTTGTTCGCTCGTCGCTGCGCACCAGGAAGCTTGGCGCCCTCGAGGTGAAGTCTGTCGACGTACCGACCCGCTGATAATCTTGCGCTCGTCAAACTGACAACAATACACGCTGTCCTCGTGCCCCTCGAACCAACTCCAACTCGGCTTACCCTGCGCCCACCGCTGATCGAGCAACCAGTGGTCGCGGAACAGTTTCGGCCAGTCGAGGTGCTCAGACCCGTTCCGGCGGTCTTGCGCCTCGCTCGCCGCGGCGAGTTGCGCGGGCGTGCTAGGAGGTCCAGCCGCGGTCACAGGTGGTGCAGTTGCGGGTGCGTTAGGCTGGCGGTTCGTCGGCCGAGAGGGCGTGGCTGCCATCGGGAACGCGGACGAGAGCGTCGACAGCGCCGACGACGAGTGCGAGCGCGGCACGGACGCCGACGGGGGCGAAGCGAACGCGTTGGTTTGAAGCGTCGAGGTCGACGGGAGGGCCACGCTCGAAAGCGTTAGGGAGGGCGTGCCGGCGCCGGCAGAAAGCCGGGTGAGCAAAGGCGGACGCGTTGGAGTCGACGGGGTGGAGGACTCGGCACTGCGCAGCTCGTTCGACCTGCGTCCCGCTATGCCCGAAGCGGACGTTCCAGCTCTCCCTCCGGCAGTAGTCGCCTCTTCTGTCGCCGCGGCAGTGAGATCGCCCGCCTCGCTCGCCGCCCTCGACGAACCCCTCGAGCCATTCCCTGACGCGCCCGGCACGAGCGAGAGGACATTCAAGTCACCGACGATATCGCTCAGTTTCCGGCCGATGACGACTCCGCCGTGCGAGACGCGATCGGCGCCGGTGACGAGGCGCTTGGCGCCGGCGCGGCCAAAGCTGCTCGCGGCACGTTTCAGGTTCGGCATGACGGGTCTCTCGGTGAAAAAGTTGCTGGACGAGCCGGGGGTCAAAGTCGCAGACGGCGTGAGGGCGGGGGTGTGGAACGGGTATCCCTTGGCGTCGGACTTCTGAGCTGCAGCCTGCGCGGCTTCGGCCGCGAGGCGGTACGCTTCGGGCTTGATGTGCCAACGCGGGTCTTGGTGGAAGAGATCGCGCCACAGGACCGGATCGAGGGTGAGGGAGCGCCATTGGCGCGAGACGGCTCCGGCGGCGAGGACCGAGCGAAAGTCGAGGAGGGAGAGGATGTTGAGCGAGATCTCGGACGGTAGAGAGACGAGAAAATCTGCGTACGGGTGGTGGCGGATCTCACATGAGGTCAGCTTCTTTCGTCCGCCGGAGCTCTCGGCGGATGCGCGAAGAAGGGACGCACCGACTTTTCCCTCCCAGCCATCAACAAAGCATGCCTCGTCGTCCACCATGTAGTCGTCATCGAGAAGCTGGTCGTTCAGGTAGCCCGACCGAGCTCCGGCGTCTTGCCTCTCTTTCGAAGACCTCCACGGCATCGTCGGCAGGCGGAACGGGGGCTCCCAGCTCTCGGTGCGATGGCGGCGGCTCCTCCAACCTCTGCCTGCTCCGCCGTTCGACGATGTGCGACTCCCCGCACTTCTTGGCGAGCCTGACAGGGGCGAAGCGCCGCCGGTGCCGGTCCACGGATGGGCGGGCAGGGAAGCGGGCCCTTCCTCTGCTGCTGCCGCTTCCTCTTCCTGGGTTGCTGCGCGGCGGAGGGAGAACGAGAGCTGCGACGCCGCGTCATGCTGTTCGGTCCAGGCGGACGGGCTGGGATCGCCGGTCGGGCGCGGCCGAGCGATCGGGATCGAGTCGGGCAAGGACCCTCGGCTTCCTTGGGGGGCGTTCGCGTCGTGCGCATCGGATTCTCGGGCGCTGTTGGCGAGGAACGCGGGCGGGTACGGCGGCGCGGCTGCGGCGTGGAAGGGCGAGGGCAGGTGCGGCGGCGAGAGGCGGTCCCAGAAGCGCGACAGGGCGCGGCTCGGCGACGACGACGCAAAGTACCCGAGCGGGGCGCTACGCTCTGCCGTCCCTTGCGCGTCTGCTGCTGCGCTGTGCTCTGTGGCGCGTGCAGGCGCAGCTGGCTCGACTGTCGAGGTGGGGCTGCGGCGGCGATTTATGGCGAACGGGCTCGCCGCACGCTGTACCGAGCGCCGCGTAGCCATTGGCTCGTCGGGAGACATGGCAGAGGCCATAGCGAGGCCTGCAGAGCCAGCAGGAGCGCCAGAAAGCGGGGTACGGAGCGAGAAAGGCGGGCGAAGTGGAAGAGCCGCAGTGACGCACTCTGCCTCGAACCCCGAACTGCACTCGCTACGCAGCTTCACAGGCTATACAGGCTACGCAGAGCTAGTCGCGTCGCCTGGCTGCATGCCACTGCTCGTCGCAGGCTCCAATGCGCGCGGCCAGCTCGCCGTGAGCGACTGCGAAGATCGCCACCGCTGGACGAAAAGTACCGGATTATCCGCAGACGCTCCTTTGGACGCTCTCTGCTGTGGAGCGAACCACACGCTCATAGTCGACAAGCTCGGCAACCTCCTGGGCGCTGGGGCAAACGAGCGGGGACAGCTGCAAGTCGGCGCCGCAAACGAGGACTGCACTCGCTGGACTCGCCTGCCAACGGATACAGTCGTTCAAGCTGCTCCATTGGACGTCGATGCGAAGGATTATACCGTCGTAAACGTCGCCGCGACATGGGAGACGAGCTTTGTCGTCCTCCGGCCGGTCGATCGGACCCGCAGTCCTGCGTCGGATCTGCTCCTCTCGTTCGGCGCCAACGATTGGTCCGAGCGCGGAACGGCCGCTGCGACTCCGAATGCAACTCGTGTGCCCCTTCCGGGTGACTTGGGCGCCCACCGCATCGTCGACTTAATCGCCGGACCGCGGCATGTCGTCGCCCTCGTCGAGGTCCAAGACCGCACGCAAGGGAGTCCGGAAACGCCTCCGAGGAGGCTCTTCGGCTGGGGCGCCTCCCGGCAAGGCCAACTCGGGGTACCTCGCTCTCCTCCGGCGCCTTCCGTCGGCATCTCCACCGCTGCCGTCCCTCCCTCCCCTCCCCCGCCCCGAATCACCCCGACCCCGACCGAGATCCCCCTTCCGACGCCTTACACCGCCGCCGACGTTCTCAAGATCGCCGTCGGCAAGGACCACACCGCGCTCTTGCTGGACGGCGAAGGGGATCGCAAAGTCCTTCTCCTCGGCTCGAACAAACACGGGCAGCTCGGCCCCGTTCGATCGGGGTCGGCGGCTGCACGGCTTTCGGACAAGTCGGCGGCTGGAGGGAAGAGCGCGAGTCGGGCGGGTCCCGGGCAGAACCTCCTCTCCCTCGACGACCTCCGGCGAGGTGACGTGGCCGATCCTCCTCATCGGTACCGCCTCGCGGACATCGGCTGCACCTGGAACAGCACCTTTCTCGTTCTCGAATCGCATCCCGGACCAGGAGAAGGCAATACGAGTCCCGCCTCTACCCGGATCGTCGCCTTCGGGTCCAACTCGCACGGCCAGCTCGGTCGGCGCGACCCCTCCGCCTCCGCCTCCTCCTCCTCCGCTCCCTCACCCTCAGTCCTCGACCTACCATCTACGTTGACGAAGCTCGCCTGCGGGAGCGAACACGTCCTCGCTTTGCTCGACTCGGGCGAAGTGCTTGGCTGGGGCTGGAACGAGCACGGCAACCTCGGCCTCGGACCGCCTCCACCTCCAGATCGCAATCAGGAACTCGGCGCGGAGAGCGGACGGGGCGATGGAGCGGCGGACGAGCAGCCGCTCGCGGACGTGTACGAGCCGAAGAGGGTGTGGCCCCCGGCGGGAGAGGACTTCGCGCTCGCGGGTCGAGCGGTCAACGTCTGGGCGGGGAACGCGACGAGCTGGATCTCGGTCGAGGATGAAGTAGGAAGCGCGACGGGAAGGGGTGCATGAACCTCTTTTCGGGCCCAGTCTGAGCAGTGGCGTTCACGGGAGAGCTGCCGCTGCCGAAAAGCTCCCACACTGAAAGGAGAAGCTCACATGCGAGAGCGAGAGAATCGAAGAAGACGGGATCATGGCTCTGACAAGAGGGGCGTCTAGTCAAATGCATCCCAGGTTCCCAAGAGCGGTTTGGCCCCTTGCCCTCCCAGTCTCCATTACCAAGGCGGTCGACGCACGCCGGCGCCAGCGCCGACGCCGCCCATCAAGCTCCCTCCTCCACCATTGCTATATCCAGCGCCATTGCTGGCGCCGTTGGCCTCCCCGCTCGCACCCGCTGCGGCCGCCCGCAGCTCATGCGGCAGTTTCGGACCGGGCAGGCTCGTCGAGCCCGGCGACCTCGACCCGTGCGGCCCGGCAGCCGGAGACGGCGAGCCAGCCCCGTGCGCCGGATCGTATCCATGCGGCCGCAGCCAGCTCGGCAATGGCAGCGGCTCGTGCTGCTTCGAGCTGTTCATCGACGGGAAGAGCGGCCTTTGCTGCGGAGGCGAGTGCTGCTGCGCTGTCGGCGGCGCCAAGGGGGGCGAGCCAGCTTGACGCGCGGGGGATTCTGTGCTGACCGTAGGCGTGAGAGGGGAAGGACGCGATACGGGCGGAAGTCCTCCGGTAGGGAACGCCGTCGGGAACAGCGTCTGACGAATCGGCGGAAGCGGCGCGTTCGTGTGCGGCGAGCGGGCAAAGGGCGACCATGACTTGGCGGGACCGCTGCTCGCCGGAGGTGCCGGCAAAACGGGCGGCGCGGGCACCCGATGGGCCGCGCCGGCTTGCGGCGCCGAAGCCGCGGAAGCTTGAGTCGAAAAGGCAAGAGGCGGAGAGGCCGCATTGGCAGAGCGTTGAGGACCAGCGGTATCCCGGTTGTACGCCGGCCAGACCGGAGCAGCGAGGGAAGGCTGAGTCCGAGCCGTGGCGGGTGAGGCGTAAGAGGTCGGCGGCCCCTCCTGCGGTACTCGACCGGTGAAAGAGGGCGAAGGGTGGTGGTGCGCAGGAGCTGAATGCCCGTTCAGTCGCTCGCCAGGCGGGATGAGGGTTTTCGGCGGCTGCGGCTGACGAGGCGACTCCGACGGGCTGACCAGAGAGGCATTCGAAGCCGGAGGGAAACGTGCAGAGGTGGCGTCCGTCGTCGAAGGGACTCCCGGAAGCCCAGCCTGCGAGCGTGGAGCCTGTTCTCGTCCAGGTTTGGGTCCGGGTCGCGGAGGCGAGGGGGATCGCGGACGCGACGGGGGTTTCGATGCAGCTTTCGGCGCAGAGACGGGAGCCACTGCGGCGCCTGCTGATGATCCGGCTGACGCGTTCGGCGGAGCGCCTCCGTACGTCCCTGGCGAGCCATACGGCATGCCCAGGGGAGGGGCCGGGTAGGACTGAGAGAAGACCTGCCCAAGCGTCGCCTGCGGAGGAAACGCTCCCTGCATGGGCGGACCGAATCCATAGGGGAAGACTGGAGGCGGAGGATAGTCGGGGTACGCTAGCGCAGACGTCTGCGGATATGAAGGGGGACCGGGAAGGCGCGAGTCGAAATACAGCGGGGCGGGTGGTTGGTAACCGTGCAGGCCCATGTTCGGGAAGGGCGGGACGGCCGGCGCATCCGGAGCTTGCGCCGCCGCCTGTCGTTCGGCCTGCTCAGGATCCTCGATACCGTAGAAGAGGGCAAGGTCGGCCTCAATCTCGTCCGCCCCGAGGGACCAGACGTCGTGCCCCAGCGCCGGGTTGCTCGGCGGCGGTTCGACGTAGTGACCAGCGTGCACGAGGGAGCGAGGAGCGAATGCGGGATCGCGCTGCGGACCGCGATACCAGCCGGTCGGTGGAAGGTCGTGATGGTTGACGAAGAGCGGATGATCCCGGAAGAACGGGAAGACCTTTTCCTCGTCGAGCAGAGACTTGAGCGACCGGTGGTTCTCGAGGTACTGGTCCATGCGCAAGCGGTCCTTCCGATCCTGGGTGTGAGATTCAACTTAGTCAGCGAAACCTGCGGAACTGGCCGAGTCTTCCGGGAGACGTACCGCCCAGTTTCGCCAGCTCGCTCTCCGGGCCGCCTCGAGCGACCGAGCCAGTTCCCGCTCCCGTTCCTCCTGATACCGCCTCAGCTGAGCGAGCTTCTGCTCCTTCTCCTCCTGCAGCCGCGTATAGGTAAAGTCGAGGAGCGGATGGGTGTGCTGCTCGACCAGTAGCAGCTCCTGCTCGAGTTCGCTGAGGAAGTTCATTCGAGCGGTCTCCCGCGCGGCCATCTTCTCGAGCGTCTCCTTGTCGAGACCCTCGAGCCTGCGCCGCTTGGCTGTATGGGAGCGCCGAGAATCAGCTGATGCAAAGAGGTAGCCTGCATCGTGACGGCACTCACCTCGCTCGACGGGTTCTGGCAGAGGTTTCTTCGTTCGCTTCCCCTTTGCTTTCCCCTTGCCCTTCGGCGTCGTCGCCACCGGTGTCGAATCGACCGACCCGTCGCGACTCGCTTCGCGCGACATGATTTCGCTCTGCGCCACGTCGGCGTGGGCCGCCAAGGGGTCCATGCCGTTCAGGATGGCGGCCGCCTGCGAGTCGGCGACGTCCTGGATCGGTGCCTCGGAGAGTGCTTCATCGCCTGTCGACGGCGTCGGCTGGGCGACCTCCACTTCCGGAACCTCGGGCGCCGATGGCGCCTCCTCGACGGCAGACTCGCCGTTCGTTTCGATCGTCTCGGGGATCGCATCCGGTGCGGCAGGGGTCTCATTCTCCTTCTTCATCTCGACGTCGTCATCCGATTCGAGCTCGTCGACTTCCTCTTCTTGGGCGTCGCCCTCTTCGCGCTCTTCCTCCTCCTCCTTCTTCGTCTTCCGTGGCCAGCGGCTGCTTGTCACGCCCCAAATGTAACCCGGCGGAAGGGTCACGTTTGCGCGTGTAGCTCGAGCCGGGGCGGACGTCGGCGTGATCGATTCTGAGGAGGAGACGCGGCCTGGTGACGCTTTGGGACCCGGCCGACCGGCGAGGCTGCTACGCTGCGCCTTGCCGGCAGGCGCAGAATGCCGCGGCTGGCGGCTCTTTGGAGCTGATGCACGCCCACGCCGTTTCGAAGCGGGAGAATGCAAGTCGTCGCCCTCGGCACCGGCTGGGGCGGGAGTCGAATTGGTCGAAATGGACCCGGACGCCGACGCCGGAGCGACGGCGCTTCTCCTCATGGCGAGCGGTTCGCCATCGTCTGACGAGTCGAGTTCAGACAGGCTGTCGTGCGGGTTCAGGTCGGGCGGTTTGCCTCGCATCGGTGTGGAGGGAAGATCCTCCACCGCCTCGCTCCCCTGCACCCGCACCGCATTTGCTGACGCCTGCTCTGTTGTAGCCGAGGAAGGTGAAGAGGCAGTTGTAGGCAACCCGTTCTGACCGTTCGGGTGCGCTGGATCGACGTTGTGATTTTCCGGGGCCGGAGATGACGCCCGGCTGGACAGGGCGGAGAGGGACGACGATCGCGGCCTTTCGTCCGCCGCGGCCGCGAGCAAGGCTGGTATGCCTAACTCTGGCGAGATCGGACGCAGAGGGCGTGGTGTCGCGCCTGGCGAGACGCGATCGGCCATGTCCCCCTCGTCTTCGTCGCTGTCCATGTCCGAGCCGACCGCGGCCGTGGGTGGCACGCCGTCTTCCGCCTCCGCTCCACGCTTCTTCGCGCTTGATGTACTCGAAGTCGGTTTGGTGCGTGTCTTGCTGCGTGGGCCGTGGCTGGATCGGCTACCCGCGGATGTGCCGCCCCGGCTCGTGCGCGCGAAGCTGGCCTTGACGGGGCCGTCGCTTGCCGGTCGTGCTCCTCCGCGTCCGGCCAGGGCTCCCCCGCGCGCCCCGGATCCCGGAGGTTCGGTGCGGTGATCGTCGGCGTCTGTATCGACGCCCGTGCGTCTCTGTGGCATGGCCCGCCGGACGCGCAGTGAGGTTGTGCGCGAGATGCAGTGATCGACACAGGCGAAGGGCTGCCGGACCGAGACTCGACCAATTCCTGCTGGCGCGCGTGGAAGGCACAGAAATGCGGGGCTCCGCTTGCCGTCGGCGGTTCGGGCGCTCGCCGGTCTGACGCCCTCGACCGCTTCTGCTGGGTCCCAGAGCGAGTGAGCGACCACTTATGGGTGGGCAGAGGTGTGGACAGGCCTTACGAGGGCTGGAGACACTGGTGACGGGGTATGCGGCGGCGGCGGCTGTGTCCGGTTCCCAGGCGATCTGGTCGCCGCGCGGGAGGGCGTTCCGGGGGGATGCGACGAGGCGTTGAGCGAAGACCGGCTGAACAGGCGATACGCGCACGGAAGGGCGCACTGCACGTCTCTATTCAGAGCAGGAGTGCGGTTCGGAGCGAGTCCAGCGAGTGTGCCCCGCGCGCGGACGACCGGTCGACAATCGTCGGCAGAAAACGAGCCTCGCCGCTCGCGCCGAGCCCTCTTCGGCAAAAGCTTTGCCTGCTCGGTCCGGGTTTTGCGTAACAGACTTGCAGTCTCTTATCACTGCTCTGCTCTCCTGCCGCCAGATCCCCGAAGACGTCTCGCCGGCCCGCAGTTCTCCGGAACTGATGACATATTCCTTCGGGACGTGCTCGAAGTCGACTGTGTCAATGACCGATCACCGGCCTGTCGGACAGATCCCCTCTGCATCACTACCCCTACGAGTCGGACGCTCCTGCCAGGCCTGATCCGGACGAGTAACGAAGTGAAAATGACACAAGGCCGTCTGTGGCAAAAGGTTTTCAACTCTGACCAGCATCTAACGCAGCAAGCCGCTTCGCAAACTTGCTCTGGTGGCGGGGAACGCGGCTCGAGTGTCAGCATCTGTAACGAAAGCTCGGGCAAGTTCGGGCCGTCTGCACTCACTCGCGCGCGGATCGCGGGGCCGTACAGGAACAAGACAAACGGCGTCGCTGCGAGCACGAGCGCGATGCAGCCCGCCAGGAAAGAGGCCCACTGTCCGGAGTCAAGAACAACCGGTCAGCATCCGACTTTCCCAGTAGGAAGGAAGAAGAGAACAGACCTGGTATCCCATCCCGTTGTACATTTCTGATCATGGGCTCCGGCCTTGTCAACGCTGATCGTCCTCCGCGGACCGAACGAGGCGCACTCACGAGTCGTAAATAGGGGCATGGCAAACGCCATCAAGTTGCGGCAGAGCGACTGCCCCGAGAGCGCGCTCGAGGCGTACTGTACAGAGTCGCAGACCGGTGTAAGTCGGTCAGCTGCCGTTCTTCGAGCGTCGGAAAGGCAAGGAGACTTACGATCGTGTAGCAGTCCGCCAGATAGGCGAAGCTTGCTACGTAGATGGTATAGGTGCCGAAGAAGATGAGCACGAGACCGACGACCGGTCCCATCCAATGACCTCGCCCCTGGCTAAAGGCGAGGATGAAAGCGCCGGCCGGAAAGACGAGTCCGCCGACCAGCGACGCGTACAAACGCGCTTCAGGACCTCGCTTGGCAACATGAGCCCTGTACAGGCGCTCCTGGTACAAGGTGCCGAGCAAGCCGAACGAAGCGGCGATGCTGTTTTGGGCGAGCAGTCTGATCAGTTCAAGCCAAGCTGTATCGCCGCGAAAGAGCTCACACCAGCGAGAAAAAGACCAGCCCCGTCTCGCCGACATTGAAGCCGTACTGGGGTGGCCAGGCGGGGTCAGGTACGGCCGGCGAGGAGCGGTACTGGCAGGTTCGGGCTTACGACGTTCTGAAAGATGAGCGGCACGGCTTCTGCATGATCAAGGTCGAGGCTCAGAAGTAAAGCTTGACAGCGGTGCACGCAGGGGACTCGGTAGCGTACCTATCAGGAGGAAGGCAGAACCGTACGCAAAGGCCGCCCAGGCGGAGAACGACGCTACGATTGGCTCTGTCGCCAGCAGGTCTGGGTGGAGTTGCCACGTCAATCTCGCCGTAAGTAGAGCGTAGCGATCCTCGCATCTCAACCTCCTGAACTCGAACCAACTTACATAGAGGCCGCGCGATGCTGACTTTGAGAAGTATCGAAAGGCTCGCTCGCTCGGCGTCGCTTTGGCACTGATATCGATCGTCGGCTGTCGAGACGCGCATCTTGCGTGCTCGCCTTGATAGAAGTACCGAGGCACGAGTCTCTTGAGTAAACAGAGCGAGAGCGATGGCGATGACGCCTCCGACTATGAGCTGTCAACCGTGCAGCATCAATATAGAGAAGAGACCGCTGGTCGTGAGGCTAAGCGGCGCATACCTGATACCACTCTATCCACCTCCATCCTTTCTTGAGTTCGACGTAGCCGCAGACGGCGGGGCCCAGTCCGTTCGCGCCGAACCTGCGCCCCTCGCAAAAAGCCGCATCAGCAAGCGCTCCAGGAGATATAACCCGTTAATAGTAGCTCACGCAGCAAAACTGTATAATGCCATCGGAAGCCCTCGATCTGCGCTGTCGAACAGATCCGCCACAGTCCCGCCGACGAGGGTTCCTCCTGAAGAAGCGGCGACCCCGGCAATCAATCGAGCGATGATGACAGTCTCCTGCGAGTTCAGTTCCGAGTCAGAAGCCTGTTGATGAGATTCGCCTCGGGAGATCGCGCGTACTATGTTTCTTGCCGCCCCGATCGGAACAAACATCAGAAGGTAGACTAAGGCGGATGCGAGGTACATCGGGTACCGACCATAAGCTCTGGTCAACAGAAGACAGTCAGAAGTGGTGAGGAGAGCGCCCGCGCGGCGTTCCAGCATACTCGCTGAGTGGGGCCTGGGCGCAGACGGGGCAAAGGTCAGCTGACGGGTCAACTCAACGATCCGTTCCGTGCGCACCATCGTCATCGGTCCCAGTCCGAAACCCAGCGGGAAGCTGCACCGACTAGGTGAGTACGGGGTCCTTTCCGCGGGACGAGAAGGGAGCAAGGGGCTCACACAGCAAATGCCACGACGGCGACCTCTCTTGAGCAACCCAGCGCTCGCATCATCGAAGGAGTTCCGGACGAGAACGCGGTATTGGAGAAGGCGACCGACTGTAGAGAAACCTGTGAGCATGCTGACCCATGTCAGAACCCGAGAACGTTTAGGCGCACGACCGTAAAAGCGCAGCACAGGAGACAGGTCTGCCATTTCCGTCGTCGACACCACTGCGGGCAGACCAGTCAACACGATGCACAACAAGATCTCGGCGAGCCAAGCAGGAACGGAACGCACATTCTGCGGATTCTCCGGATCGTTCGGTGCCCATTCGACCCAGACGACCTCGTCCGCCTCTTTCGAGTCGAAACGAGCGAGCAGATTTGCCGGGTCGGCGCCCACGACGGGCGCAGCCGGACCCATCCAGCTGCCGTGGACTGGAGTGTCGAAGTCGTGAAGCACACTTGATGCCGCCGGGCGAGCGTCGCGCCGGATGATTTCCGTCTCGATGTGGGGCAGCGGACCAAGACGGCGAGAGCAAGACAGGGACGCGCGGCACGCGGCAGGCTCGGTGATCTAGCGGGACAGCGACGTTTCTGTCAAGAGCATTGTGTTGCAACGAGCGAGCACGAGCGGAGAAAGCGGCGAAAGCAGTTGAGTCAGCTCCGCGGCATGATCGGAGAGCCAGCTCGGCCCGGGCCTCTCGCCGACGGCGTGCCGAGCGTCCAGCGCTATGTCAGGAGGCCGTTCTAGCAACAAGTAAGTCGAGCGGGGTCAAGCGCAGGGCGTAGCAGCACGGCCGCGACGAGCACTGTGCAGTCTGGCGAGGAGCGTCGAGCCCGCCTCGAGCTCTCGGCCTCGGCGTGCTCGCGCGGGATCACGTGACAGTGAAGATGCGAATGCGAGATACTCTACACTCATGTCTATGGTGACTATTACCGCCTGTATAGCTCTAGTTCTCTTTGCGCATCCTTGCCAGCTCTTTGGCAAACCGACTCTGCGGAAAATAGAACGATTTGGTCAGCTCCTTACTCGTCCCACTGGGCAGCTCGTACAGCCGAGTGTCCACGGGGCCAAGAAAGGACTCACCCTTGCACGGATTTCTGGTCCGTAGCGGAAGAGCACCCAGGGCGTCGCCGCCAGCACAAGCGCGATGCACCCTGCCAAAAAGCTGGCCCACTGTGAGCGCAAAAAAAAAAGGATGTCAGGACATTCAGACTCAGCACAACGTCAAGAATCGGATAGCTGCTGACCTGGTAGCCGAGACCGCGATACATCTCTGCATCGGCGAAGGCGAAGAGGGCGATCAACAGAACGGGGACGGCCATCAGCAAAGCGCGGCGGAAAGCTCGGAAGGTAGCGCTGCAGACTTACGGGTCGTGAACAGGGGCATGGCGAACGCCATCAGGTTACGGCAGAGAGACTGGCCGGACAGTGCGCTCGATGCGTACTGCGGGGTCGGAGAGTGAGCGGGCCGAACCAGACGAATCCAAGCAGCGACTGCGAACGTACGATCGAGTAATAGTCCGACAAGACGGAGAAGACGCAGAGGTAGATGGTGTATGTTCCGGTGAAGATGAGCGTCAGGCCGACGACGGGTCCCATCCAGTGCCCTCGTCCCTGGCTGAACGCGAGGATGAAAGCGCCCGCGGGGAAAACGAGTCCGCCGACGAGGGACGCGTAAAGTCGTGCTTCGGGGCCGCGCCGGGCGACGTGAGCTCGATAGAGCCGTTCTTGGTAGAAGTTGGTACCGAAGCCGATGATGGATGCGACTCTGCGGGAAAGCGTCGGGTCAGCGATATCTTCCGCTGACCTCAGTGGGAACCAGACAACGGACACGACGCTGTAGAACACCAAGCCAACTTCGCCGGCATTGAAGCCGTACTGCAATGGAGGACTGGAGTGAGCGGATGAGAGTGAGTAGCGTTGAATGGCACGCCACTCACCACGTTGCGGAAAATCAACGGCACCGCCTCTGCAGACCAGTCAGGGTGAGCGGGTATTACGAAAGGCAGAAGCACCAGGAAAGCTCACCGACGACGAGATATAGGCTTCCCCAGGAGAACGCGCTGCGACAGGTCGGATCAGCCTCATGCCGGAGAAAGGAGACCCTCATCAAACGCACGCCCTGTTCGAACGCGGAAAAGGGTCAGCTGCTGACGAGACGACCTCAGGCACGAGAAGACGAACCATAGAGAGAGGAAGAAGACGATGGGTTCCGTGCCGAGCAGGTCTGCATAATGATCCAGCTTGTCAGCAAGCCGTCCGTCCATGCGGTCGGAAGGTATGCTCACACAGGGGCCGCGTCATGCTGACTTTGAGCAGTACAGCAAGGCTTGCTCGTTCGGCGTCGGAGCGGCATTGATAGCGAGGGTCTCCAGTCTCTTGCCGCATTTTGCGGGCGCGGCGCGAGAGGATGACCGACCCGCGGGTCTCGCGCGTGAAGAAGATGAGCGCGACCGCCAGGACCCCCGCAGCCATCATCTGCGTGTTGAGCGCGAACATGGTCAAGAGGCCGTCTCCAACACTCGGACTTTTGCGAGAGAGACGGACCTGCACCCATTCGATCCACCGCCACCCCTTCTTCAGCTCGATGTACCCGGACACGGCCGGTCCGAGGCCGGTGCCCATGAAAGCACAGATCGAGAAGATCGACATGGGCAAACCGCGCTCGTGCGAGTCGAACAGGTCGGCGACGGTGCCGCCGACCAAGGTGGAACCGGTCGAAGCCGCGATCCCTCCGATGAAACGTGCGACGATGACGGTGGCCTGCGCATCCGTTCGACAACCATAAGTTCCTGCACGGCTCGGATCGATTGACCAGGCCATATACTCACGATGTTCTGACCATACGCTGTCGGGATGAAGAAGATGAGGTACACGAGGGACGAAATGGCGTAAAGCGGATACCGCCCGAAAGCCCTGATGGGAGAGGGGTGAGCAATCGGCAGGCGATGGAAATGCTGGAGCGCCGCTCACTCGCTGAGAGGTGCCTATAGATTACGAAGCGTTAGCGGTCTCTTTGCCCTGAGCCCGTTTCGAGGAGGCTTACTGTGAAGAGCGGGCCCAGACCGAAGCCGAGCGGGAAGCTGTCAAAGTGAACGCGTATATCAGCATCGAAAGACTGTTGGACATGCGCACCTCATGCAGCTCACATCGAGAGACCGAGAACTGCGAGCTCGTGCGAGCAATTGAGATCCCGCATCATGGACTCTGTTCCGCTCGAAAACGCCGTTCCACAATAGGCGACGAGCTAACGCGCGAGAAAGGATCAGTTGGCTGAATGAGACAATGCCGCCGAGATCTCGAGCTTACGAGCGTGAAGGTGCATGCGAGCAGGCACGTTTGCCACTTCTTCCGAGGAGACCACTGCGGCAGAGGAGCTCTCGCAAGCGTCAGCAGAGAATTCCCGTCCCAGAAAGCCTTTGCACGCACATTGAATGGGTTCTCCGGGTCGCCTTTCTCCCACTCGAGCCAGATGGGCTGGTTCGTGTCCGTTTCGATCTCCTTCGTGCCCGCCGAGCTCGTCACCGAGCCGAGCGGACCCATCTCCGCTGGCCCTCGGGTCGTCGAGATTCTGGCCTTATCCGCGAAGCTCTGCGCTTCCGCGTCCGCAAACGGCTCGGCCGCGGTTTGCGATTCCCCAAACGACGCCTCGCTCGGCCGTTCCTCTTCATCCCTCCAGGTCCGGCTCGGCAGGCGGCCTTCGGGTCCGACGCGTTCTCGCGCGTCGATGCCCTGCTCCTCGACGATGTCCTCCTGCGAACGCCATTCCCGCAGCTCGTTGTCCCATAGAACGGCCGTCGCGCTCAGCTCCTCCTCCCTCCTCTGCCGTCCGTGGTGCTCGTGCTCGCGTTCGTGCGCGCCTCGCGACCGATGTGAGGCCGAGTCCGGTCTTGCCGCGATTTCGAGGTCATAGTCCGCCGGAGCAGGTTGCTGCGGGAGGACGCCGGGTGGAGAAGACGAGCGCATCGGGCTGCGAGCAGCGGACCCGAGAACCGCAGGCGTAGACAAGGCCGTGCTTCGGCGAGCAGATGCCACGAGCAGTTAGGAGAGCAGTAGGCAGCAAAGCTATCGTGCGAGCATGAGACCCTGGTACAAAGTTGCAAGTTGCTGGCCGGTCTATTCACCTTGCGATAATGAGCGCGGAGTTCTGCAGGTGCCGAGTTCGGCAAGCTCTTTGCTGCACGTGACCTTTTTTCAGAGGAGCCGGGGGAGGCGCGGCTCGCCCGTCCGCAGCACCCAGCTGTACGGGGGTGCGTTGCAGAACCACTCCCAGCTGGAGATCCCGACTGAAGCAGCTGAGCAGATCACTCTCACAGAAAAATGGAAGCTGCTGGAGTCGACGTAGAGGTGTTCGAGAGCGAAAAGAAGTCCCGTTACCTCCCCGAGGTGGACCCGCGACGCCCCGCGCTGATCCTCCGCTGTCGCTCGAGAGCGATCCATTGCCTGACCGCGGATACTTGACTAGTTGTACCAGCCTTGAGAGCGCGTCCGCCGGCAGAACTCGCAGAGACGGACAGCTAAGGTAGTGGGCTCGGGCGAGCAAGTGGCGACCGAGAGCGTGCGCGCAGTCCCTCAGTAGTCATTCCGACACCGAGCTGTCGCGCAGACTGCTTCGGACCCGTGAGCAACGGAGTCTGAGCACTTCACGAAAGCCATGAAATTGCGAAGAGTTGGACGGGCACTGCGGACAAGCGGCGGCAGCGGGCGGACCCACGCGCGAACGGGCCAAGCATCTCGGCAGCGGCGGCCGGGCAGAGACAGCTGCAGAACTCAGGAGCATTCGGAATAGTCTCCTATCACCAGGTAGAGGTGTCCGGGCAAGCAAGAGCAAGTGGCGCAAGTCGGTCGGCCGTCTAGCCGGTCCGCAAGCCGTATATACTTTTGTCGCGGCCATGCCTTAGTGCAGCTGTCAAGCAGCGGCGAGATCGACACAGCTTTACATCCTGAGCGCGTGCACGTGCACGTGTAGAAGCAGCACTAGAGCAGTATTGGTCAGCTTGCGAGAGGGCGATCATAGGTGAGTGGCGGCCGAAGTGCGCATGTGGGAGCGGGAGCGAGCGAGGCCGACAGGGACTGCCAGGGGATTGACGGAATTGTAGACGGGAATAGGTGTCGGGATTAGCGTACGCATGCGTGCTGTGCGATGTACGATGGCGGCGCGCAGGCTCCGAGCGTTGAAGCCGGGCGGTGGGCGTCAGCGCGTGCGAAAGCGGAGGCCCAGATCGCCTCGGCCGCCGCCGCCGCCGACGTCAACGGCCGCTCGGCTTGGCCGCCGCCCGCGCGCGCCCACAAACGTCTCGCCTCCTCCTCACGGCGTCCGCTCTCTCCAGCACGCACACGCCTCGGTTCTGCACCAGATCTAGCCCCCGGCGAGCCAATCGCACTACTCAGCCAGCTCACTCCTTCCCGCCCGCTGCCATGCCGTCGCCCGTCGCGTGGTCGTGTCTGTCGCTCGCCGCTGCGTTCACCGCCGCGTCGTCCCTCGCAGCCGCATCGCCACTCGCCGCCGCTGCCGCCGCCGAGGAGAACTACTTGACGATCCCCATCAAGCGACGCAACCCGAGCCACCCGCAGAACCAGAAGCGAGACGACGACCCCGCCGCCGCGTTCCACCGCAAGGCCTCGGCCCTCCGCAACAAGTACGGCAAGACCGCCCCGAACGCCCAAGGCGGACAGCGCACGCGCCCCAAGAAGCGTGACGCGGCAGTGCCCCTTACTTCCTACAAGGACTCGTAAGTTATCTCCCGCGCGCGCCGGCTGCATCTGAGGAGAACGGGTTGCTGACTTGTACCGCCCCCTCACCGCCACCGCCTCCTCCCGCCCATCCCTGTTTCGGCTCACAGCGAATGGTTCGGCGAGATTGAGATCGGCACACCTGCCAACACCTTCTCGGTCGTCCTCGACACCGGTTCCGCCGACCTCATCGTCGCCGAGCCGAACTGCAACGGCTGCCAGTCGAGCACCCCGGGTTACAGCCCGTCGTCCTCCTCGACTTCGTCCTCGTCGCAGCAGGGCTTCTCCATCCAGTACGGGTCCGGCTCGGCTTCGGGCACGCTCGTCGAGGACCGCGTCTCGATCGCCAACTACACCGACGACAACCAGATCTTTGCCGCGTGCAGCACCCTGAACAACATTGTCGATGGCTCCATCTCTGGCATCCTCGGCCTCGGATGGCAAAACATTGCCCAGTCGGGCGCAGTCCCCCTCGTTCAGGGTCTCTGGCAGAACAACAAGCTGCCCCAACCGGTGTTCGGGTTCGCGTTCGAGTAAGGCCGCTCGTCTCCCGCACCTTCCCGACTTGGCCCTCGCGCCTTCCTGTACCGTAGACTGACCCTCCTGGACTTGACAGGACACACGTCTTCTACGTGTCATCGTCGCCGACCGCGCCGGGGGGTTACCTCACCGTTGGCGGTCTCAACACGAGCCAGTACACCGGCAGCATCAACTGGATCGACCTCGACACGCCCGTCGGCTACTGGTACATCCCGATGCAGGACATCTCCGTCGGCGGCCAGTCGCTCGGCATCTCGGAGAACCAGGTCGTCATCGACACGGGCACGACCCTGATCGGAATGCCGTACGACGCCGCGAGCGCGATCTACAACCAGATCCCGAACTCTCGCCAGGTTCAGCTCTCGGGCTCGAGTGGCTACTACTCGTTCCCGTGTAGCCAGACCGTCAACGTCGCGTTCCAATTCGGCGGCCAGTCCTACTCGGTCGACTCGAGCCAGTTCAACGCCGGCGCCGTCGACCGCACGGGCGAGTACTGCCTCGGCGCCGTCTTTGCCCTCACCTCGCAGGGCTCGTCTAGCGCGGGCTCGTCCAACTCGCCCAACTTTATCATCGGCGACGCCTTCCTGACGGGCGTCTACAGCGCCTACCGCTTCGACCCCCCCGCGGTCGGCTTTGCCCAGCTCGGCTCGGGCGGCAAGTCGAACGTCGGCGCCTCGGCGAGCGGTGGCTCGAGCGGTAGCACCAGCGCGGCGAGCAGCAGCTCCAACACTTCGGGCGCCGCGCGCCGCGAGGCCTACTCCAAGTCGACGACCGCCCTCGTCGCGCTGGCCGCGACCGGCTTCGCCGCCTTCCTCTTCGCATGAGCCCAATACATACGCATAAACCTCGACGCGCTCGGATTCGCGCTATCAAAAGCCGCGCGGTCCCGCTCGGTCGAATGCCTCTGCACTCCCTTGTGAACGCATGCGTGTACCCATTATTGCAGCAAGTGCACAACGGACACTCCCCTTTTCTCGCGCTCACCTCGCGCGCCTCTCTCCCTCCCTCACTCACTCGCATCACCTCTTGTAGCCCTTCCTCCTCTCTCGACCCCTCGTTTTCCTTATCTTCCCGATCGCAAGACCTCACTCGACCCTCCCTCTCCTGTTTATAGTCTGTACCACTACCATCATTACGCGTAGCTCACCAGCATGCATAATCGTGTGCTCTAATATCTCTCTCCCGTCGAGCTGAGTTCACAGCGACGACTTCCGGGGGGATACTTAGACTATAACCGGGACCACACCTTGGCCGCGAGCTGCCGGAACGCCTCCGACGCGCTCGCCGCCTCGCCCGTCCCGCGCAGCACGACCGGCGTCCCCCGATCCCCCTGCGTCGAGACGTCCGGCTCGATCGGGATTTGCGCGAGGACGTCGAGGCCGAGCGCGGTGCAGGTTGCCTCGAACGAGGTGGGCGGGCCGAAGAGGTAGTGCTTCTCGGAGGGGGGGGTGCCGGGGACGTGGAAGTAGGACATGTTCAGGACGGCGCCTGTGATCTGATCGGTGTCCGGAATGTGAGCGCGATTCCTCACGGTCAGCGACAAGGGCGCTCGGCTCAAGGACGAGACGATTATGCCGGAAGCCTCACAGGGATGCCGAGCTTTCGGAAAGTGGCGACGCCCTTTCGCGTATCGATCAGAGCGACACTCTGCGGAGTCGAGACGACCACGGAACCTGCGGCAAAGGTGGCGAGTCAGGACCCACAGGAGCTCCATCAGGAGGTTCCGCCCCGAACTGAAGCGAGCTGGGGCTCACCATCGACTTCGACGAGTTGGCCGAGGCTGAGTGTGATGTCTCCCGTCCCCGGGGGCGTATCAATCACGAGAACATCCAGGTCCTCGCCGCCGTTGGCCGCCCGCCAATCGACATCGAATAAGAGCTGCTGCACCGCCTTCATGACCATCATGCCCCTCCAGACGACGGGCGTATCTGATGCGTCGGTGGCCGGGCTGGAGGGATCGGTAGGGGCGTTCGGGAGCAGGAAGCCCATTGACATGCATGGGAGACCGTGAGCGCGCAGCGGGGTCAGGCGGTTCTCTGTGAACGGTGACATCAGTCGCGAGATAGCTAGGCAGCATTCCACAGGAAGCATCGGTCGCGCCGCACCCTCAGTCAACAGGGGTTCTCCGGCGCCCTCGAGGCCCATCAGCTTTGGGATCGAGGGGCCAAAGATGTCGAGGTCCAGGAGCCCGACCCGGGGTTTCGGTCCGGCCTGCTCGGTCCGAGTATTTGCGAGCGCAAGCGCGAGGTTTACTGTGAGAACAGATGTATAAGCCACTGGAGCAACTGTGAGAGACAACGAGCCCAGCGAGAACCGGCGAAATGGGTCGCCGGTCGTCCGCAAGAAGTCCCTTCATTCGGATCATTCTTTCCGTGGTCCATGGAGCTTACCTGCGACACTACTCTTACCGACGCCGCCCTTGCCGCTCGAGACGACGACCACCTTCTTGACGCCGGGCAGTCTGCGTTTCTGCGGCAAACCTCTTTGCATCCGCGGCATCGTCGGCGGCGCATTGCTCCGGGGCAGTCCCTACGTGCGCAACCGAGTCAATCAGCCTCTATGCTGCAGTTCAGCGTGTCCCGCGAGCTCACCAACGGGTTGTCGTGGTTTTTGCGCGGCGATGATGTCGTGAACAACCGCGTCGAGGCAAAGACGGCGACTGTACGCGTCACAGCGGCCCGGCGCGTAGAGCAGCGACAAGCAGAGCCCAGCGGAAGCTCAGAGCGCAGGGCGAGCCACGCTCGAGGCGCGAAGGATGCCATAGCGGCAGATCGTAGCTGCGGAACCTTCGAGGCGAGCCTTGTCCGATGATGAGAATCGGGACTCGAGCAAATCCAGCGCAACCGAGCAAGAACGGGCGACGTAAAGGTATTTCACTGATTCTGTCTAATGGCTGCGAGATGGAGAAAAGAGAGCTAGGACCAAGGCGTGACCGACGCGTTTCAGTTTTTTTTTGCGGTTCCCGCCCGAGTCTCTGCCCCCACTCGGATCTATACATATGCGACGCCGGCGACGGCGCTGAGGAGCATCGCGTCCACGGGTTCCTTCTGCAACCGTTTGAACACCTCCTCGAAGAAAATCATGCCCGGCTTGGTGCCGCGCGCGACCTTGCGGCGCTGCGCCTCCTCGGCGTCGTCGCTTTGGACACTCGCCGGGTACATGCCGTGCACGTCCAGGCCGGAGTAGTCGATCCGGAGCGCCGCGAGCGCGCGGTCTTCCGGCGAGGTGTCGGCCCGCTGGCCCTTGGCGCGCTGGTCCTCCCGAATCGCCGCCGCAAACTGCTCCGGCGACAGCTGAATCGTCACCGATACCGGGAACCGGATGGTTCCGTACGAGGCGACCGACTTGACGTGGTGACGGATCACGCCCCGCTGAGGCGGCTCGGGCAGGTCTGTACACGCACACTCTGGTCAGCCCGGTTTCGCGTGAGAGGAGAACGCTTGAAGCAGGACGCACCCCAAGCGACGACGTCGGCATCAAAGGCAATCACGGGCCACATGATGCCAGGGTGATGAAGCACAATGTCGACCGTCTTGGTCTGCTTGATCGCGTTCAGCCGCGTCTGCGCGACCTCGAGCTCGAATGTCTCGAGCCAGGGCGAGGAGTACGTGGCGGGCGGAGGCGGCAGCGGGATGCGGTACGTCGTCAAGAACTGACTGACGGGGTAGCTGCGAGCGACAGATATATCCCTCGTGAGCACCTCTGGCGGACTGTTGCGCAGGCGAGAGCCACGGCGGACGCTTACATGACGTCCCAGTCGACACTGAGGTCATCCGCGACGGTCGCCTCCGGAACCGATCCCGCAGCAGTAAGTCCAGCCGTCGCCGACTCGACGAGGTCGAAAAACGGCGTGCCGTCGACACTCGCGACATGCACATGGAACTCGGGCGGAGTGGTCGTCGTGTTCTCCATGTGGAGCACGAGGATCCGCTTCGGGTGCTGGGCGTCGTACGGCGACCACGACGGGTTCATGAAGATCCCGACCGAGACCATCGAGGCGAGGGCCAGGAAGACCATGAGCCGGGCGGTGAAAGAGGCACCCCAGCGGTGGCAGAAGGGCAAGAACTGTATGACCAGCCGGTCAGCTTGGACAAGACCGCGGCTCTGCGTGCGAGTCTGGACGCACCATGGGGAGAGCCACGAGACCAAGGACTCCGACGAGGATGGCGATGATGAAGTCGACCGGGGCATCCGCGCCCATACGACCGGTCAGCGGCACGAAGAGGTCGAGGAAGCCGATCATGCCTTCGACGCCGACCAGCAGGGGCAAAGACTGGTGGAGGTGGAGAGCGTCAGCTAATCGCGCTCTAGCCTGTGCCCTCGAAAGGAAAGAGGCTCACCTGTCCGACGATGTAGGTCAGGAGGTGCAGTCCGCGGGACTTGCGGCCCAAGATGTAGTCGTTCACGATGAGCGCGAGCAAGTTCGAGACGGCCGAAGTCGCGTAGAGGTACGCCGAGCCGACCCCGAGCGAGTGCGCAAAGAGGGTGACGCCCGTGTTGTAGATCGTCTGGCCGACGAGCGAGGCGTGCTCGAGCAGCGCCGACTCGGCGGCATCCTGCGGGAGCGTCGCGATGGGCGAGCGGACGCGGTTGGCGACGAAGAAGTACTGCCAGCAGACGGCGCCAAGGAGGGCCGGCGGGCCGAACAGCATCAACGGATACGACTCCTGGCTGAACCTGTTTGCCCGAAGCGAGTCAGAATTCGGGTTGGAGGGGACGCTGCGTTCGCCTCGACTTACCAGCTCATGGACTTGCCCAGCACCGTGCTCGTGAAGAAGGCAACGGCGTTCGCAGAGGCGACCGACGCGATCATGCTGCCCAGGACGCCAACCACCGCGAGGAGGTGAGCCCGACCGTCCTTGGACCAGTCGACGCGATCCGAAACGACGACGGTCGTTAGCGCCGCCAGGATGCCGTAGACGAGCGTCGCGGTCGCGCGCGAGTAGACGACAAAGAGCTTGCCGCCAAAGGCGGAGAAGAAGATGGTGTGCGAGGTAGGCGCGGCGGGCAGGATCGGAGTCGGTTCAGGAGAGTTGCCCATGGTCGTCTCGGGCGAAGTCAGGTACTCCAGGAGCGCCATCACGTTGTCGCCCATGTGCTGGACCGAGCCCTGCTGGATCGCCTCGGCCGTGTCGAGCATGGTGTGGTACCGGTAGCTGTTCTGGACGAGCGCCATGTCGAGTCCGGTCAAGTTGCCGCTGCGCAGGAGATCGCGGTCAGTGGGAGGAGGGGCAGCACCCAGCCCAGGAGACTGGGACGGACTACTGTACAAACTGGCGGAAGTCCGTGTCGGAGGCGATGAGCCCGGTCTTGAAGATCTCGCTCGCGATGATGGTCGCATAAGGACTGGGAGTCTTGGCGAGCGCGCGAATCATTTCGGGCGAAGTCGCCTGGAACACGATCTCCTTGCCGTCGGTACCGCAGGCTTCGAGATTGATCACCGTGCGGATCGTGTCGCGCAGCGGGTGCTGGGTGATAAAGACTGCGCGAATACTTGCGAGTCAGCACACTTGTTTGCTCGATTTCGACCGGAAGGAGGGTCAGCCTCACGATGAGAAGCGTCCTGCAGACTCTCCTCGGCGCCGTTGAAAACTGGAGTCGGGACGCATAGTCAGTTGAGCGAAAGCGCAGAAGAGAGAGCGAGACCAAACGCACGGAAGACGACCGAGTTGGTGAGTTTCCTGTCGCCCATACCCATGACCCGGAGCGCCTCGAGCATGACGGCGATTCCGACCAGGTCATCGGCGGCGCCGGGACTCGGCAGAGTCGAATCGGAGTGGGCATTGACCAGGACAGCGTTGGCCTTGGAAGCCTGGGTGCCGTCCGAGAGGCGGACGATGACGTTCGAGATACCGAAGTACTGCGGACCGCCTCGAGCATGTCAGCGGGAGCCGGTCTTGCATCCTCCCATCGTAGCACGCGCACCTTTTTCCAAACTTTCTTGTCCATAAAGTCGAAGAGCTGCAGCCAGACGAGTCAGTCCGGTCCCGTCCGCGGAGTTGGGATCGAGGCTGCGGAGCTCACATGAGTGCCGTCGCCGATCTGAGCCGATTCCGTCCTCTGCGTCAGCAAGGTGTACAGACTCTCTCGAAGCGACACGCCCCGGGCTTACCTGGTGGAAGACCTCGATCTGCATGTCACCCGTCGGATGCCGCTTGACGACCTCTTCGCGGATTGCGGCGATCTGCTCGAGGATGTAGTTGTCGGTCTCGACCATCTCCTTGGTTCCGACGATGCGGTACTTGGGCGTCCCGTCTGCGTATTCGGCGAGGTCGCGGATGTAGCGCATCGCGGTGACTTCACTAAACACGGGCTCGCCGAGCGGGGAGAACTCGGCTGCGCGCGGCTCGGGCAGCTGGTAGTGCAGGTGGACGGAGATGTAGCCGAGGGCGAAGAGCACGGGTAGTACGACGCTGGCAAACGCCCAGAACGGCCATTGTCGCGGCGGCGCAGGGCGGCGAGACTTGGAGGCCGAGGATGCCGCGGGCGTCGCGAGCGCAGCCTTGGCGGACGCCGGAACGCCGCCGGGCGAGGCGCGGGTATTAGAAGCCATGCTGTGCGGGCTGCCGAGTCCCCAGCGGGCGAATCAGGCGAGTGCCGGCGGTGGAAACGGGGGAACCGGCGACGGGCGAAACTGCGCCGAGTCGAGCCGGACAGCGAAGACGCGCCCTCGGCCTCTGTCCGCCTCAGGATCGCATACAGAGGACATGCCAGTGCGTACAGGAGCCATTCTCGCGGTCTATCAGTCCCTCACAGTCGAGTCCGGCAGGTGACTAGCGATCCGCCGTGCCATGTTCGTTCTCCAACTCTGTCGTCATCGACTTATGCAGCTCCCATATACGCTCTATATAGGCTCTATTGCTGATCATTGCCCTGCGACTACAATCTCGATCCTGTCCGACGCTCCTTGCGCCCCCTCCGTAGCCGGAAGCGTGCCAGATCCAGTGCGTCCCCCCCGCGACCATCCCCCGCCTGACCGGACTCATGCTACATGACCTCCCCTGACCTTTCCTCGGCTCGACCAGAGACTGCCTACTGTCCAACAACTACCAGCAGGACAAGTGCGAGGCCGTCATCGCCAACCTCTACAAGTGCTGCGCGCAGTTCTACGCCCGGAAAGGCGACGACGCGCGGACGGACGGGTGCCCGATGCCGAGCGTGCTCCGGAGAAAGCTCACGGACATGAACATACAGGTGGAGGAGAAGTAGGGTCATAAGGGTGGGCGCGCGCAAAGCAACGGAATCACCAAGGCACAGAAGGACCGGACATGTTCCGTTCCCGGACTCAAAGAAAGAGCGCGCTCTCTCGTCGGCGTCGGTGGGTGATCGCATGCTCGGCTCAGCACGAGATGGCTTGCGCAGCTTCTCGCCAACCAGATTTTGAGCCGGGAGAAGCGAGCGAATGTCTGTACATGGCCAGCCGGCACCAGAACCAGGTCCGCCTACAGCTCGTCCTTGATGTGCTCTAGGTCGGACCCCCGCTCTCTGGCGTCCGCCGGCACCACGTCCTCCCCCACGAATGCATTCCGCTCCTCTTGCTGCTGAATCGCCTGTTCGAGTGCGTCCGCCCGGTCCTTGAACGCGCCGTCCCCGTCCTGCGCCTCGGCGACCCGCTTCGCGAGCGCCGCAACTTCGTCGTCGTACACCGTCCATTCCGGGATAAGTCGCTTGGCCCGCTGCAGCTTCGGCTCGTGCGTCCGCGGGTTGTTGCACAGGTCGATCGCTACGGTACGGGCGGACATCGGTCAGCTCGGAGTCACCGCCCGGCGTCCGGATGGGCGACTTACTCTTTGCGGTCGCGAGCGCCTCGTCGGCGCACCTGCGAGCAGTCGAGGAATCGTCAGGGGTCAGACTGCGACGCTCTCCGAGCGGAGACCCGGCCGAGACTTACCAAGTCTCGCACCACAGCCATTCCTTCGGGAGCGTGTACTGCAACCCCGTCCTCGTCAGCGATCCGCAATGTGCAAAATCAGCTCAAGAATCACGCACGATGGGCAGGTTCGGATTCATGTTGTTCGGCAAGTCCTGATCCAGGTTCGCCAGCGAGCCCGGGTCGGCCGATAGAGCCTGATACTGTTGTCGGAGCAAGTCGCCCGCGGCGACCTGCCGGAACCGGTCCAGGTCGACGACGTACAGCGCCGAGATGTGGTACGGACGGCCCCGGAGGTGTTTCGACCAGTACCTGCCCTCGTGTCCTCGCGTCAGCGAGACTACGCTCTAATCTCTCGGCGAAGCGGAGAGACAACGGACCCAGTCTTCCAGAAGCGGAAGCCCTCCATCTCGGGCTTCTCTCCGTCGTAACCTCCCATGGGCGCGTAAGCATACGGAGCGCCTTCGAGGTCGAGGTCGACCAGCTCCTTCAGGTCCGCGCGCACGATCCTGCGGAGGTCGTCGTGTCAGAATTTGGTCCAGTCTGCGCCCTGGACTCTTGGACGCACTGGTCCGAGTCGACGAAAATGATGCGGTCGAGCTCGAGCGGGAACAGCACGTCGAGGAAGAGGATCTTGTAGCTGCAGGACGGGCGGGATCAGCTTCGCCGGCTTCCTGCACGACGCGGCAGACGACTGACCCCCAGATCGTGCGCTGCTTCTCTTTCTGTCCTCGAAGCCAGTGCGGCCACTTGTACGTGACGAGCTCGTAGTCGAAGCCGTACTCTGCCGGCGCCACCCCCATCAGCTGCAAGCGACCGAACGCGAACGGGAAGATGCCCTCACCTTGAGCCAAATGCGGAATGAACGCCTTGAAGGAGGGCGAAAGGAAGTTCTGGATGAACCAGAACTTGACCGAGCTCTTTGTGTGCCGCATGACCGAGATCATCATGAGGAACGACATTCGCTGCGCAGAACTCTTGTCAACGCTCTGAAGCCATAGCAGGGGCTCAAGCTCGTAGATCACCTCGTAAAGATGCCCCGAGGCGACGGTGAAGACGTTGATCTCGGCCCGCTTGCCGAGCGACACCAGGTCACCAGGCTTGGGGGCAAGGAAGGGCAGCCTGCGAGATATCTCTGTTAGCGCTTAATGGTTCAGAGCCGGCGGGACCCGACAGCGGGACGTACATCGCCTTGAGGGAATCCCACAGACCACCTTTGTGTGCCTTCGCCGACGCCGAAGGAGCGGCGAGATCGGTGAGGAGCTCGGTCGATTCGTGTCCTGGCTTGCGCCGGAACCTCGGATACAACGTCTTGCCTTCAAGCGTCGAGACGGAGAAGGAGGTGCCCGTCGCGCCGACGTCTCCGCTCTTCCAGCCGGCCGCGCCGGCGCTCTCCAGCTCAAAGACCTCGGAGCTTCGGCCCTCCCGAATGCCGAGTCGCCACCGGCCCGGACCCGCCTTGAACTGGACGTAGCCGAGATTTGCCATGACGATCGAGGCGCTCGTCGTATGATCGGTCAAGGTAGCGACTCGCGAAAGCTCGAGCTGGAGACCTCGTGGCGGCCGAGCGCTCGGCATGTCACGAGCATGTCCTTCGACGATCAGCGCCTCAAGCTCGAGGACAGCTTCGACGCCGCGCGACTTGTGGGCCACAGGCAGATCGGCGAGCTTAATGTTGTCGAGATCGTGTTCGCCCGACTTCGGGAACGCGAGCCAGGAGCGCTGCGTGTCGGCCGCGTAAGTGACGAGCACATCAGGCGGGATGGACTCAAAGCGAATTCGAGGGGCAAGTTCAGTGCCGACAGCGTCGAACTGCAGAGCATGCTCGAAGCTGAAGTCGTAAAAGCGCTTGATCGGTACCTCGGTCAGGCCCAGCGTCGGATTCAAGTGGATCGAGACCGTGGTCGAGTCCATCTTGTTGAGGGTGCGGAGGATTGGCGCCCATTTCTGCGCGAGCTCCGAGGCGGGGTCGACGACGGCGACAATCTCAAAAAGGGCGGACGACGCAGCCTGGCCTAGGATGGCTCTGTAGCGCAACAGTCAGTTCCCACAATCGCGCGAGCAAACGGCAGCCGACTCACGAGTGCTTGCTGAGCAGCTGCTGATAATCGGCAGTTCGCTCATTCGACGTCGTCGCGAATACGCCCATACCGGGATCCGCCGCATGAGCAGCTCCGACGATCGAGCCTGCCAGCATGTAGAAATGCGAGGCGTGCGACCTGTCGTGATCGCCATCAGCCTGAGGGCTCGGCGAAGAAGCCATGAGCGATACTCACCCCTCAGGGCCGTCTACACTCAGAGAGCTCGCCTTGACCGCCTCCACGAGAGGTTTGATCCGTTTCTCTAGCTCGAGGTCGAGGAGGGTTTCGAAATCGGCGAGATTGAAGTGCTCCGCCGGGAGAGGCCCAACCACCTGTACGTCGATCAGGTCAGCGAGCTTGTGAGAGTAGAACATGTGAGCGAGCGGGCTCACCCGTCCGTTGATCACGATGCCTGCTTCGCCAGCAGCGAAGCCCAGACGCTGCCGAGGGAGCTGCAGGAGGTCCCAGTACAAAGCCGCTTCCCCAGCGCCTCGATCGGTGATGCCATGCTTGAGGACCTCCTTGAGAACGTTTGCGTCGGACCAGTCATCTCCGGCGCCAGACTCGGGTCCTTTTCTGTCGATGCCGAGCTCGATCCACGCGAGCAGGTCGCTCGGCATGACCTCGTGGACCGCTTTGGACTCGATGAGGTGCCAAAGCAACCGAGAAAGCGACCAAGCATGCGTCTCGCGCGCGGAAGCCTCCGGGTTGTGGAGGAACAGTACGCGGATCCGGGGAGTGGTCTCCGCGAGGCGCAGAGCGTTCCACGCGAGCTGAACACCGCTCAGCCGATCAAAGTCTCCGACGACGATCAACGATGCTTCTGCGGGTGTCGCCTCGAGCTCGTGATCGACCGTCGCGTTTGGATCGGCTGAGATGGGGTCGTCAGTTCGGCTTCCCCGGACAGAGTCGAGAGTAGCTCACAGCTTGCGATGAAGCTCTCGAAGAGCCAGCTCGGATCTGCGCCCTCGAGGGCGTCGACAAGATTGAGGACCTTGAGCGGATTCGTCTCGACCGAAGGGAAGATGTACGGGTTGCGGCGGTCGTGCGTGTGCGGGAGATCCGCAAAGAAGTTCGCCGCGTCGTCCTCGTCGTTGAGTGAGCGCATGTAAACCTCCTGTGCCAGGAACTGGGTGTGGAGGCTGAGGGTTCTCTGCAAGGTTTGCGCGAAGTCCTGAACGAGCGGAAGCAGGTGGAGTCAACGCGTGATAGCTTCGGACGTATGAGAGATCGCGATGAGACTGACGTCGTCCAGAGGGAAGTACGCTCCATTGAGGAATACGGCGCCTTGGTAGTCGTCCTTGTTCTCTGATTCTGCCGCAACGCCGAGCCTGTCGAGATAGTCGCGAGCCTTTGCGAGGCGATCGCGCGAGTTGCGACCCTTGCCGCCGATCCCGTACTGCCGGAGTCGCGAGAAAGGCGCGAGCGCTTCGCCGTCCGAACTGGATACGGTCGTGCGGAGACGATCGTACGCTCCTTCGAGCAAGTCCTCCGAGATCCGGCTCCCCCGAGCCTCTTGTGCGACATCGTCCAGGAATGATATCGTCGATGCTCGACCGGCAGTGTCGGTCAGATACCAAAGCATCTGGGCCATCAGAGTCGAGACCGATGAGTCTCCGAAATGGCCGACGACGGGGACGACACCGAAGCGGATGGGGACACCCCTCGAGATGTATTGACGGATGTTAAGCGTGATATGCGCGATTGAGGCGGGCTGAGAGAGGTCGAGCAGGAAGACCAAGTTATGGAGATTCCGCGCAACCTGCGTTAACGAGCCTGGAAAGCTTGGCCGGAGGTACTGCGCGGGGTGGAGGCGTCAGCTTCACTCCTTGCAAAATTGAACGCGCAGCTCTATGCGAGATCGATGCAACGAAGCGGAGATTGCGCGCACCTCGCGGACGGAGGAGTCCCAGGTCTTGTAGCGACGGTCCTTCTCCAGGTCGTTCCACCAGAGGATAACGTCGCCTCCTTCCTCGCGGTCGGTTGCGTCGTAGAGCTCGCCGAGCAGCTCTGGGTCGATGCGGTCTCGCGACACCTTCGGAGGCTGCGGTCCTCCCGCAATGAGGAGATGCCGAGCGACGCCGCTCGTCATCGATCGATGCAGATCAATCAGGTCATTGAGGATTTTACGCTCCGCACGCATCAGACGCAGGAGAGCGAAAGGCTCGACATCGGCTTCCGACAGCAATTTGCCGTTCAGGAAGAAAGCGGGACCGCGAGAGACTGCCGCCGTGATCTGGTTCGTCGAGACCTCGTCGACAAGTCGCGGGTTCGGCGTGGGCACGAGGGTCGCAAGTTGTGACGCGAGGCGCGGGAAAGCAGCAGTGATGTTCACGAAGGCGTCGAACGGATCATCGGCAGACAGCACGAGTTGAGCGGCGCGGACGGAAAGGTCTGCAGTCGAAGTCGTAAAAGCTCAGCGGGTTGTAAAGCCCGCCGACCGTGACAGAAACATACCTCCGATGTCTCTCTTCCTTACAGGTTCCATCCTGACGGCGGTGGCATCGGTATCTGCCGCCGGGGCAGGCTTGGACGATCCGCCGGACGAGATGCGATCGTCGATAGCGAGGTAATCGCTCTTCTTGATGTCGAGGGCGGCGCCGTACCCGCTCAGTACGAGCTTGCGCCGCATTTGGCGAGCGAGCGCCGATGGTTTCCAGCGCAAGGCAAATTGCAGCCGAGGAGGATGCGGGCGGTAGCTTCCGGACGGCTGGCGCGTTTGCGGATCGACCGTCTTCTGCTCACGCGGCCAGGAGAGCTCGCGGAGGAAAGCATAGAGGCGAGGGAAGGCGGGGGAGACGGGCGAGCCGTACAGAACAACCCGCGGAAGATGAGGGTACGCCCCCGAGGGCGAGATGTGATCGGAGGGCAGCAACTCCGGCCGTTCGGGCAGCGGAAGGCTGGAAGGAGGCTCAGGATCAGTAGTACGCTACTCTGAGGCGAAAGGTATCGAATGACGCACTCTCCGGGAAGGACGACGGGGACCTTCGCCGCCCGCTGCTCCTCGCCGACGATAATCCAGAAGTCGTCTTCGGAGCATGCCATCTTTCCCCCGACGTCGATCCAGCTCTCGCACGTTACGGCGGAGGATCCGCTGACCGCCTCCGCTCTTGTCGATTCATCGCCGTCCGTCGAGCCCGTCAGGAGGGCGTCCGCGTTCGCCGACAGCGCCGTGATTTGGGCCAACCGGTCCTCCCAGATGAGCCGAATACCTTCTATCCGTACGCTCGCTTCGCGATTCGCGAGGGAGAGGTGCAGACTGTCGAATAAGCCGCGTTCGCGGAGGAAGAGAGCGGATCTTGCCAACGAGGCGTCGAGCAGCGCGAGCGTTTCGTTCCCCCAGAGTTCGCCTTCTGGCGCAAAGACCGGATTGACGCCTTGCGCAGCATACTCCTTCGCCGTATCGAGGGCGGCCGGCCGTACATTCGAATATTTACGGGCTCGGTGCGAATGCGGGTTGAAGACGAGGTAGTCGAGCGCGGGGAAGAAGCTGTTCGGGGCTTCGAGCGAGATGGTCTCTCTGCGGGGTACATTGTCAGTCCACGTACAGCCTCACAATGATCCGTCCGGACATACAAGTATTGCGTGACGAGATCCGCCGCCGGCCACGACGCTTCGATGGAAGTGGTGACGGGCGGGCTGCCTGCAGCGCCTGCCAGCGGCGCCCAGACCGCGAGTACGCCGGCTGCAGCGAGCCCGCTCAAGCGCATCCTGAGCACTGGCGCCGGTTAGGGCGACTTGATTCTTGAAGCAGAGAAAACTGGAGCCGAAAGCGGCGCGCCGTTTTGGTTTCTCGATCAAGATGTGGGAAGTCCATAGTCTCTCGTCGGTCGATTGGATGTGTCCGCACACGCAGTATGAGGGAAAGAGAAGCGGGTATACAATCAACAGAGGGAAGGGAATGAAAGTGGCTACTAGGTGGGGATGTCGGAAAAGCGAGACAAGATGATGAGGGAGAAGATCTACGGGCAGAGGGAACATATGTACGTTATGAACAAGGAAATGAGTGAGGGGGCGATCACCAGGCGATGTGGCCGGCATGAGCACCGGGACTGGGCCAGGTCGAGCGCAAGCCGCCGCGAGGCGCAAAGTGCTCCAATTCGGTGTCGACCGCGCCGCCGTAGAGCTCATCCCAGGCCGCCGCCGACTCGTCGTGGTTACCGACAGCGTTGCTGCCCGCCGTGGAGCGCTCCCAGCTCGCGCCCGTCGCCAGCGACGGACTGAATCCGAGAGGAACGCGCCCCTTCGAGCCGCCGGGCGTGCTGAGCGCCGCCTGCAGTCGGGCACTGGGACTGCGGAGGTGGTACTTGGCCGAACCGAACACGGTTGCCGACATCGACGAAGCCGAACTAGGCGGAGGCGACCGGAACGGGTCAAAGTCGGACGAAGCGAGCGCGTTCACTGCCGGGATCAGGCGGGAACCGGCCGGGCGCCGCGCCCTCTTGTCCGGATCGGCGAAGAGGGACTGCCTGTCCTGGGTCGGCGAGACCGGACCACGAGCGCCTCCGCGGATGGAAGAAACCTAGATACAAGATAGATAGAGGAGAGTGTCAGTCGTGTTGAGCGGCTCAGGTATGCCAATGCGCGGACTTACGGGACTCGAGATGTGGACCAGAGCAGTCGGCGAAAGCATGCCAAACTCGCGCTCACTGCCGGTGCGCTGCCGCTTCCGCGACGGCTCAGGGGCCGCAGCGAAAGTGGCCGCCGCACTGGCAGGCGAGGGCGGCGATCCGACCGTCAGACCAGCCGTCAAAGCCCGCGCACGGCTCGGGCTCGTGCGGCCAGGCATGATGCCTCCGGCCTCGGGTGACGAGAGGAGAGCGAGAGCGCGGTGGCTCTGCAATGAGGTCGATCCGTACGCGAGGGGCTGGTACGGGCCCGCGAGCCGCTGGTAGACGCTGGTCGGCGGCGACATCGTAGTCGCCAGGAGGGGCTCCTGCGAAGACAACCGGAACTGAGGCGGCGAGGCCGGAGGTGGCTCGAGCGCGCTGGGGGCAGAACGGCTCGCGATCATCGGAGCGGAAGTCGTGCGCGAGAGCTGTGCGGGAGGGGCGAGGCTCGGCTTGATGTCCGGCTCGACCATCGACTGCGTGGGGACGCTGTTACGCTCCAGGTACCCCATCGACGAATGCGACCTTGACAGCATCGCCGGCGGAGCCAGCTGCGTCTGCGGCATGGCTTCTTGCACGACGAGCGGGCCGCCGAACATGGGGACGGCGGCGGCGGACATGGGACGAGTGACCGGGGCCGGCGATGGCTCCGAGAAGGTGATCTGAAGCGGCGGCTCGAGATGAGCAACGTGCGCTGGCGGAGAGGCCATGGCGGGCGTCATCGATCGCGCCGAGGTGCTCGACGGGGCCGGCGAATAGGCGGGCGGCGCAGAGTCATGCGTGATGACGGGCAGATGGCTTTCCTGTACCGCAGGTGGGACAGAACGGACCGAGGGAGTCGGCGAGTCGCTCTTGACCGAGTGGCTCGCCGGCGTAGCCTGTCGCGCTGCGTGCGAAGCCTTCGTCATGGCGACCGCTGCCGCGTCCCTCTGCAGGTCGTGCGGTTCGGGTGGTGCTGGCTCCTCCTTGGGCTGCGACGTGGAAGGAGAACCCTTGCCTCGACGCCTCGCGTTGCCCTGGCCGTTCTTGCGAACAAAGTCGCCGTCGACGAACTGATCTTCCGTGCCGGGCTTGATCGCCCACAGGCAGCCCTTTCCGGGGTTGTCGGGACCTCGCTGCGTCTTGATGAAGCACTGATTCAGCGACAGGTTGTGCCGAATCGAGTTCTGCCAGCCGGCGTCCTCCTTGCGGAAGTACGGGTACTTCTGCATGATCCAGGTGTAGATGTCGGACAGCGCCATGCGGAGATCGGGAGTCGAAAAGAGCGCTTGTCCGATGAGCGCGGCGTACGAGAACGGCGGCTTGACGGTCGTGCCCTGGTACATAAGGGCGGACGCCGCCGGGGCCGTGTCGCGGCGGGCTGCGGTCCGTTTGCCCCGGACCGAAGGAGCGGGCTCGCCGGCAGAGGACAAGCTGTCGCTCCGAGCCACGGATGGCTGCGGACCAGGACTTGACCGCGCAAAGCGTTGGGGGTAGAAGTCGGAGTGGTGCGAAGATGTCGGCGAGGAAGAAGGGGGGCCGCCATACAACAAGTCAGGCGCCGACGCTGGATGAAGTGCGGTGTCGGTCGTGATCGCGAGCGAGAAGTTCCTGGACGGGCCCGAGCCTCGTTCGGAGGCTGCCGGCGAAGAGTCGCAGAACGACGGTGCCTTCATTCCGAAAGACGCCGTCGACGGCGTGGGAGAGATAGGGGCCGCCTCGGCGATCGAGCCGGAAGTGTTGGACCACCGCGCCCGCTTGTTCATCGCCTTCTCTTGCGACGGTAGCGGCGCGTCGCGCGCCCTCGACGCGCCACCGTGCGCGAGCGGAGATGCCTTGCGTTGCGACGGACTCGTCGGCTCTCCGAGCTGCCGGTACCAAGTGGTCAGTAACTGAGATCCCCTCGACGGCGAGAGCGAAGAAGGCACTCACGTTCTCAGCACGACGATCAAACAGCTTCGAAGGGCTGGTCGGGTTGCGGTTTCCGACTGCATTCGCCTCGAGCTCGTCGAGCTCGCTGCGGAGAAGGCGAGCGACATCCGGCGAGAAGAGGATGCTCGCAGGCGGCTTGCTCGGCGACGGGCTTTGCAGCACGTGGGCTGGGTAGCGAGACCGCTGTCGCGCCGGCGAAGCGGGGGCTTCGGCTCCTTGCGCCGTCGGATGCGCCGCGTGGCTGACCGACTCTTGCGGCACCTGCAAATCGACCTGCGGTACCGCGGCTTCGGGTGCAGCAGCCAGACGGGCAGACTGATGCGACATGTAGCGGTCCATCATGCCGCGCTGGCTCGGGATCGACGGACTTGCGTTCGTGTCGCTCGTCGGCGCCGTCCCCGGCGAGGGGACCTGTAGACCAGGCGAGGGCAGAGAAGGTCCGCCTCCGGTCCGCCGGGCAGTCAACATGGACGCGAGTCCCGGACCATCTTCGTCGCTCGAGCTGCTGCTGCTGTCCTCCTGCGCCCATTGCAGGACGGCGGAGCCTGCCGCAGGCGGTGCGGTGCTGGTCGACTCGCGCTTCTGCCGCTTGACGGAACGTCCGACGACATCGTCAAAATTTGATCGCGGTCGGGACCGACCTCCGCCGTTCGACGCGTCGAGATCGATAGCAGCCTGAAGGGCGGAAGAGGCCGTCGGCGTCCGGGATGGTGTCGGGCGGTGAGGAGTCTCGGCCGGTGCCGAAACAGGAGTCTCGGCGTGAGCGACGGCACCGGGAGCAAAGACCGAACTGATCGGGACGTGCGCTTGCACGTTCGAGATCAACGGAGCCGCATACGCGTGCAGGTGCTGGTTCGCGAGGTGGTCCTGCTGGGAGGCGTTCGCGCCGTTGGCGGCCTCTTCGCGCAGGAAGCGCATGATCTGCTGCTTGGCCGCCTCGAACTGATCAGGCGTGATGCCATGTGCCTGTGCCTGCGCCAAGGCATCGAGCGTTTCCTGCGTCGTCGTGGCCCGATTGAGCAGCGGGGCACGCGGCGTGCGAGTTTGACGGGTGGCCGGCGCGTTCGAGGCTCCGCGGGTAGGACGCGCCTGCGACAGCGCAGCCTCGTACTCCGAGTCGCCGTTGAACGCTCCGCCTTCGTCGCGTCCGAGCTGCGGCGAAGAGTCGAACGGGCCGCTCGGCGAGGTGCGGATGCGGACACTCCGACGCGCCTGGAGCTTGCCATTCTTGCCCCGGAACGCGCTTTCCTGGCGGTCGGACGGCGTCGCAATCACGTCGGTCGGCGGGGAGGACGAAGACGCGTCGAAGCCGACGTGACGATGGGTGAGAGCGGGCGTCGAGTGCAAGAAGGAGGACGAAGACGGCGGGGCGGGGCTCGTCATCCTCCCGTGAAAGATGGCGTGTGCGATCTCGTAGAGTGTCGGCAACCAATAGCGCGTATGTATAGCTCGGTGCCCAAGAGAGCGTCACGAGAGAAGGAGTTCTCTGCAAAAGGACCGAAAGAGTGTAAGTAGCCGCGCGCAGTGGGGTCGACGCAACCGGCCGGCGACGTACGAGCGTGCTCGATCGACGAGCTGACTCCTCTGCGACGTGTACCGGCGACGAACAAGAAAGATGGGAGGGACGGAAGGCGCGAGCGATCGAAGATTGCAAGAGCGCGCGCGAGGGTAAATGACGCTGGCCGCGGCGCGTGAGGCCCAATCGCGGGATTCGGGAAGCGCAAACACGGCGCGCGCGGGTCCTGTGCGCGACGGTGACCTGTATAGACGCTCGAAGGTTATACTGGACAGTGTCGGGATGTCGTCCGAAGCCTCGGCGACGTCGCAGCGGGAGGAAGTGACGCGAAGAGCGACCAGGCGATCACAAAGAGGTCGCGGGGGGGTCGCGAACTGGCGACGCGGCGGGGAGTCGACGCGCCGTGTGGATCCGTTCGAGTCGATGTGCGACTCTGCAGATTCGATTCGCCTGCACCGAGTGTTCGCCGGACGCGCGCGCGAGGCTGCTGCGGGCGGACGGAGGGCGTGTGACCGATCCGCAGGCGGAGAAGCGACGGCGGCTGGCTCTGCCTTCCCGGGCGACTGCTTCGTTGAGCAGCTCCGGCAGGGTCGAGCAGACAAGTCGGCTATGTAGCTGGTGTTCGCTAGAAGCTGCGTGCGCGTGCAGAGTGAGCGCAGCGAGCGGTGTAGAGGCGGGAACGTATGCCAGTGCTCCTGGCCTTTGCTGCACGGAGCGGGCGAGGCGAGGCGCGCCCCGGCGCAAATTTCCTCGGCTCCCGCCGCGCCGCGCTCCCCCGGCCTCCATTAAAGCCGCGACGCGTCCACTCTACTGTCGCAGGCAGTAGCTAGACGAGTCACTTCGGTACACTTACTTACTGCAACGCAGGTGCTCCAGCAGCTGCCCGGTAAAAGTGCTCCATATCCACGGTCTCGCGACGCGTTCCGAGCTGGGCTCGACGGCAACGGCCTCCCTTTACCACCTCACTCGGTGCTGGTACTTGTCAAGAGAGCACAGCATCCCGGTAGATGAACGACGCGTCCAGACGTGACTGCAAGCCTGTCCACAGTTTCAAAGGCGGGTTTCTCGATTGGTCACGTGCCGCGAAATGGAAAAGGCTTTTCCTCCTCGGACGCAGCCTCTTTCCAGCCAAAAAAGCAGCATAAGCGGCTCCATCAGTCTCAGAAAGCTCAACAAAGGAGGATGATGGCAATGACGCGGGGTGCGCTCATTGCACGAGTGCAAACGGCTGCAACCAGGTATCCGCCGCCTCGAACTGCTCCGCCAGTTCCGGCGCGATCGCCACGCCTGCGTTCGACTGACGCAGGGACCGCACAGCGAGCATGACCTGCGAGAGTCACAAGGAGAAACGGCGTCAGACCCGAGCAAATGGCATTGCGTGCGCGCGAGGCGAGTATCCGGTACAAACCAGGTTCCAGAACCGGAATCCGCGCTCGAGCTCCGTGCGGACGTTCTTGACGTTCGGGAACGCGTCCTGCAGCAAGCCGAGCACGTCGCCTTTCGCCTCGCGGACCTTTTCGCACTCCTCCTTCGTCGCCGCGCCGGCGGTCCCCTCCTTGAGCATCGTGCGAGCAACGACCTCGACACCGCCGGCCATGTAGCACATCGCGTCGCCGTACGCCTTGAAGAGGATGCCCATGCCGGTGTTGGTGTCGACCTGGAACGGCAGTGAGAAGGCCACACCGAGGTAGTCTCCGTAAGACCGCTGCGCATCGGAGCGCAGGAGGCTGTTGACGGCGATCGATTCGAGCAGATTGCGCATCGAGCGCGACGCGGCACGGATGAACGAGTTGAAAGCGAGGAGCTCGCGCGAGAGCGGGCCGTTCCAGGCGCCGGGCTGGGAAAGACGGGCGGAGGCGTATCAGATTCGCGGTCCCTCATCACGACATCCGAAGGCTGCACATACCGTAAAGACCAGCGGGACGATACTGAGCACCCGCATAACGAGCAGCATACTCCGCTTGTCCGCGTCCGTGCCTCCCTGGAAATTCGGCCCGCCGGAATACGGCCGCGTCCCGATGCGCCCGTTGTGCAAGACGTTCGCTCGGAGCAGCTCGATCACGAGGAAGAGCGGTTCCTGGAGCTTGTCGTTGACTTTTGCGTTCTTCATCGCGAGATAGAGGGCCGACGCGTGAGGCGTGTGCTGGTGCGATGAGGTGAGCAGTCTGCACGGTCACAGTCAGGCGGTCAATTTCCTCTCCAGCCAGTGCTCAGAGAGGCAGCACCGAACGCACGATCGCAGCTCAAGGAACCGCCAGATTGTGTTAGCGACGATCTCGTCCTTTTTGTCGAGTGGCTGCAATACGGGGTCCAGTCAGAAAATGGTCGGAGCGAAAAATCGATCCGGGAACAGCCTACCCGCCCCGCATTCTTGGGCACCATGGTCCGTTGCGCCAAGCTCGGTGTGCTGGTACCTCCGAGGCACAAGCAGAGATCGATCGTCGACGACTTTCGGCAGGGGCGAGGGAAGAGCATTAGCAAAGTTTGGCTGTTCAAAGAGATTGAGCTGAGGATACGCACGGCCTGTCTCCGCAGCTCCTCCTCGATGTGCCGCGCGTTCACGTTCCACTTCGAGACCGTCTCGATGAACGCCTGCGTCTGCGGCGCTCCGTGCGGGATCGGAAACTCCTGGCCGGGCGCAAAGTAGTACAAAGCCGTGACGGCCTTCTTGTGCCAAAGCGGGTGTAGGACGTTGCTGACGAGGGCGAGAGCGACGCAGCGCGGAGATTGCGGCGTTTCGGTGAGGCTCTTGATGAAGCGTTCGTATTCTGGCGACGACCCGCAGAGGGGCGCCTGCTCAATAACATGGCCAGTAGCGAGCGGTGCAATGACGGACGGGCTGATCAGGCCTCGGAAGACCTGGTAGTACACCTCATCCGGGAGATGGGAAGAGAAGATTTCGCCGAGGTCCACAGGGACGTCGGCCGTCGTGAGGATCTGAGGTGGCTGGAGATGGGCATTCGAGCCGAGCGGTGCGGGAGGAGGAGTGACGAGGGGGAGAGGGAGAACGCGGCCCTCGTGCGCGACGAGGACGAGCGAGTACTTGATCATGGCGCGAGAGCGGGCAAAGGTCTCCGCATAGTTGGTCTCGCGGACCGGGGCAAAATTTTGGTGGGCGAGAACTGCGTTCGCGCCGGCTCCCCGCTGCTTCAGGACTTCGACGACGGAGCGGAGATGGAACCCCTGCGGGTCGATCGCAGGGAAGGTCGGCGAGCCGTCGAAGCCGGCGAGGATGCATAGGTCGAGGAACTGATCAGACGTGAGCCCCATCGAGTCGAGGATGGCGGCTTTTGATGCGAAAGAGATGGTCTGGTTCTGGAAGTCGATGTCGAGGATGATGCGGTCGAGACCGTCGAACATGAAGAGTTCGTCCGCGCCGTAGATCGAATGCACATACGCCCGCTCGTGACGTTCAAGGTACGCCAACTGAGCCCAGGCGAGGTAAGGCGCGACGACAAACTCGGTCGAGCGCTGCTTGAACTGCCGATGCACAAGGCGGAGGACGTCTTGCGGCGAGATCGAATCGGACGCGGCGAATTCCGCCTGCGCTTCCGGTACGCGCCCTTGCTCGTAGTGTTCCCATGCCTGGCCCCGTCGCCAGCTCTTTTCGTTCGTCGGGACCGGCCGTTCTCGGTCAAGCGGGTTGACCCCGTTGAAGACGAGGACGGGCTTGATCCCGTGGGTCTGCAGCAACTGCATGTTGTTCTCGATCTGCCGAGACAATAATCACATGGTAAGAAGCAGTCAGCGAAATTACTTTGGCTTTATCGACGAGGAGACGAGGTCGCGTTCCCCGCCTGGGTCCCCTCCGGTCGCGGCCCGAGAGGGGAACCTGAGCGACGGGTTCGGACCCTCTCCTGAGTGCGCTTACTTCGGCGGTGAGGGTCAGTGGCGCGCCACCGATGGCGGGCGTGAACGTGTCGTGCGACTCGAGCGGCTCGCGGACCTTGAGGAGTTTGCGGATGTAATGCGTCGTATCAATGCCCAGACGCGTGCCGGACAGCGCGCTCAGAGGGCATGTTGTGATGAGCCCGCGCTGCAAGACGCTATTGGATCAGCTGTGTTGCCTGTAGCCTCGTGTACGCAGCTCAGCGGGCGCACCTCGGCGAGCCAGGCTGGACGGCGACGGAATCGGTGAACTGGCGTCAGCGGACGATTGCTACAACTCGCAACGCTGCGGCTCGAGCGAGCGGGATCGGCGTACAGTCAAGTGCACGGACGCCCATTCAGTCACCGGAACAGCGGCCGTAGTGGAGCGAGGGGCGCGAGCAAGGCAGGATCGACACGGAAAAGGTGGAGCCGCGCAGCAGCACGAGGTGTCGCCATTTTCCCATCGCGCCGGATACTATACAGACCGAATGTACGCGCAGAGCATAGCACCGATGATGTAGAACTGAAACCAGGGGGTATCTCCGACGATGGCAGACCGGACGACAACAGACGGGACGGGGCTGCAACGCGTCTACTGGACTGCTGGCGAGGTGTGTACACGGAGGACTCGGACAGGGGAAAAGGGGGTCGGCAGGTGAGGCAGATGCGCCGATTTTGCGAACGAGGAGGGAAGGGAGAGAAGATATGCGGTGTCGGGTCAAGGAAGCGAGGGCGTTGCAGCATGCGAGGCGGAGAAGCGCTGGCAGATCCATACGGGGGAATTGCTAGATTAGAGGCCGGCCGAAACAACCGCTGGAGGCGGAGGCTTGTTGTGACCACCCTTGAGGAAGAACCGGAAGCCTTCGTACGAGAGCCCTGGGCGCGGAAGGAGGTTCAGCTTGTGCTCCCTCGCCGAGGTCCGGGTCGCGTGACTGACAACACAGGGCGTTGCTGGGCATATTGGTCAATATCCGGGGAGTCATGCCTCGAGAGAAGCCCATCAGGCCTTGTCGCTGGTAGATGATCCGGAACGCGTCGCTGAGCCCCCGTGCATTCCGGATTTGCGCCTCCGACGACAGTCCGCGCGTTTGCAGGAGCGTCTTGCACACGTCGAGCGGGGTGGTCACAGCGGCAGCGACGGCTCCTGCCATACCGCCAGCGGTGACGTGCGTGATCGGCGAGTAGGTGTTGGCAGGGTTGATCTTGTCCCTGCGAGCAAGAACAGGCGCACAGTAAGCGATCGGTGACAAGCTGCGTGGCGAGAGCGAGGGAGCCTTACTTGATGTACTCGTACGTTGAGAACTGGACGGCAGTGAAAGGAACAGTCATGGTGAGGGTAGTCGGATAGGAGACGTAGAATGCGCCGAGACCCTCGGTGCGGTACACGGTCCGGAAAGTTTCTGCCACCGTCCGGAGCTGAGATCCGTGCGCCTGCATTCGCTGCTTGACCACTGCGGGCGCACATCGAAAGAGTGTTAGTCCGGCGCCGACCGATCGCCATGACGGACTCGGCTCACCATCGAAGGGGTTCATGAGTGCGTCCGACGTGACGGTTGCGAGTGCGCCCGCGCCGGCCGTTGCCACGAACGAGTACCCTCCCTCGTTACCACCTGCAAGCTCTTTGGCCAGCTCGTACATGCCAAAGTAGACCGCATGCGCGGGTCCCGCTCCGAGAATGACGGAGGCGACCCCTCGCCATAATCGCTTCGTGCCCTCCGTCGTCGAGATCCGGGTGAATGCGTCGCTCATTGAAGCGTACGCCGCGGCAGGCGAGGCAGTCAGGACTTGCATCCGAGTCTGTCCAGCGTAAGGATCCGCGTGAGCAAAGTTGGCTTGGAAAGTCGCGTCGAAGGCGAAATCACACCTTGATCATATCAACCGGAAACATGACGGCATGTTCCGAGATCCCGGCGAGCGATCCGGCGAGCATGTTGATCGCCAAAGAGTCGGTGCTCAGACCTTCGTAGTCGACTTCTTCGATAATCTCGGCCATGGCGGGCAGTCGTGCAGATCGTCGGGGTGTGCTCGGCTCCTCGCGACAATCAAGATGTCCTCAGCGGAGGGTCGGGATGGACTCTGAGCAAGCGGGGCAAGCTTCAAGGGTGATCAATGCCAGCGGTCCAGCGGGAGGAGTGCAGTCGGGTCGAGAGTCGAGACGGGGCGATCCGGAAAAGATGGGCGGAGGTAGCCGTCCGGGTCGCACGCGAAGCTGCGCGGCGCTGCGGGTGGATGACCGCTAGAGTCAGCTTGTCAGATTCTTCGTATGCATTGCTCCTGATTGCCGTGGTCGGGCAGCATTTCCCCTTGGCGTTTGATGATTTCCGGATCGACGAGCCCGCCTTGCGACCGAAGCTGGCAGCCGTCCATCCGCGGCAGGATACGCTCCGTTCAGCCAGTCGTAAAGCAAGAGTCGTTGCGATAAGGGCCTTCGCGGCGCTCTTTGGCTCGCTGCGCCGCTGTGGGCGATGTCCGACGTCCTTGCGCCGAGAGTCCGAAGCGGTCCTAAAGCCGGGCGGCCACACAAGCGAGCGATCGCAGCGGAACAGCATACAGAGGCGATCGGGAGCTCACCTAGAGTCGATACGTAGCCGTGGATCTCGCTTTGGGGCGAGACAGGCGAGTGAACAGCGACAGGACCGTCCGGCAAGCGCACTCTCGCGTGAGCCGGCGACGGTGATTGATAATGACACTTTCCTATTCCTGCACGCTTTCCAGGTGATATGATCAAGCAAGATTCACTGCTGATGGACGTTCCGCAATGCTGCGGAGAGGATATGATTACAGCATGCGGCACGCATGCGGGAAAAAAAGTCTAAGGAGCGAGGATGCGAACGAGGGGTGAACGGGGCGTGCAGCCTCTTCACTCCTTGAGGAGACTAGAAGCTGTAGCGGTCCGAAGTATGAATGCGATAGCAGTGTCTTGCGAGGAGCCGAGGAAAAGGGTCGGGGGAGCGCAAGGCGAGGAAAATTAGGCGGCAGAAGCCGCTTCCAACGTCTGACCCATCGCTCGCTGCTGCGCGGCGACCTCGTTGTGCAGCAGAATGCTATGGGGAGAAGAGCTCAAGGTCAGTGGTCTGCATTCTGATCTCTAGGATCTATAGATCCGGCTCACTCTTCCTGCTCCCAGGGGTCTGCGGGTTTGTGGTGGCGGAGGAGTCAATGTCTCGTCTCCAGCGGATTCAAGAGCAAGTAGGAACGTACAGTCGACCCAGACGTCCGGAATGTCGGCTCCGGAGAAGTACGCGACATCTTGCGGGATCTCGGCGCGCTTCTCCTTCAGCTTGTTGTGGACTGCGCAAGGGTTCCGGCTCAGCTCGGCGGTCATTCGGGCGTGGGCGTGATACGACGCCCCGCACACGCACCGACAAAGATCGCGAGCTTCGTCTCGGGCAACTCGGCCTTCTTCTCGTCCGTGAGCTTGTCAAATTGCGCCTGGATGTCCTTCTTGAGCTCGCTGACAGCGTAGCCGAGGGTCGTCCGGGAGTCGTCTACTTCGTCCTGTCCGCGAAAGACTGTCAGTAACTCGATTCAACGACTGGCGGATCCATTGACGGAGAGTGACTTACGACGATCAGGATTCGTCGACCGATGAGCGGCCGGTTGCCCAGCGTGGAGAAGTCGAGCCATTGTGTCCGGATGACCTCCTTTCCGAGCTTCTCCTCCATGGCAAGACCGCTCGAACCGTCCGCCTCGCCGACCTCCTCGTACAGCGAGAGACCGATCGCCTGGATAGGGATGTTGCGCCGCTTGCCGTCGGCCGTCGAGACGCGCTTCAGGAACGTCCGAAGCACGCGCGCCGGGAAGAAGCTGTATTTTCGGAGAAGAGGGTCAGAGTTGTTTGGTCAATGCGGCGAGGCCGTCTAGGAAGAGGTCCTCCTGCAGCGACGAGCGGGAACAGTGATAGACGCACCCTCCACCACCGATAGCGACCATGATGTCGGGGCTGAGAGAGGATTAAGAAATTCAGTCTGCGGATCGCGAACAAATAGAGAGACGGGCTGAGTGCAAGCGGGTGAGCCGAGCGGGACGTACTCGAACTGCTCCTTGATCCGCTGCGCCGTCTGTCCGATGGTGACGTGGATCTCGTCATAGGTGATACGGAGGTGACCATCGTGGGCGTTCGGAGCTGCGGCGGGACCTCCCATGGTGGACAGACTGCACGGCGCCGTCGACAACGAGGCGAGACGATGCGAAGACGGGTTGGCGGCAGGCGGGAATGCTCCTGTCAGCTCTCCGTGCACATTTAAAGGGCTGCCCAATCGATATAGCTCACCTTGGGCTGTATGACGGTCAGGAAAGCCGCAGCACGTCGTTGTTGAGCAAAGAAGCGAGCCGGAAAGAAAGTTGGCAGAGAACACCGTGATCAAGTTCGAGCGCGCGTCAGTGCTGAGTTGCGGCGCGAAGCGAGGCAGAGTGCAGGAGCTTTTGCAAAGCGTGTCATCCTTACCTCGGCAGCAGGCGCAGGCGTGCGAGAACGAAGCGGTTTCAGCCGTTGCTGTGAATCTGCGTCGGAAGGGTCGAGCTGCCGGTGCTCGGAACAGGGGGAAACGCAGACTTCGGAGAACCAGCCACGGCTACGAGACCTCCTTTCGCTCGGACTCGTGTCAGGCGCTCTTCCGGAAGCGAATACGGCTATGAATAGGAGACGGACCGGCTCAGCAAAGGTGAGATCTATATTTCCACCTTGCACATATGATGCCCAGGGGCAGTCCCTACTCGGAGTCGCTCCCGCTGTAGCTGCCACTGTCGCTGCCCGAGCCAGAGCTGTCGTCGTCGTCGTCCTCGAACGTGCGCTGCTCGACCTCGTACCCGAGCGACTCAAAGTTCTTTACGACCTCGTCCATCTTGGCGAGTCCGAGGGCGATGCTCGAAATCGATGTCTCGGGACGGAAGATGGGCGCGATCCAGGTCTTGATGACGCGCAGGATGTCATCGCCCGAGATGTCCTTCGTGTCCGAGAGGTGCTTCCGACCATAGTTGGGCGGCAGGTCGAGGAGGAGGTTCGTGAACGACGCGCCCGCGGCCGAGTCGATCGTGGCCTCCTTGGCAGCCGTGTTGTACGCGAGCGAGCTCTTGGCGGACTCGATCGTGAGGTCGTCCATCTCGAGCTTGCCGCTGACGAGCTGGTCGATGAGGTCGCGCGCGGCGAGGAAGGCAGCGTACGAATCGGGAGACTTGTAGACCCGAAAGTAGATCAGGCCACTCTCGATGTCCTGATGGATGCTGGCACCGTATGCCAAGCCGGCACCCCGGAGGACTGGATTGCGGAAGGTATACCGTCAGCATAGGCAATTTTCGCAAGCGGCCAGATTGCGCGCGGCCGGACTCACACTTCCAGAGGTAAGACTCCATCGCGTTCAGGACAGCGCGCGCCACCGTCAGAGCCGCTTGATCGGGGTGGGTCCACGAGTCCGGGCCCTTCGCGACGTGGTAGGCGAAGCAGCTTTCGATCGAAGAGATACCGTAAATCACGGCCTGCGCGCGCTCGGGCATGATCAGCACCTGGAATGTGTTGCGAGCCCACAGACAGTTCACCTTCTTGGCCGGTTGCTGACCCAAGGGTCCCATGACCTCTCGGCTGAGCCGCACGGGAGCTAGCTGTTCCCTCTGGAGTGGTTCGAATGGAACTAGTCAGCGCCGCCAGCCGCACGTTCTCGACCGACGCTCAACTCACCGGGAATGGCTGGGTGGGCTCAAAGTTCTGCAACCAGGCGGAAGAGGGGTTCGACAGGCTCAGGATGTCGCCCCTGACCTGCACGCGCATGGCGCGAGGGTTGGTCACTGGATCGAGCAGGTCCTGTCAGCTCGGTTTTGATGCGAAGGAAATACTTCTCGACGTACGAGCCCGCCGGAACGCCTCAAATTGGCCGATGACGGTCTCCGGGTCGTCCTTGAGTTGCTCGAGGAATTTCGGGAAGAAGTCCATGCGGTTCAGAAGGTTCAGTGCGATGTTGGTGCTGCATCCAGTAGTTTCGGGTCAGACTGGGCCTTTCTCGACATCCTGGTCAGAGAGAAAGACTTACCTGTCTGCCTGACTGATCATCTGCCTGTACGCGCTGTAGGAGACCTCCGAACCGTCCCGCTTCTCAGACGGCAGCCCCTGCAGTGCCTTGGTGGCGGCAATCTTCAGGCGGTCGGCGGTGAAGCGCGAGTGGTACAGCAGATCGCGAAGCCAGCTGATCGCGACGTCGTACTTGTCCTTGGCGACCTTGATCTTCAGGGTGACACCCTCTTGCAGCGGCGAGTTGATGTTGATGGAGTACGACAGGGTCTCACGGTCGAGCTGCTTCACGACCTCTTCGTATTCGACGACGGTACCGTCAGGTCGAACGATCGGCAGGGTGAAGAAGGAGTCGAGGTAAACCGGTAGGAGGGCGCGCAGCTCGGAAGTCTTGAAACCCTCGACATCTTGCGGGAAGAGAACTACCGAGAGCTGGATGAACGCCGAGTTGATGTCTGTTTCACGAGTCCGCGCATAAGGTCAGTGCTCGACGCGATTTTACCCCCGGCCGGTCCCGGACTCACGATCGAATTGGACAAAGAGCGGAAGCTCCGAGCCATCCGCATCAACATGGGCCTGCACCTGGTTCTGCAGGGAGTCATCCTTGGCGACCCCAGCGCTGCGAGCCGTTTCCACCTTGATCCACTCGATCCCGTCGACGTCAGGAATGGGGAACTGGCGGATGATCTCGTTCGGAACCGGCACGTCGTTCTTCGCCTGCGCTTCCTCGATCTCCTTCTGCAGCTTCTCGAGGCCCTCAGGACCGTTGATCTGCTTGTTGCGCTCGATGAGGGCCACTGCATCCTCCTTGATCTTGTCGGCCAGCGACGACGACGGCTTTCCGACGACCGTGAGAGCCGGTGCGTCGACAAAGAACCTGAAACCAGCGGGGTCAGATTTCGAACGGGCGTTAATTGGACGGTCCAGTACGTACTTGCGGAGCAACTTTGCCCAGTCGGAATCGGTCCAGGAGTCGAGCTCGCGGTACATCGAGGTGACCTTCAGCGAGCCCTTGAGGTCCGAGCCATCTTCAGAGCCCCAGATGCCGTCTGCACTTCGATCTCGTCAGTCTCGAGACTGAGTAGCCTCCTGCCATGCCCGGCACGCACCTGCGACGACGGCGTTGCAGATGACTTCCGAAGCATCCGTCTCCATCGATTCCAAGAGCTGCAGCTTCTGCCTCTCGAGGACCGACTGCATGCGCGACATGTCGACCCCCTCGTCGGCGATGCGGCGGAGAGTCTTCTTAAGGCGATCAGAGAGGGTGTCGAGCTCCTCGACGGGGACAGACGAGAGGTAGGCGCAGATGGTCGTCGGATGATCGGAAGAGGCGTAGAAGGCGATGTCTGTGGGTGCAGGGAGATTGAGCGTGTGTGAGCACATCGGAGGAATTGGTATATGCGTACCCGTGCAAGCCGGCTCGTCGATCTCGACAAACTCTTTCGCCAGAGGAGAGACAGCCGAATCCGTCAGGTACGTCCCGAGGACTTCGAGTGCGAGGTCGTTCAGGAAGTCGTTGTGCGCGACACCGAGCCAAGTGACCATGAGCTCGCCGACGCTCTCGTCTCGCTCGGGGAAGTCGACAATCTCTGTCCGGTCCTCCTTCAGGACCGGCGGGTTCGAGGCAGTGCTCGACTCGACGAAAGGCCGGACCCAGCCCTCGGGACGGCGACCCTTGGCCTGCTGGTGCGCGGCGATCGAAGGCACAACCTTTTCCGTCAAGGTGTTGAGAAGCTTGGTGGGGTCGAGCGAGCGGCCGTTTACAATGAGGGTAATGTTCTGCGGAACATACATCGACGCGTGGTAGTCTCGGACTGTTGACAGGGTTGTTAGCTCACAAGGATCTGACCGAAAGCTGAGCACTGCACTCACTCTGCTCGACCTTGAGCACGCGCAGGGCCTCCATGAGGCCGCCGGTCTCACTCCGCAGTCCGTTTTTGGGCGAATACAGGGCCCGCTGCAACCTGTAGGCGTGGTCGTCAGCCCGGTAACTCAGTCATCGAGTCTTTCTCCGTACCTGAGCTGCATCAAGTCGGCGCTACCGTTCTCGCGCCCGCTCATCTCGGCATACACCTGCAGCGGGAGCCTGTATCAGCATGCGCCTCGGAACGCCTCGAGCAGAGGTGGGAGCTTACGACACCGCTGTCCTCTCCCTTGCCATTGACGTTGTGGACCTCGGTGACGAAACCCTCCTTTGTGATGGTCGGGTAGAGGATGTGGTCGAGGTAGACCGGAAGGATGCCCAGGAAACCCTCCTCGCCGGCGGTGGCCTATCGCGGCGATCGGGACGGACAGGTCAGCTTAGGGTGTGGGCTTATGAGACCGAGACGAGATACGACGCACGACTGTGTAGGTCGTGTCCGTCGTTCTGCGAGCGGTCCCTGGGTCAGTGACCGGGAGAGCGGTAGGATTGGCGAGTTAGACTCACGCCGTCCATGCGTTGGTTCCCGCCGCAAAGCTCCGGCTGGGATTCGCGGCGAACCGAATCAGCTCTGGTCTTGTGTGCTTCAGAGGAAAGAGCGGATCCGGGGACTCACTTGGCAATCGTGTCGAGGATGCCCTTGTACGGGTACTTTTCGCTGCCGAGGAAGATCTGTACTCTCCCTTATCATCAGTCCCAGAGTCGTGCCGCGCCCTACTGGAAATCGCACGCACCAGATGTTCGAGCGTGTGCGGTCGGCCAGTGTCTGAAGGCTGAGGGCATCAGCTTCGATCCGCCTGAGGCGTCGGCGTCCTCACTACTTACCGTCTTGAATCTCTGTCACGACGGAGAAGTAACCCTGAACGAGGGGACCTGTGCCGAAAAGGTCAGCCGCGACTTTCTTGCTTTTTCGAGATCCGGCGCAGGAGCCGCGTAACCACCCGAAGTCGGCGAACTCACTCTCGTTGCTGCTGTAGACGACCTTCAAGCCCGTGCTCTCCGACTGCCACTTGGCGATCTGTACGTCCTTCGCGAACTCGAGCTGGTCCTCGACAACGAGACGAAAGTCACCGACTTGGTGCGGCAGGTCGACATCCATAGCCTGAACCATTCTGGACGTTCCGAAGCGGCGAATGGGCTTAAACGCGGAGTGTAGAGCGCTGGTAGGCGATGACCTGGGGCGTAGACGCGAAGCTACGCTGTTCGGTCTCGAGGTTGAGAAGGCGGCCGCAGGGGAAAGTCGGTTCACGGCCGACAGACGCGGGGCGAGACGAGCGAGCGCCACGGCGGGAGCGAGAATCTTTGCTTGCGAGTCTCGAGGGCGCCAGTTGCGAGCGGCGGCAGTCAAGGATGAGCGGTAAGGCGGAAGGAGCGATCAGAATCGCCGACGTCGGTCAACTTTGGCATCGCGGTACATCTTCGTTTTCGTTCAAACGACGGTCATGGCTACTCTGTACATGTTCTATAGAGCCTGGCGAAGAACTGCCCGGATCGGTTCCTCACACGCGGAAAGATCAGCTCTCTCGATGATTTCGGCAGCTCATCATTCATTCGCGGCAGACTGTTGCGCCAGCGTGTACGAGATGCTAGGAAGATGCAAAGGTGAGACATACATCCCGCACGGAAGACGTGCAGGGCGAGTCGGAAAGGCAAAGCGATCAGAACTTCTTGAAGATGATGTCGGGGTCTGGCAAACGAGTCACGAGTCAGATCAGGCCGCATTACGTCTCGAGCGATCGCCCTTCCACTCGCAAGCCGAACCAACTTACCTTCCTGGTACTCCTCGGCCGAGACCCACATCCGCTTGAAGGTGCTGAGGCCCGCGAGGATGCTGCCGCCGATCCAGGTCGAGTACTTTCGTTCCGGCGGCGCGCTGATGCGGATCTTGGTTTCCCGCAAGGCCAGCTTCTTCGTCTCGTGCAGTAATCGGTCGCCGAAGCCTGTGGGAGGGCGGCGTCGGATCAGTCCGATTAGTACATAGTCGAGCCGGTGGCGGCGCGAGCCCACGAAAAGCAGACTCACCCTTGACCAGCGTTCCGCCTCCGCTGAGTACGATGTTGCCGAACAGACTCTTCCGCAAATCGAGATCTGACCGGTTGATCGAATCCACGACGACCTGGTGCACCCCGGCATCTTCGAGTCCGACGATCTCGGGGTTGAAGAGAACTTCGGGCGCGCGATGTCGTTCCGCGCCGAGCTGCAGCCGTTTCGTCGAGTCAGGCCCGCACGTCGGTGAAGCTTGAATTCGCGTCGCTCACCCGTATCACGTTGCCATCTGGTAGCCGGAAATCTTCGCCTCGCGCTCCTGCCTGAGCCTCCTTCTCCTCCTTGGCTGGTGACAGCGCGACATAGCAAGCCTTCTCCTCTGTCCGCGGATGGGAGTGCGAGGAAGCGTCAAATCCTGCCTTCTCGCGCGCGGAGAGGAAATGCCAGCGACGCACTGATCATCCTCACGACCTCTTTCTCCGCCGAAGTGTGCAAGTGATAGCCCGACTTTCGCAGCAGCAGCTGCAGGTGTTCCGTCACGTCCCTATGCGTGCAAGTGGACGTCAGCTTCGCTCCTGTGTGGTCGTGCATCAGGCATCGGCCTGGCGAGCCTTACCGGCCGGCGACGTCTATTCTTCGGATCGCGTTCTGGATCGAGAACCCCTCAAAGACGGGTACAGCATGGGTCACCCCGTCGCCCGAGTCCAGCACAATTCCCGTTGTCCGGCCCGAGGCGTATCTGTGCGAGACGAGTCGGGGTTTAGCGTGACGTTCTCAAACCGAACGCGCAGACTGCCGACTCACAGTGCCAGGACGGCCTGCACCGACATGTACATCGCCGGGACGTTGAATGTCTCGAAAAAGATCTGTGCGGCCTGTTCCCGGTTCGAGTTGGGATTGAGGGGCGCCTCGGTGAGGAGGACCGGGTGCTGCTCGCAACGGGATTAGGCCACTTTCGCTGGTGCTTGGGTTCGGGCGTCGCGACGCACCTCTTCGGAGAGCGTCCGGAGCTCTTCGGTGTAGACATGCGACCATATCCGCTCCATGTCGTCCCAGTCCGTCACGATTCCGTGCTCCATCGGGTAGCTGTCGACCCGTTCACGGTCAGCCGAGCGCGTTTCGACACAATATATATCGGACTCGAGGGACGGGGGCGAGATGCGAGAGAGCTCACTTGATCCGGAGCAGTCCGCGCAGCTCCTGCGCTTTCCGGCCGACAAAGGTGTCGCCCTCGACCGCGCCCGCCATCACCCTCGTGTGCTTCGGTCGGCCTGCGGGCGCACCACACCTCAGTGGGTTTCAGTTGCGAAAGGTCGTGGAGGGCGCGATCCCCTGTAGAGCAGCAAGGAATCTGACGCACCGACATAGGAGGGGAAGTAGGTCGAGGGGTGGTCTGCGCCGGCAAAGCCCGCCTTCAAGGTGCCGGAGCCTTGGTCGATCACGATCGGCTGATTCAGGCCGTCCATCGCGTCCTGTTGCTGCCGGGAAGGGTGGCGTGAGTCCCAGGTCCATCGGTCGCGACGTTGTAATGCTGGAGGGTATGTTGCGTCGTCCGTGTGGTGCTGCTCGAGACACAGCCGGGAATCCAGTGCCGCGAGCATGCTGTCGCCGTGCGGTCTGCCCTTCTGCTTTCCGCTCGGTCCAGGCACCCAGACAGCCCCCGCATCTCCCGCAATCGCCTAGTCGCCCGCGCGAGGAAAGGAGGTGTCCGAACGGCGGATCCGACGCACCCTATTTGCTCGTCTGCCAATGGGCTCAGCGCCTCCGTACTCTTGATGCTATCTCCGCTTGCTATGCTCTCTGCCGCCGCCTTCAAAGCGCGAGGCGGAGCGGTTGACGGCGCGACGAATCTCGAGTTGAGCGAACCGAGGACGGCGAACGGCGCGTGCAGCGTTGCGCACGTCTCGCAGGGCGGTTCAGGCCGGCAGGCGACGCGATATTCGAGCTGACTGAGTAGCAGGTGAGCACGAAGGAGCCTGTCGAGCGCGGTGGACGGCGGTCTGGCCCGAGCGAAGCGAAGTGGTGCACGCGCCGGCAGCAGCGACGGGAGCGATTCAGAAAATTCCGAGGCAAGTTGGCACCTCGAGCGTGGCGTCTTTGCATAGTGACTACAACAATACACGGTACTGCAACCGGGCCAGAGCCGGGTCCAGATGTCGCCGCAAAATGGATCGCGGTCGGCCGCTCCCGGTCACTCGGCGCGGACCCATCCGTCGGCGAGTTCGCCTATGAAAAAGATCTTGTACCGGCTGAGGTGATCGCTGTCGTAGTATGCTCTGAGACTGGTGAAGGGGGAGCAGGTTGTCAGAGGTTGGGCAGGACATAAGCGCAAGATCCCCGAAAGAGACCCACCTCATCAGGACGAGAATGGCAAAGTCGGCGACGGCGAGGAGGTACTGGGCCCAGTTGCCGAGCAGGAGGAAGAAGAAGAAATGGGCGAGGACGAGGAGGAGGTTCAGGAGAATCGACTGCGGTGGGGTCTCGGGTTGGGTGAGTGTTCCAGCCCCAGAAGAGAAGGCAAGCGAGAGGCGTACCTGGTACGCATGGAAGCGGACATAGTCGTTCTCGACTTCAAAGATAAGCAGCAAGGCCGCTCCGAACGGACCGAGGGCATAGCATGCGGTCGCCTCCCAGTCGTGCCGGTACAGGGTCGTCTCGAAGCCGCTGCCAACGGCGCCTCCGCCGAGCGCACTGCTCGAGACGGGAGCGTAGCCCGTCTGGCCGTAGTGGGAGCTGGGTCCGAATCCGCTGCTGCTGCCGTTGGCGTAGGAAGGTGCGGCTGCGCCCGAGTGGTACGAACTGGACGGGCCGGCCGGCAAGGACCCGGCGCCTTCGCCCGTCAGCGGCGGAGGTGGAGCCCAGCGAGATGACGACGGAGCATCTGGCGGGTCTGCGTCTGCGGGGCGGGGCGTTTCGGTGTGTGTCAGCGAGGGTCGACTGCGCCGAGTCGAGCGGCAAGTGGGGCGGCGTCACGGTGAAAGACGTACACGGTGCAAAGTTGAGCGGGGTGGTCGAGGACATTGCCCCTTATTCCTGCCCTGCGCCGTGAGTGTGTTTGAGGGTTGTGCTGTGTGCGCAGGGCTGCTGCGGACGCGGCCGGATGCACGCGCGCGAGCCGAGCCGAGTCGCCAAGTCGAGTCGCGCGCGCGTGAGACGGCGCAGGCGGAGTGAGCGGGCCCCGAGGCACCGCCCTCGCTCAACTGGCCAGTAGGGAGCTTGTCTGTATCATCTGGTCTGTCATTGCAATATGGAAAGCTTTGATCCTAGTATAGCGCGTGTGTGAGCGGAGGTGCGCGGTGTCCGCGGGGCGGTCGCTGTGGGCGCTGGGCGGCTGGCGCTCAGCTTGGGAAGCGCGCGCGAGCTCGCCGGCTGCAGCGGATCGCGCTCTCGCTCTTCGTCTCGTCCGCCAACAGCGTTCAGCCGGGTAGGTGAGTGTACAGGAGACCTACATTTGTCCCTGGCTGTGCTCCTGAGCTTACCGCGCGCTCCTCCATCGTTCGCCGCCGCCGCTTCGCTCGTCTCTCGCCGTCTGCCCGCCTCGAACCCGCGCTCGCCCACCGACTCAGGGTCAGTCGACACTCGCACGCAACGTCCAGGGCGCTCAGGACGCTCAGGGGACTGACAGAAAGCTTTCGACAGATCATGGGTGCCTACAAGTACTTGAGCGAGCTGCACAAGCGCAAGCAGGTCCGTCCCCCGGGTGCCGCCTTCTCAACCCCAGCGACGCTCCCGCTGACCCGCTCATTTTGGCCCGCAGAGCGATGTCCTTCGCTTCTTGCTTCGCGTCCGCTGCTGGGAGTACCGCCAGCTGAACGTGATTCACAGGGCCTCGCGCCCCTCGAGGCCCGACAAGGCCCGCCGCCTTGGTTACAAGGCGAGTCCCCCTTCGACTTGGCTAGCCGGTCCTGGAGTACTCGAGCTGACCCATGTACTGTTCTTTCACGCTCTGCAGGCCAAGCAGGGCTTTGTCGTCTACCGCGTGCGCGTCCGCCGCGGTAACCGCAAGCGCCCCGTCCCCAAGGGTGCGTACCGGATGTGGTTCAGAAGGACTGGATTGCTGACTCCTGGTCCTCTCTATGTGCTCCTACGTTCCCTTCATGGCCGCCCTCGCTATCGGTCCGCCTCATCCGCCCTCGTCGCTCGCATCCGCCTTCCGCCCTCGTCGTTCGCATCCACCCTCCCTCCGCCGCCCCCCTTCTCCGCATTCTGTTGACATCCTGGTTCAGGTGCCACGTACGGCAAGCCGACGAACCAGGGTGTCAACCAGCTCAAGTTCCAGCGTTCCCTGCGTTCGACGGCCGAGGAGCGTGTCGCCCGCCGCTGCGGCAACCTCCGCGTCCTCAACTCGTACTGGGTGCGTCCGGTTCGACTTTGCGCTCCTTTCCGACGAAGCAGCTCGCTGATCGCTCTTTCCGACCGAAATCAGATCAACCAAGACGGCGTCTACAAGTACTTTGAGGTCATCCTCGTCGACCCGCAGCACAAGGCCATCCGCCGCGACGCCCGCGTCAACTGGATCTGCAACCCGGTCCACAAGCGTCGCGAGTCCCGCGGCCTTACGTCGGCTGGCAAGCAGAACCGTGGCCTCAACAAGGGCCACACCAAGGGCAAGACTTACGCGTCATGGAAGCGCCACAACACGCTCTCGGTTCGTCGTTACCGCTGATTGTAGCGTCCGGCCTTGGGGGATTTGCATGTTCCTGTTCGTCTCCCTCTTCGGTCTGTCTTCTGTTCTTATTGGGAGAGCTGCCGCTTGGTGTGCTGCGGCTTCTTCCGGCTGCGCGGTGCGGGCTTGCCGTGTTGATACGGCGAACAACGGGCCCCCCGGGTCAGCTCCACCGAGCCGGACTCGGACTCGGACCTTGAGATCCTCGCATACAACGGGACGCCAGCAGGCCCCTCCGCAACCAAGACTTTCGAGTTCGCGAAGCCTTCGAGCCTCTTCATCGCGACGAGGGCTTGATGAGCGAGAGCGATGTCGACCGACCCGTCGTCGAGCTCAAAGAAGAGGACGCCAGCGAAGACCAGACGACCGATGGCTCCGACGAGACCCCGGACGAGCTCAAGAAACAGCTTGTGAACCTTTCGATCTACTGCGACGAGCTCGCGATTCAGAACCTCGGCTTGCAAGAGGAGCTTGCCGACGTCAGGGAGGAGCGCGCCGCGCTTCAGGAGGAGAACAAGAGCCTCCGTGCGCGCCTTGACACGGTCAAGGGCATTGTTGGTCTCTGAGCCTGTCCTCCTCCGTTTGATGCCTTCTGCTGATACTCTACCCTCGCTTTTCTCTCGTTCCTCCATACTGTGTCTATGCTTGTTGGCTGAAATACTCTCAATCCTCTCGTCAACGTGGAAATCGAGAGAGTGGCAGAAGTCTTCGGGCAGGAAAGAAGCGGTACAGGCTTGGTGCTAGCAGGTAGGGCTCACCAGCCAACGAGAGCTACCTCTGCGGCATGACGGGAGAGGGATCGGGCTGTGGGGCAGAGGTGGATGGCAGATACTGACTCGCACAGCGGCAAGGCAGCACGGGACTCGGTGCCCTCAGTCGGATCTTGCTCAAGCAGCTCACAGGTGTGTGGACTGGGGCATAGAGCGTGAGAGACCTGCAGCTTCGGGCGTAAGCGCGAGCTGATGAAACCGACTTGGCCGCCGTCGGCAGACTCGCCCGCCCCCGCCCGCCGCGCGCCCTCTCGCCGCCCGCACAATGCCGGCAGAGCCTTCACAGGCGCCAGACGAAGCGCCCCAACCAGCAGGCAGCCTGTACCGAGCGCGGCGGTGGGTGCATGTCCTGCCGTTCCTCCCCACTGGCTCGACGTACTTGTCGGCGCTCGCCCTCGTCGCTCTCTTGCACGCTGTCGGCCTGCTGCTCTTCACCCGCGGCTTCCTCCTGACCAGGCAGGCGCTGCCCGACGTCAACGACTGCGATCCAATCGCTCCCTCTGGCAACCTCGACCCGTCGTGCTCCCTCGAGCCGACGCACCAGAAACTCGTTTTTCTCGTCGTCGACGCCCTCCGCTCCGACTTTGTCCTGCCCGTCAAAGAGGAGGGCGCCAATTCGTTCTACTCGAACCACATCCCGCTGCCCGCCCAGCTCGCCGAGGCCGACCCGACCCGTTCGTTCCTGGCGCACTTCATCGCCGATGCGCCGACCACCACCCTGCAGCGCCTCAAGGGCATGACGACCGGCTCTCTGCCGACCTTTATCGACGCCGGCAGCAATTTTGCCGGGGAGCGCGCCGACGAAGACAACTGGCTGTGGCAGGCCAAGCGCGCCGGGAAGCGGATCGCCCTCGTCGGCGACGAGACGTGGCTGAGCGTCTTTCCGCGGCGCGGCGGCGTCTGGCAGGAGGACCTCGTCTGGCCGTACGACTCGTTCGACGTTGAAGATCTTGACACGGTCGACGGCGGCGTCCGCAAGCACCTGCTGAGCCTGCTCGCGCCGGCGCGCCAGCGAGACTGGGACATTGTCGTCGCCCACGGCCTCGGTCTCGACCACGCCGGGCACCGCTTCGGCGCAGAACACCGCGAGACAACTCGCAAGCTGCGCGAGACGAATCAGCTGCTGGAGGACGTCGTCGCCCGCATGACCGACGACACGCTGCTCGTCGTTGTCGGCGACCACGGCATGACGGATCGCGGAGACCATGGCGGAGACAGCCGTGAAGAGGTCGACGCCGCCCTCTGGATGTACTCCAAGACCCCTTTGACCGATCCCTCCTGGTTCCGCCGCCCGCTCGACGCGCCGGACCACCCGCTCGCGGCGCTGTACGCCGGATCGCGGGCCGCATCAGACCTCGGCGACCGCTTCGACCTCCCCTGGATTGAAAAGGGCCTGTCGCATGCGGCCAGGTCCGTCAGTCAGATCGACCTCGTGCCGACCGTCTCGCTCCTGCTCGGCTTGCCCATCCCCTTCGGAAACCTCGGCCTGCCGATTCCCGAGCTCTTCTGGCGGACCGCGAGTCTGCCCGTCGCACCGAGTTTGACCGCAGGCGCAGCAGAGACGAAGCCCCGCCGCAGCTTCTTCGGCCTCCGGACCGAGCAGCCGGAGAAGCGCGACCACGAGGTGTCGACCCCTCTGCAGACGCTCTTGCAGGCGACGCTGCTGGCCTCGTCCGAGCTGTCGCACTACCTCAGGACCTATACGGCGCGGCCCTCGGGCAAAGACCTCTTGCCGTTCATGGCCGAACTCAGCTTCACGCTCGAGCTCGCCAAGACGGCCTACAAGGGAGCCCATGCCCCCGGTCACGTCCGGGAGGAGATGGAGCTGCGCGCGCTCGAAAAGTTCTGGACCTTTGAGCGCAAGGCCCGCGAAAAGGCCCGCGTCGTCTGGGCCCGCTTCGACCCAGTCCTGATGGGTGCCGGACTCGCCGTCTGGCTTGGAAGCCTCTTTGTCGCGCATCGGATGTGCGCGGCGGCGCGCCGCGGCCCCGGGGCGCGCTTCCTTGTCGGCCACGCGGTCGAGGGCGCGGTCCTGACCGTCGCCGCCGGCGCCATCCTCTCGGCCCTCGGCGCCTTCCGCGGCCGACCGAGCTCGCTCGGCATCGCATTCGTCGCCGCGATCGGGGCGGAAGCTGCTGTTGCCGTGGCCCTCTTTGACGGCTTCCCCCGGCCGCGCCTGCCCCGGCTCGCGTCCGCCAAGGCGCTCCTCCCGATCGTGCCGGTCGGGCTCCACGCGGTTCTGTACGGCTCCAACTCGATGACGGTCTTCGAGGACTCGGCCGTCCTGTACCTCCTCGCGACGCTGTTGCTCTTCAGCCTCGCACGCGCGTTCGCGGCCCCCGAGGCGCGCCTCCGCCGACGCCTGATCGGCTTTTCCCTGACGGCGCTCGTCGCGGTGCGCCTCATGGCTGTCAGCACCATCTGCCGCGAGGAGCAGGTCCCGCACTGCCGCCCGACGTTCTACCTCTCGCCCGGCTCGCCGATGAACCTCGCCGTCTTTGGCGTATCCGTCGTAGCGGCCTTCCTGGCGCCCGGCGGACTGCGCGCTTCATTGTCGATCTCGGCGTCGGACGAGGCGCTCGCCCCGGCTTTCATCGGCGTCGGGATCCGGGCTCTCCTCCTGGCCACGTCGGCGTACTGGGGATGCGACCTCGCCTTGTCGGCCCTGTCCCTCTCGGGTGCCGGATCGGCCCTCCTCGCCGTCGCCAAGACGGGCGCAGCGCGGGTCGTCCTCGTCGGCACAGCCCTCCTTGGCTCGCTCATTTGGTACTTCCTGCCCCTGTGCATCCGGATCCAGCGCGAGCAAGTCAAGGACGCCTCCGGCCAGCCGGTCCGGACGCAGGTCAAGGTCCTCGGGTTCGCCAACGCGCTCGGCTCGTCGTACCTCCTCTGCTTTGCGACCGTCTTTCTCGCGCTCTTCCTCGTCTCGCCGCCGCCCGCGCAGATCGTCCTGACGCTCCACCTCGTCGTCATCCTGTGCCTCCTCGAGATCTTTGACTCGGAGCGGGACGTCCGGCATCTCGAGACGGCGTTGACCTCGACGACTTCGCTCGAAGCGTTCCTGCAGGACGGCGATCAGGGCGGGTTGCCCCCTGCGCCGCCACACACGGGACCGACCTTTGTCCAGGTGTCGATCCTGGCCCTCTTGGCCCACCTGTCCTTCTTTGCGACGGGCCACCAGGCCGTCATCTCGTCGATCCAGTGGTCGAGCGCCTTTATCGGATTTCCGACGCTCACCTACCCCTTCTCGCCGATCCTCGTCGTCCTGAACTCGCTCGCGTCGTTCATCCTGACCGCCGCGGCGATCCCCCTCTTTGTCTTCTGGAACCTGTCGCCTACCCTCAAGAACCAGGGGGCGCCGATGGTCGTCGGCCGCAATCTACTGCGAGCCGGTCTCGCGTACTCGGCGTACTTTGCCGTCCTCGCCCTCGCGTCCGGGACCTGCGCGGCCTGGCTCCGGCGGCACCTGATGGTCTGGAAGATCTTTGCGCCGCGATTCATGCTCGCCGGGCTCGCGCTCGTCGCGACGGACGTCGTCCTCTTGGTCTTTGCCATGGGCTGGGGCGCGCGCGTCACGCTGGGCAAGGCGCGGACCAGCCTCGGGACCACCTTCTCCGAGTAGACCCTGCCTCTCCCATGTCCCTCGTTGACTTTCCTTGCATTTGCATCGCATTATTATACCCCTCTCTCAGACCCGGCTTCCTCCGAGAGAGCCCTGATGTGCTCGAGGCGGAGCGATGGCGACCGAGTCGTTGCGACTAACGAGGTGCGCCGGATCGGCCACGGAAGCGGTGGGCGCCGCCTGCTCTGAGTCGTCGATCCAGCCAGCAGGAACAACCCAAGGCAGTGTCGTCGCGACCTGCAGGGAATGCGGGGGCTTGTGTGAGCTGCGAACGTCTTGGGGTGGAGCGACCGGTCCGAAACGAACCCAGGCGGCGCGGTTCAGCCAGGCGGGCGGGCGGCGGCCGGTCAGTCGCCAGACAAGCTCGTCCGTAAAGTGGTTGCAATTCCTGCGAAGCGATCCGTGTGAGAGTCTGGAGCCTACGTCTTTCGATCGGGCAAGAGAGAAGATTTACCGCTCGAGGAGGCGATACTGGGTGCCATGCCAGGCTGGGTCCTGCCGCATCTCCCGCAGGATACGGTCCGCTCTCCGCTCTGCGGGCGTCATGTAGTACGTGCCGTCGGCATTGCCGCCGTCGTCCTCGCCACCGGGGTAGTCTGCCAGCGATTCTTGGCCGGAGCGGTCTGCCTGCGACTTGGAGGGAAGTGCCGATTGCCCCTTTGTGCTGGTCGATGATGGGTCTCGAGAAGAAGTCGCCCAGCTGGAGGCGGAGGGACTCGAGCCCGCCAGCCGAGGAGTTGTTGAGGAGGACCGCGTCGACGGGTCGAACGCCTTTTTCCAGTCGGGTCCGAACGCGGGCCCGACCTCGATAGTCCGGTAGTGCCTCAGGCCGGGCATGTGCTTGACGGCCGTTCCAGCAGGTACGGAAAAGATGCCCGTCGCGCCGGGTTCGTCGTGTCCTCCGAAGGCGTATTCGGACGGGGTCGGCTGGGTGTCGGTCGGACCGAGCGGCAGACTGAGCTGTACGCTCGAGTGGTAGACTCCGGAGCCTACGACGTTCAGAAACGAGCCGAAGCGCGAAGGCGGAAGCTGAACACGCGAGACGGACGAGAGACGGTCAGGGTCTTGGCGGTGGCGGGGAAAGGAGGGTCCGGAGGAGCGGTCGAGCGGGACGTACGAGGTCATAGACAACAATACTGACGCTCAGTGGCCTGTCCGGGTCTCGCAAAGGCTGTTGCGCCATATCCGGTGTTCTCGTCCGAGAGAGACGGAAACTCGGACAACTCGGCGAGGACGAACTCTTCCACCTTAGTCCGCCCGCGGCACACTGCCGGCACCATTCTGAAGCTTACGCGCGCACTGAGCGCCATATCATACTCGCGCTCCTTCCACAGCCAGCCCGCCAGGATGCCCGAGAACTACTAGTTGCGTCATCCTCGCTCCGCCGTATCTTGCACCCTTACTCATCACCTATTGCCCGCTGTACAGTGCAGGAAACCCGCTCAATCGGCTGTCGTACTTGCGATCATCGCCGTCGTTCCTGTCGTCCGCGCTCGCGTCGCCCAAGGCAGTCTTCCTCGCGCTCGACTCGCTGCAGCCGCTCTGCAAGGTCGACCAGGACGGCGCGCGCCGGCTTCATACTTTGAAGTGGGACGACGTCAAGGACTACATCGGCCGCGCCGAGGACGTCTTCCGCGGCGTCCACGGGAAAAAGGACGACGAGGTCCCGCAATTGGCGGTCCTCGGACGAGAAGCGGCGCGGTTTGGCAAGGCCAAAGTCGGCGAGCTCTCCCCGGAGCAGAAGCGGGAGTATTTCCTGAATCAGGTGAGCTCGATACGGCGGTCGGAGCACGCCGGCACGATGGCTCACCGTCTTTGACCCCCCGCCACCCTCGCAGCCGGCTCTCGTTTTCCTCGGAGTCGATGAGCGCTCGGCGCCCGAGTCGGCCAAGTCCCTCCCGCTGAGCAAGCCAGACGAAAATTCGACTCTCGAGTCTCACTCGCCGCACGGCGAGCCGTTCTGGGCGATCGATGTCAGCGGGTTCGACGACTTGAAGCAGAAAGTTGCGACGGAGCACGAGGGAGCCAAGGTGGGCCGGACCGCGCGAACAGTCTTGATGGCGCGATCTGACGCGAACAACCCCGCCAGTTCATGGAGCTGCGCTCCGGTGCTCAGACCATGCCCAACGAAGAGGCCTCGATTGCGGCCGAGGCTCGTTCCCTCGTCGACTGGAACACCCGGAACCGAGTAAGCTCAGGTCTCGAGTCGCCCTCCAGATAAAACCAGCTCCTATGCTCATGCTTTTTCGCTCCCCCAAGTTCTGCCCTGCTTGCGCTCGACCGATCCGGAGTGTCTGGGCCGGCTGGAAGCGGTCCTGCATCCCAGGCGAGCTCTCGGGCCAAGGCACGACCGCCGAGCCCGCATGCGTCTCGCGCAAGGGCGTCCACAACTTTTCGTACCCACGAACCGACCCGGTCGTCATCATGGCGGTCCTGTCTCCTGACCGCGAGCGGATCCTGCTCGGCCGGCAGCGCTCGTGGCCGGCGCGGTTCTACTCCTGCCTCGCCGGCTTTGTCGAATCGGGCGAGTCGCTTGAAGAGGCGGTCCGGCGCGAGGTGTACGAGGAGGCGGGCATCGTGATTGGCGAAGTCGGGTACCACTCGTCGCAGCCGTGGCCGTTCCCGGCGAGCCTCATGTTTGGCTGCTGGGGTATCGCCGAGTCTGCCTCGGCCGAGCAGAACGTCCGCGTCGACCTCGACAACGAGCTCGAGGACGCGCGGTTCTTCTCGCGCGAGCAGGTCCTCCAGGTTATCAACTCGACCAAGCCAATGCAACTCAGCCGGGAACAGGTCGCCAAGCTCGACGGGAAAGGAGCCCAGGACAAGGAGACCGGTGCGGAGGCCGCGAAGCGGAAAGCGGACGACGAGGGCTCGTTCCTCATGCCACCCGCGTGCGTTGCTTCCTTTCTCGCTTTTAAATGTGAACGGCTCGGGGTTGACTCTTGTACCGGCGACACACAGGACGGCTATCGCCAACACGCTCGTGACAGCGTGGGCGACCGGGAAGCTCTTCAACCAGCACCCGGACGCAGGCCCGGCCTCCAGCAACGGGTCCAAGATGTGATTAGCCTCGGCTACATCGTCAACTTCTTTCCCCTGAACGCTCATAGTCCGCCGGCAGCCTCCGTAGAGTCAATAGAGAACAGCTCTTATTGAACACATCCGCATGCGTGTTGGCGAACGACTTTAGGGAACTGAACCCGTGAAGAGGCGAGAGCCGCTCTCCCTCCGCTCTTCATGATAGCTTTTGCATTGATCAACGAAGACGACGATGCTGATCGCATCGGTCTCCTTTGCGAGCTGACGGGCCATAAAGCCGAGCCCTGCAGGACCCCTCGGCGAAACGGCTTCGGGGCTGCAAGTCGGTCTCGTCGGTGCTTCGGTCGGAATGCGCGGGGGAGCGGTGGCATTTCCCATCTGCCTGCTGACGGCTGTCCGCGGAGATCAAACCTGAAGTCGTCGAAATGGAACCTTGGGAGGCAAGTATAGGCTGCCTCGGAGCTGCAGTGACGAGTCCGGCCTCTGCCTCCTCATCCTTTTCGCAGCACTTGCGCCTTGATCAGCGAGACCAGCGAGGATCGACGATAGCAGCTGTGGCGTCGAAGTCGCGATAGAGCAGCTCGTGGCAGTGGCAAACTGCATGGCCAGCGGTCCCAGCGTACATAGACAACCGTGAGCAGCTGGCGAGAAAAGCGCAAGGCCCGACAGCTCGATCGTACATGGGGGCAGCAGGCCAGACCAGCCGGAGAGGACTGCCGTTAGCAGAAGGAGCCCTCCTCTTTGCAGTACACTGTCCGTGGGCGTGCTTCAGCGGAAGCAGGCGGGAGGGAGCAGCGGACCGTATCTCGGAGGCGGCGACGGCGGCAGAAAAAGAAAAGGCGAGGGCCGCCTAAATAGGGGGAAGTCGGGGACAAGCATTTCCATTACGGATCAAAAGCAAATGGCTTGCAGAGGCCCCTTAATGGCTTCCGGCTGTGGGTCGCATCAGTGACGCCGGGCGGAATTCCCACGCGCAGCTGCGCCGCGGTCGACCGGCTCTCGCGCGGCTGCAGCGCCCAGCCAAGTTCAAGCCGTGTAGACCTTTGCCTGGACCAGCACCGTGCTCCTGCCAGCATCCCCCGAAGTGAGGTCAAGTGCCCCAAAACAAGGTACCGAGCAGGGCAGTTACTCCGCAGCGGGGTAGACAGAGTTGCGAAACCGCGGCAAAAGCGGCGCCCGCTTCGCGCAGCAACCTTCGGAGGCGCGGCCGGACGCTCGCCGCACGCGCGCGCGGAGCCAGCAGCCAACAGCAGCAGCACGGGTCCGCCGCTCACACCGCGTCGCCTGCAGAGCAGCCACGGCCACACGCAGCTGCAGCCGCACGACATCGCCGTGTGACCGAGCCCGCTCGAGCGTCGTGTCCTGCCCGCCCCCGGCCGGGTCAAACGAAAAAGGGGCGAAACCCCGCGCCTTTGCCTCGCCGCTCGCGCACCCTGGCTCGTCTGGCTTCCGCACGGCCGCTGGCGCCGCCATGAACGTCAAAAAGGTACGCGATCTGTCCATCTAGCGCGTTGCCGCCGAGACTGACCGCCTGGATTGCCTCGCACAGGTGATCACGGTCCTCGTCGGCCTCATCGCGTTGATCCTCATCGGGACCGTCGTCGTCCTCTCGACCGTCGTCCAGTACTTTGGCGTCGACAAGCGCGATGTCATCCAGGACTACGAGATGCTCATGGCCGAGCGCCTCGTCAACGCGACGCACGAGGTGCCCGTCGAGGACGTCCCGCCTTGGCAGGAACCCCCCGTCGGGGATCGGACCGACGTCGGCGAGGACAGTCAGCGCGCAGCCGCCTTCCAGCCCGTCGGAGGGGACATCACCGTCACCGAGGGCGACGACCTGAACGACGGATCCGTCAACGAGTTCCTTGACCGGCTGCAAGAGCGCGGTTGGATCGCCGAGACGCCTGCCGCCGCAGAGGGCGCGGTCGCTGCGAATGGCGCAGTCGAGCAGCCCTACGACGACATGAAGATGCAGCAGCGGATACCCAAGATCATCCATGCGACGTGGAAGACCGACATCGTGCCCGAGCGGTGGGAAAAGATTCGCCAAGGCTGCATCGATCTCCACCCCGATTAGTGCGTTCTTGCTCCCCTCTACCTGCACAAATTGCTTGACGCTTCGCTGACCACATTTCTCACACCCCTCAGCGAATTCAAGCTGTGGTCGGACGCAGCATCGCGCGTCTTCATCGCCGAGCACTATCCGTGGTTCTTGCCGACCTTTGACGGCTACACCTACCCGATCCAGCGCGCCGACGTGATCCGCTACTTTGTCCTGCACCACTACGGCGGGATCTACATGGATCTCGACATCGGGTGCCGCCGCAACCTCGACCCCCTCCTTTACTTCCGCGTCATCCTGCCGCAGACCATCCCCGTCGGCGTTTCGAACGACCTCATGTTCGCCGAGAAGGGTCACCCGTTCATGGACCTCGTCATTCACAACCTCATGACGTTCGACCACACGTACGGCACCAACTACCCCACCGTCATGTTCTCGACGGGACCCATGTTCCTGTCGGCCGTCTACGGCATGTGGCCGAAGGACACGCCCGACGGCGTCGAGCGCCACGTCCGGATCCTGCCGCGGAGGTGGTACGGCAAGAACGCAGGAGTCACCGAGCTTCCCGACTCGTTCTTCTCGCACTACTATGGCTCGTCTTGGCATGCGTACGTCAATCTTTTCCCCTCGTGGCAAAGGCTCCCTCGCTGACGTGCTACCGAACAGCGAGGACGCGGGTTTCATCACCTTCCTCGGCAAGTTCGGCATCGCTCTCATGTATGCGGGCGTGGCGGTCGTCGTCCTTGGCGCCGTCCGCATCTTCTGGTCGAAGCGCACGCCGTTCAAGACCTCGCCTCGCCAGCTCGGTCCGATCGCCCTCCCGCACGAGGCATTGCCGTTCACGCGTTCCGGTACGCCGACCGGCAGTCGACCAGGTACTCCAGGCGGATCTCGGTCCGCGACCCCTGCTCCGCGCGCCGACGGCAAGCCGGGCGGTCTCTTCTACCTGCCAGTCTGGCTGTACCCGGGCGACCGCACGCCTGGTGGGCGCAGCCCAGGTGACTCGCAGGGCGCGTGGACGCAGTACTTCTCGAACCTGTCTTTCGTCGACGACGGCAACGGTGGGCATCGGTACGAGCCGCTGCCCAACTTCTCGCGACCGCCGAGCCCGAGCAACAACTCGATCCTGCATGCGCCTGGCGCGACGCACGACGGAGCGTTCGACGGTGTCCACCTCCACTCTTTACGGCAAGGGTCGAGACCACCCGATCCTGCCTCTTCCTCCTCTGCCGCCGCCCCGAAGCAATACCCCACCTCTCCTACGTCCCCCAATCCGCCTGCCTACTCGGCCCTGCGGACCTGGGGGACGAGCCTCTTTCGCGGCTTTCCCTTTCCCAGTCCCAACTCGGCTCCAGAGCCTCTTCTCCCCGTCGCGCATCACCCCCACTCCGGGACCGCGACGTCGTCTGCCTCCGACCGAACCGGAGCCAGCACGCCGACTGCTCGGCGACACGCGTCGGTCGACTTCTCCCGGGACTCCTCTGATGGACTCCGAGGCGGATCGGGGGACGGTCGAGTACCCTCCTCCAAGCAGCACGAGGCGGGTCGCTTCCATCTCACACTCCCGAGAACGCGATCCCCTAGCCCGGCGCCGCCCGGGTACACCGCCGTTGTCGACGGCGACGGGAATGTCGACCACCACGCGACAGAAGCGGTCGTCGACGCTCGAGGCCGATCAGCTGGAGCAAGGGGCGCTGGCGTCCGCGGCGGCTCCTCCGGGCGGACAAGCGATGACGGTGCATCCGCTGCGGCAGCTGCGTCGCCGTCAGGGGACGGGTCCGTCGAGCGCGCGACCGCCGACGGTGCCCGCGATGGCGCCGGTCGGCGAAGAGCGGGCGGCGAGTCCGGCGACGGCGGGTTCACGGGATCGGAACTCGGCGACGAGGTGGACGCCATCCTTGCGGGGAGCGGCGGGTCCGGCGGGGACGACGTCGACGGGCGCGGCGGCGAGCACCAGCTTGCATCCGCCGGCGGACGAGCGAGCCGGCAGATGAGCTACGATTCGACTACGGGCGTCGAGGCGCAGGTTGACCGGCTTCTGAGCGAGATGGCGCCGGATGCCGTCTCGTCGTCGTCGCCCCCGTCTCCTCGCCTCGAGTAGAGGAGCGCGGACTGATCGCACTCTCTCCTCCTGCGTCCTCTTTCGTCTTTCGTTCCACTCGCGCCGCCGCTGCTCTCTACAGCTGCCCGACATCGCATATTTTTTCTCTCTCCCTCTCGGCTCTCTCTCCCTTTGTCTCTGGATTGGTTCCCCTCGCAAGGTCATTGCACTGTAGTCTCCCTCGCAGCATGCCATACTACTGAATCTGCTAGCATTGCGCTGATTAACCCAGGGAGCAAGGCAGGCGAGCCGTCGGGCGCACACTCCGCGTCGGCTGCTGCGGGGTGGAGGCGGCGGTGGGGGCCGGTTCGCCCGACGGCTCGGTGTTCGGACCGCGGGCCGACAAAATACTTTCCATCAGCCGGAGCAAGCGACCACGCTGTTGCATTGTGTAATTCGCTTCGCCCGTCCGTCCCTGCGACCACACCCCTTGTTTCCTCCCTTATTCAACCAGATAATCCCCTTCTGCTCGCCGCCGAAAGCTGAAGATGTCTGCTCCGAAGAACGCTCCGCTGTCGCAACCGCTCGCCGAAGACCTCACCGCAACGTCGCGCAACGTCAGCTTGTACGTCTTCCACACGTCGCTGTACAGAGCTCGTGCAAGGCGACCTGACGATTTGGCGGGACGGCGTACAGCGTCCTCCACGGCATCGATGACGTTCGCTTCGAAGAGAGGCCGGTGCCGACCGAGTGCGACGACGACTCGTGCGTAACTACTGGCCTACAATCCTGCATCAGTCTGGCTGACAGGCCTGACCATCTCGCAGCGCCATCGTCGCTCCGAAGGCCACGGGCATCTGCGGCAGCGACGTCCACTACCTGAAGCATGGCCGCATCGGCGACTTTGTCGTCGAGAAGCCCATGGTCCTCGGCCACGAGTCGGCCGCCGTTGTCGTCAAGGGTGCGCAGAGCTCTCCCCACAAGAGGTGGAACAAATGAGCTGACTGGGCGAGCGAAACAGTCGGAAAGGATGTCAAGAACGTCAAGGCAGGAGACCGGGTTGCCCTCGAGCCGGGCAAGTCGTGCCGCTGCTGCTACGACTGCAAGGGCGGTCACTACGAGGTGAGAGATGGCCTCGTACGGAGAAATAAAAGCGGGCGCCCTGACAGGCCTTCGCCCGCAGCGCTGCCCGGACATGATCTTTGCTGCGACGCCTCCGTACGACGGCACTCTCGCCGGCCGCTACGTCCTGCCCGCCGACTTGTAAATTGGCTATGCCTGCACAGACTACATCGAACGTCCACTGACACTTGCGGAATCATAGGTGCTACAAGCTGCCGGACAACATGTCCCTCGAGGAGGGAGCCCTCGTGAGTCGCCGCTTGGGAACCTTCTCAAACGAACCGCTCCATCGGCGGAGGGTCCGGACTACCTTGGTACTGACGAGCTGGATCTCCCACAGCTCGAGCCGATGTCGGTCGGCGTGCACGCGGTCGCCAAGGTCGCCGCCATGAAGCCGGCCTCGAACGTGGTCGTCTTTGGCGCGGGCCCGGTCGGTCTCCTCACGGCGGCCGCAGCAAAGGGTCTCGGCGCGGCGCGCGTCATCGCTGTCGGTACGTTGACAGTCCCTGCAAGCGGTTCCTGCGGGGACCTTCTGATGATTTCTTTCTTGCGCTGGCAGACATCCAGGAGAGCCGCCTGCAGTTCGCCAAGCAGAACGGCCTCATCCACGACTACTACGTCCCGTCCAAGCCAAAGGAGGGAGAGGACAAGGTCGACTTCCAGCGCCGCAACGTGCGTGAATGCAGCTCTAGCGGCCGCCCTGAGCTGCGAGGCTGACTTTCGCTCCGGACTCCGCAGGCCAAGGAGATCCAAGAGCGCTTCGGCTTCACGGAGCGTGGCGCGGAAGGCGTCGACAATGTGTTTGAGTGCTCGGGGTGAGACGAAGCTGCGGTCTAGGCGGATCGTGCTCCCGCTGACAATGCCTCTTTCGCGCAGCGCCGAGGTGTGCATCGGGACCTCGGTCTTCCTGCTCAAGCACGGCGGCACGCTCGTCCAGGTGAGCCTTTAAGGCTCCTGAGTCGAGGATAGTTTCGCTGACCGGGCCGGACCGCAGATCGGAATGGGCCGGCCGGACGTCACGCTCGACATGCACACGATCCTGACGCACGAGCTTACCGTCAAGGGTAGCTTCCGGTACGTCGCGGAGAGGCCTCATCTCGGCAGTGAGCTCGCTGACATGAATGATCTGCCACAGCTACGGCCCGGACGTGTATCGCCTGTCGCTCGACCTCGTCGCTCGCGGCGCAGTCAACCTGAAGGCCCTCATTACGCACCGGTACGTTTCAGAACCTCGACTCGTCGACGAACCTTGCTCTGATCTCCCATCACTGGACCTGCAGCTACACGTTCAAGGAGGCGACCGAAGCGTTCCAGGCGAACGCCAAGGGCGTCGGCCGCGACGGAGCGGGCGTCGTCAAGATCATCATTGCCGGACCCGTCGAGGACGACAGGGCGTAAGAGAACGTGGACTGGCACAGACACTCTTTCTCGCTTTTCCGTTCCGTGAGAGGGTCGCGACGGGGACTCCTCCGCGCGCCCTGCTGCACCCCGTAGATATAGACGCCGTTCGATCGAAAAATGGGCTGTACATTCAGTGCTCGGGCTAGCCCCAATAAGAGACGCTGAGTCCGACGCTCCGGATCGGGCTGACCCGTCCTCGTTTCCGGGTGGCGAGGCGCAAATCTGCGACGACGCCCGCCGAGACGAGAAAGTCGCCCATGCGGCCTTCCCACAGCATGGCCAGGTCCTGTGAGTCGCATCACCGTGTCAATTTGTGCTCTACCCGGAGAGGAGATCGGGGAGGCGAGGGGGACTGACCGAGCTGGTTGACGCGCGGACCTTGAAGACGCTCAGCACCTCGTCCTCGGCGTCGTGGTTCGCTCTCCGTCTCCGCGTCTCTTCGTCATCCTCGCCGCGCCCGAACGCGTCAAATTGGGTTCCGGCACCGCCTTCTGTCCGGGCGGCCGTCCCGCGAAGCAAGCTGCCCCCAGACGTAGGCGCAGTCCGGCGCTGGAACCATTCACCGCCCACGGTCAAGTCCGATTCGTACGAGTACAGATTAAAGTCGAACCGGCTCGCGAAGCGCGTGTCTCGATCGGCCTGGACCGCGTACGCCGTCGAGAGCTGGCCCATGAGCGGGTTCAGCGTCGCGGTGACATAGGTCGGGGGCTGGTTCGGCGGTGCGCCGGCGGATTCGGGGACGGTGACGAAGCGGAGGGCGGTCGAGATGCCGCCGCTGCGCTCTTGCGCGGAGAAGTAGAGCTCGCCGCCGGCGCTCCAGCGGCCTTTGAGCCCCGTCGGGGTCTCGTCCGGATTGCTGGCCCCGGCCTCGGCCGGCGCGAGGCGCGCCTCGTCTGATGACTCTGGCGCGGCCGTCGCAGGAGTGGGCGCCACCGGCTTCACCGGGGTGGCGGCAGCCGCGGCGGAGGGGTCGCCGAACCGCCCAAAGTTGTACAGTCCGCGAATACCCCACATGCCGTCGCCGACCGCATAGCTGTACTCGGTGCTCCATCTCCCCGTATCCTGTTGCACCTTGAACTCGAGTTCACTGAGCCGCGCGAGGGGCCCCGAAGATGGTGCCGCAGCAGCTGCGGCGGCAGCGGCATTCGCGGTCGAGGACGCCGAGAGGGACGCTGTCGGGTCGCCGGATTCCCAGGTCAGGGTTGGAGGTGGAGCAGGGCTCGGGACCGTGATGAGCGAGACGTGGCCCTGGAGGGTGGGCGAGATCCGGCGGATGTAGAGGGCATCGAGGCGCGGAGTCGGGGCGTACAGCCGGCCGTACAGCAGGTATTCTGGGAGCGCCGAGCAGCGAGTCTCAGTGACTGGTGTAGCGAATAGCAGCGAGCAGCGAGCAGCGGGGCGCACCGTGAGCGACGGTTCTCTGGCCGGCGTGCCAAGTCGGCCGGGCTTCCTCCCTCAGCTCGGGGCGTTGCGGGAGGTTTCCGAGCGGGTAGCTCTGCGCGACCTCTTTGAGATCGAGGCGGTCCGAGCCTGTCGCTGCGCGTTTGGAGCTGAAGCGGTCGAGCGGGGCGGACGCGCAGAGGTACGCGAGTTGGCCGGCGAGGAGCGGATTCGCGGGCGCGCCGAGCGTCGGCGCGGGCGACGGCGGGTACGTCGGCTGGGTCTGGCCCTCTGCGGCGCTGGGGACGAGCGCCGCGAGCGTCAGGCTCGACGCAAAGGCGCGGAGCGGGTGCGCGGCGGTCGTGAGCGAGACGCCGACGGGAACCGCAAAGTCGAGCAGCTGCCGCGACGGCTGCGTCAACGTGCCATAGTGGTTCTCCCACCCGCTCCACTGTGTCGCCAGCTGGAACTCGCGCACCAAAGTCTGCGCGTGCTGCGACATCGCAGGCCGCAAGAGACAGAAACACGCGCATCTCGCGAACTTGCTCGTCATGGCCACACCCTTAACGAAAAAACAAGTCATAGTATTGGCAACAACATATGTAGCATCAGAAGGAACAGCGTGATCAACTAGAGAATGCCCTCCTTTTTGAACCGGTCGACGTAGCTGTGAGACGCAGCCGACAGCTTATCAGGTCAGTGCGGTGTCCAGACTTGAATCTCGCAAGAAAGCGAAAGAATTCACGTGAAGAACGTGTGCTTGTTCTGCCACTCCCACTCGCCAGTCTCTTCGCCGCGTGCCGGGTCCGGCCAGTCGAGCAGGCCCGCCTCGCAGAACTCGGTCTCGGACGGCTCGACCAGTTCGATCTCGCCGTTCCGGACGGCCGCCGCCGGAAAGAGCGAGAGGACAAAGTCGCGCGCAAAGGTCGAGCCGGCGGGGAGGTATGGCACGGGGAGGTAGGTGGCCTGGAGGAGGTGGTTTGCGATCGGGAGACAGGCCAGGACACAGGTTGAAGGGCATCAGTGACCTCGTCTAGCCAAAATTTGAATCGAGAGATAGAACGCACCTCGACGATACACCCTCTCGTCATGCCGCTCGCCGACCCTCCCTTGAGCCCGACGCTCCCGACCTTGATGATCCAGTCCGGCGCAGCCCCGACAAGGTACGAGCCGGCGCCTCCGGCCGCCCCCGTGGCACCCACTCCGTTGTCCAAGCCCGACTGACTCGTCAGGGCAAAGACGAACCCTTCGATCGAGACGACCTGCGCCCGCGGCTGCCAGTACCGCGGCTGCGGAGGGCGGGACCGGGACCCGTTCGCGCCATTGCTGGCAGCGGCACCGGCGGCGCCTTCTCGAGCCTGACCGGGTTGAGTACCTCCTCCGGGCTGGGGCGGCGGGAAGAGGGCCCGCTGGATAAAAGTGTCGAAGAGGGCAGCCGTGGCAGTCGGGGCGGAACCGCCGGGAGCGTCGGCTGGAGGCGGCCCGAGGGAGCAGTAGGTCCAGCGCGTGTGACTCATTGCCTTGTCGCCGCCGCCTGGCCTATCCTGCTGGTTTTGCGCTCCCTTCGCGTCCACATCCGGCTCGGCGTCCGGGTCCTCGATGAAGACGGCGACGGTATCGCGGCTGCCGTCGTGTTCTCGGACGACGTACATGTTCCTCCCCGCCGCATCTGCGCCCCGTGCTGTAGTCTGGGCGGCAGGGAGCCTGTACGGTTTCAGCTGGACGGCGCGGCGGCCGAGCGAGGTTCCCGGTCTGGAGACGGTCAGCGCCCGCCCGAGCAGCGGGATTGCGCTCAGCGGGTTCGCAGACGGCCACCGCGCAATCACCGTTACAGGCTGGCCCGTCATACCGACGCAGCGAGAGCGAAGGAAGAGTTGTAATCGGGGGCAAAGGCGCTTTCAGATTACAGTATAACAATCGAGGATGATGATCGGACCGTAACCGCTCACTCGCTACTCGCCCTACGCTCTAGAGAGCTTGCAGGGAAGCCCGCTGCAGCGTACAGAAAGCTATACGCTGTGCTCTGCCTTTGGACCGCTCTGCTTCCCGCCCCGCTGCTGCGCCTCGGACTTGACTCCGGCATTAGATCCCGGACTTGGAACACATTAGCGCCCGCCGGTGAGCCTCTCGCATGCCTTGCCAGATGCCATAGTTCAGGCTGACAGCTATCAAAAGCCGCAGACGCTCATCCGCAAGACAAACCCGCCCCGAGATGACCTCGGTGCCGCGGCGACCGTCCGCAGTTCCGGCCTTCTTTGTGAACCAAGTCATCGAAAACTATGCCGCGAAATCCTCGACTCCGATCAGCCTCAAGCATATGATCAACTTTGGCAACGCCGGAAGGAACAAGGGCGAACGCGAAGAGGCAGACAAACTCCTCAAGGGCGGGAACTTTGTCCGTCGGCCTCCTCCCCTCCCCTCACACGTCGAGGCCGGAGTGACCCGTCCTCTGTAGCTGACCCCAACTCTCTGCAGCTCCGCACTGAGCTGCCGACCCGTCTCTCCCACCGCCTCCGGGACCTGCAAGAGCTCCCGCTCGGCGTCGCGTCCCATCCCCGGATCGCGCACGTCTACGACCTGTACCTCGAGGCGTTCGAACAGATCCGCAAGTTCCCGACCATCACCGACCTGGACGACAATGACCGGTTCTGCCACTTTATGCGCAATACCCTCGACAAGCACCGCGTCGTCATCCCTGAACTCGCCATCGGGTGAGTGCTCCGACGTCTGCCTCCCTCCCTTGGGCGCACCCCAAGCGTCCTGACTCACATTCCCCTGCCTACAGCATCGCCGAGTCCTCTCCCCATCAACTGCCCCCAGCCGCGCTCGACCGCATCATGCTCCGCATGCTCCGTTCGCGCATCTCCCGCCGGGTCATCACCGAGCAGCACCTCGCCCTGACCGAGCAGTTCCGCGAACGCCAACGTACGGGAAACAAGGGCAAAGGCCGCGCCGTTGCCCAGAGTGACGTCGAGACGACGCGCGTCGGCATCGTCGACACCAGGCTGAACGCGGCCGACGTCGTCCGGAAATGCGCCGAGCTCATCCGCGCGCTCGGCGGACCCGAGAGCCAGGTGCCGATCTTGATCGAAGGCGCGACTGAGCGCACGTTTGCGTACATCTCGGAACACCTCGAGTCCGTCCCACCTTCCCCGCGTCTGCGCGACAGAATACGGGCGCTGACCCCCAAGCACCTGCCAGGTTCATGCTCTTTGAGCTGATCAAGAACGCTGCGCATGCGACGGTGGCAGCCCACGGCCCGACCGCCGCGGCGCAGCACCCCACTACCGTCACGATCGTACACCGCCCGCGGGATCTCGAGCTGCGCGTGTCTGACCAGGGTGGCGGCATCCCCCCCTACGGCGGCCTCCCACCAGATCCAGAAGACCTCTCCTCGAACCCGTTGATGTCGCCGGTTCCGCTTGCGGCGCCCCTCAGCGCGCAGCGGTTAGACATCTTCTCGTTCAGTCACATGCGGCGGTACTACCAGCATCACGCTGCGCTCGCTTCCGCCTCCCCACCTCAAATCGGATCAGGCACCTCGTCCACCGCCGCCGGGGAGATGGTTGCGACGCCTCAGACCCCCGCACCTCCGGCCATCCCGCTCGTCGAGCCCGCCCTCTCTCCCTCCACATTCTCGGCTTCGGACGGTCCCGCCGCCGCCGCCGCCCCGGCTCCGCGCGGCATCATGGCCCTCCGAGACGTGAACGAGCTCGCCGGTACCGTCCAAGAACAACTCGAGCGGCGCCAACGCCTCGGTTCCCAAGTCGGCGCCGGCGAGCGCGAGTTGATCGACGCACAAATGCGCAGCGGCATCGGGTTGCCGCTCAGCAAGATGTACGCCGAGTACTTCAGCGGGTCGCTCGACATTTATACGCTTCAGGGGTACGGGTCGGATGCGTTCTTGAGGATCCCGAAGTTCGGAACGGCGTCCTGAGCCGGGCCCCGACGTGGTCGAACCCATCGTTTCACAGTCGTAGCTTGCTAGCCTCCATCTCGACGATGCGCATTCCGATCCATTACGCCCAGGGCCTGCCCCTCGTCGGCCCTTCCGGAGTGACGATTCTGCCAAGACCTATCTTACAGCCCCGCGTCGTCTATGAACTGCCCGCGACTCTTTTCCCATCGAAGCTTTATGCTGGGGACCCATGCCTGTATGTGCTATGTATGCGGAGAACGATGCGAGAGATGCGCTGGAGATGAGGGGTATCGGAGGCGTGGCCGGGGGACGCGCTTGCTTGCTGTCGCTTCGTGGCCGCTCGTCCGCGCGCGTCTCAAATGTCCATGGCGTCCCAAGCCGCTGCGGCTGCTTCGACACGGTCGATTGCGTCCTTGACGCGCCGGCACCAGGCCGGTCGGGCGAGGATGGCCCCATGCTCGAAGCGCGGCATGATGTACAGCGAAGGCGGCCCGGACGGCCGGACCTGGAGAGCGGCCTCGTCGGGCGTCGCGTCTTCAATTTTGAGAGTGTCGCCTTTGGAGTCAGCGCCGTCCACGGCGCCGTCTACGGCGCCGTCTGACACGGACGCCGCGCTCGGAGCCGGATCCGCTGGTCGTCCAGAGGAGAAGCCAGCCGCTTCGAGGTAGGCTGCGATCTTGCCGACCGGCTCGATACAGTCGCGTTCGGAAAGGAACACGACAGTCGGCTGCCGAGGGAGTTGTTCAGCGCTTTATAATCTGCCTGCAGAACGACGGAAGTCGAACGACCTACCACAGGCCCGGCCGGACAAGGCGTGACGAACGGTGCATAGTTCGGCACGTCGAACGGCGGCTCGAGCGGCTCCTGCGCACACTTGGGCACGAGCGCCTTGACGACCCGATCCGGCAAGGCTGCCGGACCGGTCTCTCCCGCGAACAGGACCGAGTCGGACCAGCGGAGGTGCCGCGCGAGGTAGTGGCTGATGCCGCGCTCGAGAGCAAAGTACCGGAAGAAGCGCTCGCTGGCGGTGCGCGCGCGGGTCCGGAAGAAGTTGCGCGGGCCGTCGGCGGCGTGTAACAGTAAGCTCATCGGGTCGACGAGGACCGTGCCGGCGATCACGTCGGGCTGCAAAACACCATACGATCAGTATAGACTTCAAGCTATATGCGATCCAAACCTTCCTAGCGCACCGCATCTCGAAGGAGCCAAGCAGCGGCGCCAGTGCCGAAGCTGTGAGCGAGGACGATCGCCTTCGCTCTCCTCCAGGACTCCTCGGTCTTCGTCCCCGACGGTCCTCCATCATCGGAGCTCGAGTCCTCGCTCAGGTCATCCTCGTCGCGCTCGAGGCAAGTCAAGCCGAAGCCGTGGGCCCACAGCATCCGTCGGACGGCGGCGACGTATTCGAGGCGAGAGAGGATAGTCGAAGGGGGCGACAGGCGCATCGAGACGTAAGGGAGTTGCGGCAAGAAAATGGCTCGACCTAGCAAGCATTTATGTAAGTTTCTGTTGCTCTAGGAGCATGGACGAGCGTGAAAAGACAGACCACTGAGCTTCGAGAGATAGAGAAGGAACGGCGTGATGACGAATGTCCCGCTGATGCCGTGGCAAACGACGAGCTGTACCCAGAAGAGCATGCGTCAGACAAGATATAAACTTCTCGTGGCCCAGGGCCGGACTGACCGGCCGAGCATCGTCCTCTTGCATCTGGCGCGAGGCCGGCTTGTACCAGTAGCCGACGCGCTCGGCGAGTCTGCCGTCGCCCATCTGAGCGGCTTCGGCAGGATCGAGTGCTGCCTCGAGCGACTTGGTTGAAGCTCGCATGCTGAAGAGCGGGAATGGCCACTGCGGAGTAGGGAAGGTGAATCTCAAGCGGAGGGATTTGATATGCAGCATAGCGACCCGCGACTCACGGTTCCTCGGCCGCCATAGTACCGGAATCCGGCCAGGTACAGTGCAAGGTACGCAATGTGAGAAATGCCGGCCATCGCGGCGTAGAACACCAGCGGATGGTGCCCGGTCCGGAGCGGCTCGTCTGCGAGGCGGAACACGCGATGCGGGGACCTACCGCGCAGGAAGTGGAAGGGTCCGCTGCCTTGCGGCTGAGCGAGAGTCACCTTGGCTTCGAGCAAGAGCACCATGGCGTTCAGCTCGGAGCGAGGCAGCGAACGCGGCTTGATGTTCCGGAGACGGGCGTCAAAGAGCAAGTGCGCGATGAACTGGTTGGCGGGCGCCGGATCAGCTCTGCCTTCGTCCGAAGTGAACGCAATTGTCATGACTGCACCTCTTCGATGTTGGTCCGGCCGATCGCCTCGAGCCTGACTTTGGCAAAAGCCGGATCGTCTGCTCCGGCAGGCGCATGTCGGTGCGGCTTCGGCAAGAACGCGGTCCTGAGCCATTCGCTCGGGTCCCGAGTCGACTCGAGCATGCTCTTCCACAGCCGCCAGCGCTCCTCGGGCGCGAGTCGCGCGGCGTGGGCCGCTCCTGGTTGGCCGTACCATCTCCGGTCGAGGGTCCAGGTTGCGACTTTGGCCCCGCCCCACCACAGGACTTCGGCGCCGGCCCACAGCGAGTTGAGCTTGAAAGCCCAGTCGAGGCGGATGAGCCAGTGTGCGGCTACTGCCGGCGGGAGTGAGACGGTCGCGACGACGGCGGGCGGTGCTGGGGCGCAGAGGTGAGCCGCAACGAGCCAGAGGACGGCGAGGGCGGGCACGGCATCGAGTACAAGTAGCGCTGAGCGGATTGCGGCCCTCGTCAATAGCGAGTCGGGAAACTGTCAGGCGGCGCGATGAGCAAGAGTTGAGCGATGAACCGCGGGTTGGCTGTAGAGCTTACCATGAGCTGGGCAGCGCCTGGGACCGGCTGTGGCCGCCGTATACAGGCTCGCACAGTGCCTGCAGCCCGCTGATGTGGTCCGCGCTGCGGAGTGACGCTGGAACGCTTGCTACGGTTACTGCAGCCGGGACGACCCCAAGTTGGCCTTCTTGCCGGAAAAAGCAGGCTGCTATACAGTGCAACACTCTTCGCAAATCGACAACGGTCTTGTGATGTTCTGATATTCATCGGGTACCGATACCGAATGGTCCGGACGAACTCTTAGCAAATGATCCAGAACCCGGAAAAAGTCAAGTCACGATTGCGGCAGAACACCGGGTCCAGGCGCTCACTCTGTGGCCATAATCCCCAGCGTCGTGTCTCCGATGCCGCAGTATGCCTCCGAAAGGGGCGCCTAGCAGCGAAGAGGGAAAGGGAACATGCTATGACTGCGCTTCATCATTACCAGAGGCCACCTGCCTCGACGTTTTTCCCATACCTCCGCAAGCACCCCGGTCAAGCACCTCGACCCGTAGAAAAACTCAGCCTGGTCCGCACTATTGCTTCTTCTTCTCCTTCGTGACCTTCTTGGCGGGCGTGACCGGTCCGACCGCTGCCGCGGCGGTCGCAGCCGCAGCCTCCTTACGCAGCTCGGCCTCGTTCTCCTTCAGGATCGACTCGTCGAGGTACCATTCCGAGACCTGCGGTCGCAATGGCAAACGGTTAGGTCGCGCGCACCCTGGTCCGGAGTTAGGTTCGAAGCGCCAGACGGGAACGCACCTGGAGGACGACGACGAGCAGCAGCAGCACCATGTTGATAGTGTTGGCCGCGCACATGACCTGCACATGCTGCACGCGGTCGATCCACTGCATCGGCGCGAGCTGGTTCAGGGCCGCGGCGTTCTCGCGCGCGCGGTCGCCGATCTTGCCCGACGAGCGCGCGGCGAGCCAGCCTTGCATGCGGGTGAAGAAGTCGTCGCCCGGCACGATGAAGGCCGACTTGCTCAGCGGGTCGCTGTCAGGACAGTACGCCTAAGGTCAGTCGGGGCGGACAGTCAGATGCGAGCGGTCGGGAAGCAGCGTACCGGGCAATCACGCGGATCGAGGGGAGAGTGATCGAGATGTACATCGCCGCGCAGCAGATGAGGGCGACTGGCGAGGATGCACAAGCAGGCCAGTCAGCTCATCATAACTTGGCTGCGACCCACACCAGCCAGGACTTACGGATGGAAGCGCCCGAGAAGTAGAAGGCCGTCTCGGACCGACGGGCCCACTTGGCCACGAGCGAGAAGAACAGCACCAGCATCTGCCGGTCGACGGACGCTCCGAAAGCGATCAGCCCGCGCATGTACGAATCGCAGGCTGAGCCAACTCACGACAATGTGCAAGAACATCTTGATGGCCATGCCGCCGTTCCACCAGGTCAAGTAGTAGTTCTCGACCGCCTCAATCATCTGCTCGTTGATCGGGGCCGTCAGGCCGTACAGAACGGTTGCATCCCAGAGAAGGCTGTCGCGTCGAGGGAGCGGGGTCATACGGTCAGAACAGCCTTCTTTGGCGGGGTAAGGTCGACGCAAGGAGGATACGCGAGTGCCTGGCGCACCTCGTGAAGAGCGTCCCGAGCAGGAAGGACGACGAAACGACGGCAGCACTATTCGTGGGCCATTAGAACCGTGTGCAACGGCGAATAGAAGCGGCGGAAGCGACGTGATCGAGCCGTGGCAGGTTCAGGCGGGGCATTGAGGACAGCGGAGAGCGAGGAGCAGTCAGCGTCGGTCCTAGCTCGCGTGTGCATGGAGCTGCAGCTACTCACGCGGTCAAGAAACCCATCGTGCGAGAGAGAAGCGCGAGCGATAAGGCCAGGCGACGAATAGCGCGTGCATGCGGCCGGACTTCGAATCCGAAGCGAGCCGCGGCCGAGGAAGGATTTTCCTTCTCTACTCTATGCTCGCCTCTCACGGCATTCAGCTACGAGGCTAGGCAGTCAGTGCATGTAAGACACGGCTACAAACGACAAAGCATGTACGGGAGACCGGCAGGACACAACAGCTATGGACGGTACGCCGGGTCGGCGAGCAGGCAGGAACAGGATACAATGGAAGGCACCCCCAGCGATGGGCGACGGGATACAGGTATCACCACACGGCCTGCGAATAGACTTCGGGCGTCGAATGCGCATGCGGTTCAGAGAGCGGCCAGTTGTCCGCCGCATACGACGCCGGGGCAGACCGCATCAGGGGAGTGTGCTCCGACCCGCTCCAACTCGTCGACGGTAGCATCGGAACCGCCGTCGCGATCGACATCGTCGAGTCATCCGCCGGCGAGGCGTACGCAGGTCCCGACGTCGACGTCGAGGAGGGGAAGCCCGCGACCGCCCCCGAGGTGGTCGTCGACGCGTCCGCAGCCGGTCCCAGCGAAGACGGAGGCGGCGACGTGCGCGAATGAGCCGGCATGGACGCCTCTTTCTTCGCTTTGACGCCCGCCTCGCACGTCTGTGACTGCTGCGGCGGCGGCGAAGCTCCGATGCGCGCGATAAAGTCGCAAGTGGCGGCAGGCCGGGTCGGGTTCGGCGCGTACAGCGGGACCGGCGGCCCAAAGTACGACTGCGAGCTTGGCAACGACGTCGGCAGAAGGCGCGCAGACGTGACGGGCGACGGATACGGCACCGAGCACGTCTGCGCCGGCTGCGACGACGGGACGAACGCAAGGAGCTCCGGCTGCGCCGGCACCTGCGCGAGCGGCTTCGGGGCGGGCTGGAACGTCGCGCCGCGTTGCAGGCGAAGCGAGGGCACGCGCGCGCTGGCCAGGACCGTGGGCATCGCCGCAGCTGCAGCGTGGGTTTGGGCGATCCAGTCGTGCGCGACTCCGGCGACCGCGGGCGGACTGAAGAGGCCGAGCGCGTTGTTTCCGTCCAGCATCGGGCTCGTCTGGCCGGGCTCCATCGGCGGCGTCAACGGGTACGGGCTGTACGCCGGGAGCGGCCCCGAGAAGGGCTTCATCGGCGGGAAGGTGTATGCCGTCGGGGCCTGCGACGCCGAGTTAAAGTACGGCCCCCGCGGCGGCATGCTCGTCGTTTGGTTCGAAGCAAAGTATCCGGATGCTTCCTGAGTGGTCGCTGGCGCCGAATACGCAATCTGGCGGACGACGTCGCCGATGCGCCACGTCGAGGTGCTGAAACCGGCCGGCGACCCCATCATTGCTGCGGCCGCTTGCTGGTCGCCCAGCTCGGCGCCGTCCTGCTCCTTGCTCTGGCTGACTCCGCGGAGCTTTTGCTGCTCGAAGCGGATGTTTTGCTCCCAGCGGCGGCGGCCGACCGTCAGCTTCGGCGGAGGCTCGATGCCGAGCGCCTTGTAATGGGCTTTCTGCTCGCGCGCGAGGCGCTTCTTCGCCTTGACTTCGAGGTTCTCCTCGCTGGCGCGGGGGGATGTCGATTATGTCAGCTCGAGCGCTTGGCCGAGACGGTCGGCAAGGAACTCACGGCGTGACGCGGGTGTAGGTGCAGCCCGTTTTGCGGTTCTTGACGCAGGTCGAGCAGGAAGGCTGTTTGCCGTCGCACTGTGATCGCGCACATACGGCCTACAATTAGCTCTCTCACACCAGTAAGCTCGCCGACTTGGGCGGATGACTCACGCGGATCTTCCTGCAAACGGCCGCGGATCAGCGGTCAGCCCCTCGGAACCGAGGAAGGAACGACCGTCGCGAGGACTTACCTCCTCCTGCAGGTCACGCACGCAATCGAGACGCGCTTCAGGGCTTCGTTCGAGAGGTCGTCATCGTCGTCGCTGAGCGCGAGGGACTTGGCGGAGCGCTTGCGGCGCGGAGATGAGGAGGCGGAGGAGGCGTCCATCTCCTCGCCCTGGTGGGGAGGAGCAGCTGGAGCGCGCAGACGAGGTGAGTTGCGGGGCGTGTGCAGGGCAGTGCAGTGTGCGGAGTGAGATCGGAACGCTCTGAGTCGCTGATGAGGCTGGGCGGCGGCAAAGGGGAGGGTGAGAAGGCGCAGGCGCCAGAACGGCTGACGGTCGCGAGATGGACTGGACTGGACTGGACCAGACGCACAAGAGTCGATCACTTGAGCGCTTCGGCGTCTCGCGGCGGGCCGATCAGGCACGCGCTGCAGGGAGGAGCTTCGCGCGAAGAAAAGCAAGAGGGATCTGCACACCTTTCCTCCTCGATCACTCGATCAAAACGGCCGCGCCTGGCCACGCTTGTCCGTGTCTGCGGCTGCACTTTGCAGCGGTGCACTCTTTACTCACGTGACTCGCTCTGCCGACTATCCCAAGACGCACAGTGGCACGGCGCCATCGTCATTCCCGCTTGCCTGCACCCAGCTCGACTCGCCTCCGACCAGGTTCCGATCCGAACTGCAGGCTGGCGCAATCTGGCGGATCAGGCACCGGCACCGCCGTCAGCTGCAGCTTCGGCGCGCTTCTCCGTCCGTGGAGTGATCAGCTGCAGTCCAGAAAGATGTGCGCGCCGAGATAGGGCAACGGCGTCAGCTCGAGCCGGACGATCTTTTGAACTTGCGCAGCTCAAACGTCGCCTCAAGGGCATCGGCGCCGCTGCCCAGACATGGTGCGATCCGACTGCAGTGTCGAGCGGGCTTCATGCAAGGTTTCTGCTTAATCTGGCCCCTTGCGTAATCTTGCCTGGTGTGATCGGACGCGGGAAGTTGCCTCGAGGCCGGTGCAAGCAGCACCTAGTTCACCAGCTCTCGGAGATATTGGAAGACTCGCGCCGCGCACTGCAGGTACCCGAAGCAATAAGAGCTGCAGATGGAGCCTCGTCATATTTGGAGAATGAGAAGAAGCATCGCGTGCGACCGTCCGCGTGCCTGGTTCGCTTTGACATGTGAAAGCCGCCGGCAGCTCGACTGCGGCCGACCGCTTCCGCGGCCGCGAGCGCTGCGGAGCTGTTGGCTCGGCATCGCGGCGACTCGGTTCCGGACTTTGCTGATCTGGGCACAGCTGTCCTCGTTCTCCTTGGAGCTCGGCCCTCAGCGAGCCTTCGTAGACCCGCGCGATTTGCCGGACTCGCCCGCTCGTCATCGCTGGGATGACAGGGCTTAGAGGCGTTCACATGACCGTCGGTGCTTGCCTAGCCCTGGCGTTCGCCCGACTTCTGCCATATTTGTCAGAGAAAGCTGCTCAACCTCGGAGATCTCAAAGCCGATAAGGCTCGCAACGAAGGTATCCGGCAGGTTTTTCGGTTGATACGGCTTCATAAGTCGCGTGCGGAGAGGAGGACGAAGAAGACAAGCTGCGAGATATCAGCTCCGCATCCATGTCGGTCTTCAGGTGCATGAGATGCGTAAGAAAGAGAAGATGGCACCGCAGTGTTCGTCGGAGCGTTGCTGCCGGCCTGCAGCCCAGCTGTACCGCCAATCTGGTCCGGACCTCGTCCCGGAAGGAAGCCGTCGCTCTCGATCCGCATGGTGGCCCAAGCTGTAACATGAATTGCGGAAGCCCGTTAAGGGCGAGGACTGAAAGCGGGAGCGGATATTCGGAGCGGCTGGAGCAAGCAAGATAATGAGGATAATCTATGAGACCGCTCTTCGCTGGACCCGGCCGCATCTCACAAGGTAAGCGGCGGGTCAAGACGACATTGACTGTACAGGAAGACGAAGGTCCGCGACAGCGTTGGCGGGGGGTCCAGTACCTGCCTAGTTGCCCCTCGCCAGCCTGTCCGCGCATGGTCTGCCTCCTGCCGACAAGCCTCGAGGGAGCCTATGGCGGCGGAGACCGAGTCTCGAGCAAGAGAATCGAATGCAAGGTCTTCATCAGCCCGCTTTCGGGGGCGAGGGCTCGTCAAACTGAAGTGGTTCCACCTCGAGCCAAGTGCGTCGACAAAAGTTTCCGTACGAGCGCCTCGCCGGAGAGCAGCGGGCAGGTACAGCAGCGAGCAGGTAGAGCAGCGAGCTGCACGGTGGAGAGCTTCACACGTTTGTAAGGAGGGCGCGCCGGGTGCCTGACCCCGGCGAGAGAGCGAAAGCGGCCTGCGCGGAGAGTAAGCAAGCAAGCAGGACAGGCCGGGCAAGCGTTGACTGCGCCTCTGAGTCTGTAGGCTGTGTCGATCGCTTGGCGGCGCACGAGCTGGCCGGGATCATCTGGAGTCTCGGAGGCACTGGCAGGACGGATGCTAGTTGAGTCCGGGCGGCTGACGACATGCTTCGCCGGACAGCGAGCAGTGAACAGTCACAGCAAGCGTGGCATGGACCGACCGACCGACCGGCAAGCGTTCCAGGCCGACAGAGGCTTTGTAAGCTGTCTCGGGCGAGGAGAAGCTGCCGGAACCGGGTCGAACAGCGGTGGCGTGTACACGCGTAAAGACCCGACCGACCCCGCATCGCCCTTCTCGAGCACTGTGAGCGAGAGCGCGAGAGTAGCTCGCGGAAAAGCGGATTGAGGAGAGTCTCGCAGCCTGCAGAGAGCAGAGGGGCGCGAGAGAAGAGGAAAAGCTGTCGGCCAGGATCGCGGAGCAGCCGGAGAAGAGGCCGCAGTCGCGAGGGTGAAGCGGTAGTGTAGATACAAGTGCAGACTCAGTGGCAGAGGTCGTGACTGGGCGCGATGGGCAAGGCTCGGGGTGGAGCAGCGGTCGGCGGTGGCGCGGTCCAGGCGAGGAAAAGGCGTCGTCACCTCGACGCACTCGCTGGCTCTCCCACGTCCGCACGCCTCTGGCCTGCGCACAGCGACACAGCGAACACTCACAGTCAGCTTAGCGACCGCTTTCCAGCCCGCGCGTCCCCTGTCTCGCGCCGCCCCGTCGAGAACCAGCTCCACTCGCTCGCTCGCTCCCACCCCTTGCCTCGCCTGCTCGCCCTGCACGATGGCCAACGACCCCAGCCGCGAAGCCAAGCCCGAGGACTCGGCTACGGCCATTCTGAGGCCCAAGAAGTCGTGCGTACATTCCTCCAGGCACTGCCCCGGCTCTAGCCAGCGGTGCCCAGTCCGCCTCGATCCACGCGCTGACGACACCGTTCCCACCCCTCCGCGCGCTCTCCTCCTCGTCTCACCGCCCGTGGCTGCGCTCTATGAACCGCACAATCTCGCAACACGACTCGACGATATGCGCAATGCGTGCACAGGCCCAACCGCCTCGTGGTCGACGAGAGCACCTCCGATGACAACTCGGTCGCGCAACTCAACCCCGTCACCATGGAGACCCTCCAGCTCTTCCGCGGCGACACCATCATCGTCCGCGGCAAGAAGCGCAAGGACACCGGTGCGTAGCTGTCTTGACGCTGCCATAGACGGGGCTAATGTCCTCGAGAATCCGAGCCGGATGAACTGACTCCGACTCGTTGCCCGGCGGATCGACAGTCCTGATCGTGCTGTCCTCCGAGGACGTCGACGAGGGCCGGATCCAGATCAACAAGGGTGAGCTCTATGACCGCCGCTCTGAACATGACAGAGCAAGTAGACTGACTTCGACCGACCCGCTTCCCCATGACCTAGTCGCTCGCAACAACCTCCGCGTCAAGCTCGGCGACATCGCTACGGTGCATGCCTGCCACGACATCAAGTACGGCAAGCGCATCCACGTCCTGCCGTTCGACGACTCGATCGAGGGCCTCACCGGCGACATCTTCAACGTTTTCCTCAAGCCCTACTTCCTCGAGGCGTACCGTCCCGTCCGCAAGGGCGACACCTTCCTCGCCAAGGGCGCTTCGCGCAGTGTCGAGTTCAAGGTCGTCGAGACCGACCCGGCCGAATACTGCATCGTCGCACAGGACACCGTCATCCACACCGAGGGCGAGCCGGTCAAGCGCGAGGACGAGGAGAACAACCTCGCCGACGTCGGTTACGACGACATCGGTGGCTGCCGCAAGCAGCTCGCCCAGATCCGCGAGCTCGTCGAGCTCCCGCTCCGACACCCGCAGCTGTTCAAGTCGATCGGCATCAAGCCGCCGCGTGGTATCCTCATGTACGGCCCGCCCGGTACCGGAAAGACGCTCATGGCCCGCGCGGTCGCAAACGAGACGGGCGCCTTCTTCTTCCTGATCAACGGCCCCGAGATCATGTCCAAGATGGCCGGCGAGTCTGAATCGAACTTGCGCAAGGCCTTCGAGGAGGCCGAGAAGAACTCGCCCGCCATCATCTTTATCGACGAGATCGACTCTATCGCACCGAAGCGTGAGAAGGTGAGGCGCCTCTGTCACGAGTCGTGGTCTTTGACCCGCGGAGCCCGGTGCTGACGATCCTTACCCTGCCACCAGACGAACGGCGAGGTCGAGCGTCGCGTTGTTTCGCAGCTCCTGACTCTCATGGACGGCATGAAGGCTCGCTCGAACATTGTCGTCATGGCCGCGACCAACCGTCCGAACTCGATCGACCCGGCGCTCCGTCGTTTCGGCCGCTTCGACCGCGAGGTCGACATCGGGATCCCCGACGCGACTGGCCGTCTCGAGACGCTCCGCATCCACACCAAGAACATGAAGCTCTCGGACGACGTCGACCTCGAGAAGATCGCGGCCGACACGCACGGCTACGTTGGTGCCGATGTTGCCTCGCTCTGCTCGGAAGCCGCCATGCAGCAGATCCGAGAGAAGATGGACCTCATCGATCTCGACGAGGACACAATCGATGCCGAGGTCCTCGACTCGCTCGGCGTCACGATGGACAACTTCCGCTTCGCGCTCGGCGTCTCGAACCCGTCCGCACTCCGCGAGACCGTCGTCGAGATCCCGACCGTCACCTGGGACGACGTCGGTGGCCTCGACAAGGTCAAGGTCGAGCTGCAGGAGACGGTGCAGTACCCGGTCGAGCACCCGGAAAAGTTCCTCAAGTACGGCATGTCGCCGTCCAAGGGTGTCCTCTTCTACGGCCCGCCCGGTACCGGAAAGACGCTCCTCGCCAAGGCGATTGCCCACGAGTGCCAGGCCAACTTTATCTCGATCAAGGGACCCGAACTCCTCACGATGTGGTTCGGAGAGTCCGAGGCCAACGTCCGCGACGTTTTCGACAAGGCGCGCGCGGCTGCGCCGGTCGTCATGTTCTTCGACGAGCTCGACTCGATCGCGAAGGCTCGTGGCGGCGGTGCGGGCGGTGACGCCGGCGGCGCGGGCGACCGTGTCCTGAATCAGATCCTGACTGAGATGGACGGCATGAACGCGAAGAAGAACGTCTTCGTCATCGGCGCGACGAACCGACCGGATCAGATCGACCCGGCTCTGCTCCGTCCCGGTCGTCTCGACCAGCTCATCTACATCCCCCTGCCGGACGAGCCGTCGCGTGCGTCGATTCTCAAGGCTGCCCTCAAGCGGTCGCCGCTGGCCGACAACGTCGACCTGAACTTCATCGCCAAGAGCACGCACGGCTTCTCGGGTGCCGACTTGACCGAGATCTGCCAGCGCGCCGCCAAGCTCGCGATCCGCGCCTCGATCGAGGCCGACATGGCCCGCGACCGCGAGCGCAAGGCCAAGATCGAGGAGCTCGGCGAGGACGCCGTTCTGAAGCAGGAGGAGGAGGTCATGGCCGACGACTCGACCGAGGACCCGGTCCCGTACATCACGATCGAGCACTTTGAGGAGGCGATGCGTTACGCACGGAGGTCCGTCTCGGACCAGGACATCCGTCGCTACGAGCTCTTTGCGCAGAACTTGCAGCAATCGCGCTCGTTCGGCTCGTCGTTCAAGTTCCCGGAGCAGAGCGGCGAGGCCGGCAGCGGCGAGGGCGGCGAGGGCGCCGGCGCGTCGAGCGGCGCGGCGTTCAACGAGGACCCGGAGGAGGACCTCTACGCATAAACAGATGTCTCCCTCAACTCGCACCCCCTAGCGACCCTTTTGCATAGTCTCTCCCCGCCTGACGTGGCTACCCACCTGTGTCATAACCAAACGAGTTTCGAAGTCTCAACTCCGGCGCTTCTGTATGTATCATGAGAGTGGTCGTCGCGCGCTTCCCTGCCGTACTTGATCCACATTGCCAAGCCGGCGATGCAACCTCTGTGGGCAGCGGTGCGCATCTCTGAGCAAGACCAGCCATTCCGTCTTTGCTCTCAACTCGCCCCGAGGAAGCTCTCGACGACCGCAGCCCAGAAGAACATGTAAGGCGATACAGGCACAAGTGGGAAGCGCACAGGAAGGACGAGACGGGTCCGCGGCAAGCGGAGCTCTACAGACACGGCAGTCACGGGCAAGGGAATACACGGCGACCTGGGCGCGCGCGCGACTGGGTCGAGAGGAGGGAACCGGGCGGCGATGTTTAGGGGAAGGAGAAGCGACAACAACCTTTATGGCGAGTATTACGAGGGCAGGGGTACAGGTAGGGGGGGCATTTCTGGAGTTTGTGGACCCGTGCGCGGGGCGGGATGCGAGCGGAAAGGCGAAGCTGGGGCGGAGAGAGACGGGAAGCAGGGAGGGAGGTCAGGCGCAGCGGGTGCTCATGCCGCGCTGCGGGTCCTCGTGCGGTGGCGTGCCTGCACATCCCGCACGAGGCCAAAGTCTTCGACCTCGCACGCGCCGGCGCGCAGTCTCTGCGCAAGCTCGTCGAGCTCGGCATGGCTGACGGCCTGCAGTGGCGGGCGCGGCGGAGATGGGTCGAGCGTCGGTTCCTCGAGGGGGTCGAGGAGGATGTCGATCTCGTCCTCGTCGTCCTCGTCCTGCTGCCCTGCGTCGGCCTCTTGCGGGTGACCGGCGGTGCCTCCGGTGCGCATGGCGCCGAGGCCAAAGAGGGCGTCCCGAGCTGAGCGATCGACCTCCCAGCGGCGCATGCGCTCGACGAAGCTCTCTTCGTCCGCGCGGGTCGCGTGCCGGAGCTGCTCGAACGCGACGCGGTGCAGCGCCTCGGCCTGGTCGAGCTCTTCCGGCTCGAGCTGGGGCGCAGGAGCGTCCCACACGGGCGGCAGGGCGGTGCTGTCGGTCAGCATCGGCGAGCCGCAGGACGACGAGCGGCGCAGGCTCGGGGCGCGTGCCGGTCCAGTCAGGACCGCGACGCTGCGGCCTCGGGCGGCAGCGGCGGACGACGATGCAGCCGCGAGGATGTCGGACGAATACGGCGAGTGAGGCGACGACGAAGTCGACGGGAGGGAATGGGACGGGGGCGAGCCGCACGCGGAGGACGAGTCGGCGAAGGAACCCTTGGACGAGGCGAGCGAGGCGGTCGACGACGAGAGGCCGGCGTCGGCCGAGGCATGCCTGCTGCGCGAGGCGGTCGACCCTCCTGGCAGGGCAAAGTCGGTCGCCGAGGTGCAGAACGCGGGTAGGGCGGTGGCTGCACTAGCGCGGAAAGCGAACGAGCGGTCGTCGGCTGCTCCGGCGGCGGTGGGCGGCGAGCGCGCGGCGGGCACGTTCCGGAGGGCGAAGGGGTTCGGCGCGGCCCAGAACGAGGTGTACAGGTCCTCGTCTGGGGCTTCGAAGAGGGGCAAGGCGCTCTGCTTGAGCGGGGAGTATGCGGTGCGCGGCGAGTCCCCACCCTGCAGGGAGCGAGGGGTCAGCGGCGGACGATGCAGAGGAGAGCAGGGCCTGTCCCGGGACGCACCGTGGTTCCTCTGGCGCGCTTTATGCGCTTTGATCCGGGTTTGCTCGGCGAGCGGTGGTCGGTCCAGAGCGCCGAGTGGTTCGCTGCGGCCGGCGAGACGGGCGACGCGCTCGAAATCACCGACAGGGACGACGAGCGGCGGCGCGTGCGGCACAGCGGACGGTTCGGTATCGGTATGCCCTGCATCTCGCACTCAGTAGCGGCGCAGCAGAGCGAGATCTCGAGAGCGAGAGCGGCGAGCGGCTCGGCGGCGGCGACCACCCCGGTCGTCATCCACCCCGACTCCCCTCCGGATGCTGCGCCGTAGAGCTGGGCGAGCATGTTAATGTATCAGAAGACTTATGCTTGAGGTCAGAGAGTTCTGCTTGTGGGCTCGAGTCCGGGCCGAAATTGGGCGGAAAGGCCCGGGCCAGCCGACGACGGCCGTCCGGATTGCGGAGCATAGCCGCCTCGCCGCTGCCGTGCACACGCCAGCTGGGACTCTATAGACGCCTGCACACGCCTGCTTGCCCGTACGCCGACCCGCTCCTCCGCCCGCCCGCCTGCTGCAGCTCGCGCCTCGTCCGCCAGCCAAACTTCGGACCGGAATCTGCTGTCGACCCGACCGGCTCACTTCGCCTCAATCCATGGACCGGAGATGACGCTGAGCCAGACTACCACGCTCTCTGAATCTGCGACGATGCCCGCCAACTCGGACGTGCAGGGCCGGAGCAGCCTCAGCCCCGCGGCCCTCCAGGTGCCGACACCAAGGACCCCGAGTCCGCCCGCCTACGTCCTCTCGTGGACCCCGAACGTCCCCTGGCGGTCTATACCGCTCCCTCCTGCGAGCGCCTTCTTCGGTGAGTTCGTTAACGCGCACACGAGGTTACTCGTTGCGGCCGGTCCCCTTTGCCCGTCCTCCGTTTTGACCCGCTGACTCTTTTTGCGTTGGCCCCTTTCGTCATTCTCCAGCCGGAGCGCTCGCTGGCGCCGCGTCGCGCACCGTCGTCTCGCCGCTCGAACGCTTGAAAATCATCTTGCAAGTCCAGGGCGCATCGTCCGAATACAAGGGTGTCTTCTCCGGACTGAAGAAAATGTGGAAGGAAGAGGGCTTCCGAGGTGCGTCAAACGGTCGGCATGCAGCGCTGCCCAGAGATTAACTCACCTTCTCGCGGCTCGTCCCGACAGGCTACATGCGAGGCAACGGCATCAACGTACTGCGAATAGCGCCCTACTCGGCCGTACAGGTCCGTCCCAACTCGCCTCGACCGAAACCTCCGGCAGACGAATTGTCGCATTGCACGATCTGACTTTCCACATTTTACCGCACACAGTTCTCATCGTATGAGTTGTTCAAAGGCGCCCTCATCTCAGAGGACGGCGCCGTCGACACGCCGCGGCGCCTGCTGGCCGGTTCGCTCGCCGGCATCTGCAGCGTCGTCAGCACCTACCCGCTCGACCTCGTCCGGTCGCGCCTGTCGGTCGAGTCGGCCTCGCTCGGGATGCAGGAGGGCCGGACAGACGGCAAGAGCTCGGGCATCATTGGCATGACCTTGTGAGTTTCGGCAACCCGTGGTTCCGGAATGAGCCGGCATCTTTCGGCTCGGTTCGGGGAGTGCTGACATTCGCCGTCGGGGCGAACGCGTGCAGAAAAGTGGTCCGTGAGGAAGGAGGAGTTCGTGCGCTGTACCGCGGCTTGGTGACGACCTCTGCCGGTACTTCCAATTTCCCTCCCGAATCCGACCGACCGCCTGGACTGACAGAACTGGGATGCTGTCTCTGCTTCAGGCGTTGCGCCTTATGTTGCCTTCAACTTTGCGTCGTACGAGCTGCTCAAGATCCAACTCATCGGTCGCGACCCGGAACACCACCAGCCGGGCACCCTCGCGAAACTCGTCTGCGGCGCGACGGCCGGCGCCATTTCGCAGACAGTGAGTCTGTAGTCGGCGAATCTTTGTCAGACGAGCATTTGTGGACCCGCTTGCTGATGCTCGGGGCGGCGGCGCGCAGCTCACGTACCCGGCCGACTTGCTGCGGAGGCGGATGCAGATGGTCGGTCTCAAGAGTCAGGCTCTCGGGTACGAGTACACCGGGGCTCTGCAAGGTGAGCGCATCCGCGCCCGGACAGTATCTCTGGCACAGGACCTGATACATCAGCCTGGCTTGCGCAGCCGTTGCGATCATCCTGCGGACGGAGGGCGTTCGAGGTCTCGTGGGTCCTCTCTTTCGTTGATCTCACAAGCGAGCACCGTCCGTTGACATTCCAGCCCCTCTCTGCAGTACAAGGGAATCTGGCCGAACCTGCTCAAGTGTGCCCCGAGCATGGGCACCTCGTTCGCCGTGTGAGTCGCCCGTGGACCTGCTGGCCATCTTCCATCCGGAACTGACCGAGGTCGCACACACAGTTACGAAGCGTCGAAGGACCTTCTCGAACACTACGTGGGCGAGAAGGACGATCACGAAGAGGTGGTCGAGGAGGAGTAGCCGCAGGACTCTGTTGGTGCCGCCGCCGTCGCATCTTGTTATTTGCCTGCATCTATCTAGCAAGCGCATTGTCCGATCGTACCTGTGTGAATTTACATATGCACCGAACTGTACAGCCTTCTGGTTCGAAGAGAGCCACGGTGATCCTCCCCTGTGGAGAAGGAGAACCGCGGCTTCTTCGCGATCGTCCACCTTGCTCGTCACCGAACTTTCGCCCCCATCTGTTCCTGTATGAGCGCTTCACAGGCACCGGAGAAGATCCCTGTGGCGTCCCTCTAGCTCAAGCCGAGCCTCACGGGCTGCCTTCAGCGACCTGCGGAACTCGGCGACGAAGCGGGCAGCCCGCAGTTACTGTAGTCTGGACGAGCGATGGACAGCGACGCCGACGAGGACGGCGACAGGCCGCAGCGGCGCGCTCAGAAGGCTCGCGGCAGGCTCGAAGATCAGCGTGCCGGGTACGTCCGCCCTTACCGGTCGCCAGACTGCATACTCGCCCCGTACTCGCCCCCACTTGGACGTTGTCTCGCTTCGAAAGGCTGACCGAAGTCGACCGGCCTGCAGCTTTACGACCCACCCGAGCCAGCAGAGCTCGAGCACAACCCTCCTCTACGGCCAAGCGATCTACCCGGAGCGAGCAACTCGACCGGCCCCGAAATCCGCGGGTTCCGCCTCGCTCCCGCCGAAACCAAAACCTGCGCGTCAGGACGCCCACGACGACCTCTTTGCGCCTGCCTCGCTACCCCGTCGGACGGTCTACGATGCGCCGCTTCCGACGCCGAGGAGACGGAGTCGTCCGCCGGTCATGACGACGAGCCTCGAGGACTCGTCGCTCTTTCAGGATCACCTGGTGCGTCCGCGCGCGGGTTCCGCTTCAATGTCTTGTAATCTGGAAAGGCCCGACTGACGGCGCTAGTGTGTACAGCTAGCGCCGCACAGCGCATCGACTTCGACCGGCCGGAGGAGGGGCTCGGCCGTCTCTACCTGCTCGAGCCACTCGCTGCCGCACAGCTTCGGACATGAGCCGAACAGCACAGCGTCTTTGAACCGCTACTCTGTTTCGTCGTTCGGCGCGCGGACGATCAATACCGTCGGGGATATGAGCATGTCATCGTCGATGCCTCTCCTGGACCAAAGCTCATCAAGACGTCGAGGCGTGAGTCTTACTTTCGCTCACTGCACTTCGGAGCTGAGACATAAGTCGTCGCGACAGAGCGCAGACTCGGCCTTTGATGCGAACTCGTCGTTCGGGTGGTCGCCGAGCGGGCGAATACGAAGCCACACGCTGGCCGCGCCGGCACCCGCATACTTTGCCGATTTTTCTTTCGCGCGGCGTTCCCCTTCTCCAGCACATCGTCTACCACGGCTTCAGAACAATCCTCTCCGTCCGCTCCGCCCACGGCTCGCGCGCGCCCTCGCCGCGACTCGGCGAAGCAGGGTGCTCGGCGCCGAAGTCCAGCTCGTACTCGAACTGGTCGAAGCGCTCGAATCCTGCTTAAGTTGCTACCGAGGCAGTCCTGCCGCGTCACCGATCCGCGAGCGAGGACGGACCCTCGCCCTCGCCGGTTCGAGCGGTGCAACGGCCGTCGGGCTCGACCCCCTCACGCCGGATCGCCCTCTGCATCCAACGACGGGGTCTCCGCCGAGCTCGACCGCGACGACGCCACCCATGTCGGCATCTCACGACGCAAGCCTCGCTGCCCATCGCCGCCTCGCCGTCGAAGAGGTCCGACTCCTTGTGCGGGAGCTCATCGAGCTCATCCCGGACGCGCAGCTGTACCTCCGGAACGGCGAATATGGCCCTCTGACCAGCCCGAACGTGACGCTGGAGCAGCTCCTCGCGTCGCTCGAGCCGCCCGAAGGCTCCGGCGGGAACTCGGTCGCGACGACGAGCTCGACGGGGCGGAAGCCCTCGGGAGGAGAGGAGGCAGCGACTGCCGCCGGAGAGCGCAACTGGCCGGCAAGGCTGACACGCGACTGCCGGGCGTTGCTCGAGGAGGCGGGACTGCCGAGCGGAGCGAGCGGGGCGTTCGCTGCGGATTGGCTGTTGGGGGCGTCGGTGGCGGGAAGCGTTGCTGCCAATTCGGGGGAGACGATATCGCCGAGGAGCCAGCTTCAGCTGAAAGACCTTTCGCCCTGATATTTTCCCGCTCGCGTCCCAGCTGGGAGTAACTCATCGCTGGCTATGGGACGACAAGCGCTTGAGCCGCCGAGAGATACCGTGAGGTAGGAAATTTTTCTCGCTCTGGACCTCTTTGTGCGCGGGATCGCATGCAAAGGAACTCGGCGAGCACGATACTAGCGGGTTACAAATGCAAGCACGGATCGTCGTTCGCTGAATCGGCTATTATCCAAGCGCATCTAGCTCGCGTGGGAGCGGGGAAAGAGCTGCGCAGGCGCCGCTGCGCCCCTTCCGAAGAGAGGCTGCCGAGCAGCAGCCCTCGCGCAATCTGGATCTGCAGGGTCGAGCTGAAGTGTCGCGCTCAATGAAGCGGGGAGGGGGCAAGAAGGCGGAAGATCCTCTCCGGGCTGCAGGGCTGGAAGCACGCGGGGGAGACGGGGACGTCACTTTTGCCGGACGGACCATCGGCGGCGGCGCGGCCGGCGAAGAGCTGGGACAAATGCGGGAGCGGCGGACTTCTCGAACGCCGAGCGATCCCGGCCGGAGGGCTCCACGCAGGGACCGTAGGACAGACTTTCTCCCTCCTCCCCTTTATTTCCTTTACTTTGCAAGCCCTTTACGCCCCCCTACGCGACTGGCTGCTGCTGCTGGCAAGCTCGAGGAGATGATTGGCTGGACGCGAGAACGGCCGCAGCCGGGCGGCCGCGCAGTGCTCTCCTGCTCCGACCTTGTCCAGCTGCGTCGCGCGGCGGGCAGACGCACGGGGCGACAGCGCGCAGACACGCCCAGGGACTGAACGGAGCGGCGCCGCGACTGCCCAAGGGGCCAGAAGACGCTGTGTGACGAGGCCGAGACAACTCGAATCGCCCCACGCCCGGGTCCGCTGCGATCACCGCCCGCCCGCTGTCATCCGCTCGGAACGGACGCGCCGCGCAACGCGAAGCCAGGGCGCGCCCGCGACGCCAATAACAAATATTAAGGGCAGAGGTTAGGTACGCGCCCTTGTGTGCGGCAGCGTACGTCCCCTCCTCCCTCGCTGGCCCCTTGCCCCCTCTCCAGCTGACGACGACATGGTTGAACGAACGACTCTAGCTCGGACGCGCTCGCTTGCTCTCCTCGTGAGCTCTACGCACGCTCGACGCTCGGCGCTGTCAGCTCGGCGCGGGGCCGAGGCGAAGGGGAGGCTGCCGGGGTCGAATGTTTGGCGGAGGGCAGTACACCGGCGCGGGCGGCGCAGGAGCCGGCCAGCATCATCACCAGCAGCAGCCGCCCCCGCTTCCGCAGCACCAGCAGACGATGCAGTCTATGCAGTCGATGCAGCCGCACCAGCAGCAGCAAATGCAGATGCAGATGCAGATGCACGGCATGCTCGGGGGCCATATGCAGGCTCCGCCGCCTGGCCCGTACGGTGGTGGACAGGGCTCGACGATGCAGCCGTTCGCGACTGGCCAGCAGCCAGTGTCGACGTCGGGTCTGCTTCAGCAGCAGCTCGCTCAGCAGGCCGCCGCGATCGCCGCTCAGAACGCCGGCTACCCAGGTCAACAACCCGCGCCCGCTCCGTCTTTCCGGCAGAACCCGTACGCAGGCCAGCCAACTGAGCAGTATCCGTCGGCGTACCCGACGGGCTACCCGCAGCAGTCCTTCTCGCCTCAGACGCGACCACCGAGTGCGGCGCCGACTCCGAACGCTTTCATGACGGCGGCGGCCCCTTCTCCTCGGCAGCCGCAGCAGAGCCAGCCGCCGCCGCCGCCGCCCCACCAGCAGCAGCAGCAGCACCACCCTCCACAACAACAACAACAGCAGCAGCAGCAGCCGCAACAGGCGCCGACTCCGAGCGCTATGAACTCCTCCACGCAATCCATGTCGCAGCAGGAACTGCAGGAGGCGCTCCGGGGCGTCAGCCTTCAGGGCATGACGCAGCAGCGCTTTCGCCTCCTCGCACCCCATCAGCAAGCTGCCCTGCGCGAGCTCATGACCCGTCAGCGGGCTCAGCAGCAAACGCAGCTCGGTCACGGAGTTCCGGCCGCGCCTCCTCAGGGAACGCCCAGTCGAGGCGCGACTCAGCCGCCGCCGCCGCAGCCGATGATGAACGGGACGCCTGCAGGCGCGAGTCGTCCGCACTCTGCTGCCAGCGGCACTCCGACTCCCGCGACGCCCGCGATGAACAACTCGCAGCTCGCCTTCCTGAAGACCCTCACCGAATTTTACGCCAAGCGCGGGCAGACTTTCAGCGGCCCTCCCGCTATCGAAGGCAGGACTATCGATCTCGCCCGCATGTTTGCGGCTGTGCAGCAAGGAGGCGGCTCGGCCGCGGTAAGGCAATACCAGTATCTCTCCTGAAGCCCCATCCGCTCACGCTCCGGCAATTTACCACAGGTCAACGCCAATCGGCGGTGGGGACACGTCGCGACGAGTCTCGGCTTTCCTGCGCCGTCTCTGGACTCTCATCCGCCGGAGCGTCTGAAGATGCTTGAACAGGTACACTGGACGACTTTCCGCACCGTCCGGGCGCCACCGCTGACAGAGGGCTTCTGTGCAGGCGTACCAATGGGTTCTCCTCCCGTTCGAGCAGTACTGGGTACAGATCCAGCGCGCCAGGCAGCAAGCGAGCGCGAACGCGAGCAATGCAGGGTCTCCGCCGGCGAACGCAATGTCGCCCACCGCCAACGGGGTCCCTCAAGCACCGCCGTCCGCGCCGAGCCCCTACGCCGCGCCATCGCCTGCAGCTGCCGGTACCCCTGCGAGCGGACCGAAACAGTCGATCCAGGCCCGCCGCATCGAGCGGGCCGCTTCTCAGCTTGCGCAGCAAAAGTCGTCTCAGCTGGCTTCTCCAGCCGCGCCTTCTCCGTATGCCGCCGGTCCGACGGCCCACATGCCTTTCGCCGCGGCCGGCTCGCCAGCCCCTTCCGGTCCGATGGCGCCCTCCCCGTATCCGAGCGCCAACACACCCGTCGCCGCCGCTGAGTCTCCGGCCGCGTCCATGCTCGCCGCTCAGCTCAATGCACCTTCTTCACCGTGGACACAGTCCCGGCCGCGTACTGGAGGGTCTGCGACCGATTCCGCGGCGGGCCCGTCGACGTTTCAAGTGGGATCGGTGCCTCCGCAGCCGGTGAAGAGTATATTGGCGTTTTCCCTACTTTCGACTTGTCGACGCCGCCGCTGACGCAGTTTCCGTCACAGAGGAAGAGGTGCTCGATCTCACTATGCCCTCTCCCGACCATGCGCATCAACGAGTGCATTCCCGCACTCCGACTGCCGATGTCGCTCGTATCTCGAGCGTGGAACCCGGCATCAAGGTCGAACCGAAGAAGCTTCCTGGGGCGCCTGCACCGACACCTCGAAAACGGCGCCGGGTCGAATACCGCCCCTACGCCAAACCGGTCGAGCCGTTCGGAGGCATCGAACAGGCGCATCAAGCTCTCACGGCGGCTGAGCGAGCCCGGCAATCCCGACAGATTGGCGACCTCGGCCTGATCGACATCTACGCCCTGACGATGAGCCTGAGGTGCCGTATCGCGAGCGAGGTCGCCTATGCGCTTAACGTCCTCGCGGTCATCGCACAGCATCTCGCGGCCGACGGTCCGCCTGTGCCTGGCGCCGTGCCCTTCCCGCTCGAAAAGTGCCCCGAGCTTTTCGAGGAGCTGTTCGATCTACTCGAGGAGACCGCGTTCGGCGCGGCGGACGAGTCTCGCCCGTCGAACAGGGACGACGGGGTCGGTACCGACGCGCACGCACCGGAACTCGGTCTTGGCGTATCTGATCAGTCGTATCTCTCCCTCTTCCGGGCGGTCGAAGCCGAGAAGAGCGCTCTCGTCGAGCCACCTGCGTCCGGCGTGGCTTCGACCGCCCGGGAAAGCGAGACGGACCCAGAGGAGCCGTCCAACGCGCTGGCGCCCGCGGCGATCACGGTCGCGGTCGTGAACCTGCTTCGAGGACTCACGATCACCGAGAGGAACATGCGGTTCGCGACCCGCGATCCGCGCTTCGCCGAGCTTCTTATACGAATCGCGAACTTGCCGATCCAACCGGTCGGGACGCCTGGGTCAAGGCCGGGTCGGTACCCGATCCGTCTTTCGGCGAGCGATTCTCTCGCCGTGCGCAAGGTCGCGATCGAGATTCTGTCTCACGTCGGTCTCGATGTCCACCTCGACGCCCTCGCGCCGCCGGTGGCGGCAGACGCCGTGCGACTCGTCCTTTTCTTCCTCCGCGACGCCGGCTACCACAAAGATGCCTACGCCCTGCACCTCTCGTCCGCGGTCTCTGCCTTCGGCCGGATCGTGCAGCCGCACGAAAAAATGAGCCGACAGTCGCCTACGATGCTGCCCTACCTCGCTTTCGGGCTCGCCGCGAGTGCGCGCCTCTTCCTGCGCGACGGCAACCGGTCGATCGCCGCCGGTCTCCTGGACGCCGACGAGCTGCACGACACTTTCGTCGACCTAGTTGCCCTTCTACCGATCGCGGAGAAGGACTTCCAGGTGATGACCTACGAGAACGGGCTCCTGTATATGCACAGCGTCATTGTGACGCTGTACAACCTCGCCCACGTCGCACCGGATCCGGTGAAGCATCGCCTGCGGCGGCATCCGAAGATCACGCGCGCGTTTCTGCGCATGGTCCGGCGTCTCGCGGGCACTCAGAACGTCTACTCGGACGACGACATTTACCAGCAGATCGCGCAACGCGCCCTGGCAATCCTGCAGATGCTCGACGGCACCGGCGAGCGGACCGGTGGAGTCGCTGGGGCGCTCAGCAAGAAGCGCGCGACGACCTCGGCGGACGACGACGTGCCGTGGTACGGGTTGCCGATGTCTGGCTACGATGACGATTCCGACGACTCGCTGAGTGGCGCCGCGGACCCTTCAGCTACCTCAGCTTTGGTTCCGGACGGCGCCGACGAGGAGGATGGCGCGAACGGTCCGACCGGCGCTGCGACGAACGGCAGCTCGAAGCACGACGTTGCGCCCATCCTGGCAGGCGATTCGCGTCAGCTGTTCGAGCACTTGGCGCAGGGAATGATGCCTCTCGTCATCCCGTCGCTCATCGCCCTCGCCGATGGTGCTGGCACCAGGCGGAAACGGCGACGATGACCGGTGGCGCCGCGTGACGTCCCCGCTCCGAGGGTCGCCCCGGCCCTCCTCTCGCAACTACCCTGTTCTCCGGACATCCTTCCCGCTAACTGCACCTGCAGCGCCCAACTCGCATCCTGTACGCGCCGCATCGTTTCTCCGACGCCCCGTAGATAAATCAGCGCTCTCAACCGCAAACAAATTCTCGCATGCCTTGCACGTCGCGGTACAATCGGGTAGTTCTTCGCTACGGCACGTAGAAAGTCACGACAGCGAGCGTAAGAAAAGCTTGTTACCGCGGACATAATAGCGCTGAGCCGGTTGCCGAGTTAGCCGGTGACTTCCGCGTCGCCTTCGGGTCATCGTCCAACTCTGCGCGCTGCTCGTACAGCTGCGCTACGCCTTCCAACAGGTTCACGCGCTAAGAGATCTATTGCCATGGGCAAGCCGGCGACGCTGCACTTTACGCCGCTGCGGAATTGCCTCGCGAATCTCCCGCTCGCCCTCCACGCCCCGCTCGTTCAGCGAGGCATCGTGCGTGGCTTCCACAAGGCCAGGATCTCGCAGGACGAGCTGATGCGTTGCGTGTACAGGCGCCGCAATCCGTGGCGATTCAGCTCACGTTCCAGCATGAAGGTCGGACGAACAAGGCGGTCCTCGGCTGGACCGGCCTGCCTGCTTCCGTCGCGCCTCCTCCCGTCGGCAGAAACAACAGCGCGACTTCTGCTGCAGCGGATCGCATAGAGATTGACCCACAATTCGCGGCTATGCTCGGTCCGGGACTCGAGGAGGGCACCAAGGTTTGCTTCTCCCCACTTGTCGTCCTCCGGGCCAGTCTGCTTACTCCGTCCGCCCTCCAGGTCAACGTCGAAATGCTCCGGGACCTGCCGCATGCGACGACCGTCAATGTCACTCCGTCCAGCGCGGACGACTGGGAGGTTCTTGTACGTCCGGAACGAGAGCCCGCAGCTGCAGCGGTCGGACCTCCGGCTCTGACTCCCATGGTATGCGCAGGAATCTAATGCCGAATTCGTCGAGATGTACTTGCTCAATCAAGTGCGCGCGGTCAAGGTCGGCATGCAAGTTGGCTGCTGGGTCGGTGCCACGTTAATCCGCTTCGACGTCGGTGAGTTCGGAAAGTATGGAACGAGTCTTTCGCCACGCACGTTACTAAGGCTCCTATCTTACCCTTGCAGACTCGACGTCCCCTGATACGGACTCGCCTCTCATGCTGTCCTCCGCCACCGAGCTCATCGTCGCTCCGAGATCTCGGCATCCGCCTCGACCAGACATCCCTGTCATTCCCGATCTCTCCGCTACACCTTCGGCTCGAGGCGTAACCTCTGCGGCCGCTGCGGAGTGGGAACAGATTTGGAAACACCTGTTGCGGCTCTTGCCGGCCTCCAAACCGCCTGCCCGGGTCGCTGACGCAGCGGTTGCGAGGCACAACGCCATCTACGTCTCGCCCGGGGTGCACGATATCGTTCGGCGCGCGTTCCCAGGAGACACCAAGATCACCTTGAGCCATTACCCTCGTCCAGTCTCTCGCCATTCTGCCTCGGCATCGCAGGCTCCTCCTCCCGACTCCGCTTCTCACGGAAAGACAGCGGACGATGAGCAAGCGGGCGCGTCGGGCGAACAAGCACCTCCAGCACAACAGCAACGCAGCTCGGTCGAGGTGCACATCGAAGCAAGTAGCGATGTGCCGCCAGCGCACGTCTGGGTGCCCGCTGAGCTCCGCCGTGAGCTGGGGATCAAGGACGGGAAGGAGTTCGAACTGGTCAAGTAAGCTCAATACCGGACTCCGGAGCCGAAGTTCACTACTCATGCACCAATGGCGCAGGCTCGGTCCCCCGCTTAGCTCGGCAGCACGGAAAGCCCGACAGAAGGAAAAGGACAACGCGCAGGCCCCACCGCTCTCACCGACTTCTACATCCGGCACGCGTGCGCTGCGAGGCAAGGGGGCGTCGGGTTCCCACTCGTCAAGCCTTGAGAGCCGAGGGACCGAAGCTCGCGCATCCCCCGCCTCTGCGCCCGATGTTCCCGCCCCCGCGAAGCGAAAGCCCACCCCGCCTCTCGCGGGAGTCGATGCGCACGTCGCCAAACTGCGCGCGCATGTCCATCACTCGCTCGCCTCCCTCGCTATGAACCCCCATAGCTCGGCAACCGGGGTCTTTGTGACGGGATCAAGCGGTGCGGGCAAGACCGCCTTAGTTCAGTCCGTGGCGAACGAGTTGTCGCAGGACCCGCAAGTCCTCGCCTGTGAGTTCTTCTCCATCGTGGCTATGGCGCCCGATCACTCTGATACCGACGCTGCGTGAACCGCCTCGCAGACCCGCTCTACATCGACTGTGCCAAGCACGCTGACGAACGGATGCCCGCCTTAAAGGGCAGGATGCGAGACTGGTTCGACGAGGCATGTTGGCACGCCCCGACTGTGCTTGTTCTTGACAATCTTGATCGCATGATCCCTGCCGAAGTCGAGGTACGCCAGCGATCACATCTGCGGCTTTTCCTGATCTCCGTGGCCAGTGCTGACGCGGGTGGACCCCCCTCTCAGCACGCCGACTCTTTCCCCGCAGTTCACCTTGCCAACACCTTCCTTTCTCTCGCAACGGCGGCCCTCTCCTCTCGTCCGATCATCCTGGTCGCCAGTGCACAGAGCAGTGTTTCCCTGCATCCTCTGCTCAGCTCGACCCACTTGCTGGGCGAGACGATCTCCCTCCGCGGACCGGATAAGCGTGCTCGTCGCGATGTAAGCTATGAACCCTCCCAAGTGTGCTGTTCCCTTCCGCTGAACGACATGTCCCGCCAGATATTGCGCACTTTGGTCGAAGCCAAGGCTGGCTCGTCCAACCTGCAGATCACGCCTACACTCGATTATGCCGCTGTCGCCGCGACGACGGAAGGATATCTTCCGGCAGACCTGCGCGACCTGGCGGACCGCGCCGTGCAGCAGGCGGCTATACGCTCCCTTTCGGAGCGGGCAGCGCCGGCTGCTCTCACCCTCACGCCCGAAGACTTCTCGACCGCACAGCAGGGCTTCGTCCCACTTTCGCTCCGCGACGTCAAGCTACAGAAGAGCGAGGTCCAGTGGGCCGATATCGGCGGTCTGGTCGAGGCGCGGAAGACTCTCCGGGAGACGCTCGAATGGCCGACCAAGTACGGAGCGATCTTTGCGAGCTGCCCGCTGCGGCTTCGATCTGGGTGCGTCTCTTGTCTTCTCCTCCTGTGGCACCTCATTGACGATCTATCCCTCGCCCAGAATCCTGTTGTACGGCTACCCCGGTTGCGGCAAGACGCTTCTCGCTTCCGCCGTCGCCAAGGAGTGCGGGCTCAATTTCATCTCTGTCAAGGGCCCTGAGATCCTCAACAAGTACATCGGCGCGAGTGAGAAGTCTGTGCGCGACTTGTTCGAACGGGCTCAGGCGGCAAAGCCGTGCATCCTCTTCTTCGACGAGTTCGACTCGATTGCGCCGAAGCGGTGCGTCTTTTCTTTGACTGTAATCTTATGGGACGCCTGTACTGACGCAAGCTGTGGTGTCGCGATAGCGGTCACGACTCGACCGGTGTCACGGATCGCGTGGTTAACCAGATGCTGACGCAGATGGACGGAGCCGAGGGTCTGGACGGTGTCTACGTCCTGGCAGCGACGAGGTGAGCTCATCATGCGAACATGCTCGTCTTACGAGGCTAACGACTCGCCGTTTGCAGTCGACCCGATCTAATCGACCCGGCCTTGCTGCGGCCCGGCCGTCTGGACAAGTCTGTCCTGTGCGACATGCCGTCCCGTTCGGATCGCATCGAAATCATGCAGTCAGCTGCGCGCAAGATCTCGCTCAAGTCTTCCGTCAACCTCGAGGCCTACGCCGAAGAGACGGCTGGATACTCTGGCGCCGACCTCCAGGCATTCGTCTACAACGCCCACCTCGACGCTATCCACGAGACGCTCACGTCCGCGGTCGACGCATCCGGTCAAGTCAGCTCGAGTACAGCTCAGGAGGAAGTGCAGTACGCCGTCGTCGGCGCAATTGAGGATGAGAAGGTCCTCAGCCGAGCCGAGCGTGCAGACATGGACAAGCGCGTACGTCAAGCAGTGCCCGCCCGGTACTGGAACCGGAGGCTGACCAGTTCCGTCCGTGCCTGCAGCTCGAGCAGATCCTCTCGGCGATGCGGGCATCGTCCGGCTCTCGGAAGCCGAAGCAGAGTAAAGGGTCTGCGATCGCGACTCCGGCAAGCAAGGAACCGGTGAGTGGCCTTGTCGTAGTCATTGACCGAAGCTACGACTGACTCATGAACCGCGGTAGACGTACGTGGAGGATCGTCATCTGCGCCAATCGTTGCAGTCCACCCGCCCTTCGGTGCCGGACGAAGAGCTTGTTCGATTGCGTCGCATGTGGGTCCCGCAATCTTCTCGCACTGTCACGTCACGTGAAGCTTATCATCTGGGCACGCAGCTACACCGAGTTCGTGTCGGGGCGAAGCGCAAACGGCCTTCCTTCTGGAGAAGCCAGCGGCGAGATTGGCGGTCGCGCGAGTCTGATGTAATGCAGCCCGAGGGGGAATCTCAACAGCTGAACATCCTACAACATGATCAGACGATGCAGTTACACTGGCCGAGAGATCTATTTGCTGATCACACCACTTCCGGCACTCCGTGGTTGGCGTTCTGGATCGTATCGTGCAGGCCCTCGAGAGCCGCTGCCACCGTCGGCTGGACGAAGTGATCTGGTACGCAGTGGAAGATCAGTCAAGCTGCTACCGAGTGCAGAACTTTCCGGTACCCACCTCCGCCGCTCTTCTCTATCACGCCAGCTTCTCGAAGCCGCGCAAGCACCTTCTGGTGACAGTTCGTCCAGTAGACCTGCAAGGGCCGCGCTGGGGTCAGCGTGGCCTTCCTCGTGACGAGGCACTCCCCTAAGATGTGACTGACCAAGACGCCGCGGAGCGAGTATGCCTCGATGAGCTCGAGCAAGATGACGAGCGCCGACGCGTCGACCTCGTTCACGTCGACGAGGTCAAAGATGATGACGCTCGCCTCTTCCCGCCGCGGCTGTTCGGCGGGGTGGTGCCTCCCGTGGCCGTAGCGCTCCAGCCGGCGAAGACGCTCCTTCATCGGCCCGGTGTTGGCAAAGGTCAAGGCGACGTCGCGGATCCGGACAATAAGGACGCCCGGGACTTCTTCGCCGAGGGCAGCAAAGAGGCCATCGTCGTTCTCGTCCTCGTCGAGCGGCTCGAAGGAGGCTGTATTGGGAACTCGGCCGAGGATCTTGATGCGCATCGCAGTCGAGTGCTTGATGCAGAGGACCATCGAGAGCGCGACCGAGACGGTGATGCCGACCTGCCCCTCGACTACAGATCAGCTTCTTGAGGGAGACATTGCGGGAAAGAATTCGGCCGACTGACCTCGACACTGATGAAGAGACTGAGGAAAAACGTCAAAAGCATGAGGGCGCCGTCGGTCCATGCCCGCATCCTCCAGAAGAACATGACGTCTTCCGGCGCCTCCTCGAGGATTGTAAAGACGACGACACAGACGATCGTCGCGAGGATGCATTTCGGCAGTGGCGAAAGGTACTGAAGGAGGAAGTAGGTGACGAGCATGACGAAAGTCCCCGTCAAGAGCGAGGCCATCTGGCTCGTGGCGCCGGTGGCGGCCGCGAGCCGGGAGCGCGTGATGGAGCCAAAACCCATGAGCGAACCGCGGCAGAGCGAGTTGCACAGGTTCGCAAAGCCGAGAGCGCACAGCTCGCGGTTCGGACTGATCGGGTAGTCGTACTTCGAAGCCTGTTCACCGAGGCCGGGTCAGCCTCTTTCGGTCTGAGTCGAACGACAGGGAGAGGACGGACCATGTCTTTCGCGGCGACGATAGAGTCCAGGAACCCGAGGACGGCGATCAGGCTCGACGTCCCGAGGCACTTGCGCGCCCAGTGCCGGCCGTGGTTCCACCCCCAGGACGGCAGCTTGACTTTGACAGCTCCTGCATCGACGTGTCCGAGAACCGCGACACCGGACTTGTTCCACTGAAAGAGGTGCGAACAGACTGCGCGAGCAGAATTAGCTCGGCGGACCTCGCAAGGGTTTCCGGGAAAGGAGTCGGGGAACGCACTGGTCGAGACGACGACGACCAGCAGCACTTGTGGCACATACTTGACGAATCTCCACATCCCTCGCTTCTCCGCGACGACCTTCTTGAGCAGGCGCGCCGAGACGAGCACCGCGAGCGCCACCATGCTGACCAGCAGGGTCAGGCGGTGGGTGTCGCCGAGGTGGCTGAACAGGTAGCCGACTTTCTGCTCAAAGGTCGACGAGGCGCCGTACTTGGCGGAGAGGCCGGCCTCGAGGCCGAGGATCGGGACGAGTTGCGCCGCAAAGATGGTGAAGGCGACGGCCGTCATGAAGCCACGCAGGAGGGCCTGCCGGGTTGCGAAAGTCAGCTTTACCGATACCTGCGAGGAACAGTCAGAGCTGCGCACCCGAGACAAGACGGCGTCGAGAAAGCCGAGGCGGAAGAAGCCGAGCCTGAGTGCGCGAGACAGTGATCAGTCTTGGTGCGACTCGCGAATCCTGATCGCAAGCGAAGGAACGCACAGAAAGGTGACGAGACCGCTCTGAAAAGTGATCAACGAAACGATGCCGGCGACGAAGCGCGCCTTGTTGTGGTCCGACATCTTGCCGTGCGCATGTTCCTCCTCTTCGATGAAGCGCGCAACCGTCTCGCCGGTGAGGAGCGACAGCGCAGCTTCTGGTCCGACCGAAAGCTGTCGACAGGTCCCGAGGACAGAGTAGATCATGGCGGGGACCGATGCGCCGAAGAGGCCGCTGACCGGGTTCGCGTGGACGAGGCTCGTCGCGTAGGACATGGCCTGCGGCGCGATGACCGACGTCATAGTGAGGGCCGCCACGACGTCTCCGGCAAAGTTCCGGAGCGAGTATTGCGGTAGCCATTGGAGGACCTGCTCCGGGGAGGGGTTCAGTCCTGACCGGGCGCTTGACGGTTCCGTCGCCGGAAACTCACGGGGATATAGTATGTCGCGCGGAGACTGAGGACCTGCCACGGCGTGCGGTTTAGTTCTTGTTCTTCGCGCTTCTGCAACTGTTCGGCGGCGCGGGATAGCCGGGCGGGGAGCGAGGCGATGGCGACCTCTTGCCGACTCTGAGGAGTACCTCCCGTTCCCGCAACGCCCGTCCGAAGGTCCTTTGGTGTCGTGGATCCGCTCGCGCTCGGCGTTCTGCGCGTGGATTGGGCTGCTCGTGCCGTTAAGGAGCCAGATGGCGCGGAAACGGGCAGCGAGCGGGCTTTGCGCTGCTGCGTCTGCGCGCGAGCGGCCGGATCGAGGAGCGGACTCCGCTCTGTCGAGCTGCTGCCGTTCGCAGGCTCGCCTCCGGTCGACGCAGCAGGCATGGCGCGAGTCTATGGCGCTGTCCGGAGGCTGTAGCGGCGACGGCGGCGGCGATAGGGCGGGACAAGGCGAGTCTCCCAAAATCGGACCGAGTGGGGAGAACGCCCAAGGCAGCCAGTGCACGCGCCGCAGGACGGCTTGTACAGTCGAGGACCGCGCTATCGTACGCGTTTACGGCACTGTGCAGCTCGGCCTTGCGCTTTGGGCACAGAGAGTTAGTCGTGGTCGCTATCACTTCGAATAATCAGAAAGGCAGCTCGCACCGCTCGACCCCGATCGAGTCGGCGGCTGTCTAGAGTATTCTTCTATCGTTTTGGATGGTACGTCGTCCGAGTAGACAAGCTCCGCGCTGCGAATTGACGGACTCTGTCGAGTCTGCGCCGATTGGACGGACGCACAATCAAGCGGCGCTCGTGCCCAGCCGCCGTCTAGCGCTCACTGCGCCGCCCTGCGCAGGCCGTGACTGCCGCACACAGGCTCAGATACCCGCTCAGCTGCCGCTAGCGTCGACGTGGACCCGCCGCGGGGCTTGTCGGCCGTGTTTGCGCCGCCTGTCGCCGCCGTCCCAATCACCGCGGACTGGACCCGCTCAACGCCACAGCGCACGCACACAGACACGCCAGGACTCGCCGTTGACGCAGGGAACGCACAGGCGTCCAGTGAGGCGGCCCACAGCACCCGCTTGCAGGCATGAGCAAGTCGCCCAAGGCCCTCCTGCCGTCGCGCCTCTCCCTCGCGAGCCTCTCGCGCGCCCTCCCCGGCTCCTCCGCAGCCGTACAGGGCCACGCCGTCGCTTTCACTTCAACAGGACGTCGTGCGAGCGCCGAGACGGCCGGCAGGGGGACCCGCAATGCCTGCATCGTCGTTCGCCAGCGTCGCCCCGCGTCATCTCTCGCCGAGCGTTCGCCGTCGCAAAGCACCACAGGGGCCGAGGCAGCGGCCGGCCGTCAGATCACTCCGTCGGCTAGCGGAGCCTACCGTGCCGGATATGCGACCGCGAGCGGTTCGGGAGCGCTCCTCCGGCGAGCTCACACCGTTGCCGGTCCGTCGTCCGCGACGGTGACCAGGTCCAGGTCCGCCAATGGGTTCCTCGATCCAGGCACGTCGTATGCCGTCGCCGGGCCATCGTCGGGTGCACGATACTTCCACTCGTCGCGATGCCCCCGCCATCAACAGGCCGTCTCGCCGGCGTCCGGCGGGATCACACCCCCACCTGGCCCGGGCAGCGCCGGTAGTGGCGGCCACTCTGGCCACGGCAGCTCGTCCGTCGACGGATCATTCCACCCCAAGCACCACTCGTCGCTGCCCCTATCATCGCACGACGGACCGCTCTTGCCCGGGGCCGTCGCGCCCGGGTCAGGATCCGGCACTTCGCTGCCGACCACCCTCGACCCCTCTTCATCCAAATCTCCCGCGTCGTCCTCGCAGACCGCGCAGCACAACGCGCCCTCGACCGCCGTACCGGCAACGCTCTTCTCTCACCCGCCACCGGCCTCGCTCCCGTCGCACGCGCTCCCCGCCTTCTTCGGGTCCGCCCTGAACATCGCCCGCCGGAGCAACCTTGTCTTCCGCAACGGAGCGTACGGCATCCCCAAAACCGACTATCATCGGGCTCGGAGCTCGGTCAAGGGCAAGGAGAAGGCAGTCCCGCCTGTCGACGAGTCGGAGCACGACTTGAGCGTCGGCGTCGGGGAAGATTCAGTGCGTTTCCGCCTTGTCGGAGCCTGTCACTCTCGCTGACTCATTCTCTGCGCCTCCATCAGTATTTCCTGCGGCCAGACTCGCTGGGCGTTGCAGATGGAGTTGGAGGCTGGTCGGGTCATGCCGGGGCCAACTCGGCACGCTGGGCTCGAAAGTTCATGCACCGTGCGTTCACCGCCTACAGACAAGTGCTCCACAAACTAACAACACATGCTTCTGTCTCTATAGACTGCTCAGCAGAGCTCGCGCGGTACGAGAACGTCGACGACGAGATGTTCTTGCACTATTACGACGTCGACCCCGTCGAGGTGATGCAGCGCGCATACGAGAAGACCCTGTCCGAATGCAAAGAAGAGGTGCGCCGCTTCGGCTTCTCGCCGAGAACTGCCGGGACCGGGGAGACTCGGCTTCGGGTGGGAACGAGATGCTGACTTCGGCATGCCGACGCAGGGCACGATCGGCTCCTCCACCGCTCTGCTCGCGGTACTCCGGAACGACGAGCTCCGGCTGGCGAATCTCGGCGACTGCTCTTGCTGCATAATCCGCGGAGACGAGTATATTTTCCGGACCGAGGAGCAGCAGCACCGGTTCAACTACCCGTTCCAGGCCGGGACGAACGCGAAGGATACGCCGATCAAGGACGCGCAAAAATTCGCCGTCCAAGTGCGCAAGGACGACATTGTCATCTTGGCGAGCGACGGATTGGTCGACAATGTCTTTTCGGACGACATGCTCGAAGAGGTGTTGCGCTTTGTCGGGTCGCCGACTCCGGCCTCGGCTCCGCCCTCGTCGCCCGAACCCGACTCGACCAAGGCGAGTTTCACCCTGCGGCGCTTCTCGCCCCAAGCGGTGTCCGAGGCGTTGTGTCACCGCGCCAAGAGCGTGTACGAGGACCAGAGGGCGGTCGCGAGTCCGTTCCAGCAGCGCGCGATGGAGGAGGGGATCCACTACGCCGGTGGCAAGATTGACGATATCAGTTGCCTCGTCGGCGTCGTCGGCGAGCTCGAAGCGAGTCCGGTCAGTCAGCGTGTGTTCTCTTCAGTGACCCGTCCAACGGGAGTTCTGACCGGGATCATACCTTGGAAACAGAATCGTCGCGATGTGGCGTAATACGATCCGCCCCTTCCTTCTGCCTTTTCGATTTTCTCCTGCGGCCCGTCGTGCCATCCTTGCCCTCTCACGACTTCCATGCGTACCCTTTTCCCTTCGCTCTTGTGCTTCATATAGACGTTTTGCTCGCTCAGTCGTTTCTGTTGTCTTGTCGGTTCCAACCCCGTTCTTCCTTCCTCCTCGCTCACGGTACATCAGGCCGGATCTGTAAAATACAGTCTTGCATCCCATGCCCTGTCAAGTGTGTAAGGCGGCGAGTGTCTCCAGCCGACTTTCTACAGCAAGACGGGCGACCGCAGCAGCGCTTGGCGACGGCGGCCGATCGGAACTTGGGGAGGCTGAGATGCGGTTTGCCCCTCCACCGCGCCACCTTCTCACCACCGGTCTCGCTCACGAACAATGCGTACCACTACATATGCAGCACCACAGTGCCGGGACATCCCCCATTCGTAGCGCGCCGCGTCGGGAGGGATGTCCCACATTCGGCTCGCGGACCCGAAGTGGGGCTGCTTCCCCAGATGGACGTCTTGCCGCCCCCCGCTCCGCCTTCTTGTGCCGAACGAGACCGCCTCGTGCGTCCTTCGATCCACACGGGACGCTACGCCTCTCTGCCTCCTTTCCCTCCCTCACCCAGCCTCTCCGCTCCCTCCGCCTCCGCTTCGATGGCTCCCTCTGTCGACTCGCTTGCCAACTCGGTCGCCAACACCGTCTCGAACGGCCTGAACGCAGCCGCTTCGAACGGTCACGCCCTCAAGAACAGGGTTTCCTCCGCGGCCGGATCCCTCCTGCCTACGACTGAGACCGTCCAGCGGGACCTTGTCGAGCGTATCCTCGCAGACTCGAGCGCCCACGACGAGATCCACCTCGACGGCTACACCCTCTCACTCGGCGACATCGTCGGCGCAGCGCGATACGATCGGACCGTCAAGGTCGCCGACCGCCCGGATATCCGCGAGAAGCTCGACGCTAGCGTCAACTTCCTCCGCACGCAGTACGTCGGAAACGATCTCCCTCGCGCCGGGCGGCCTTCTCAACGGAGGCCTCCACCGGTTTATCGCGAGTGATGACCATTCTCCCGATCTGACGCTCTTTTCTTCCCCCTCAACAGACTCGAGAACAGTGTCTATGGTGTCACGACTGGCTTCGGCGGCTCTGCAGACACCCGCACGGAGGACGCGACTGCGCTGCAGAAGGCGTGCGTTCAGCTCTTTTCGCGCTTGCCCTTTGGTGCCCGAACGACCGCCTGACACTATCTCTGATCCCACAGTCTCCTGGAGCACCAGCTCTGCGGTGTCCTGCCGACTTCCTTCGATGGATTCGCACTCGGCCGTGGTCTTGAGAACACGCTTCCGCTCGAGGTCGTTCGCGGTGCGATGACGATCCGCGTCAACTCGCTCACGCGCGGCCACTCGGCCGTCCGGGTCAGTGTCCTCGAGGCTCTGACCGACTTCCTCAACCACGGCATCACCCCGATCGTGCCGCTGCGCGGCACCATCTCGGCGTCCGGCGACCTGTCCCCGCTCTCGTACATCGCCGCCTCGCTCACCGGCCACCCGGACTCGAAGGTCCACCTCGATGGCAAGATCATGTCTGCCCAGGAGGCGATCGCGCTCAAGGGCTTGAAGCCCGTCGTGCTCGGCCCGAAGGAGGGTCTCGGTCTCGTCAACGGCACCGCCGTCTCCGCCTCGATGGCGACCCTCGCCCTCAGCGACGCCCACGTCCTCTCGCTCCTTGCTCAGGCGACCACGGCCCTCACCGTCGAGGCGATGGTCGGTCACGCCGGCTCGTTCCACCCCTTCCTGCACGACGTCACCCGCCCGCACCCGACCCAGATCGAGGTCGCGCGCAACATCCGCACGCTGCTCGAGGGCAGTCACTATGCCGTCCACCGCGAGGAGGACGTCAAGGTCAAGGAAGACGAGGGTATCCTCCGCCAGGACCGCTACCCGCTGCGCTGCTCCCCTCAGGTGTGTTCCGAGCCGCGAGCATGAGTGTCTGACTCCTCTGACCCTTCTTGATCCGCAGTGGCTCGGCCCGCTTGTCAGCGACATGATCCACGCGCACTCGGTCCTTTCGCTCGAGGCCGGCCAATCGACGACCGACAACCCGCTCATCGACCTCGACAACAAGATGACCCACCACGGCGGCGCTTTCATGGCCAGCAGCGTCGGCAACACTATGGAGAAGACCCGGTGCGTCTCTTGTCTCCGTGTACGCGCCGCTGGAACGAAAGGCTGACCGGTGAACAACAACTCGCAGCCTCGCCCTTGCGCTCATGGGCAAGGTCTCCTTCACCCAGCTCACCGAGATGCTCAACGCTGGCATGAACCGCGCTCTTCCGTCGTGCCTCGCCGCGGAGGACCCGTCTCTCAACTACCACGCCAAGGGTCTCGACATTGCCGCCGCCGCCTACACCTCCGAGGTCAGTCTCCGAGATGTACCACCACCGAAGCGACGATCCTGACTACCCTTTCCCCTTGCGCAGCTCGGCCACCTGGCCAACCCGGTCTCTACGCACGTCCAGCCGGCCGAGATGGGCAACCAGGCCATCAACTCGCTCGCGCTCATCTCGGCTCGCCGCACGACCGAGGCGAACGACGTCCTCACCCTGCTCCTCGCGACCCACCTGTACTGCGCGCTGCAGGCCGTCGACCTTCGCGCGATGGAGTTTGAGCACACGGCGCAATTCCAGCCGCTCGTTTCCGACCTGCTCCAGGAGCACTTCAAGTCGCTGGCGACGCCGGAGCTCGAGGTCAAGGTCCGCAAGGCGATCGAGAAGCGCCTGCAGCAGAACAACTCGTACGACCTCGAGCAGCGGTGGCACGACACGTTCTCGGTCGCGATGGGCACCGTCGTCGAGACCCTCGGCGGGCAGGACGTCTCGCTCGCGAGCCTGAACGCCTGGAAGGTCGTGTGCGCTGAGAAGGCCATCGCGATCACCCGTTCGGTCCGCGACTCGTTCTGGACGACGCCATCGGCGCAGTCGCCGACGCTCAAGTACCTCTCGCCGCGCACGCGCTTGATGTACTCGTTCGTCCGCGAGGAGGTCGGCGTCAAGGCTCGCCGCGGTGACGTCTACCTCGGCAAGCAGGAGCCGATGGTCGGTTCGAACGTCAGCCGCATCTACGAGGCGATCAAGACGGGCAAGATTGCGCCCGTCCTCGTCAAGATGCTTGCCTGAACGCTTCACCCGGTTTGAGCTTACCCCAGTCGTGGCCCTTTCGCATCTTCCCTCCTTTCTCCTTCCTTGAGCCTGTATACATTTTGCTCCCTCGCCCGCTCTATATACCGTCGACGTAGACTTTGTTGGATTAAGTTGCACCTCCGTAATGCACATTGCGAACACACCATCAAGGGACTAGTCCGGGGTTTCGGACTCGGACTCGAGAATCTGTGGTGGCGGACTTGGGGCGATTTGCAGCTGGCTCAGTGGGTTTATACGCTCGTGCGCCCAGGCGATCTCCGCTTGACGAGGCGAGTCGTCTCGATGCCAGCAGCTATTCTCCCTGTCATAGCTGTCCTCCCTTTATAGAACTCGCTGCGAGTACGATTTCCAATCGCGTGCCGCGGCCGGTGACGAAAAAGTGATCGACGACGAGGTGGGCCCAGCTGTACGCCCTCCCGAGCAGCAGTGCGCGCTGGCTGCTATACTCAACATGGGCCTCTTACGCAAGCTCACGAATCGGCGAGCGTCCCAGACGCCGAGCAAGGCGAGCAGCACGGCTTCGTCCCCCGCCGCTTCCCCGACGTCCGCCAGCAGTCCTCGGTGAGTGTTTCCCGGTCCTCAGCGCTCTCTGGACGGCCCTGAGCTGATACTGGACAGCTTTGTACAGCTCTCCTCACAGCTCCTCCCGCTCAGAGCGGCCGAGCGCGTCCAGGAAAGCTTCGACCTCGTCGGGGCTCCCCACCTTTGTCCAGGCGCAGCATGAGGCCGAGCCGACGCCGGCTGTCCCTACGCTACAGACACCTGTTCCGCCTCGAGCGCGATTAACATCTGTCACGTCTTCGACTCTCATCGACGATGCGGGCGAAGAGGAGGATGGATTCGTCACTGCTTCCGAGGGCGAAGACGAGTCGGACGACCTGCCGACACCGTCGAGCGCGGACTCGCCAAAGGCAGACGATCTTGAAGCAGCACACCTCCTGCCCGAATCTCTGAAACCGGTCGAGGGCGTCGAAGCTGCTGCACCCGTGGACGCCACGCCGGCCAAGATCTCGCCGAGACGTCCACTTGGAAAAGCACCGTCAGAATTGACGGCTACAGACGTCGCGGTAACGCCGGAGGAGCTCCGCGAGGATGTAAAAATCGTCTGGGAGGCCTTGTGCGTAAGGGCTAGCTCGAATGGTTGCGAGCACGAGCTGACGTCGGTCCTTTCCCCCCCTTCAAGGAGCTTGTTCCTGTCGTCTCGGATGAAAGAAGCGGAAGAGATTTGCTTGACCGGCTCGGATCATCGCCTGTACTTTGCCGTCGGATACGCCTTAATCCAGGCGATAAAATCGATGGCTACCTTTGAGCCGAACGACCTGGAGGACGCGATCGAGTGCTGCCGAAACACGATCTCGATCGCTCAGCTCCTGCGGAAGCACGACTACGGCCTCCTTGCGAGGGTCGGCAGCATTGCCAAGGGCTCGGCTTCGGTCGCCAGCGTTCGGTCGATGACCCCCGTACAACGCCACGCCGAGCTCGTCTACGCGGAGTGCACTTTGCTAAAGGCGAGGGTCCCCCGGTGACCCTTTCTTCCGGTGATTTGGCCGTTGACCGTGCTCTATGATGCAGGCCGTGCTATCGATGGCTTACGCGGGCGACTTCGTCGCATTCCTGAAGGAGGCGCTCAACATGCGATCTGCCTATTCGACCTATCGCACGCTCGAGCAATACATCGAGTCCGAAGACGACGCTTGGGGCGACGAAGATCCCAAGGTAGACCGCGACTTCCGCTCGGGCGTCAACCTCGGGAACGGCATGATCAGCTTGATCCTCTCGCTGTTGCCGTCGACGGTTCTCAAGATCATGGACGTGATCGGCTTCTCCGGCGACCGCGACGTCGCGTTACGCACGCTCATGAAGCCAGGAGGGTGGGCTGACTCTGGAGCGGAGCCGGCCACTACGAAGGAGAAACAGGGCATCCGGCGACCGAGTGAGTCTACCCCTAGCGCCAGCCTTTCTTGCTCGACCCTCGGCGTTGAAACTTGGCATCCTCCACAGTCGCCGACCTGACGCTGCTTATGTATCATCTGGTGATTGCAAACTATCTGCCGTACGTGGTACCGCTCGCTGTCCTTCACGAGGGAGGATCTCATGCCGCCGTGCGTCCGCAGCGTCGGCGGAGTCGACATCGAGGCAGCCTCGCGCATTCTCAAATACAATCTCGCACAATATCCGAACGGGTCAGCTCTCTATAGAAGCCGTGTGAGCCTCGAAAACGTGCTGATCCCGCCGGTCGCGCAGCATCTTTTTCCTGTACTACGCCGGTCGACTCAAGTCGACCCAGACGCTGTTGGAAGAAGCGACCACATGCTTCGAACGAGCAATAGATGCGCAGCGCGAGTACAAGCAGCTCGGTCATATCTGTTATTGGTACGCTCCCTCCCAGCATCATTCCGTTCCCTCGGACTCCGTTGACTTCGGTGCTGGCAAACAGGGACCTCGGGCTCGCGGCGCTAACGCAAGGCGACTGGGCGCGCGGCTACGAGTATTTCGGCAAACTCGAGTCCGAGTCGAACTGGTCCAAGGTGAGGCCGGCGGTCGCGTCCTCGCCGAAGGTGGTTGTTGACGACACTCCCATGGGTCCCAGGCCATCTATACATATGCGAAGGCGATCATGCTGTACGAGCAGCTGGTCGACCCCGAATCTCTCTCGCACACCATGCACGAGGTCCCTCGCCTGCTCCAGCGGATCGCCGGCAAATCCATCCCGCTGGAAAAGTTCGTCTCTAGGCGCGCGCGCAAGTTCATCGCCCAGGACAACCGCCTCCTCCTCGCAGGCCTGGATCTCGCCTACGTTCTGAACTGCTTCGGGCTGTGCCCTGGGTTCGTTCTGCACGACGTGCATCTGAAGCGGGTTGATGAGGTTTTGGCCGTGCTGGCGGCGGTGGAGGACCCGTCCGCCTACGGGCAAGGGAACGGCGAGTACTGGGACGGTACGTCCACTTCAGCTCCGTCTCGGTGTGCTCGCAGCAGCTGACGATGGGCGGACGCAATCACGCTCTCAGACTTCTGCCTGGCCCACATGCTCAGGGGCGTGATCTACCGGGTCATGGCGCATCCCGAGCCTTACGTCGTCGTGCGGCCCCCGGAGCCACCAGTCCCGACCGATATCGCGGATAGTGAAGCCGCGCGCTCCTTCCAGTCCGTCTTCCCTACCTCGATCCGTCTCGTGTGGCAATTCGGCTGACGCTTGACTTGACGCTCGCGCCAGGCTCGTGCTGTCCCGCGCTCGAGACATTCAGCACGATCACCACCTCGTGTGGTTCACTCGTGAGGATAGTAGACGCGTCTGGTGACCGAAAGCCGCCGCTGACGCCCGATTGAGCAGACTACGAACTCGGCCGATTGCACCACGCGCAGGGTCACTGGAACTTGGCGCGCGACGAGTACGAGCTCGTGCTTTCGGGCAAGAATATCGAGACGAGCACGAAGAAAGGCAAGGGCAAGGTGACGCTGCAGGTGCGTCGTTGGCACAACCGGCGCTTCCCAGCGAAGGAAGGCCCGTCCTGATCAGTTCTCTACCTCCCGACACCAGAACATGGCCGTTCTCCGCAGCAACGCCGGCTTGCAGCTCCTGAGGGAACAAGGGCATTGAAGGGAGCTCCGGTTTCAGGACTTGTTCCCTTCGCCTCTCGCCTCGCGCGTGTACCCAATCCGCGCGTCGCCCTCCGGATGCCGCCGCTGACCGGAGTGGCGTTCGCCGCCGACTTTCTCCGACGTGTAGAGGACCCGCTGTTGTTGCCATCTGAGCTGCCTATGATCGTTCCCGAGCGTGTGCAGCCCCTGCCTGCGGCTGTGACGTGAGAGCGACTTTGGCCGAGGCGGTGCCGGGGCGGGCGTGTTGGTCGAGCGTCGCCCGGGGCCCGGCGCCCGGCGACGTGCTTTTTCCTTTTCCTCACCTCGGTCAATTCCCCTCTCCACCCCCTCTTGTAAGCCTGCACGCCCTGCGGTAACCTCACATGAGCTTCTGCTGACGCCCTGTGCCGTCGCTGTCCGCTCGCGCCGGGTAGTCGCTATGTTCGCCGCTGCCCGTGTCGGTCTCCGTGCCACCGCCCCCGTCTCGCGCCGCCACGCCTCGACCCAGGCTGGCCAGGCTGCCAAGAAGACGTGCGTCTGCGATACTCTGGCGCTACTGCGGTGCCGCAGGGACGCGCGCTGACTGTGTCTTGCCACCTCGCCACCCCGCACCCGCCTCGTCCCCCTCGCCCACGGTTGATCGACCGCGCCGCGTCTTCTTCTTCCCCCGGCCGCTGCAGTCTCTGGCAAACGTGGTACGAGCCGGCCGCGCTCCCCATCTTTGCCGTCGTCGGTGCCGGTGCGTGCTCTTCTTCTCGGCAGGCTGCGGGCGCGGGAGACCAGGCGGCCACGCTGCATTCCGGCTCGCCGGCTCCCAACCCCCGCGCCTGCCTTTCTTTGCGAGCGCTTGGGTCGACGTGCAGCTGACCAACACATCTTTTCTCTTTCTGCTCGTCCCAGCTTGCTTCGGCGCCGGCTGGTGTGAGTTTCAAGACTGGACTGCCCCGTGTGACATCAGACCCGCTGACCGGTCTCCTCCCCTTTCGACAGACCTCACCCGTCTCGCTCGCCACGGCGACGTTATCTGGGATCGGCGAGGAAACCCCACTGTGCGTCCTTTCAGACCTGCATTTCGCGTGGTCTGATATCTCAGGAGGAGAAGATACTGACTTTTGTGGCCTCTCCCGCCCACCTCTCTCCACAGCCCTGGAACAACATCGAGCAGGGTACCCTGACGAAGATGTACACGACCCAGCCGGAGGCCTTTGACAAGGTCTACAAGCGCGACCGCCTCTAAGCGGTTTTGTCCCTCCTCCCCTAGCGCTTCTGTAGAATAGACTCCTTCGGCTGGGCCATCGAGGCGGGCGTGTGACTTGTTCCCCCCTCGGCGGGCCGTGGCATTGCATAGATCATCTCCCTAATATCCTTCGTTCAAGTTTTCAAGCCGGGAATTGAATGACGTCTCGAGAGCACGCTTGCAGGCAGACCGCGGTGTTCGACCTTTTGCTGCTAAAGTCGTCGTCCCACCTTCACGCTGCCCGTGAGCGCTTGATAGAGCGCGGTGCATTGTACAAGCCATGTAAAGCTATCGGACGGGCCGAGCTCAGCCAGGACGAAGCCCACGTCCTTGATGTTGAATCCGGCGTTTCCCCCTCTTTGCCGCGCGCGCTGCTTATCTTGCGCGGGTCTAGACCGGCAGCGCGGTCACCACGCGGCGGCCGGCGACGAGAGCGATCCGGCCGTGAGCCGCGATCTTTGCGCGTGTGCAATCCTCCTCCTTACTGCTATAAGGACTGCACCTAGATGGTCCGCCTCGGAAGCTCGCTTGCACTGCTTGCGGCCTCCGCCCTGCCGCTCGCTCAGGCTGGCCCCATCAGCGCGCTGTACTCGACCGGCGACTCGGTCGTTCGCTACGGACTCCGGAACTTCCTCCGCCTCAACGAGACGCAGATTGACCGCGTTCTGAGGAACGAGAATACGCCGATCGATCCGCACCCGTTTGCGCGTGCGTACGAGTCTGTGCGGTCGAGCGAAGCGGGCAAAAGAGCTGATCGCCCCTCGGGGCGTGTGGGGGACTCAACCTGCAGGCGATTTGACCGACGAGGACTATGAAACGATCTTGGCGACGGGCACGGACAATGCCTTTGCGCCAGTGCTGCCCAGCGACGACGTCTGGGTTATCACCGTGTTCGGAACCGACCCGTGAGTTCTTCCCCTCTGTCGTGATCGACTTAAACCGCGCGGCTGACTCTAACGTACACTCGACCAGGGTCTCGAAGCCGTACTTGGAAGCGATGAACAATGTCTCTCTGCGGCATTCGCACGAGGCGGGCGGCTCGCTGCCCGCGAAACTGCACTTTGCCCGGCTGAAGTATGCGCGCGAGACCGTCTTGACGACCCGCTTCTGGCTGTGGAGGTACGTGCAGACCGCCTACGCACTCGGTATAGCTGATCGAGCACATCTGACGCGAGTTATACGCGCAGAACACCCGTGATCGTCATCGGAACCGACGGGATGCGCACGCTGAGATTCCTCCAACCCGGCCACGTCCGCCCGGACGTGGAGGAGCTCGTCGAGCTCTTCAGCAAGCCGCAAGTCTGGCAGCAGCTGCCGCCGTGGACTGGCATGCTGGCTCCGGGCGGTTTCCTGTGAGTTGTTTCAGCCGCTGGGATCGGCAAGGATTTCTCGAACTGACATTCCGGATGCCCCTCTACAGCGAGCCCTACATTCTTCGGTTGGCACTCATCTGGGCGCGCATCCATAAGGTGTCGTCCAAGCTCCCCAGCATGGTTCTCCTGGCCTTTTCCGGCTTCATCATGAACTTTGCCGTGTCTTGGGTCAGTGCGGTCTCTTTGCAGGGGGGCCTGGAAATCGAAGTGCTTACTCTATGGAGTCCGTGCAGTTCCACAAGAATGACGATCAGCTGCAGAAGAACTTTGCCAAGCGGGCGGCCGAAGAGCGGAACAAGAAGGCCGCAGAAGGGTGCGTGTCCTTTTGTCCATCTGCTTCGCCGACCCATGCTAACTCTCCGACGCCTCCAGCACCAAGTCTGACCAGGTCACGGCAAGCTCTTCTGCGACTCCGGCCAAGTCTGCCGGGCGGCGGAAGTGAAGACGCCGACTCGACTCGGCGTCTCTCGCAGCAATTTCGTTTGGGGGTTTTCGGTTGGATCCGAGGTTTCGCATCGCATTAAGACGGGCAGAGATACGAGGAAATGTAACATTGGGTTTCACTGCACGCAGCTCCGAGATCGAGAGACCTGCTCCCATGTCCTGACCGGGTCTGGGATCGAAAAGGCTGCTCCCCTGATAGAAAGAAAAAAAGCGAGGAGGTCCAACAGCATCCGATACGCATGATCCATCTACGAAGGCGCTTGCAGACGAAATATCCGAAGTGTTCGGTCGCGTGGCATAAGCGGCATGCGCGCTTTCGGCGGCCGGGCGGCCGAGCGAACGCCGAAGATCAGCGTGACAAGGCGGCGCCGGCTCTTGCGCGACGGCCACGGCTCGAGAGCGCTCGCTGCCAAACTCAGTGCACTGTCTAGGAGCCTGCGGGGCCATCAGTCGCTGCGCCTGGCTCGGTCCGGGCTGCTGGGTCCGGCAGGATGGCGAGTTGGGTCGCCAAGGTCCGTCATGTCCTCCCGGCCTGCCGACCATACAGCCCTCGGCGCCCACAGCGCCCCCTACAGCCCCGCTGACGAGCTCATAAGCGTTGCAACAGGCTGTGCAGTACTACAAGGATATCAACCCGGCGACGCTGACGGGCGCGATCGATGTCATTGTCGTCGAGCGCCCCACCGAGTCGGGCCAGGTCGAACTCGCTTGCTCGCCCTTCCACGTACGCTTCGGCAAACTGAGCGTGCTAAGACCGGTCGACAAGAAGGTGCGCGCCGTAGCCTCGCCCTCTGGGAGGACCTGCGAGACTGAATCCCCCAAAACCCGTCGACAGGTTCGGATCGCAGTCAACGATGAGCGGATCCCGTTCTACATGAAGGTCGGCGAGACGGGCGAGGCGTTCTTCGTCTTTGAGACCGACAGCGACGTCCCCGCCGACATGCAGACCAGTCCGCTGTCCGGCCCGCTCTCGGACGATGGCCGGAGCGACGCAGGCGTGAGTCGAGCCAGGTCCCAATCGCTCGCAATTGGCGCTTGGATCGCTGACTCTGCCTCGACAACGGATACAGGAGGTCGAGCCGCTCGACCTGGACGCTCCAGCCATGAGCGATGGCGAGGAGGACGAGGGCTCGCGAAGAGACACGGACGCCGACGAGGATGGCGAGTCACCTTGTCGCAGTCAGCGAAAGCGGCTTCGGGACTGACCTTGCCCACCGCCACGCAGTCCCTGAGATTCCAGCAATAGCTGATCCTATTCCTACGAGCCCGACTCCGGCCTCGACCTCCTTCGCGGATGCATCGCCGGCAGCCACATCGCGGTCGATCCCTAGCCCGCCCGTTGGCGCCCATCGAGCACTGCCGAGGGCTCGTTCAGAATCTCCAACCCCCGAGTCCAAAGGCCTTTCAGCGAAACCCGCCTCATCTCGGGGCTCTCGTGCAGACGACCATGAAGCGGAAGACGAGGGTCATCACATCCTGGGGCGGCACGTGCCCTCGCCCATCTCGAACGCCGCTGCTCAGATTGCCGCGACGGGTGCTGCCGCCATCCGCAAACCGGTGCAGGAGGCTCACGACTCGCACCTCAAGCATCGCGTCCGAGGAGAAGCCGGCTCTCCCGGCCGCAGCTCGAAGCGCGGCTCCATGTCCGAGTACGGCCTGAAGGGCGGCCGGGCGGACATTGGTCAACCGGACGGCGACCTTCGAGACGACCTGGCGGGCATCTCGCTTGACGATCCCGCCGCGAACGGGACCGAAGAGACGGGCGACGCCGTCATCGCTGCCGCGCGCGAACACAACGCCGATGTCTCGGCGCTGCTCGGCGGCAAGGACGGCTTAGGCCACCCCGTCGCTGCGGACGGTACGATCGACCGCGAGCACGACTTCTCGCTGGAACACCAGCCGACGGGTCAGCTGCGGCTCGAGACGGACGGCGTGGCTCGGGATGCGAGGACCCAGCGGCTCAGCTCGGCTCCGGAGGATACGGGGGCGCTCATGCTCGATATGAGCGGGTACAAGGTCGAGGACGAGAAGGACGAGATGCGGGCCAAGTCGAAGCGGGCGGAGCAGGAGCTGGAAGGGGACGTCTCGCGGATGGGGATTGACGAGAGTGCGTGCTGTGCCGGACTTGCCGCGACTCTCCAAGGTGCGCTACTGACGTCCCGCATCTTCACGAACAGAGGCAGAGAAGGAGATTGTCGCCTTCACGCAGGCCCTCCTGCAGTCGACCGACCCGACGACCCTGCACAGCTTCTTTGACGGAACGGACGAGCTCTCCCGGGGCATGTCGTCGCTCGCCCCGCTCGACCTTGCCGACACCACGCAGACTGCGAGCGCTGTGGAAGCTGACGGCGGCGCAGAGCCGCCACGACGCAGCGCGCGCGCCTCGTCCCCTGGAAGGCCCGTCTCCATTCTCGACTTGCAGTCGCTGCACGCCGAGGCAGAGGGCGTTCCCGCGCCGGACGACGGCGTCTACCAGGCGACGCCGATGCAGTTCTCGCTCAAGTCGGGAGGGACTGTCTTTGTCTTTGAGCTCAGTCTCTGCGGGAGTGACGGCCTCGAGCATCTCAGCAAGGTACGGACTTACTGCTCTCTCTTTCGGCAGAATACCTCATTCTTACCCACCCGCGCGTCTCGAAACAGGCCGCCGCAGAACGACTCTTTGCGGATCACCAAGTCAGCTTCAACAACTTCCTCGAGCAGGACGCCATCCCGGAAAACCCGGATCTTGTTGTCAAGTTCTCCGGGAGGTACCTGACGTGGGACAATGCCTCGCCCGTTCTCGCCTCGTTGGCGATATACCGCAAATCCCTCGTCGTCCGACCGGAGCACCACAAGCCTTTACCACGAGACGAATCCGGTGGTGACACGGCAAAGAGACACCGCCGCGGATGGAGTTTATGGTGGGGACGCGGTCGCTCTGCGCCGCCTCCGGACGTCGCTTCGACGTCGAGCCTCCCGACCGAGGAGACGAGCTCAGTCGCGACTCCGCCGACGAGTGTACCGGCGTCGCCGAGGTCCTTGCCGGAAGACGCGATCAGCCCGCCGGTCGCGCCGGTGGCGGACGACGACTTTCCCGCGGAGGACAATACGAAGCACTACGCGAAGACCTTGCGTCTGACTTCGGACCAGCTGGTGAGTCTGAGCGAGTGCAACTCGCTGAGCGAACTTGCACTGATGCTCGGTCCTTGCTCCTCTAGAAAACGCTCGGTCTTAAGAAAGGCATGAACACGGTTTCGTTCTCGGTCCGGTCCTCGTACTCCGGCTACGCGACCTGCACGTCCCGGATTTTCCTGTGGGAGGCCGACTTCCAGGTCGTCATCTCGGACATCGACGGGACGATCACCAAGTGAGAGAATCCCAAGTAATCCAACCTCGCATGACGCCGACTGACCACTTCTCGTTCAGATCCGACGCTTTGGGCCATGTCTTCACCATGATCGGGCGCGATTGGACGCATCTCGGCGTTGCCAAGCTGTACACCGACATCAGCCGCAACGGGTACAAGCTCATGTACCTTACCTCTCGTGCGGTCGGGCAGGCCGACACGACGCGCGAGTACCTGAAGGGGATCAAGCAGAACGGGTATCAGCTCCCGGAGGGTCCGGTCATCATGAGTCCAGACCGCCTGATGACCTCCTTGCATCGGTAAGCGTCCGCGTTCACCTCTTCGTGCCGCAGTCCGGCTGACCGCCTTCACCCACTCAGTGAGGTGATCATGCGGAAACCAGAGGTCTTCAAGATGGCCTGCTTGCGCGACATCTCCCGCCTTTTTGGCGAGAGGTCTCCCTTCTACGCCGGCTTCGGCAACCGGATCACGGACGCCCTCTCGTACCGCAGCGTCGACATCCCGTCCTCGCGCATCTTCACGATTGACACGAACGGCGAGGTCAAGATGGAGCTGCTCGAGCTCGCAGGCTACAAGTCGTCGTACATCCACATGACGGACCTCGTCGATCAGATGTTTCCGCCGATCTCGCAGACGACCGCGCCTGACTTTAGCGACTTCAACTACTGGCGCACGCCCTTGCCCGCGATCGACATCGACATTCCCGAGCTCGCCCCTCCTTCTCCTGCCTTGTCGGCGCGTTCGGACCAGTCTTCCAGCCGACTGTCGCTCGGTCGGCTTGGGAACCTGGCGAGCAGCTTGTCCCGCCGATCCTCGCGCGGTACCCTCGCCGACTCTGCCGCGAACGGAACCTCCTCCAAGAACGCTCGGAATGCCCGCAGCGGCACTCCGACGAGTCCCCTCCTACAAGCGACCGTGCCGGAAGAGTCGTACGACCTGGAACACGGCATCGTCTCCGAAGGCGATGCCGAAGACGACGACTTCAATTTCGACGACGTCGGTCGCAGCCGCAGCTCCTCTATGCCGGGCAGCATGCCGGAGGAGAGCGACTTTGAGCGCTACCGAGCGATCGCGGCTGCTCGCGGAGAAGTCGGACGGTCGAACGCCGCGACGCCCGCAGACGAGTACAAGCGGCGGGTCCGTGGCGAGTATCACGGCGATGAGGAGGACTATGACGAGGAAGAAGAGGAGGAAGTGCCCGCGGACAATGACGACGCTGGCCCCGACGATTTTGGGGATCAGCTCGATTTCTCGAGCGTTCCGGTGAGTCCTGCGCATTGACGAAAAGATGGAGGGTGCATTCTGACATATTCTCGTCGCAGTACCTGTAACATTTGTCGACTTTCCTGCAGTGCCCCAGCTACGGCCCGCTTTTTGCTTTGTTGTCTTTCAGTAGATGCTGCTGCCATGCACAAGACTCGTTTCCACTCTCCCTTGCGAGAAAATTGCTATAGCTTTGCGGAGAAAGAAACAACGGCTACACGGGTAGAGAGCACAGAAAGACGGGAAGACAGGCGTTTATGCACTGGCGGAGCGTTTCTTCGGCTTCGCCGCAGCCTCGACCGGGTCGTTCGCCTCGGCGGTCTCGCCGCCTCCAGCGGCCTCCTCTTCGGCCGTGTGGTCCAGCTCGAGGAGGTGCTTCTGCGAGCGGGAGTAATACTTGGCCGGCTGGCCTCCGTCGATGACTGCTTTGTTGATGAGGACGTAGCGGATGCTCTGTTCGCATCGCTGTCCGTCAGCTTCCGATCCAGGCCGCCAAGGGAAGGAGCGGGCTCACAGATTGCGGCGCGTCAAACATCGAGTCGAGGAGCACGTTCTCCATGATGCGCCTCAAGCCGCGGGCGCCCGTCTGCTTCTTGACGGCCTGAGTCGCGATGGCTTTCAGGGCCGGAGTCGTAAACCTGCGAGGCGATCCATCGTCAGTGAAAGTCTTTGTCCGCGCTTGACAGCTCGCGAGCGACACTCACACAAGCTGCACGCCGCTCGCGGCAAAGAGGTCTGTGTATTGCTGCACCAAGGAGAACTTTGGTTCGCGCAGGATCCGCACGAGGTCCGACTCGGACAAGGCCTTCAGGGCCGCAGTGATCGGGATTCGTCCAATGAACCTACGCAGACGCATGCAATTAGCGGAAGCCGGTCACCAAAGACAGAAGATTCAGGATTCCAAACGTACTCGGGGATGAGGCCGAACTGGACTAGGTCCTGAGGCTCGACTTGCTCGAGCAGAGGGCTCAGATCCTGCTGGGGCGGACCGTCGTCTCTTCGCACGAGGTCCGACGCGCCAGTTGCGCCCGAAGCTGCGGTCGGGGAGAACGGCGCTGCGGCGGCAGGGTCCGTAGGTCCCCGAGACTGGGCCGCCGGAGCGGGAGCGATGCGACTTGTGAAGCCGATCGAGCCCTTGGACAGGCGGGCCTGCACAATCTTATCGAGACCGACGCTGCAATCAGGGTGGTGTCAGCTCGAGCTCGTCCGGAACAAGGCGGCGCAAAGTGACGGACAATGCGCCGGCGCAGATGAAGAGGATGTTTTCGGTATCCACCATGGCGGGTTCCCGAGCTACGAGGGGACGTCGTCAGCATGCGTTTGTGCCAAGTGAGCATGGAGCGGCGCCACGCACAGGGTCCTCGCCGGCCAAAGCCGCCGAACATGGACGCAGCGCCACCTCCGCCGTTGCCTGAATAGCCATGCTCGCTGACATTGACAGTCGTACCTATCGGGGACGGGGACCACCGCGTCTCAGTATGCAGTAATCTGATCCATGGAACGTCCAGACGAACCCTCGAGCATCTTGAGCAAGGCCTGCTGGACTCCCGTGCCGCCAATATCCCTCGTCGTCCCGCTCGTCGCCGCAATCTTGTCAATCTCGTCGATAAAGACGATCCCCCTCCCGGCCTTTTCGAGGTCCCCGTCCGCGGCCTCGGCCAGCCTTGCGATGCAGTCCTCGACGTCGCCGCCGACAAAGCCCGCCGCGGTCCAGCTCGCCGCGTCGGCGGAGACGAACGGGACTTCGAGTTCGCGCGCGAGGGTCCGCGCGAGAAGGGACTTGCCCGTTCCGGTCGGCCCGAGCAGGAGGATGTTGCTCTTCTCAAAGAGAGGCTCGACCTTGCTCTTCCGGGACGACGCGAGCGCCGCCGAGGCCGCCGGTTCTCCGACGCGCTGGCCGAGAAAGTCGGACAGGATCGCGCTGACGTCGGCGCGCTCGTCGGAGGGTCCGGCGAGCAGGGCCGACGACTGGGAGGTGTCAAAGATGGAGATCTCCGGTGCCGAAGTCGGATCGCTCGGTTTCGTCTTGACGAGGGCAAGCTTGCCGGACGGGGTGCGGTAAAAGCTCTCCTCGACGGTTGCCGCCTTTCCGCCCGTTTCAGAGACCGGCTCAGACGCGCCCGCATCGCCACCGTCCTCACTCAGAGAGGATGATTTCGACGGCGTCCTTCGCCTGCGCGTCGGCTTCAGGTCGGCAGCATGACGGTGTGCCGGCGTCCGATCGCCATCTTGCGACTGAGGTCCGGAAGAGCTCCCGGGAGAGTTCCAATCGGGCAAAGCGGCGAGGCGAGCGAGATGCATATCGACGAACTTGCGCTCGTCGGCCGTAGGCTCGACGCGCGTCCAGCCGGCCGTGAGGGACGGCGGCAGTCCCGGCGGAGCTGCGCTCTTCTGCTTCTTCTTGTCTGCTTTGGCGATATTGTCCGAAGACTCTGCCTGGTCTCCTGCGCCGCCTGCTGTCGAGGTTTCGGCATCACCCTGCGCCGATTGCGGCAGCCGGGCATAGTGATTGTAGACACTGTGTGTAGGAGCGGTCGGGTCAGGAAGAGTTCCCGCATGGCTCAGAAAGGCCTATACGATGCTTACGCGACTGCGAGGACGCGTTTGGCCCTGTTTTGGCCGACGACGTATTCGTCGAGGTGCGCGACGAGTTGCCGCGGATTCTTGCGGTACGCCTTGTCCGCCGGCCCTGCGCCCGCTCCGCCGCTTCCCTTGTTGGCCGAGTTCGATGGGTCTGACCCTCCCGGGTGGAACAGCTGCACGACGGGGCCGTACAGCGTCGCGTGGCGGTGGTTCGGTCCGCGGGGAGCGTGGCGAGCAGTGCGGCCGAGCGCGCGGACTGGCAGGGCGGAAGCACCGACGGCGGCCTGTATGCTTGCGCGGCTTCTGCGTGTCGCTGCTGTCCTCGCTGCGAGCATTGTCTGTCCGTTTGGAGGTTGACCAAGCGGCGACCGGCAACGGCGAGGTGGGGCGCCAATACAAACGGAGGGTAATCTGAAGTGTATTCGGTTGATTACCACTCGGCTTTCCCCCGCAGTCCGCTCTATAGGGTCCCACACTGTGCCAGCGTATTCCACGAGGTGATCGAGCAGCCATTTGGGCGCCCAGGAAGCTCGCGACGCTATCCCGAGAAGCACCAGTGAACTCTACGCCCTGCTGCCGTCTCGTCGACTGCGTCATGCCGGACAACAAACCGATTACTCGCCCGCGTCCGCGCTCCACACCAACCTGCGCACGCTGGTTGTCGAAGACCACGATTGCTCTAGCTATTGCGGCGACCCTCGTCGGTGCTCAGCTCCAGCCGGGACCGTACGACAGCGCCGCCCTCACTCGCGACCCCGACCTGAACGATGTCCTTGAATCGGCGGTGTGGCCAGCCGGACCGGGCGCACCGCCTCCGGACGGCTACGACCTCTTGCTCGAACGCGCGAGGAGACAGGTCCGATTCGAGGAGAGGGCCGAACAGGAGGCCCGCGAGAAACGCCAGCGGGACCAGCAACTCCAGCGACTCCAGGAACTCCAGCAACGGCCGGACTTGGCGAGTCCAGGCGATGATGCGGAACTAGGTATTCAGGACCCGGGCCGTTCGTCGCGGAGCGGATCTGTGCGGGTCGTCCGCGAGACGTTCTACGTCCCGCTCGACGGATCCCTTGGCGGGGGCGAGGCGGACCCCAACGTCGCGAGGGTAGACCTGGGCGCCGCAAAGGGGAACGCTTCGGAAGTGCTACCCGAGACTCCTGCCGACTTCAGACAGACGGTCGGCAGATTACGAAGTGAGCAGAAGGAAGAGCTTCCTTACTCTCGAAAGCTCGTATTGACTCCCTTCCTCCTCCAGTCTTTCGCCCGCTCTTCACCTGGGCGATCAATCACCCCCTCCGCTTCTTGTTCTCCTACATCCTCGCTCCGATCCTCTCCCTCGTCTGGACGCTCATCCTCGGCCTCCTGAACCTCGTCCTCTTCCTCCTCTCCCCCCTAACCTACCTCATCTCGACCCTCGTCCTCTCCCCGCTCCGCACCATTCTCCGCATCTGCACCGCCTTTGCCCCGCTCCTGTGGGCTCTCCTCGGCGCCCTTGCCGCCGGAGCCGGGCTGGGCGCACTCGGCGGGCTCGTCGCCGGACGGAGCACCCGCAGCACGATCGACGGGACGATCCACACCGCGAGCAGGTCGCTGCGGTGGTTCGGCGTCCTCCCCAAACTTCCGCGCGAAGAGGGAGGACCGCTCGGTCCGGCGGACGACTCGCTCGAATCGGAAGGGACCGGGTCGACGTACGGCGAGGCGACCGCCGAGACGACTGTGACGGACTCGGCGTCTCCGAGCGCGACGGAGGAAGAAGGCGACTCCGAGCTGGTTACGCTCGAGGAGACGGAGCGGCGAAAGGCCGCTGCGGCGGCGGTGAGGCGAGCGAACCGCATCCTCGCGCTCCGACACCGGGTCAAAATCGAGGGGAGCAGCGGCCTCTCGTGAGCGCCTACCTTTGCGTAGACGTCGGAGCAGCCTCTCTCGATGCAGTGCAATACTTGCGAGGGAAGGGGCGGAAATCATGGGTTGCAAGCGAGAGAAGCACAAGAAACATGGAGGAGAAAGGAAGCCAATGCTAGGGGGAGAGAGTATATATAAAGGTAAACTGGATCACGAGGCCGCCCAGTGTCTCGCGGACCTCCAGACATGCAAGGGTGCGCATGCGGGCTATACACAAAGGACGGATCGGGGGAGAACACGGCAGCGAGGGGTATCGTCGGGCGACGATGGGCGCCATCGATCGGCTTAGAATGACGTTGCGGAACGATTGAGCATATCGGAGTGCGAATAGGCGATAAGGCTGACGGGCGGGGTAAAATGGATGAAGGATGAAGCGCTCTGCTGGGGACGAGGAAACCGGTGGGTTGCGAAAGTACGCGGCCTCTGCGGGCGTCGCGTGGGAACGAAGATGCGATGTGCGCCAATGATACAGTTCGAGGCAGGAATTCGGAAGGCGAGGGCGAGAGCGAGGCGGAAAGGCGATGTTCCGGTGGAGCGCGGTCGCTCACGGATCGAACCCGAACGGAGAGAAGTTGCCGCCGTAGCTGGTCGCAGACGGCGAGAGCTGGCCGGGCGCAGCAAAGTTGCGAGGCGAACCGAAGTTTGGCTGGGAGCCGGGCGACGTTGCGGTCGGCGAGTGGGTGACTTGACTTGGGCCGCCCTGCGAGAAGTACGCGGTGTCGCCGTAGATCGGGTCGGGCGGACGGCGATGCGAGTCGAAGGGGTCGAAGGGAGCGCGGGCATGCCCTGCGCCAACTCCCGAGACGCCGTATGACGAAGCCCCGTACGCCGACGGGCCGGGCCCATCCTGGCCGCCGGGCAAGCCGCCGAGGGGGCCTTTGCCAGACGGAAGACCATTCGCACGGATGCCGAGAGGGTTCTTCGAGTAGCTGAGCCGGATGCCACCCTTGACGAGTCCGCCCAGAGAGTGGCCGTACAGCTCCTGCATGGCGCGAGTCGCATGGGCCGTGTCGACGAACTCGACAAAGACGATCGGTCCGTTCGACTTGGAGCGGAACTGCAGCCGCTTGAAGCCCGGACAGCGAGAGAAGGCGTTGCGCAGGCCTGAAAATACGAGAACCGTTCTCATCAGCACTCGAAGCTCGCGATCGATCCGGTCCAAGAAGCAGACTCACTGTCTTCGAGGTGCGATGCGCTGAAAGGGCCGGTCAACGAGGGGAGGACTGCAGGCAGACCACCGACATAGAGCGTGCTGCAGGGATCAAGGGGGGTCAGTGTCGTCTTTGCATGCCGAGGCTCTAGGACTGGAGTGACGAACTTCTTCGGGGCGTTCATATCGGCTGGGTTCTGCGTGCGAGGGAGCGCGTATGCCAGAGGTGGACTGCTCAGAGGCATATTCGGGTGTTCCGACACGCCGCCTCCGCCGGAGGACTGCGGGAAGGCGACGGGAGGCGCATCGCGCAGCGGCCCCGCCGGTAAAGCCTCTCGGCCTTCCTGGTACTGCTGCTGCTGCTGCTGCTGCTGAAGCATCGACCGGGACGACGTGTCTAGAAGCGGGGCATGCGCGCGCCGAACGTCTCCAAGGTTCGCTTCGAAGACCTGCGAGGCCTGCCTGACCGGGGCCTGACCGACCGAACTCGAGTAGGATTGCGCATGAGACATGGTCGGAGGGGGTCCCGAGACCGTTTCGCCGAACGGATCGAAACTGTCTCGCGGACCGGGGCCAGCAGGCGGCTCGTGTCGCTGCGGCTGACGCGGAGGACCTCGGACCTCTTCGAGTGGGTGTTCCGCCCCTGTAAGAGGAGGCCCCGAGACGCCCGCGATGGCGCTCTGACGGGCGATCTCGGCGAGAACGGCCGGGTTCAGGTTGCTGACGTTGGCGAGCTTGGCGAGCGTAGCCGCGTCGAGCGCGCTGAGCGGGATCGAAGGTCCGGACCCGCCCATCGCGGAGGCGGCAGTCGTAGCAGCGGCGGCGATCGACGCTGCCGCGGCTTCGAGGGCAGCGGCCGCAGAAACCGGCAGAGGTCGAGCGAGCGGCGTGCTCGGCACGTGACCCGGGGCTTGCAACTGCGGCGACGCGGTCGGGGCGGTCGAAGGCGGCGCCGCGGTTCCGAGCGTCGTCGAGGTCGAGGCCGAGTTGCTCGTCTCGCCGGCAGGGCCGCCGGACATCGCCGGCTTCTTGAAGTGCAGGTTCTTCTTCGCCATCTCGGCCTTGAGGACCATCGATCTATCGGCGTCGATCTTGCGCCCCGACAGCCGCTCGACGGCCGCGAGCGCGTGCTGTCGAGAGACGAAGCGAGCGAAACCGATAATCTGTTTCCGCGGCGCCGAGCCCGCACTGGCGGTCCCGCTGGAACTTCCGTTCGACAGCGTGCCCGCCTGCTCGCGGGAGAGCGCGAACGGATCGCGCGTCGCCTGCAGGATGTACTGCGGCAAGCCCGAGAACGGCGGCGAGACCTCGTCCGCTGCGGCCGAACGCTGGCCGCCTTCTTCCTCGGCAGGGTTCGGCAGCTTCAACGACGCGGCTTCGAAACCTTCCGCAAAGGTGAACATGTTCTGGAACTCGCGCTCCGTGACGTCGTCCGGGAATCCCACGACGAAGACCGTCGTGACCTCGTCGGCAGCGCCCGATGAAACCGAGTCCGCGCCGGAGGTGCTAGCCGGCCCGGAAGCCGTCGGGATCGCCTGCGTTGAGCCGAGGCGCGAAAGCGGATGCCGGTCCGCGCTGTGAAACGATTCAACAGCCGGCGAAGCGTCCGGCATGAGCGTCGAGGCGTACGAGGGGTGTCGCGTCGGGTACGGCTCCGTCCCGACCGCGCTCGTCGGCGTCTCTTGCATAGACAGTCCGTACGAGAACATCGAGCTCGACTGGACCGGCGTCCGTGCGGAGAAGTAGGTCTGGGTCGGCGCCATCACGGACGAGCAGGAGACGGCCGGCGAAGGAGTAAAGGAAGACGGCGACGAGAGCGTCGGGAAGGCCCGCTGGGAGGACGCATTCGAAGCGAGCCCAGGTGAGCTCGAAGTCCAGCTTGCCTGTCGCGTGGGAGCAACAGAATCAGTCTCCGCAGTCGTCAGGGCCCGGAAAGAACGGGCCTGGCGACCGACCTCGCGTTCGCGGGCTCGCTCCGCCAGACTTGCCAAGCTCGCCGCGCTTACGGAGCTCGACCACGGATGGGCGGGCGGCATGCGCTGCTCGCCCGACTGCGATGTCGACGAGACGGACGAGGGCGCGAACGGCGCCACGAGGGGACTCAGCGGGCTGCCGACCTGAGCCGCAGACGCCGCCGTCTGCGCGTGACGCGGGGCGGAGTAGGCCTGCGAGAATTCAGGCGGCGACGAGACTTGGGGGCTGAGGCGGGTCTCTTTCAAGCGTAGCCAGGTCTCGTCGACGTCGCTGTCCGAGGCCGTCGGCTCGCCGAGGAGATCGCTCGTGGACCAGCCTCGCTCCGAGTACTGAGCGAGTCCCTGTCCATCATGCTCGGGCCCCGGCGCGGTGCCGGTCGAAGTAGGAGGAAAGGGAGTCGATCCGAGCCCGAGACCCCGCAAGCGAGGCTCGGCACGGCGTTTGTCGTCCTCGGTCGAAGACGGCGGCGAAAGAGAAGGTCCAGTCGTCGAGCCGTGCGCGCGGCGTGGCCCGAGCAGGTCGTCGTAATCAAAGGCGGCAGCCGAACTGAGGCTCGATGACGGGTACGAGGGCTGATTGGAGCGCGGCGAAGAGAGGCCGCGTCGGTGGGAAGAAGAGGCGGACGAAAGGGCGCTCGGCGGTCGGGCGTGTACCGAGGCGGGCGAGGTGGGTCCGCTCGGGTCCGACCTCATGCCGCCATCGCTGGCTGAAGCCGCAGGTGACGAGGTATCTGGCCGTGAGGCGGCCAGACCGGCTGTACGGGCCGCCGAGATGGTATGACTGGACATGCGCCGGTCGTCCCCGGAGCCCTCACGGCTCGCCGAGCCGGCTCGCCCGCTGCTGTGTCCGGATGAGGTACTCATTCGTGATGTACTCGATCCGCGAGGACGCTCGGATGCTTCGTGTCCGCCCGTATCTGGCGGTGGCGAAACCGGATCCTGCCCGCCACTGTCGGGCCTCTCGTGCTCCATCCTGCCCCCTTGCCAGGTCACGGCGCCAGTCTGTCGATGTGTAGGGCGTCTGCTCGTCGGGAGAGGGCCGGTGTGGGTGCTGCCGGGGAGCGGGCGGCGAAACGATTACGCGGAACCAGGGGACTTGTCAGGAGGAGTGTGCACGCGATCTGACCGCGGCGCCCCTTGTCCTCGTGTTCGACCGGTACGTCGAGCGGTGATCAGGCAAGGCGTGCGGCGTGCTCGAAAGAGCGGGCAGAGGCTGCGCGAGCGACGATGCGAGCGGGTCGAGGGGGCCAGACACCCAAAGAGGCAGGCGGCTCGGGCGGCGGTGACTGTTTGGCGTGTGACTCGGTGCGCCCAGAGCAGCGCGAGCAGGGTGCGCAGAGCGGGTCTCTAGGGCGTACAAAGTCGGCTGGCGCGTTCGTCGGGTGGGGCCCGTCGGCGCAGCGTGCGTTGAAGGGTGCGGGTGCGGCGGGCGGAAAGAGGTCGATCTCGGGACGAGGCGGTGCCGACCGCGGCTGGCGTCCGCACGAGGTCTGGGCGGCGTAGCAGCAATCCCGGGCGCAAGAGTCGCCTTATAAGGTGTATAGCTCGCTGGCCTTGTGTGCAGGTCAGCCGGGGGGCGTGCGTGCAGGTCGGCGGTGGCGGTGAGCGTAATGACGGCAAAAGGGAGGGAGGCGGTGCGCGCGCGGGCAAGTGTATGCGGCGGCTGCCGTGCGACCATGGCGGCCAGCAAGCGCCCTGCCTCGACAGCGGGCCACATGCCCCAGGCGAGCAAGCAGACAGCAGGAGCATGTTCAAGGAGGTCCAGAGAGCCAGTAGAGCTCGTCCGTAGCCGGTCCGGAGCTGTGCAGCGAGGGCGAAGGGGGGTGAGGGGGGAAGGAAGAGCGGAGGCGCCATCCGGTTCGCTTGGAGCCCTCCGCTCCCCTCTTCCAACACGCATGAATCCACGAAGGGACGCTGTAATCCTCTCTGAGTCTATTCCGGTCATCTGGTCACCCGACGAAGGCGCTTCCTCTCCCCTGGCCCTTCCGTCGAAACTCCGCTCTCGCTTCCTCCGTGTCTCGGTATTTACGATTTAGACTAAAATCTGCAGGCCCGCCTGAGCAGTGGGCATCTGAGCATTCAATTGCCAACATCACAGCCGCGCCTACCCGAAGAACCGGCTAAAGGCCGAGCCTGCGAGCCCGCTGACGAGACTGCCGCCAAAGCCGCCGACTTGTCCGAGCATGCCCTGCGCGGCCATCCCGGTCGCCCACTTTCGCTTCGCATCGCGGTCCTGTAGGCAGGGGAGAGCATCGGTCAGTCAAGCTGTCGCGATCGTCCTGCATTCCCGAAGACCTCTGGCGTACAGCTGCAGAACGAACCGCGCGGGTCAATCCGGGAACGGGTCAAACGCCTCAAGAGAACGACCGAGACGCACCATAAGTGTAGCCGACCGTGTTCGTCACGTTAAAGACGAGCGCGAGCATGACGATAGGCAGGAAAGAGATGTTGAACTTGAGGATGCCGACGAAGAGGAGCAGGACCCAGGCGAGCGGGAACTGCAGGGACCATGCGTCGGTCAGCCGGCGGGCCTCGGGCTCAACAAGAGCAGGCGAAACGGACCGAGTACATCGCGATCCAGAACATCTTGGCGTCCACGGCGTTCGCGGGCTGGTCCGGCTGCAGTGGGGAACAGGGCATCACCTGTCAGACCTGCGGGCGCGACCTAACAGAAGAAGGACCGCAAACGCACGCTGCGGCTCTCGAACACCCAGAACGACGTGCCGTCGTCATCCACCTGGTTCCAGAACCGCAGACCGACGAGCACTCGCCCGGAGACGTTCCGGACCGTCCAGAAGTCGAGCGCGAGCAACACGACGACGAGAACCGTCTGATCGTTGGGCTCCGGCGTCAGCCATCGCTCGCTCGCGCTCCTTCGCGTCGACACGATAATTTCGCACGTACCGAAAAGACGTAGGAGGAGACGAAGAAGCCGCAAAGGAGGTAGGTCGCGATCGCAGCGGAGCGGAAAAAGAAGAGGCAGAACAGCGCGACGGGGTGTGCGCTCTGCTTCCAAATCGAGTCGTTCGCGTCTGTGCTGCCGACGCCATTAACGTTGACGCTCCCTCGTGCGGCAGGCGGCACAGCCGGTCCGCCATTCGCTCCGCCGCCCGAGGTTGGTGCGGCCGGACTGTGCGGCGGGTTGTTGTACGCGCGGCTGTGGCCCTGCTCGGCGGCCGAGTCGTCGTCGGCGGAGATGTGGCCTTCGAGGCTGCCGAGCAAGGGCGTTGACGAGTTCTGCGGGTTGTACGCCATCGCGTCGCCGTGTGCGGCCGTCGTGCCGTGTCGAGTGTCAAGTGGGGAGCCTCAGCAGCGTCGAGGAGCCGGCGGGAGCAGATCAGGGCGTCGGCGCGGCGCAGTCAGATCGACAAGCAGTTCAGGGGGAGCGCTGTGCGGGCCAGTGCTGGTCTCTTTCGTCGTGTGAGCGTGAGGTGTGCGTCGGCGACCGCCGAGGAAATGGAGACCAGCTGTATTGAAAATTGACATAGGCTAGAATACGATTCCTGATCAGCTTGAATACAAACCGGGTCACGCGTGCAGGACGCCAACGTTCGCTCAACCATAGACGCCTTCGCCTCACGCTCAGCCCGCAGCACTATGCTCGGACCGGGTAGTCTGCGCCCCGTGCTCGCTGCGTCCGCCGTTGCCTCAACGTCGCGCGCAGCCTGTCTCGCCGGCGCAGCCACTCGACCTTCGGCGGCACAAGCTCGCCGCGGCTACGCTCGCCAGCAATCTTGGGATGCCGACGAAGACGACGCAGGCGATCGGCGAGACCGCGGCCAAAAGAGCTGGCACGCTCCGAAGGACCTCCCGCCGCACTGGGCCACACGCAAGGACGGCAAAGGCGCCGAGCCGAAAAAGCGCAAGAAGCAACCGCGCGTGATCGAGCATCCGCCGCCGACCGAGGAGGACTTGAAGCGCTACGCCGAGATGCGCGTCCGGCGGGCGGAGCGCCTGGAGAGGAAGGACTTGACCGCGCAGCTCACTCCCGTCAAAACCTGTTCGTCTGTTTTCCCTCTCTCCGCCCCGACCGGAGCCCGCTGACACTTGCGGCGTACAACAGACATGGGCGGATTCACGCAACCTCGGCATTTCGAGTACCTTAACGTCCTGGATCCGACTCGAAAGGCCAAAGATTCGTACGACGTCCGGGTCGGTCCCGATCGCGTTCGCCCTGACGCAGAAGCCTACACGCCCCATACCGTCTACCTCGCCATGACACGGTACCCCGTACGGTGGGGACACGGCCGCGCGACTCGTCGCGAATGCTTCAGCGGGTTCTGCAGCGAAGCTGGGCTCGAGGAGCGGTTCAAGGACCTCAATTACGGAACCTGGAAGGAGGAAGAGACGACTCTGGTCAAGATGCGACACGGGCAGCCGAAGGAGCCGGTTACGACTCCGGCGCACTGGCACTGCCGCAGTGACAGCAAGGAGTACCTCGACCTCGCCGTCCTGCCCGGTTCTCCCGAGGAGCGATCTCTCCTGAACCGGCCCGCCTCGCACGTTATCCGCGCGCTCGAGAGCGAGAAGAAGCGCCTCTTGAAGACGCAGCAAGAGGATTCGACAGCCGTGTCGTCCTCCGGCCGCTCGACCGAGGAGATCGACGACCTCATCCAGGAGTACCGCTCCAGACTGCTGCCTCCGGTCGTCGACTATGTCCGACCCGAACCGCCCTATACCGACCCGCCTCACGTCGTACCGTTCCTAACGGTGACGATGCCGACCCGACCCCTCGCCGCGACGCTCGCCCGTCTCTGCAACGCCCACTCGCGCGGTCTGCCCTTCATCGCCTCGATCCCGAACGAAGACCGCCGCGACGGCCCGGCCCTCTTCCGCCGGCTGCTGCGCATGCGCTCCGACCGCATCCGCCAGCTCGTCAACGAGCTCGTCTACCGCCTTGAGGGCAACGCCGGCGGGTTGATGAGTCTCCGCATGTCTCCCGAAGACAAGGGTCGCGGGCTCGACGGCGAAGGGCTCGACAAGAAGCTCGAGGCGCCACCGCGGGGCTGGGCCGAGTATAGCTTCCTTGAGGAGTCGAGCCCGTGTTGGGAGGGGCTGGCGCTCGAGCCGTACTTGGCGAGCTGGGCGGACATGCCGGAGCAGGTCAAGATGGGCCCGGCGCGGACGGAGAAGGTCAGCTGGGCGACTCCCCATCCCCTCCTCGGGGTCACGTCGACTGCGCCTCCGCCTTCGACTCCCGAAGAGCAGCAACTCCAGGAGACGGCGGGCCAAGACGCCGTTCTGCCAGAGACCGCCACCTCCCCGGCGCCCGCTGCGGTCTCCGCCTGAGTCGTGCCGCTTCGTCGAACCTCGTCCTTCTTCACGGTCCACTCTCATCTGTCTATCGAAGCAGCGATGCACGCTGTGACCTTGTATCCCTACGCATTCACCTCTCCCTGCAAGCACCCTTACCGCTGCCGGTCGGGCATTCCCGACCTGACGCCCCGTCTCTAGAAATCCGAGCATTTCCAGCTGTCGACGGCGAGAGGGCGGCGACGATATCTTCGGAGGTATGCGGCATTTCTGCGAGCGGAGCCGCGATGCCCTTCCGGCGCGGAAGTTCGGCCGAGAAAAAAGCTGACGGCCGGCATCGTCAGAGTCATGCGGCGCCGGAGATTCTCTGCCCTCGCTCTCACTCCCTCTCGGTGAGATGACCTGATGAGCTTTTCGACGACCAACGTACGACTCGACGACAGTCCGCTCCATGGCAGCGCGGCTGCCTCGCCCGTGACGGCGCCGCCAACTCCGCTCGCGGCCGGCGACGCAGTTTCGAGCCGGAGTGGGGCCGATCGCGAGTATGCTGCCTCGCCGCACCTCGCCGGCGACGACGAGGCGCTGCTCGACGCGCAGTACAGATCTCAGTGGAACGGCGAGAGAGGCCATCGCACTCGACCGTCCGGAGCTTGGCTGCTCGGCGGAAGCGTCGGGGCGACAGGAGGCGTCGGCTCCGGAACTTCGGCCGATGACTACCGTCAACGGCGGCTGCGGTCCTACGAGCTGAACAGCGCAAGGAATGCTCTTTCGAGGTTGGCGGGCAGCTGGCGACGATGGAAGGCGCTCGCAGATTTCGTCGACCGCAACAACGGTGAGCTCGACCGCCTTGCCCCCGATCTGGCGCTTCAGGCCGCTCATTCTGCTTTCATCGCAGGTCTCCTCTTGATCGCACTCTCTCAGCTGGGCTTTGCGATTGTAAACACATGCGTCAAGCTCCTGGAACGCGACATCAATGTTCCGGTGAGTCGACTTTTTCCTCCGTGCGCGCCACCCTGCGAGAATCTGACGAATGGGTGTCCGTGTCAGGTTTGGGAAGTGATTGTGATCCGCATGAGTATCACACTCGCCGGCTGCTGGGGCTGTACGTCATTCGCTGTCCGAGCGGGGGAATGGGGCTGATTCCTCGCCGTCCTTCTCAGATCTGTACTGGTCGGGTGACCCGCATCCGTTCGCCGGACCACCGGGCGTCCGTATGCTCCTTGCAGTGCGCGGGTTCATCGGCTTCTTCGGGTGAGGCAGCTCTGTCCCTGCGTTCGGTCTCGGGGTCATGGGCTCATCGGCCCGCTCTCTCAGGTTGTACGCGACGTACGCCGCGCTCCAATACCTCTCGCTTGCCGACGCATCGACCCTCTGGTTCATCTCGCCTGTCCTCGTCGGCCTGCTCGGCTGGCTCATCCTCCACGAGCCCTATTCCCGCCTCGAGGCCCTCGTCGGTCTCGCCTCTCTCTCGGGCACCGTATTTATCGCCAAACCGACCTTCCTCTTCCCGTCCAAAGGCGGCTTGACGGAAGATGTTCCGGGCCACACCGTAACGCCAGAGCAGCGGGCGCTCGCCGTCTCCATCGTCATCGGCGGCGTCTTTGCGTCCAGCGGAGTCTCTATCATCATTCGCTACATCGGTACGCGCGCGAGCGCGCTGCACAGCATTAGTTATTTCGCACTATACAGCGTTAGTCCCGCTCTTGCCGGCGCAAACTGAAGGATAGCTGACCGAACGGTCCGTCCAAAACTCCGCAGACGTTTGTCAGCGCATGCTATCCCTTCATCTTCGACTCGCCGCCCGTCTTCCGCCTCACGACCCGCTTCTTCATCCTCCTCCTGCCCATCGGCGTGCTCGGCTTCCTCTCTCAGACCCTCATGACGAACGGCCTGATCAAGGAGAAGGCCGGACGCGGCGCGCTCGCAACCTACTCGAACCTGATCTTCACGATGCTGCTCGAGCGCATCATCTTCAAACGCCTCCCAGACGCATGGTCCATCCTCGGCGCGATCATCATCGTCGGAGGCGCGATCCGTGTCGCCATGGAGCGCAAGAGCGTCGTCGAGGCGGCTGTGGTGCCGACCGGATACGATCCCGTCGCTCGGACCGAAGAGGGCGTGTACGCTGGACCTCCGGAAGAAGCCGAGCTCGGGGACGAGCAGAAACGATAGGTCGAGATTGATGTAGACAATGCATGTAGCTATACACCTCAAAAACTCAGGCTGGTACATCGAAGGGAGGAAAGCGGGACCAGAAAAGCGCGACCCGAAAAGAGACACCACAAGCTAGGAAAGGAGCCCTCGGACCATGCGGAACATCCCCGGCGGACGCCTCAGTACATCGAGTAGAAGATGTCCTCGAGGTGGTCGTCGGACAAGTCGTCGTACGAATCGTAACCGAGGTACGGTCCACGCCCGTACGTGTCGAAACGGTACCCGTCCTCGTCGGAATACCCCTCGGAGTCGTAGCGATCGTAGCGATCGTAGCGCCTGGATTCGAGCTCCGCGAAATAAGCGGTGGCGACCCGAGCCTTGTAGGCCGGCGAGTATTCCACCTTCGCGACCAGCTTGACCTTCCCGCTTTGAAGCTTTTGATGGCCTTCGATCATGTCGTGCTGCAACAAAAGGCCTGTCAGAGACTCGTTGGATCGGAGCAAATCTGGAAGTGAGAAACCCGTCACCGCGTTGGAGAAGTAAGAAGGCCGGGTAGAGACGCAGCCACACGAGCAGGCGTACTTGACAACGTACTTCTCCTGGTCGTGCATCGACGGGACCTCGACCTCGGCCAAGCGAGCATCGATGGTAGCGTCGACGCACGTCAGCTCGACGTTCTCGGCGAGCTCCTTGAGCTTGAGGCTGCGCAGCATGATGGTAGGATCCAGCGTCAAGCCACGGGTCGGCGACGTCTCGATAGGAATCCACTCGTCCGGCGTAGCGCTCGCCTCCCCGCTGCCTGAGGGACCGCAGGATGTGCACGCCTCCCATGGGTGCGCAAAGTGCTTGATCGCTGCGACGCCCGAGATGAGTTGGCGGCACGCGCGGCAGGCGAACGTCGCCAGGTCGTGCGACTTGAGAAACTCTGCCATCTGCACGTCGCTCGCCTTGATGGGCGCCTCGGGGTCGCGGGGGATCCACGAAGGGAGTCGCGGCAGGTCGATGTCGATGTCGGAGAGCTCCTCCACCGCGGGATCCGCGCGGCGAGGAGCGACATCGTCCGGTAGCGGAGTGCAGTGCTGCGCGTCGTCCACCTCCTGGTAGACGTGGGAAATGCAGCGGATCATCGCGTAGAAACGCGAGCGGATCAGCGCGGTGGCATCATCCAGGATGGCCTCGACGTTCTCGTGGAAGAGCTCCGTGCCCGTCGCGGCGGTGGAGTCGTCGTTCACGAGGCGCTGGACGGTCGGGAGGAGGAGCGCCATGCTGCCGTACGGCGCGACGTACTCGAAGAGGGGGCGCTTTGACGCAAGCGAAAGGCCCAAGCACAGCTTCATGTTATGCGTGCGATTCGCTCGGCGGTTGTCGAGCAGCTTCTGCTTGAGGAGCGGGCCGATCTTGGCCCACATGCGCTCGGTCAAGAGCTCCGGCTTCTTCACGAGAGGATCCTTCGCCCACGTCCCCATGAAGTCCGCGGGCCCGAAGCCGATGGCCTTGAGACGCGACTCGATGCTGTCGAGCAAGAGCGGGACGATGAGACCGAGATTCGGGGGCTAGGGGCGTTCAGGGGCTAGGGCCGAAGACTTACTCTTCACGCCGCTTCTTGCGCAGATCCTCCTTCGACAGGTGTTTCATCCTCTCTTGTGTGTCGAGCCAGAGCGACAGCGCGCGCCCGTCCTGCGAGGTGGACCGGAGCCCTTCCGTCAGCATCGTCTCGTTCGGCGTGCAGCGAACCAAAGAGACCCACATCGATGCGCGCGACACGACGGGGCCAAACCTCGTCGTTCAGCCATTGCTGGATGGGAGTCTCCGGGATCGGGTCGGGCAAACTCCACCCCGCGGCTTCCTTCTTGTCCTGGATGAAGTGACGATCCGCCCACGTCGCCTCCGGAAACTCGTCACTGAGCAGCTCATCGAGCTCGATGGTGTCTTGCAGGTTGATCAACTTGCTCTCGCGCCCGTGGACTGCAAGGGAGTGACGGTCCGCGCGAGGTGAGTGCGAATCCCCTTCGACATCAGCGAGACCAAGGTTAAGGAAGACGAACCACCGGACTGCGTGGCGATCTCGAGGGTGACCGGATGCGGGCGGGGCAGAGCAAGGTTGATCGCCTTGACCCCTTTCGAGGTGGCAGGGTTGGCGAAGCTGAGGCGGTCAGAGACGGGAGGGGAAGAAGAGGCCAGGTCAACAACCTCTTCGCCTGCTGCGGCCCTCGGCGCCGGGGCCCCGGGGCGACTCACCATTCCTTGATGCAGGATCCGCAGACGCGCACACGGTAGTAGACGTCCGGTTTGCCGGCGTTCGGGCGCTTGCAGTAATGGCAGCCGCGCTCGAACAGGAGCGCCGCGTACTGCAAGTCGGTCATCGCGCACTTGAGTTCCGGAAGTCCGACGCGGGCGCGCGCGTCGCTCCATAGCTGCGCGCTCGTCGGTCCCGTGACGACGGTGCGGAAGACCTTGGTCGTCTTGGACAGCGTGTAGAGGTCCGCGGGATCGAGGTAGGTGCAGATGTCAAGCACGAGGTCGAGCGGCAACGAGTTGAATGCCTTGAGCGCCCCGCGGCGACCCTTGACCTTGCCTAGAGCGGTCCTCGCTGGCTTGCGGCGCTTCGCCGGCGGCGGCGTCGCGGAGTCGTTCGCAAAGTCCTGATTTTCATCGCGGGGATCCGCATTGACATTCGAAGTCGACGCGACGGGAACGTCGAGCGCGGCCACGGAGAGGCCGCCCGAGGCGCCAGACGCATCCGGCGTAGCCATATCACTGCTGTGTGGCCTCCGATACGCTCTCCGGCGGTGCGTGCGGCGAGCGAGGGCGAGGGAGAGCGGGGAAGCAGCGCAAGTCAATTTCGTCGCGACGCGGTGCTCCCCGCCAGCTGCCAATCAAGCTACAAATCGCATATCCGCTATCTGCAGGGTCAGAGCCAGCTTATCGTCGCACCGCTCATGTGTACGCGCCCTCGAACAGTCTTGCGCCGAGTGTCTAACCCTAAGTTCCTTCGGAGGACCCCGTGTTCCGTAAGGGAAGGTCGGGCCCCTGGTCTTAAACCGCACAAGTATAGCATAGTGCAAAGCTGCTTCATCATGGTCACAGGCGCATCCGGACTCTACGGAGATAGCGCAGGCTCCGTCGTCAACTCGCACGGTGCGTGCCCGCAGGCGGCCGGGCAGCCCAAGTTCGCGAGGCGCCGTGCGGGCGAATCCGGTCCGGCCGGTGCTTCGACCGGCGTCGGCGGACCCGTCGACGCCTTACTCCCCGTGTCTCCCCAGAGCCACAGCCGCAGCGGGGAGCTGATGCCGGGCGTGGATGGATGGGAGGCGTCCGGGGTCGGCGGGACCGACGAGGTCGGCTCGTCTGCGGCAGCGGCGGCATACTTCTCCAGACAGGCGAGGTGCGCGCCGTGCCCGCAGCCGGAACAGAACAGGTGAGTGCTTTCAATCGGGCAGTGGCTGCGATGAAAGCGCAATGAAAAGCAAATTCAGCGGAATGATCAGGCTGCCGCCTCCGGAAGAGCTCACCAGACGCAGCACCGCAATGTGGGCGCTTGACACCTCGAGCAGTATTCGTCCGACCCCTGGTCGACAGCCTGACCGCAAGATGCGCACGGTCTGTGAAGGACGACGTTGTCCTGCTGTAGGGTTGCAGTCGTTAGCTCGCGCGCCAGCTCGATCGCTCCGGAAGACGAGCAACTCACCGGCGGGAGCGCAAGTAGGGATTCGACGGTGCAAGCTTTGGAGAGTCGGGCAGCAGGTATATTCAGATCCAGGCGCCGGAGAATATCTGCGCGGATGAACCTGGTCAACCTCCCATTCGGCGTGGCTCGAACCGCTCAAGAAGGGCTCACCCAGGTAGCTCTTCGTCACTCGGGCGGTCCAGCCGGGGTCGAGGTAGAAGCCAGTACCGCCGAGGAGACTGGCGGCGGTGGCACACAGCTGCGAGTCGCCCTGAAATGCCCGATCTATGGTCAGGGCCTGCAGAGGGGCAGTCGCAGAACAGGGAAGGGAAGCGTACCTTGTCCGCATAGTCTCGCAGGACGGATCGAATCTTCTCCTTGGTCAGCTCGCGCAGGTCGTCTAGCGGCTGCGTGTCCGGCGCAAGTTGGAGGGCCGCCCCAGTCGGCGTCTTCATCAATTCCTCCGAAGGTCGCCGAGGTTGCCCGTTCTCGCCGGACCGTGAGCCTGCTGACGCGCGTCGCCGGGATGATTCCGACTTGGCGCGGTGCGCCGAACCGCGTCGTGACCGGGACTGACTGGCCGCCTTCCGCGCCGGCGAACGAGGCAAAGTGTTCTCCCGAGACAAGAGCGGGCCTCGTCCAGCATCCGATGATTGTCCCGCGCTCGGTCGCCGTGACCGACTACCAGACGCGCGACCTCGTATTGGCGTAACGCGAGCGCTTCTTGATCGCCGATGCGTCTTGCCGGCCTGTCTCTGCTCCCCATTGTCGTTGTTCGCGTCGGAATCGTCGCTCGGGCTCGATGCAGCGGCCACGCTCGGTATAGCTTGGAGCGTCGCAACCGAGTCCTTCATATCGTCATCGGGCGACCGGCCCGCTGGAGGAACGCCGGCGAGCCGCAGGGCCCCAAGCGAAGCCGCAAGACGCTTCGGGCTCGGTCCTCCCGCCTGCTCGTCTAGGTTATCTTCCTCGGTCTCGGAGGCAGACGAGATCGCACTGAGCCCCTGCTCGTCGCGAGGCAAGCGCGCGGCCGAGGCTGACTCGCTCGTCGCTGCCCCCTCCCCGAAGGAATCGAGGCGGGAGCGCGACGTCGACGCACCGGGGCTCGGGAGCATGGACCTCTGACCGAGTCGGGGCGTCCAGCTTGCTGACGACCGTCGCGACCGTCGGCTCCGGCTGGACGAGTCGGACGCGCGGCGCGTCGAGACCGATGTGGAGCGCTCGGCCGCGGCCTTATCCGTGACCGGACAAGTGGAGCCATCCGGCAGCAGTTGCTGCCTCTCTGGCGGCACTTCTGTCGGCGGCGCTGTGGTGGAGCTCTTCTTGTTCTGGGACGGCGCGACTTGCTCATCGTCGAGCCAAGCCCGGAGGGTGAGCCAGAACTGACTGGCATCTGGTCGGCCTGCTTGCCGCGAGACGTCCGCATTATGCGCGCACGCCGGGCCGATAGACCCGGACACCTTGAGCTTGTTCGCCAAGAATGCGAACGCCTCGACCGGAAGGTCGGGGTCGAACGACGGGACAGTGGTCATGGTAACGTCGGGACGGAACTTGGCCGAATCGACCGGCACCGTCGAGCTGAACAAGATGCGCACTCGCGATCAGCTGGATGACCCGGAGCCCAAATCATCACGATCAGTCAGCTCACCTCTCCTCGTTGAAGGGCATCTCGAAACAGCCGCGACTGTCGTCGAGAAAGGCGAAATCGCCTCGGACGTTCCACGTCGCCGCGGGCCTGTCAATGTTGTCCAGGAGCGAGTACGAATCGCACGCAGTATCGATCTGCTGGAACGTCGGGGTGCCCCTCGAAGTCGTCCACATCGTCTCGTCATCGTTGTATAGCAGGCCTGGGGGAAGACGCCGGGGTCAGATTGCTCGTTCTCCTCCTCCACGACTGTCCCGACCGCGACTCACCCGAGATGGGATCATCAGTCTTGATGGCGAGCTTGGGAAAGTACGGCCTCCGCACGTCCCAAACCTCAACCTCGTTCTTCCAAGCGTTCCGATCCGACCGCCCGCGGGCGCTCGGGCTCTCGCCCTTGATGAACGCCGCCATCGACGAGTCGCTCGTCGAGATGGGCGTGCTTGGCACCTCGTCGCCGAGGCTGCTCGAAGACCCTTCTGCGCCGAGTCCGAGGGTCGGCATCGGGCTCGAGGCCAGCTCGGTCGGACGAGTCGGGTGCCACGCGACAGAGTGCACCGGCTGAGAACTGTACAGGGTCCGAACGGGTTTGGTGGACAAGGTCGGCAGGGAAAAGTCCCAGATCTTGACCGTCCGGTCGACTCCGCCGGTGACGACCCAGCCTCCTTCGCGGCGCCCACCGGCAGTGTCCGCACTCGTCCCGAGCCCGCCAGCTTCGGCGGCGCGCTCGCAGGGAAACCCGTCCCGCCAGTCCATGGCGAGACACGCGCCGACGTGCCCGGCGATCCGGTCGGTCGCGCCTCCATTCTTTTTCGAGACGTAGCGGACATCGTAGCGGATCATGGTTCCCGAGGCGCACGTCGCGAGGAGGGTGAAAGGCTGAGATGCCGAGGGAGAGAAGCTGAGGTGTCGGATCGGGGACGACGCCTTCAGGATCATCGCAGCTGGACGAGATTCGCGAATATCCTGCGGGAGGTCCAAGTGCGGGTGAGCGCCTGCGCGGGGACCTCAATGATGGAGTCTGTACGAACCCAGAGCTTCATCTGCCCGTCCTGTCCGCCGCTCATAAGCCAATTGCCCGTCTGCCCACCAAAGACGACCCGGTTCACCGCGCGGTCGTGTTCGTATTTGAGTTGGTCTAGGAAGAGGAGCAGGTGAGCAACTGGTCCCGGTAGATGCTGTCTAGCTCGGTTCGCCCACCTATTCTGTTTCCATCTCTCGCGAGATCCCAGAGGACGACGGCGCCGTTCGAGAACGAAGTCGCGATCTTGTTCGAGGTCGCTGCGGGTGTGAACGCCCGGTCAGGTGGGAGCCAGAGCAATGACGCCCGCAAGACTTACCTCCATACCCCCACCGGACGTCGCTGAACAGGTACGTCGGTCCGAGCTTGCTCGCGAGCCGCACGTCGAGCACCTCCGAGACAATTTCCTCTCCCTCGTCCTCGCTCTGAGCTGCGGACCCTGCTCGGATGGAGGACGACGCCGCCGCCGCAGCGGCCGCAGCCGGGCCCCGAGAGCGACTCCGCCTCTTCGCGATCGACGAGGTCGGAAACGCAGCCTGGACCGCATCAGCCACGCGGCTGATCCGCCCAGCCGGAGGCGCCGCCGGCGTCTCCTCCCCCGTCCCAGAAGCCGTGCGCTTGCGGCCTGAAGGCACACGCAGGATCCTCAGACAAGTCTTGCCCGCGACGGCGACGCGCCCTTGTTCGGCCTCTTTCGGCGGTTTCGCGAGGCCGATGAGACCTTTGTCGCGCGCGCCTGTTGCGACCGAGAATCGGAGGGCGCGGCTCGCCTCCCTCGGTTTCTTCGCAACGCCACCGCCGGTTACCGGCTGAGAAGTCCGCGTAAGGGATCCGAGTCCGAGCGGAGTCGCCCGGGGCGAACGGGCGGGAGAGGACCGACTCGAGGCGTCCGGGCGGGAGCGAGGCCCGCGGCCGAGCGCCCAGTAGAGGTTGCTCATACCGGTCGGATCGGATCGCTGCTGGATAGACGAAGGTAGGCCACTCGGCTGCGGCGAAACTGAGCCCGCGCGCGAGGCTTCGAGGAAAGTTGGCGAGCCGGCTGCGGAGGAGCGGTACGAGTTGTCCCAGGGAGAGACGGGCCGGCCTTCGAAAGAAAAGGCGGCCGAGCCGTAGGGAAAGAAAATCCCGCTGCCTTCGCCTGCCCCTGCTCCGAACGAAGAGAACGTGCTGGATGGTACGCCCGCGTTCGGCGGCAGGGGTTCGCCGGTCGCGGCGCTCAGCCCCTGGCCCCACGGTCCGCCCCAGCTGGGCTGGAAGGACATGCTCGACGGGGATTCGTACAACCCCCCGAGGGTGGGACCGCTCGCGCTGCTGCTCCCGGCGCTGATATCGGTGACGACCGCAGGTGGCCTCCGCTCGCGCGAGCGGGACTCGCTCCAGTCCCTCGAGGGGGCGCGCCAGCCACTGCGGCTCGTGCCGGCGATCGGTTTCGGCTCGTACGGGCGCGCGTGAGTGCTCGCGCCGCCTGGAGACTTGGCTCCGGCGGGCGGGCCGCTCAGGGTCTGCGGTTGCGGCTGCGGCGATGTGGCGGGGAGTTGAGGCTTGGCCTTGTCGGCGACGAGGCTGCCCCGCTTGGTGGCTCTGCAGCGGTCATGGTCGGCGTGTGCGATTGACTCAAGTGCATCTAGAGCGCCTCCACGGGGCGTCGGCGGATGCAAATCGGGCACGGCGGGGGCGGCGGTGGTGGAAGTTGCGGCAGCGGTGACGCCGGCGGGGGATGCGAGGGGGAGGTTCCCGCGCCTGGCCAAGGCGGAGGACGCGCGCGGCTGCCTACGAGACACTGCGCGATTGCTCGTCGAGGACTTCCGGGCGTGCGCGGGCGCTGTAGCGGGAGTTTGGCTGGAGGTAGCCTCGGCGGCAGGAGCAGGAGCCGGAGCGGAATTAGCGGGCGAAGCGCCGGACGCGGGCGGCGGGAACAGGGCGGCCATGGGAGCACGGGCGCCTCGCAGTCTCCAGCTGCGTCCCCCGTGCGCGCGCTGTGCCGCTGTGGCGCGGCAGGAGCGGTCAGGAGAGCCCCGCGGCGGATTTCGAGATGATCGGATCGAGAAGGCCGCGGCAACCCGCCCGCCTCGCTCTCTACGCCGGACAAACACGATCCACAGCGCATCCGCAAGAGTACGCTCCGAAGTCTGCCTCAGCTATCCCGCCGCATCCGATCCGAGCGCTGGCCGGCCGACGGGGAACATGCGGTCATCGGATCGACAGCTGGCTGATCGCATTCTCACACACGCGCAGTGTTTACAGGGCTCGTAGAGGTACGCAGAGCCATTCCGACGGCTTCCGGATGGGCGCGATACACGGCTAATCCACCCGCGACTTTGTACAGATCCTCGGCCGCGTCCAGTCGATCCACCCGACCACCGAGTTCGAAGGCTACTCGTTCATCATCGCCGACGCTCACGAGATCCTGACGGACTGCCACGTCGGAGACTCGATCGCTGTCAATGGCTGCTGCCTCACCGTCACCCGCTTCGACGCTGGCGAGGGATGGTTCGAGGTCGGCTTGGCGAACGAGACCCTCTCGAGGACAAATCTCGGTACGGCTCGCCGGATCAAGCTTTCGCACGAGTAAAAGGTCGATTGAACTCCTCATTCCTTTGCAGGTAAACTCGTCGTGGGGAGCAAGGTGAACCTTGAGCGCGCCATGGCCGGCCACGGCCGCTTCGGAGGCCACTTTGTCCAGGTGCGTCTCACGCTGCCGGCAGACAGCTCGGAGCCCAGTTCAGTGGCCTTGTAAATGACGACCATACCTCGCAGGGCCACGTTGACACGACGGCCAAGATCCTCTCCCGAACAATGGACGGCGACTCGGTCCGGTTACTGTTCTCGCTCCCGCTCGAATTCTTCACGCCCCTGATCCCCAAGGGCTACGTCACCCTCGACGGCACCTCTCTCACCCTGACGCACCTCTCGACCCCGCGCTCCGGCGACGAGCACTTTGACCCGGCCGACCCGGCACGGGGCGTCTTTGGCGTCATGTTGATCGCGCACACGCAGACGCGGACAGTCGTCGCCCTGAAGGACGTCGGCGACTCGGTCAACGTCGAGTGCGACATTGTCGGCAAGGGCGTCGAGAGCGTCGTCCGGAACGTCCTCGAAGGCGGCGGCGAGAAGGGCGGCGCGCTCGAACGGATGATTGAGCGCGTCGTCGAGCGGACCCTCGTCGAAAAGGGTCTTCTCAAGCAGTAATTGGGGGATGCAAGTCTACATGCAACACTACTTGATTCGCAGTGCGCTACAGCTGGGAAGAGACTCTCGGGATGCGCCAGGGCACGGCTGACAAGCCCGCGGAGATCACCCCTTTCCGGCGCACTAGGTAGTGGGGCTCGCGGCTTTTGCGTGACATATCTCTCTGCTACAAGGCGTCAGGCTAGTCGCCGGAAGATTTGAGGAAGAATGAGAAATCCGAGAAATAGCGCCGGAAGGGAAGTGAGGAGGAGTGCATAGTCGCTCGTCCCTCCCCCGGCTCGCCGCTCCCTGCCTGTATCGATGGCTGCGCTTCCGAGCACCGAGACGCTCCAGCTCGTGGTGCTGCACGCGCTCGAGGCGCACGGCGCCGTCGCCGACTCGCGGCAGCTCCGCCTCGCGCTGCCTGCGACCGTAGAGACCGACGACGGCGCGCGCCTGCCCCCGCTCGAGCACGCAGCGACGGCGCCCGTCGTCGGGCCGAGCGTCGACGCCCAGAATGCGCTCAAGAGCGCACTCGACTCGCTCGCGACCCGCGAGGTGAGCCGCGCCCTTTTCGTCCCAGGGCGGATAATCTCGGACACCTTACTGGGCCGCTCTCTCGCTATAACGGCATGCTGACACAGTTCACGCCAAAAGATGATCGCCTTCAAGCAGGTCAACGTCGACCTGACCGTCCTCACCGCCGAAGGCACCGCCATCGCCCAGTCCGGCTCGCACGAGTACTGCGTCTGGTCCGTCCTGCCGCCCGCCACCGCCGAACAGGGCTTGACCGCCAAGGAGATCGAGGCCAAGGTCGGGAAGGACACCGCCAAGGTCGGACAGGGCAAGGCTATGCGGAACCGCTGGATTGCCAAGAAGGGCGACGGGTTCCTCCGGGCGGTGCGTTCCCAGCCCGGGCTAAGTTTCGTCAACCGAATGCTGACGAAAGATCGCGAAGACAGGTCGACACCGTCGAGGACGTGACCCAGAAGGACTTGCTCGCGATCCAGAGCACCGGCTCCCATCCGGACGAAAAGCTCCTCGCCGAACTGCGGAAGCGCAAGCTCGTCGAGAAGAAGTGCGCACCGAAACCTTTACGAGCATTCGCGTACCCTGACTGACAGTATTGTGCCCCCGAGCAGGAAGACGTTCTACTACAACATCGAAAAGGGACCCGAGTTCTCGACGACGATTGCCAAGCTGGAAACGGACCTTACGGTCGAGCTCCTGAACTCGTAAGACGCTCTCACAGTCGAATAGAGACGCGACAATCTGACTTTCGAGTCCTGACGCAGCGGAGCCTGGGAAAAGGCCTCATTCAAAAAGTACAACTTTGAGGCAGAGGGCGCGCACACCTTCGGAGGCGCACTGCACCCCCTAATGAAGGTCCGCGAGGAGTTCCGCAACATCTTCTTTGAGACTGGGTAGGCCGCTCGACATTGGCTGTGGCCATTCGTTTACGGGCGGGACTGATCATCTCGTGGACAGTTTCACCGAGATGCCGACGAACCGCTTTGTCGAGTCGTCGTTCTGGTGCTTCGACACGCTTTACGTGCCCCAACAGCACCCGGCACGAGAAATGCAGGACACGTTCTACATCAAGGGTACGCGCAGCGCCATTTCACACACTTCGGGAACGGCATTGACTGTTTGCGACTTCCTCAGAACCGGCAATGGCACAGGGCTTCCCCGAAGACTACTACGAGCGCGTCAAGAAGGTGCACGAGGTCGGCGACTACGGCTCGACGGGCTACCGGTATCCGTTCTCGCGGGAAGAGACTTCGAAGCTCGTCCTCCGAACACACACGACCTCGGTCTCGTCGGCGATGCTGTACGAGCTCGCGAACCAGCCGGGAGGGTTCAAGCCCGCCAAGATGTTCTCGATCGACCGCGTGTTCCGGAATGAGGCGGTCGACATGACCCACTTGGCCGAGTTCCACCAGGTCGAGGGTGTCGTCGCCGACTTCAACTTGACCCTGGCAGACCTGATCGGTATGTATTCGCCTTGCTCTCTCGTGTGGGAGCCGATTTGACTGATCATCCTTCCGACCGACTTACAGGCTTCATGGAGGTCTTCTTCTCCAAGATGGGCGTCAAGAACCTCCGCTTCAAGCCGGCCTACAACCCCTACACCGAGCCGTCGCTCGAGATCTTCTCCTGGCACGAAGGTCTCGGCAAGTGGGTCGAGATCGGCAACTCGGGCATGTTCCGGCCAGAGATGCTCGAGCCGATGGGTTTGCCCGCGGACGTCCGGGTCCTCGGATTCGGTCTCAGTCTCGAACGGCCGACCATGATCCGGTGCGCTTACTTTACTGTTGCTGTCGGATGCGGCATTGGAACTGACCGGTATCTGCATGGTTCAGGTACGGCATCTCCAACATCCGCGACCTTCTTGGGCACAAAGTAAGTCCACTTTCGGCCGTCCCGCCGCTCTTTTTTACTGTTCGAGCTCGCGTCCTGACGCTCTCTCCTGCAGGTGCCGCTCGACATGATCGAAAAGTCGGCCGCCGTCCGTTTCTAGGTTGGCCCAGGCGGCCACGATGTAGGCAATTTTGCAACCTTTCTTCACGCAGACTTCTCCGACGAGCCAAGCGCAAGAGCTTGTGGGCTATGAGATGCACAATGCGCTTGCGAATGGACCGGCGCGCTCGCGACGCCGCCGTCCTGCATCCGGCCCGCGGACTTGCCGAAGCTGCTGTTCTCATCGACTGCCTTCGACCTCTCAGTTTGCTGTCCTCGCGCTTTGGAGTATGGCGCGACATTCGCATGGGCACCGCTACAGCGACGACTCGTCCACGACCTCGAGCGGCTCAGATTCGTCCGCTTCAGACTCGCGATCAGACAGCGAAGACGAGGAAAGGGCACCGATCACCGTGAGTTCGGCGCTGTTCGACTCTGGTGCATCTCGATTCGACTTCGCACTCATGCCGCGCCGTCCAATTAGCATCACTACCGACACCGCCGGCACACCTCCTCAGCTGCGCCCGCCGACAACCGAATATGGTTCGGCGCGGCCGCTTTCGTCTTGCTCATCGCCCTCCTGGTGGTCGGGGTCTACGGCTACCAGCACGGATGGAGTCTCGCTAGCCTGGAGCTCGGTTCGACAACTTCGGATGGGCTCACGGGAAGCGGTGCAGAATCTGCGGCAGGAAGCGACACAGGTGGCGGTTCTTCCGCGGGTCTCGGCGGCTCGGAGGACCCGACCGACACTTCTGCAGAGCCTTCTGCGACGTCAGCGGGTCAAGGAAGCTCTGGTGATACAGGCGCAAGCGGAGGGGACGGAGCTGCCTCGTCTTCCGGCGGGGATGGTCCAGCCGCGACGGCCACGAAACCTGGGTCGGCCGCCGGCGCAAACACCACAACAACTCCTGCTTCGACAGGAGGCTCCGGCGGCAGCAGTCAGCATCAGATCCTCGTGAGTCTGTTACGCCGGGCTAGTCATACGGAGCGCAGGTGCGCTGACCCTTCCTCTGAAGGGCTTCTGGAAGAATTGGAGTGAGTGGCGACGCAAAGATCATCTCTCCTCATGAGAAGCTGAGCCAATAGCCCTCGCAGCGGGTCAAACGGTGGCCGAGACCGATTTTACGCCGTACACGCACGCCATGTGGTGAGTGCTTGTCCGGCTGCGGGGATGATCGAAGGAAAGGCTCGACTGTTGGTTGTTTTGCAACAGGTTCGTCGGCGTCCCGGGCGAGGCGAAGGACAAGGGGAAGCTCAATCTGGGCGAAACGAGTTCCGGGCAGGCCAAGGACTGGGCACAGGCGGCGCAGAAAGCAGGAGCAAAACCGATGCTCAGTATCGGCGGGTGGTCAGGTGCGCCGACCTTCTCAGGCCGCGTCCGCACGGTGTTCTGGCTGATCCGCACTCTCCAGGTTCCAGCACCTTTTCATCACTTATTGCAACATCTCAATCTCGAACGGATTTCGTCGAGACAATCTCCGACGCGCTGGATGCGAGCGGCTTCGTCGGGTGCGACCTCGACTGGGAGTACCCAGGTCGCGCAGGAGACACTCAGAACGTCCGTCCTGCCTCTTCTTGCCGCCGCTGCCTTTCTCCCTGATCATGTCCCCTAGCACAGTTCGACGTCAAGAACGACCTGAGCAATTGGCTCTCGTTCATCAGAGCGCTTCGAGAGAAACTCGGTCCGGACAAGTTGATCAGCGCCGACACTTCCTCCACGCCCTGGGTCGGTCCTGACGGCAACCCATCGTCCGACATGAGCGCAGTGAGGCTTCTGATATATCTCCAAGGCCATACAAGTAACTCACCCGGCACAGCATAGTTCGCAGCTGTTCTTGATTTCATCACCATCATGGTGCGGCCAAACTCGCTCGTCACGATACATCTCAGCTCACTTTCTTCCCGCAGACTTACGACTCCGTCACATACTCCTCATCAGTGACTGGACCGAACTTTGTACGAGGCCAACTCCCCTGCGCTCCGGAGAAGATGCTGACACTACGCCTGATAGGCCTACGAAGACTCGTGCGCTCCTCCTGCCCAAAAGTTCAGCATCCCGGCAACCGTCAAGGCATGGACAGACGCCAAATTTCCGGCAAACAAGGTGCGAGCTCGTTCCGTGCCCGATGGTCAGTACAGGCTCGCTAATGGATGTTCGCGGATCGACGAGCAGATCATGCTCGGCATTGCAACTTATGGCTATGCATGGAAAGTGAGTCTTGCTCGTATAAGCTTGCCGCACGCGCAGTAAGCGGAGCACCTTTGTACTCACCTCAGGTTGCAGGTTGACAGCGTGAAGCCCGACGGTGGCGCGACCGGAGCGAGCTCCGGCATTTATCAGACCGCAGCAAGCACCCTCACCTCGAACGATGGGAGCTACGTCTACGACAAGATCACCCCGCAGGTCAGCCCACGACTTGTGGTCACGTCCGAATCTCTCTGATCGCGCGCCCGCCCTGCAGATCGCGTCGATGCAGCGGACATTCGACAAATGCTCTTCGACTCCATACCTCTATTCCTCTTCCAGCAAGCTATTCATTGCATGTAAGAGAGACAATCTTAACGAATCCTATACGGTGGCTGAGGGGGGGCGGGCACCAACAGACGACGACGAGGAGTCGATCAAGATCAAAGGCGGATATGCCGGAAAGAACGGTGCGTCCTCGTCGTACTTGAGTCCCTCTATACGCCACTGACCTTCAACCTGTAGGACTCATGGGCTGCAGTCTTTATGCCGGTCTGACCCAGAACAAAGACGGCACCCTTGCCAAAGTAGCGAAGGGGGTATGCTGAGGGAGAAATCGGAGGCAGCTTACCATAAATCGAATGGCACTTGAGAGATACCTCCACGGTCAAAATGTGCTTCTTTCCGGACGAAGACCTAACCTGCTTCAGGCTCGACAGAAGCCGCGGAATGCCAGAAGTACATCGGCACAAGTGATGAAGATTTGGGTGGTCGTGCTGGACGCGGAGTAGAACGCAATCGGTTGGAGAAGCGCTCGTCGCTAGTATGATCCGAGGCAGTGCTACGTAGCTGGCGACTGATGTTGTAAAGAGGCGAATGAGGATCGACGTGAAGTGTCCAAAGGTGAACCTGCACTGGACGGGTCCCTCCGCGGCTTCACCTCGACCATCAGACGCTTCAATCGCTCAGGCAGTGTCTATGATGCTCAGAGCAGCACACAAAGCTACAGCTGCGTCTGCACCGCGGATCTGCTCCCAAAATGCATACCAGTCCGCCTCGCTCTCGCCTGCTGCTTCCTGCCCCGGCCGCTGCCGTCTTTCGACATCGACTCGAGCCAACTCCGTGCCTGGGGCTCGTCTTTTCGACAAAGGGACGAGGCGACACGCTTCAAGTAGCCAGCCGGATGGAGCGAAGGAAACGCCGAGACCACGCCGACGATGGACGCCTGTCGCCGCCGGAGCAGGACTCCTTGCCCTCGCTACGGGCTGGTACTCGACGCGGGAACCGGAGCCGATCCTCGGCGGCGATCAATGGACGGCAGTCAAAGTCAAGTCGGTCACGCCGATGACACCCGAGACCTCGCTTTTCCGCCTCGAGGTGCCGAGATCGGTCCTCCCGGCCGCATTTGCCAGTGATCCGTCCGCCCGGCCGATCCTGAGTCTGTTCGTCAAAGAGCCAAGTCTGCAGATCCAGCGAGCCTATACTGTGAGCGAGATACCGGGCTTCCATCGGACCAGGCCATTGGCGCTGACTCAGTCATTTCGTCCTGGTCTTCCGTAGCCTCTCAGCGCCGCTTCTTTCAACCCTCGAGGACCCGCCGAACTTGACCTAGTCGTCAAGCGCTACCCGGATGGCGAGCTCTCGCGCTACATGCACCGGCTCGGCCCTGGCAGCGACTTGCATGTGCGGGGGCCGTCCGTGACCTGGTGGTACCGCCCGCAAGATTGGGACGAGGTTGTCTTCGTGAGCTCCCTCTGGCCACGTTCGAGCAATTGGCGAGCGACTGACAAGAGTGCCATACTTTCTCAGATCGTCGGCGGCACCGGGATCACGCCCGCCTACCAATTCGCGAACGACATGCTTTCGTCCGGCGACTCAGCCGCGGCAAGGCCCGCTGTTTCCATTGTCTACGCCTCTCCTTCCCCTTCGCGTATCATCCTTGAGCAAGAGCTGGACGAGCTGTCCGCCCGCGACCCCGAGCACGTCAAGGTGCACTACCTCGTCGACCGGCCGGACCCGGCGGGACCGGCGCCGTCGTCCCCGGCGGTGTCTGTGGGTTTAATCAACCGGAACAAGGTCGAACAGGCGCTCGGGCAGAGGAGCGATGGAAGTCGGAGGGCAGTGATCGTCTGCGGACCAGACGGGTGCGTGCCTGCTTCCCCTATCCGGCCCGGCGCATGCAGCGACTGACTACCTCCTGATTCCGTCTCTGGTCGTTCCCCGCATGAAGTATGATCGAGGCGGTGGCAGGACCGCGCGGGCGCAATTTCTCGCAAGGACGGGTCGGCGGCATTCTGCAGCAGTTGGGATACACGGAGCGCGAGGTCGTCAAGCTCTAGAGCCGGTCTCCGGATCGACCAGTCTCATCCCATTCATAGAAGAGCGATAGAGTGATGAAGCGGACGTAATTCCACCTAGTCGGCAGCCTCTTTCGGCTCCTCCGCAAGCTCGTCATCCTGCTCCTGCGTTTCGTCGTCCTCCTCCTCGGGTATCACCACCTCCTCGCGGTTCGCCCCCGTGACCTCGTCCCCGCACCTCAAGCACGTCCAGCTCTCCTCCGCGTCCTCCTCGGCGCGGACGAGCGTCCCGACGATGCAGTAGTAGCAGTACCGGCACCGGCCGCGGCAGTCTGCGACGTACGGGATCTTGACCGCCGTGTCGCCCGCTCCGCCGCCGCCGCCGCCGCCGCTCGGGCCAGACGAAGAGCCGTACAAGAGCGAGGCGGAGGGGAGAGTCGGGTCGGCGAAGGCGGTGGCGGCGGAGGCGGAACCGAGACCGGAGGGAGGGCCGGTCGTCGTCGAGTAACAGACGGGGCAGGTCTGTGGCGGCAGGAATGCATAAAGTCCGGGCGGAACGTCGCCTTCCCCTTTGGCGGTCTTGTCGTCCCCGCGGGCCTTCCGGAGGGAGCCGAGGCCTAAGGTGCTCGCGACTGGAGCGGGCAAGGCAGAGGCGGTTGCGCGGAGGACGCTTGACTTTTTGACACGCGACGAGATCGCTTTGACGACGCGCAGCCGGAAGCGGTGAAGGTTGATGAGGGGAAGCAGGAAGAGAAGGAATTCCTGCCGGACAAGACAGCCATCAGCTTCCCGTGCACAGACCCCAGGGCAAGGAGAAACTGCTCACCGTGAACGCCTCCCAGACGAGCTGGCGATTCAGGAATTCGAAGCTGACGTTCGGAGAGAACGTCTGTCGTGCATAGACGAGTCGCATCTTCAAGACCCGCTCCAACAGGGTCCGGAACCTGGTTGGCGAGAAAGCGTCAACGCGAGGCACGGCAGGGCAGACTGATAAGGCGTTGAGTAGGTACTCACTTTCCGTTGTAGAGGAAGATGAGGAGGTTCGAGAGCCCCAAGACGGCCCCGAGCCTCTCTCCGGTGCTCAGAAGCTCGTACGCCGTCCGTTTCAACTCGCCGGACCACCGCGCGAGTTCGTCCGTTCTTCGTCGTCCGCGGGTCCGGAGTCTGCGAAGGTCGACGAGGGAAAACCAAGACCGCGGGAGGGGCTCGTCGGCCCAGGACGAATCGAGGATGCGGTCCTGCAGGCGGGCTTGCAGGTACGGGGGGAGGACGACAAGGGCCGTGTAGGCGGCTTTCTGTAGTCTGGAGAGCCCCGCTGCGCGAGCGTACCCGCCTGTGGGGATTCGGGCTGTCAATGCGATTCGTCCCGTCATTCCTCGTGGGTCTGCAAGGCTTGCCTGTGGCTGCTGCGGGTTTCCGCTCGTCGCGGTACTGCAGGTTCTGGAGGGAGGAACCGTACGTCGCGTCGCTCTCCCACAACGACAGCTTCAAGACGGCTAGTCTGAGCATAGCCATGAATTCCGGCTGCCAGCTCCTGCCGCCTGAAGCCTGTACACGCAAGAAAAGAAGGTCGCCCCCCACACAGCAGCGGGTCAGTCCCCATTCAAGTCTCGCGGGGACAGCGCACAGGGCTCACCTTGACGCCATCGAGCGCTGCACTGACAGGCGTCTGTAAGATCCCTTCGAGCTCGTCGTCGAGGAGCGCGGCGTCGAGTTGCGCGACCCGCGAGATCCTCAACGCCGGCGATTTCAGCCGCGCAACCTCGGCGCGCAGGTTCGGCAGGCGCGCGCTGGACGCAGGCGGCGGCTGCCAGAAGCGCTCTGGTGGTGCTCTTGCTTCACGAACAGCGGCCATGCGGTGTGGACAGCGGGAGCGGGTGAGACTCGGCTGCTCCGGCTCGCCCGGCTTCCTCCGCTGCCCGGTCCACCCAGAATTTCTCTCTCGACCACAAAGCTGATTGCGTAAGAGAGAATGCAAGAGAAGGGCGAAACAGCGAACGAGTGCAGGTCACAAAGTCACGCGAGGCGAGTCCACCCAGGGTAGAGAAAAAAAAGAACGAATCCCCCCTTCCCGGGTGAGCGCTTTGCGAGTGCCCGCAGGTCGACGACATCCCGCGCTCAGGCCGTCGGCGCGCCAGCCGACGCCGGGCCGCTCTCCTTCGTCGCGGCGTGCGCATCCTCCTCCGCCGGGCGCTGCGAAAGTGGGTGAAGAGGGGTGAGTCGGGGACAAGATCACTCGCTCCATAGTCAGATGCGACGTACCTCGTCAGTCGCCTGCGACACCTTCTCGCCCTGCACGACCTCGGTCTTCTCGGGCGGCGGCGCGACGCCCTCGTCCTTGTATTCCGGGAGCTTGTCGCCCTCTGCCTCTGCCTCCTTGCTGACCTCCTTGCCCTTCTCGACCGGCGCGCCCGTCTGCGTCACCGAGGTCGCGTCCGCCGCGACCGGCGCGTCCGACTCGACCGGGGTCGGTGCCTCGGCGCCCGAACCGCTCAGGACCTTCTTGTTGTTCTCCTGCGCGTCGTTGAACGCCTTCTTGAACAGGTTGGCGTCTGCACAGAGCGCGGCGAGGTGGAGCGTCAGGATCAGGGTGCGCCGGGGAGAGCAGGCTGGGGGTCTAAGGAGGCGGTTACTCACTCTCCGAGTTGGCAAAGCGGATCGCGAGGGTCTCGGCAGTCGGCTCGCCGTCGGACACGTCCGCGGCGACGTTGTACACCCACGAGCGGTCCGAGCCAATGTTGGGCGAGAGCGCCATCTCGGCCGTGACTGCCGGGGGGAGCGGATACTTTGGGGTTCAGCTTCCTGTCTCTCGCCGTTCAATGGACGTAGAGACGCACTGTAGTGGTTCGCGCAGACCTTGAGGGTCTTGTCGCGGCGCATGACGAGGCGGATCTTCTTCGACTGCTTGTGCTGGAGCAGCCGGACGTCACCGGTTCCGCGCTCCTTCCATTCCGCCGAGTCGGCGATGAAGCGGAACAGCTTTGCGCGCCTAGATTTGCGAGATCAGGGGTTAGAACAAAGTCAGCCCTGGGTGCTCGCGTGCAAGTGAGGGGATGGGCGCGGCTCCAGGAACGGCAGCGCTGCGTCGCGGGACCGCCCTTGGCGTGCTTCAGAGAGCTCAGCAAGGCTGTTACAACCCTCCAGCGACTGCCAGCCGCGGTTTGTTTGAGCGGCGGTGAAGCGAGATCTGGCCATCTGACGCCCAAGCCCCTCTCCGCCCCGCCGCCAACGCCCGCTCGGGAGCGCACGAGTGCAAGCGGAGGTGTGCGTACATCTTGAAGAGTGCCTCCTCATCCTCCTCGTGGGTCTTGACCTCGACGGTCTCGCTCAGGCGGACGACGGGCTCGAACGTCGCGGTCGACTCCTCCTCGCCGGCGGCAGGCGCAGTGGTGGGTTCTTCGGCAGACACTGCAGCCCCGAGACGGTCAGTACACGGCCTGTGGTGTGGTGCGCGTGCGACTCACTGTTTGCGGTGGGGTGGACGAGGCGAGCCACCGCGTCGGCGCTGCTCGTCTCCTCCTCGCCCCCGCCAGAAAACTTGCCCAACCTCTCACCGCTCACAGACTCGACGGATTCGGCTCCAGGCAGACTCAGACTGTGCTTAGAAGCTCGTATCGGTGATCCTCTGCTCTCCGCTCCCTTGGCAAGCCGTCGCAGGCAACGCTGGCCAGCTGCCCTCGACCCGCTCGACCTGCCCAAAAGGTGCTACAGTCGATTCTGAATCCGGGGATGCGCGACTCGCCCACATCTGCGCAGTCTCGGCTAGCCTCAACGACCGTCCTGCGCTTTCGCTACCGGTCATTCTGACCTCCCGGTGTCGTGACCGGTGCGGACCGCAGGCCTCAGGGACCCTCGAACCTCACCCTTCTCTAGCGCGCACACCATGGGGTCGACCGCCGCTTTCTCTCGCCTGCTACTTGCCTCGTGCTCGCTATGCTTCCACCTTCGCCGCCGCTCATCTCGCCCCGCCTGGACTCATCCGCCATGTCGCCGCTCAGTCTCCCGCCGACACGCGCCTCGTCGCCGTCCGAAATCTCGCTGTCTCCTCTCAGCCTATCCGACAGCTCCGACTCGGACGATGCCGCCTCGTCCGCGGGCACGGACGACTCGTGCACCTCGGCGTGCTGCATCCCCGACGCCTCATCCGGGTTCCAGCCCAAGGACGCTCCGCCCGTCGCGTCCGTCTCCCCCGCGGACTGGTCGTCCTTGATCGTGATCGGCGCCGGACCGCACGCCCTCGCGCTCGCAGCTCGGCTGAAGGAGCCGCGGCCGGCGGCGCTCTACACCGATCTGGAGCACGCCCGGCTGAGCTGGCTGCAGCGCGAGTCGAGGGCCCGGGCGCGAGACGCCAGCGAGAAGTCGCGGCGGCGGCAAAGTACCGTCAAGGGGCACTGGTCGGCCCGGCGCCTTGTCCCGCCGAAGGAGGTCACGCTCGCCGCGCCGACGATCCAACCCTCCGAGATCCGCGTCCTCGACGCAACCGGGCCCGACTGGCTCTCCCGCTGGGACGCCTTCTTCTCCGGCCTCTCGATCTCGCACCTCCGCAGCCCGATGACCTTTCACCCGAGCCCCGCCGACGTCGACGCCCTCATCAGCTACGCGCGCCGCAACGGCCGCGAAGCCGAGCTCGAGCCGATCCCGGGCGTCGTCGGCCGCGAACTGAGCAAGTACCAGCGCAAGAAGCGCCGCGCGGGGGTCTCGATCGGGGGCGCGCCGTTGATCAATGAGCGGGACCGGAGGGACTACCAGCGGCCGTCTTCGGCGCTGTTTCGGGACTTTGTCCATCACGACCTAGTCGGGGCCTATCCCGTCCCGGACGTCGAACACACATCCGTGAGGGCGGTCTCGTACGGCTCTGTCCATGTCCAGGGCGAAGGACTCCGCCAGGGTTTCTTGGTCGAGTCCGTCCGGCCGGACGGTTCAACCGAACGCAGGGCCGCTCAAGCCGTCGCCATGGCCATCGGCCCGTCCTCGGTCCCTTCAGTTCCTTCCTGGCTCCTCTCGGCAACCCGAAGCCAGCCGGAGGAGCGACACGAACGCACCGAGGGACTCTGGCGCAGAGAGGCGATCTGCGGACCGGGCTGGTGCCACTCGTCGGCTTTTGCGGTCCCGGGCTGTCGACCTATGGAGGGCCCTCTCGGGGATCGCATCCGGCAGGGTCTCAAGACGCGCGTCTGCGTCGTCGGAGGCGGGTGAGTGTTCCTACTGAAGCGCGAGCGCATTGGGCGGTTTCCACTCACGTGGACCACTGACGCGAACTCTTGCCACCCAGGCTCACCTCGGCTCAGATCGTCGACTCGCTCCTCACGCAAGGGGTCTCCTCCGTCGTCCTCCTCGTCCGCTCGCAGATCAAGACGAAACACTTTGATTTCGAGTACGCCCAGCGCCTCCCCCGGCTCTCTTTACCCGGACCGACTGGCGGGGCCGAGACTGACCCCAATGCCCTCACCAGTCTCGAATGGGTGAGCAAGTACAACAACCTGCGCAAGATGCAGTTCTTCCAAGAGGAAGACCGCGCCGAGCGGTCCGAGCAGGTCCGCCGGAGCCGGAACGGCGGGAGCGTCAACCCGACGTTTGCGCGGATCTTGAAGCATCATGGGAAGAGCGGGCGGTTGGAAGTTCGATGCTGGACTGAGGTCGAGGAGGCGCGGTACGATGCAGAGTGCGGGAAGTGGGGCCTGTCGACGGTGACGAAGCCGCCGTCCGGGCGTGGCCATCCCGGAGCGACTTTGGACCCCGAACCCGTACGCACCCAGCTTTCGGACATCGACTTTATCGTCGCCTCCACAGGCAGTCGGCTCGACTTTGCCGGCGTGGACTTTCTCGACCCGCTCCGCCGGGCGGGCCACCTCCCCGCCACCGTCGACGGCCTACCCATCCTGACGCCAGACCTCCAACTGACGCCGACACTGCCGTTCTTCGTCCTGGGGGCGTACGCCATGCTCGAGGTGCGTCCGGTCCTTAACGACGACATGGGAGTGTATCGCTGACCCCGCGCCCCCGGACGTCGCACCTCGCAGCTCGGTCCCGACGCCCTGAACCTTTCGGGCACCCGCGGCGGCGCCGAGCGCGTCGCCCATCGTCTCGGCGAGCTCGGCATCTTTGATCGGTACCCGACCGGTGAGGATGCGGCGTCGCGGCGGATGCAGGCGAAGCGAGCGCGCAGCGGGGGAGAGGGCAATTTTTTCGAGGGTTTGCCCTGCGAGGTGGAAGCGTAGGCACGAGATGGAGGAGCGGTCACCGCAATGGAACCGTGTGCGGGTTGCTCTCGGCGCCGACGGTGTTCTGACGATACGGATTGAAACCTCTGCTTGCATTGTCTGTTCTGCGCAATCGGGACCAGCCCAGTCTGCGCCTCCATGTTCAGCACTGCCACGGGTCAGCGCTACGCCTAGCGCGAAGGGGGTGCGAGAAAACTTCACCTTTTCCCGTATCCTCCATCCTTACTTCTTGTACTTGGCCATCTCGCACCCCTTGTTCTCGTAGCTACAGGGGACGGCGAACTTGTCTTAGTAAGTGCAGGGAGCGAGTCTTGAGAGAGCTGGAAGCCCGACGTGCCCACACTTGGCATAGAAGGCTGCGGAAAGACCGGGGGAGAGAGGAGAATGTGAATCAGTACGGGGTGAGATCGAGATCCGAAACCTGTTGGTGGCCCACCTTCGTTCTTCGGATCGCAGTCGAGGATGGTCTGCGAGGAGGCGAATGGTAGTCAAGGACTTTCACAGGTGCGAGAGCGTAGGAAGGGTGAGAGAGTACCTTGTATGCGCCGGCGCTCTCGCTCATGGCGGTGAGGACCTCGATGAGTCTGAGTCCGAGCTTCTTGCCCTGCATGCTGGGGTCGACGACGACGTCCTCGATGTGGCCTACGGTGCCTGCGCCGCGGAGGAACTTGCGTTCGAGGAAGACGGTGGCGTGCCCCACCAGGCGGTCCGACTGGTCCTCGACGATGACGACGGGCAGGTAGCTCGTCCGGGCGGCATTCATTGCGCGCAAGTCATCAAATCGGGCGGTCCATGCGTCCTGGCCGACGTCTGGAGCGGCGGTGAGCGCGCTGAGGAGCTTCAAGTGGCCGCGAGCGTAGTCGGACGCCGCGAGCGGACGCAGCGTGAGCCCGCTCGGCAGCGATGCAGCGAGCGCGGACGGCAGCAGACTGGCATCGTACAGATACTCGTACACGGCAGCAGGCATCCTTGTCCGAGGCTGTAAAGACTGTTGACCGCGAGCAAGAGCAGGGCGCTGTTGAAGGACGCTCCCCCTCTTGCACCTCCACACGCCATGCCGCGCTCTCCATCGCCAGATCGCCGCTCGGAGCCGTCGAGCCACCGCGAGCACTCGCACAGGGACTCGGCCGAGCGCGCAGACCGCCGCCGGAGTCGTTCGCCGCGGCGTCATCGGGACAGCAGCCGCAGAATCGACGACGACGCAGACCGCCGCAGGGACAGGGACAACGCAGGCGAACACCGCCGCAGAGACGAGGACACGCGCCGCCGCAAGGAGCGCGAACGCAGCCGGTCCAGGAGCCGCGAACGCTCGTCTCGTCGCCGCGAGGACCGCTCGAGGTCCAGGTCCAGGTCGAGGGACCGTAGCAGTCGCTCCACGCGGCACCGGCACGACAGCCACGACGACAAGGACCGTGACAGTCGCCGGCACCGCTCCTCGAGGCGCAGGAGCCGGAGTCCGAGCACCTCCGGGTCCGAATCCGACGACTCGCGCGGCCATCGCCACCGCCGCCATCGCCACGGTTCGCGCGACCGCGACGACAAGGACGACCGCAGGCGGCGCAGGGAAGAGAAGAAGGCCCGTAAAGCCAAGGTACGTCGGATCTGCTGGCTTTCGGACTTGGATCTATAGGCTCAATCATCTGGACCGCACCGCAGCGCGAGGAGAAGAAGCGGGCCAAAGCCGGACTCGCCCCGGTGGAATGGGGAAAGCATGGTATCCTGAGCGAAGCAGGTAAGCCTTCGAGTCCTGTGCGCTGAGTCAGAGTACTCGGTTCTGATCCCGCTGCATCCGCAGACATCTACACCAAGAGCGACGAGTTCCACGCCTGGCTCATTGGGGAGCGGATGATGAACCCTGAAACGACGACAAAAGCCAAGGAGAAGGAACTCTTCAAGCAGTTCATGGAGGTGCGTGCGCCACGGACTGCTGGGCCATCTTTCCGAGATCCTGACTTTGGCCCCGGTCTCTGATCTACAGGACTTCAATACTGGTGAGCCTCACGAAAGCGCTCCATGGGAACTCGCTCTGACCCAGGTTTCGGAGAACAGGTACGCTGCCGCATGAGAAGTATTACGACCTGAAGAAGCACGAGACCAAGATGAACGCGATCAAGATGGGCGAGACGGTGGCTTCGGCGCACACGTACGATTTCAACCGCGACGTCGAATGTGCGTGTCTTTCCTGTTCCTGAATCACGCAAACAGGCTCGCTGACCCGCGGGTCGGAATGTCTGCAGCCGCCAAGGCCGCGCATCGCCGCTCGGCGAGCACGCTCGACGACCAGCTCCTCGACCGCAAACGCCTCGAGGACCTCCGCCGCGTGCAAGGCGAGCGCGTCCAGCGCGAAAAGATGATGCGACTCGGATTCGACGTCTCGGACAACCTCGGCGTGCGACTCGAGGACAAGATGCGCCAGTGAAGCCCGGTGGAGGGTCTTCCAGTCTCTGCAGGACTCTTCACGTGAAACCCTATCGATGGCCCGGAGCAGAGACAGAGAAGGAACAACGAGGCGGTTGCGAAGAGAGGATGCGCGCGGTATGCTACAAATCATGCGGACTGACAGCAAGTTCGCAGGAGGAGGAGGGGTATGGCATGGACAGCAGAAAGGGTATAGGTTTTGTTTGCGAAAGCGGATAGAGGAAGAATGCTGCGGCGATCACTGCGGCGCCATCTCGACATCGCTGCCGCTGTCGTCGGTGCTCTCGGAGGGATTCCGTCCGGCGGCGCGCCGGCGTTTGACTTTTTCGCGCTGGCCGCGCAGGACCCGGCGCGCGACGGCGACGAACCCGACCGTTGGCCGCCCGTCGCCGCTGTCGCTCAGGAGGTAGTCCGAGTCCGAGTCGGACAAGGCGGCGGCGTCGTAGCGGTGCAAGCGGCGCAGGACGTCGGCCTCTTCCTTGCGGCGGCGGCTCATCCGGGGCCGCAGTTTCCGAGCAGGTGCGAGCGGGTCCTCGTGCTTGTCGGGGCTCGCGTCCCGACGGCGTTTGCGAGCCGAGCGTTCGGCAGCGGAAAGCGCCTCGCTCCGAGCTGCGGCGGCATCGGCGCGACGCATCGCGGTCAAGTCGAACGGGTTCGGCAGCATCGGCATTTCCGGTCGGTACGCCATCGGGACCATGCGGCGCTGGGTCGGGGACGGGAAAACGCGCAGCAGGGGGTTGGGTTCGAACGAGGCGACGGGCCAGTGCGAGGGGTCTCGGCCACGGCGGAACCGCCGCTCGCCGTCGTCGCCGAACTCGGTGTCGGAGCTCGCGAGGTGCGGCATGTCGCCGACGGTCGGGAAGACATCGCGCCACACCGCGTCGAACTCGTCCGACGAGTCCCCGGACCCGTCCCCCGTCTCTGCGCTTCCGTCTGCGTCCTCCTCACGAGCATGCTGCGGCGTCGACGAGACCAGCGACGAGAGCGGGGATGATCCGCGCGCGTCGTGCCTCGCAGGCGGGCGATACCGGCTGCTGGGCTGGACCAGCGGGAGTTTTGGGTGGCGCGCGAGGAGGAACGGGAGCGCGGCGGCGTGTGCGGACGGAACCGGCGGCGGAGTGGGGGGAGGGCGACACCGCAGCTGCCGCATGCGCAGGCGCTGCTCGGGCGGAACTGCAGTCTTGCATCGGCGTCTGCATTCCTTCTGTTGTACGGCGGCGGGTTTCGGAGGCGGTGTGGGCGCGGGCGGCTTGCGCGAGAAGGAGAACGTCGCCCGCGACGGCCCGGGCACCGGTCCCTGCTGGACCTGCCGCACAAGCAGCCAGACAAGACCGTGAGTATGACTCTCAATCTCTATTCTCGTGTTCTGCACGCGCGCTTACCTCGGCTGCTTCGCTCGTGCGGGCGCGGGCGACGGTACCCTGGCCAGCAGGAACCGCGTCGGCCGGCGCGGGTCCAGCCCGTTCACCGCACGGAAGGCCTCGGAGGGCGCTCCCATGCGGTGCAGGCACGGAGGAACGTACTGCCAGCAGGTTTGTGCCGTGTCCTGCCTGGGCTTGTGCTAGAAAGTGTGGGGAGGAGAAACCAGCAAAATGATGAAGTGGTTCAGGTTGGGTATTTTGGCCAGGTGCACCACAAGCAGAGTCTTATTGTCAAATGCAAGGGTATCATAGAAAGATGGGTATCGTCAGGACCGTGCTTATGGCTGCAGGTTGGTGTGATAGGAGTTATCTCCTTACCGGCAGGTGCAGAGGGTGGCGCCGACCCTGACAAGTGCAACGCGCCCGCCATTGGCGAGACAGAGATCACTGACATTCTGGCACCACTAGCAAGGGGGTGCAGAAGAGTGTTGAGCGCCTGCCCACGCCCGTGCCAGATCTGGTGGTCCTTGACCCGCAGGCCGGCTGTTAGCCGTACTCTTCAAGATCCGCCTACCATTCCGCCTTCAACTTCGTCGTCCCATCCCGTTTCCCCTTCGGCTGGCCCGACTTGCCTCGCCTCTCTCCTATCGACGAACCGATATTCTGTACTGGACGACTCTCGCACGGATCCTCGCCCGCTCGAGCCCCTTCATTCAACGCCCGAGCCGGTCTCGGTCTCGTAGAACCTGTAGCTCTCTTGCTTTCCTTCAGGTCACTTCCGTCATCGGAATTCTACACTCGATTCACTGTCTCTTGTGACCGGAGATACGAGCTACCCAGTTCTACGCTGCGCGAGTCGCCCGTCCGCGAGACCTGACCCTCTCGCGAACGGTGCGCCTTGCACCGGCGTTCCTTGGGGACCCGGCGCCGAGCTGGGTTACGAGGGCTCGAGGACCAAGTTCACTGCACAGCTGAAGTGTTGGGTGCAGGCGTGCAAAGTGAGCACTGTTTAGGCCCAGCTATGGACGGAAGCAGGGATGGGGAAGAAGAAGAAGAAGCGAGTGATGAAAAGGAAGATAAGGGGTGCCGGTACAAGTTCGCTCCGCTTTGACCTCGGACCTGACCCACTTCCTTTCTAGGTCATGTCCAAGCTGACATGCCCCACAATAGGGGGACATTGCACTGTACTTCACATTCCATTCAGCAGAAAGCCCACTTGCAGAGCACATTCTTATAATCCATGACTCCTTCCTCCGCATTCTGCTCAGTGTGACACACCGCTCAGCACATTCCTGACCTCCAGACTCACATGTAGGGTCAGGATGAGAGCAGACAGTGTGGAAAAGGATGCAGACAAGTGCACATAGATTTGGCTTTTCCCTCGCAGTTGTGGTGGCATGCACAATACATGGCTAAAGGCTTGCAAGTGGCACCTTGGCAGTCTACACACTCACAAGCTAGCACATCTCTTCAAGGCTGTAGTCTTGGGTGACTGAGCCACATGCAGACCGGCAGGGAAGCAAGCGCAGCACCTGCCAGCCCATCAGCATCTGCAATGCACCATTTGCACATCTTGAGCTCTTCAACTTCCCAGACTTGGGTTGCCTTCAACCAAGTCAGCAATGTCTGGCAGGTCAGAAGGAGCTGCATAACGCAGAGGATAAGAATTTGGTATGGAGATTCTTCAGGATTGACAAGGTGACAGCAGGCTCGGAAATGTCGCGACCCGCAGGCCAATAGCAAGGAGTGTTCCCAGTTCTGCCTTGCCGCTTTGTTGGACTAGCGCTGACCAACCTGCATGTTTCTGCTGTTTTGGTCTGGCAATCAGGTCAAAGGTGTGGTGATTCTGAAGGGCAGGCACAAAACCAACTTTATGTGTCCAACAGCGTCAAGTCTGGCATCTACTGCATCCCCTGCCAGCTGCCCATGAGCCCCACTTCGAATGTAGGCTCATTGGGTGGGCGTCCTTCCGGTCCGCCTGCGGAAGAGGGTCCGAAGCGAGACATGGTCTGGACCACGAGCTGGATGTCGGAGAGGAGGTGGTCGAGTGCCACTCGGGCTTGGGTGACTGAGGCAGCTTGGAGGCATCTTTTCAGGGGCAGGAGAGGCAGAAAGTCAGCAATGTAGGGGCAGGACTTTTCCGAGAGGGAAAGCGGGACGCTAGTCGAGACTCACATTGAGAGGTCGGAGCCGTCGACGGTCATAGTCCTCGAGAGCTCCTTTGGCCTGAGCGGTCGGTCGACCTCGATGACGCGCTTGACGAGCGTTGCGTTCTCGGGCGAGGGGAACGGCAGCAAGAGCGAACTGTTCGGGCGGCGGTCGAGGCATCGAGTCAGCGAGGGATGACTCGCGCTCCCGGAGGCACTGCACAGGGGCAGGCAGTGCTTACACCTGGTGCCAGCCTGGTCGATCCGGTGCGCCGTTCATCGTGCGTGGCGTCTGAGCGGGTGTCAAGCGTCGGTGGGCAAAAGAAGAGCGTGAAAGCGAACCGAGCCTTCGACTCGTCCTCGCCCGCCACAGACTCGCTTGGCTCGCCGCTAAGGAGCTATACTTGCGTCTAATACGAGCAGCTTGACAACCCAGTCGACACTAGGGCCCGCGGGCGCGCTGTCTCCGCCCTGCGCCGCTCGCTTCCCCCGGCTTCATCAGTTGACCGACTCGGCCTCTACTTGCTCGCTCGGCACAAAGCTACAGACCGCGAACACATGTCAAAAGCTACGTCCGGCCAGCGTAGGCAGCCTCGTCCGCCCTCCGAGGCCAAGGAGTCCCCTCCGCCTCAAGTCCCAGCCGGAAGAGACGGCGGGGTCATCGCTGCACACCCTTCTCGGCGTACGCTCCCTCGGACGATCACCTACCAGACGCAAAGCTGCTCATACCGTTCTTAACCTGACGTGACAGCGAACACCGAAGACCTCCAAGGCCACGAAGCGGTTCCTGCCCATTCGTCCGACAGCGACTTGACCTATGCCGACCCCGTTCCGCCTGGCCCTCCCGCACAACCGGTCGGGGTCCGTAACATCCTGCATGAAACTCTCCGCGAAGGACCGCCGGCCCACGTCGGAATCGAATCTGCGAACATGACGCTGGACGCCTGGGTCTCGGCCGACCACAGCCTTACCGCCGACTCGCGGTCGCTCAGCTTGGCCCGCGTTGAGGACTGGCGCGCGATGGTCGATGCATCCCAGGAGCAAGAGAATCCTGTCGAGTACGATATGGAGGCGACGCCGAAGCCAGCGAAAGGGCGCCTCCGTCGGGGCAAAGGAACGGAGATCTCGTCCCCCGAACCGGCACGTCCTCCCACCCGAGCCGAACGCCCCGCCGACCGATCACGCTCGCATACAACCCCTAAAGCTCCTCTCCGCATTCCGCGCCGCACCAAAGAGCTGCAAGCTGCTGACCCGAAGTCAGCCAGGGCCGACCCGAGCTGCAAAGACCCTCCCAGCGCTGGACCGCGTCGCAAGGTTTCCGCCGAGCCTGATGGCTCGCTCCGCTCGGATCGTCGCTTCGGACGCGAGCGCACGAACGAGACGGCTTCAACCGCCTCTGCGGGAGAGGAGGAGGACAAGTGCGTAAAAACGCTGTCGACGGCTTTCGACGGGCAAGCGTTCTCACGCCGAGAGCTCGTTACAGGAGGCCCGGTGCGAAGGCTAAAGCTACCCGCGCTTCGAGAGGCGAGGCGGGTCAAGCCGGGAGGGCGGGCCGGGCCAAGCGTGCGGTGGCACTAGAAGTCGGTTCGGACTCGGAGGGCGACCGCGAGGTGAGTGCCCCTCCTGCGCAGAGGTTTTGGACCCTCGATCCACAAGCTTCTTCATGTGCGCGACGATGTCCGCAGGCCCGCAAGGAACAGGCGCGCGCTAAATGGCAGGCTATTGACGACTACGCGCTCGACACGGTGTACACGCTCTGATCGGGATGGACTGGACGCTTTCGCTTCATGGACTCGATCTCGTACCTTGCTTTCGCATCATAGCTGGCCTCGGACTGGAATGCCATTCTGCGTATGATTCGTACGCCGTCAATGCTAAGGAATGCGAGAGTTGCAGAAACGATGCGAATAATGCACAGTCAGGGGAAGAATCCCGTTCAACAGGTGCCCAGAGGCCCATCTGCCCCCTAGATCTATACAATTTGCGAGCTGCTCCATGCCTCTTCGACGAGCTGCTTCCGCTCGTACCGCCGGCGCCACTCGTGGATCGTCATGCTGCACCCGCCGAGGAGCAAGAGGACCGACAGGTCGCGAACCGAGAGGGCCTGCGTCTGGAAGATGGACTGGAGGAAGGGAACGTAGATGAAGGAGAGTTGGACGAGGAACGAGATCGAGACGGCGAGGAGGAGCATCTTATTCGGGGTCCCGGAGAGGAGGGGCACGTTGAGGCCGCGGTTCTGCAAGGCGGAGGCGAGGTCGAGGAACACGAACGAGGTGAACGTCTGCTCGCCGGCGAGGTGAAAATTTTCGAGGTCAGTTGCGTTCTGGCAGGCATCTTGACACTCTCCAGCACTCCGCCTCGACGCACCATGGTCTGATCCCGCGCGAGGTCGCTGCCGTCGCCCTGCTCACGCGCGAGGATGAACAGCACGCCGCAGATGATGAGTGTCGCCGAGAACGCGACCCGCGACAGCAACCTCTTTGTCAAGATCGGCGCCGACTTGGGCCGCGGAGGCCGCTTCATCGCCTCGCGGTCGACCGGGTCGACGCCGAGCGACTGCGACGGTGGGCCGTCCATGATGACGTTGATGAAGAGGATTTGCATCGCGTTGAGCGGGTTCGGGAGCCCGAGCGCAGTCGACAGGGTGATGAGGGAGAGGGCGGCGACCGCTGTCGAGAGCTGGAAGCAGAGGAAGTTCTGGATGTTGACAAAGATGCCTGCGGGAGGAAGGAAGCCCGCTTCGGATCAGCATAGTCCGCCAGATTTCGGATACGAGGGCGCCGAACTCACCCTTGCCCTCCTCGACTGCCGGGAGCAGCGTCGCAAAGTTGTCGTCAACGAGGATCACGTCCGCCGCCTCCTTGGCGACGTCCGTTCCGCCACGGCCCATCGACACGCCAATGTCGGCCATTCGTAATGCCGGTGCGTCGTTCACTGCGGCGAGTCGAAGCAAGCGTCAGTATTGCTCTGGTCGCAGGGAACCGGCCCGGACGGGGCACGCACCGCCGTCTCCGGTCATGGCGACCACCGCCCCGCGAGTCTGGTACGCCTCGATGATCGCCATCTTGTGCCTCGGCGTCGTCCTCGCAAACACCGTCACGCCCCCGATCCGATCCGTCAACTGCCGCTGACTGAGCGCGTCGATCTCCTTGCCCGTCAGGACCCCGATCCGGTTCTGCCCCGGCGTCGTCCGGATCCCGAGCTGCCGCGCGATCGCCACCGCCGTCTCCTCGCTGTCCCCCGTGATCATGACGACCTGGATCCCGCCCGCGCCGAGCCGGCCGATCGCGTCCGCGACGCCCGGCCGCGGCGGGTCCATCATGCCCTGGAACCCGGCGAACGTGAGCGCTTCGGGATCGGTCCCGTACGCCATCGCGACGACCCGCAGCCCGAGCGACGCGAGCTCGACTGCCTTGCTCGCGACGAGCTTGCTGACCCCGCCGTCGAGCGGCGCGGTCGAGCTGTCCTCGCGCAGGTACGTCCGACACCGCGCCAGCACGGGCTCGAGCGCGCCCGAGAGGTACGTCGCGTCCGGCGTACCGGCGCCGAACGAACCCGTCACGGACTGGCACTTGGTGTCCGAGCTGAACGCAGTCTCGCTCTTGCGCGTAAACGCCTTGCGCTGGTCCGTCAGGCCGACCTGCTGCAGGACGTTCATGAGCGCGACCTCGGTCGCCTGGCCGCGGAAGGTGCCCTTGTCTGCGTGGGCGTGGTTGCACAGGTTCCCGATCAAGAACAAGGGCGCCCGCGCGTCCGAGGTGCTCAGGGTGACGCTGCCGCGGTCGAGGTCAAAGATGCCGTGGTCGACCGTGTACGCCTTGGTCACCGTCATGACGTTCGTCGTCAGCGTTCCTGTGAAATGCGACGGCGGTCAGCCTCAGGTGCGAAAGTTCCGAACCCTGACCCTGACCTCACCCGTCTTGTCCGAGCAGATCACACTGACACTCCCGAGGGTCTCAACGCTCGGAAGCTTCTTGACAATCGCATGTCGCTTCGACATGCGAAGGACGCCAAGGGCCAGCGTGACGGTCACGACGATCGGAAGTCCCTCCGGAATGGCTGCGACCGCGAGCGACACTGCGATGAAGGCGATATCGTCAGCACGGATGCGGCGGCGGGCTCAGGGTGAGAGTCGGGAAACGCACCGCCGATGGTGAACATCTCGAGCCAGCTGCGGTGCTGGATCACGCCGATCAGGCAAATGACGCCGATGACGCCGAACGAGATGATAGAGAGGCGCTTCGCAAGCTCGTCCATCGACACTTGCAGCGGCGTCTTTTTCTCCTCGACCTGGCGACAACGGTGTCAGAACATCTGCCAGGAGATCGCGGGAGCGGCCCTGAACCAAACAAACCTCCTGCATCATGCTGAACACGACGCCAAACTCGCTCTGCACGCCCGTCCCGACCACGATCCCCTCGCCACGCCCGCTCCGGACCAACGTGCCCATGAACGCAATGTTCGTCCGTTCGCTGATCGGGATCCCGCCCAGCCCGATGCTCGCGTCCGAGATGGCGTCGGTGCGTTTCCGTGCCGGGCGGGTCTCGCCCGTCAAGGCCGACTCGTCGATCTCGAGGCCGTGGGCCTGCGTCAGGCGGATGTCGGCGGGGATGCGGTCGCCGGTGTGGAAGGTGACGAGGTCGCCGGGCACGAGGACGTTGGCGAGGACGGTCGTCTTTTGGCCGTTCCTGAGCAGGCGCAGTGCGGGGTTAGGAGGGCGGGCGCCAGGTGATCTGGGAAGGGAGCGAGGCCGCACCGGATGAGATGGCAGTAGTGCGGCACGAGCTTGTTCAGGGCCTCGAGCGACTTTTCCGAGCGCTGCTCCTGCACGAATCCGACTGCAGGGCGGGTACAGAGGTGAGTCCAGCGCAAAGGCAACGCGAGGAGAAGCGGAGACGAACCGGTGACGACGATAAAAATCGCCATGAGGATGCTCGCGGCGTCGTCATAGTTTCCGACGACGGCGCTGACGGCAGCGCTTGCGAGGAGGAGGAGGATGAGGGGGTCCTCGTAGAACTTGACGATGAACTTTTTCCAGGTCGGGTCCTTGGCCTCGACCTCGAACTCGTTCGGGCCGTGGATCTCGCGGATGGCGTTGACCTTGCCCGCGTCCATGCCGGCGGAAGCGGAAGTCCCGAGGCTGGAAAGAGTCTGAGCGACGGACTGGGTGGCGAAGCGGGCCGAGGGCGTGAGCGGCGCGGCGGTGTGAGCGAAAGGGTGGTGGGAGGTGCCTGCTCCTCCGCCGCTGCCCCTCCTCCCGCGCTGCCCTGCCCCGGTCGCTGCGAGCTGCTGCTGTTGCTGGGCATGCTGGAAGTGGTGTTCCTGTCCTGCGGGGATGGGCGAGGGCGGGTACGCGGTGCTGCCGCCGTTCTGGTTGGCAAAGGCGTGTTTCAAGTCTCCGAGGGGGTTGTGGTGGGCGGCAAAGTCTGCGATGCTCTCTGGCTCGTGGCGCCTGAGCAGGGTCGAGTACGCGTAGCTGCCTGCGTCTGCGGGCGGCGGTGGCAGCGGCGATTGGGCCCTGCTGGACGACGACGACGACGCCGACGCTCCGTTCCCGGCGTTCGCCTGCTCGACCAGGTGCGAGTACGGCGTCTTCAGGTCGGACGGCATCGCACTGCACTGCGCCCCGTACGCCCCAACGCAAGCGCCCCAACAACAGCGAGAGGCGGAGTTACGGCGGACCGTAGAGACTGCCCGCGGACAAGCGGAACTTGCAATGGGCGAAATTCGCGGGCGAAGGTGCCTGGACTTGCTCAGACCGCTGACACGGCGCACGCGGGGCTGGAGGAGGCACACAGGGCGTGCTAGAGTCTCGCTATGCTCGGTCCGAGGCTTGCTAGACCCGCTACACGCCGCTATGCTGCACTGGTCCTCCGCCCAGAATGCACCGCTCGCGTCCCCACTCGGCTCGACTCGACTCGCGCTGTCCGCCTCGCTGCTACGCCACGGCTACGCTGCGCTACAGGCATACAGCATACGCGGTATATTGTCAACAACGCAGTCGCGCCCGGCTTCGCCTACGAGAACCAGCTCGACGCAGGATCCGATCAGAGTCGGGACCCCGCGCAGCCAGACGGAGGCCAACAGCTCAAGGGGCCAGAACAGCCGCCGAATCCAAAACGACGACGTGAACAGAGTGGAAATGGCGGCTCAGGTGGAGGAGGAGGAGGAGGAGGGGGCGGAGGGGGCGACGGAGGACCCAAGCCGGCATGGGACAGCGCCATCGCAACCGCAGGAGGTCCGTTCCCTCGCACCTCGCCTCAGGATTGTCGCTGTGGCAAGTCGCTGACGGAAACATCGCACCTTGTCCCGCCCCGGCGAAACAGGCATCGTCCTCCTGACGGCAGCCGGCCTCTGCTACCACTACTGGTACAAATGGGAAGTCCTCCGCAAGATGGCCCGCGCCTTTGCCAAGGGATACGATCCCGTCCTCGAACTCGCCCAGGCCACCTCCAAAGAGAGCGACGGATCGACCAAGAAGGGCATCATCCGCCGCAAGGAACAGGACTATATCGACGCCGTCATCGACGGAAAAGTCTCGGGCGAATGTGAGCCAGGGCGTTTCGAGGGCTTCGGAGGACACCGAGTCTGGTTCGGACTGACGCGCTACACCTTGCTCTAACCAGACCTGCTGCTGATGGGTCCAAAGGTACGCTCCGGATTCCGCTTCGGATCACCGCAGCGTCCTACCGATGTCGCGGCCGCGCCCTGACCGGTGCCGAACCCCCCTTCACCCGCCTCGCAGGGAGCCGGCAAGACGAGCATGCTCCTCTCAGCCATGGTCGACAACCAAGCCGACGGCTGCGCCATGCTCGAAGCGCACGAAGACCCCGAAGTCGTCCGCCTCCGCCTCGGCAAGGCCCTCGACTTTGAGTACAACGAGGTGAGCCTATCGGCTTTCGGGCTCCACCAGGCGAGGCGAGGAGAACAGAGCTCGACTGATGCTCGTGCTGTCCCCCGCGGGATTGTTAGGACTCGTTCGCGGGGCTGTTCCAGAGACGCGATCCACGCGAGGCAGGGCCAATCCTCGACATTGAGCGGGCGCTCGCAAAGCTCGAAAAGGTCAGTCGCGTCCTTGACTCGCTCGAATAGGCAGGCCGCCCAGCGGGATCGCGTGGTCGGCGTCTTCGAGTCCGCTGCGGTGCTCACTGCTGCTAGTCCTCTCCCGCAGGTGGCGATCCGCGAGCGGAAGAAGCGCAACCGTCCCCTCGTTCTGATTGTCCAGAACGCCCATTTCATCCACGACGTGAGCGTTCCGAGAACACGGACTGGCTGACGGTATCTGGGCATTGACTCTCGAGAACGATGGCAGGACGAAGACGGACATGCTCTGCTGCACATGCTGCAGCAGCGAGCCGAGGCCTGGGGTGCACCCGCACTTTTCTCCCTACCTCAGCCAGTCCGTTCATTTGCTGACGTGCCTCTCGATCACGCCCGTCCTCTCTCCGTGCAGCCCAATCCGGCGTCTGCACGATGGTCTTCCTTTCGGATAACTACTGGGTGTACGACCGCCTCCGCCGCAACGCCACGCGCATGCACGTCCTCTCTGTCAGGGACCTGACCCCCTCCCAGACCTTCGAGTACCTCGCCGGGACGCACGCGCGGTTGTACCCGCAGGCGGAAGCGATCACGCCGGCGCAGAGCCTGCGCGTGTGGGATTTGGTCGGGGGCAGGTTGGCGTTCTTGAGCAAGGTCGTGAAGCGGAGGGACGTGGAGCAGGCGGCGAGGGAGTTGGTTGATGAGGAGAAGGAGTGGCTCCATTCGCACCTGGGGTTGATCCCCGATCATGACGGTGAGCGCTGCGGTGACCCTTCTCCTTCCGACCTCTGAGCTGACCTCGCCTTCTTGGGCAGACGACGTAATGGACGAGGTCGGTCCCACGCTTCCATGCTCCAGCTTGCTGCCTGAAAAAACTGACGCAAGCTCCCACTCCGCCTGCAGCAAAAAGTCTCGTCGTGCTCCTTCGTACGCTTCCGCCTCCTCCTTGCGATCAGGGACGCCAGTCGTCTGACGGACTACGCCCTGGCCTGCAGCTCCTCTTCCAACACTTTGCCAAGCTCGGCGACGCCGCCGCGCCGCTACTCGCGCAAGCCGCGCAAAGCATCGAAGAACCGCAAACCGACGCCGAGACGAACCACGCGATCCAGCTCGACCTCCTGAACGTCCTGCCGGACGAGCTCGACCCGAAAGTGACGTACCGCGAAGCGCGGGAGATCCAGACCCGTCCGGATTACCTCGTCGACCTCGATGCGCTGCATGTCGTCTCGATCGACCGGAATCACCATGTCCGGCCGGATAGCCGGTTGATGCTGAATGTGTTCCGATCGATTGCCGCCGAGGAGGGCTTCCAGGAGAAGGTGCGCCTCCGCGATTCGGCCTCCCCTCTCGGACCCGACCGACGACGACTGTCGCTGACTCACCTGACGGATGCTCTTCGCCAGCTCGACAACGTCCGCGACCGCGTCGACGCGATCGAGAGCCTCCATCGAACAAGGTAAGGCATCTCACCATTCCCCCCTGCTTGTCGAGACTCCTGCCCGCTCCGCGCCTGACATCGGATTACCTCGCACCCCTGCGCAGAGAGTTGACGGTCAAAACCGGCGAAGGCGACCTCGGGGGGTTCCTCCGCCTGCGCATCGGCGACTTGCTACCGAAACACGAGAAGCCGGACGATGGAGACGACGAGCGGGGTCCGGACGCAGAGGACCCAGCGGAGAAGGACCCAGAGCGTCTCGTCTAGATCAATTTATCTGCGGCGGCGTCCCCGGTTGTATCACTTTCTCGCATTTTGCAATCTTCTGCTCGATTCCAGGACACGTACGACGCTCGGGAGGGAAAGAAAAGCAAGTAATGATGACAAGCAACAAGGTACGGAACGGGAAATGCGCGCGACTCGGGCCGCTTCAAGGCTTAAAGTCATCCTCGTCCATGGCGCCCTCTTCGTCCATGCAAGCGTCGATCCACCCCGTCGTCACGATGCGGCGCGCGCGCGGCCTGAGTGTGAAGGACTCGAATCAGTTCTGCTGGTCGGGAGAATAGCACGGCGAACAATCGGGCCGTACAGCATAGTGCGCTGGATCAGCTCTTTGTAGCGGTCCGGTACGAGGCGTGAAACGATGATGTGCGTAAGCTTGGGGTCACCGAGGGCCTCCGTGACTTTGCCGCCGGCTTCCTCGAAAGCTGCGGGCAAGCCGGGTCAGCGCAGCCCGTTGAAGTTCTGAGGGTCTCCCCTGCACCGCTCAGCCCACCTGTTTGCGCTTTCGCAAGGCTGAAGAGAGGACAGCACGTGGTCAGATTGGGTCGTACAGGAGAAACTCGACGGAAAGAATAGCGCACGTCTTGTCTGCCTCCGCCTTGATGCCGACCGAAGCAACCGACGTCGCGAGGCTGTTCTGAGAGGCGTTCGCCTGCGTATCGAAGTATGCGACGTACGGCGCAAACCATTTGTCGGGATCGAAAGTCTGCGTGACCTCCTCTCCTGCGCCCATACCGGGCGGGGCATCGGTGTAGGCTTCGGGATCCAGCTTGAGCTTTTGCAGAACCGCATCCGGTTCCTCCTTGACTTGGGCGCCCTGCTCCTCGAGGTCCAGCTCGCTCATGCGACGATTCATGGCGTTCACCGGCGCAGGCAGAGTCTGCTGGCGGGGGAACAGAGTCGACCACTTGCCAGTCTCGGCGGCCGTGTCTGATTCGGTGCCCGGCTCTTCAGGCAGCTCGTAGGTATTGTCCTCGTCCTCGGTATCCGGCTCCGATTCTTCGGCGTCCAGATCATGCCGTTGGCGCCAATGTTCGTTCGAACCGACGGGGGCCGTGATGGTGAGGGGAAGACCGCTCTGTGGCAACGTCGGCTTGATGTCCTCCTCGGAATCGGTCAGCATGAGCTCGAGGTCGGGCTTCGCCTCATCTGCGACGTAAGCGGCCGATTCCATCGTCGCCGCTGTTGCGTGAACGAGATAGCTGAGGAGAGAAAGGCTCAATTTGGCGCTCAATCGAGCGTTTCCTGGCATGGGACTTACCGTTTCTGCAAGGGCATACGCTGCTTGTTGGCGATGCTGTCCTTGACCCACTCCGGCGTCACCACGTCGCAGTCTTTCGCGCCTTTGCGGTTTTTCAGGCCTGACGTCGTAACAGATGTCAGCTGTCTCAGGAGGATTCATCGAGAAAAGGCAGGAAGCATACCGGTGAAGGCGCAAGATACGACGACGCGATCGACAGCGGGGTCAGGTATCTTCTCGATCAGCGTGCCGCCGTGCGCGGCGATCTGCCGCTTCAGCTCCGTCTTGTATTCCTCCGGCTCGGTTCGGTGCACGTCTGCCGGGCAGCGGAATCAGCCTGTGATCCGACAAGGTCGCCGGTGAGACTCCGACTGACAGAACGTCGTGCCGCTGAAAAGGTCCGACTCTGCATCGACCTCGCCGATGGGTTCCGCCACGGCGTGTCGCTTGATGGAACGGGCCGCCTTGACCCTCTTGTTCCTCGCGCTGGCAGCCCGGTCGGGTGTGAGCCTTGCCAATGGAAGAGAGGCGCAGCGCCAGGAGGGCGCGTCGTCCAAGCTCACCTCAAGTCTTCGCCGAAAGGCGTACGCTTGGGTTTCCTGCGAAAGGCGAGAATCGCTAAAGATTCCCAAGCTTCCGTTGAGCGGGCTTTCCGACAGCAGCATCGCCCGTAGATCTTCCGCTTACTCTCGTAGTCCATCGCATCCTCCGGTTTCTTCTTCATGATGTCCTTCGCTCCTGTAGATGGCTTGCGTTATCGAGGACCCGTCCTTAGCGGAGCTCGGGGTACGTACGAGGGAAGCGAAGCGTGAGGCCGGCACCATAGTCGTCTGTAGAGCAGCTCTGTCAGTTCGTAGGTCCGACTGCGCTCGCAGCAGGGTAAATAGAACTCGCCCCCTTTCACGATCTCGGCGGCCTTGACCTCCACCACGAACGAGCTATCCAGATGATCTAGTTAGATGCGCAATCGGTCTCGACAAGTGACCGAGATACACGGCACGTACTCTTTCGGCTCAATGATCCGGTCCGGCCACTCCGAGACCGTGTGAAACCAGTCCGGAGGCTGTTTTCGATCGAACCGGCGCCACTTTCCGTCGGTCTTGCGGCTGAGGCGGATCCGTACGAGGGTTCAGTCTCAGGACCGCAGCATAGAGGACACAGCAGAGGCAGTACGCACGCGATTTCCTCGTACGCACCCCTCGAGAAGCCGGACCCGACCTTGGCGAAGGTGTGGTAGCTGCCGTTCGTATCATCAGCCTTGTCCTTGTCCTGAGACCATCGCGGGACGAACGCACATAGTCTTTCCGTTCTGGGAGGCTGACAGGCCGATCAGGAAAGAGGCCATGCCGCCGCCGCGACGACCTTGTCCCCAATAGCCTCCGATGACCAGGCCGTCGATCTGCTCGCCCAGCTCGTCCATGTAGTCTGCGTCCGGGACCGATGGTCAATCTTGAGAGTAAAACGTTCCCGGCAGCATCAAGACGAACCCGGCTTCACTTTGATCCACGTGTCCTCGCGGGCGCCCAGGTGGTACCGCGACAACGGATGCTTCACGACAAGACCTTCGCCTCTGCACGCCGAAGTTCTCGTCAGTGACCGCGTTCACGACCTCGATGGCGCAGCCCTGAGCCTACCGCTCTTCCAGAATCCGCACGAGAAAGGCGTGGATCTCTTCCTTCGTCGACGCCTTTGCGCAGTCTGCGATCTCGATCACGCCGGTCTTGTCCTTCAGGATCTGCTGCAGCAGGAGTTTGCGCCTCCACAGCGGCTTGTCGAGGAGGGACATCGCGGCGCCGTTCTTCCCCTTGATGTGCAGGATGTCAAAGACCTTGTCTGCGGGAGAGGGGACAGGTCAGGTCCGGGCGGAACCTCCGGCCAAGTTGCTTCGCTCACAGCAAGGGCGGGGATCAAAGTCGCTGACGTCGTCGACCTTGTTCTTGGCGAACGACTTGAGGTTGCCGAAGGCCATGTACTTCTGCATGTGCGGCTCCCAGACGAGCATCTCCCCGTCGAGGATAACCCTGCCGGCGCGCGACATCCATCAGATTGATGATTCTGCCGCTCGTGAGCGTCTCACTCACTCTTCCACCTTGTCATCGATGGCCTGCTGAATGAACGGCGTCAACGAGCCTTGCGTCGGGCGGTCGCCGTAAAGGTTGGTGTAGTCGATCGCCTTTCTGTTCGCAGCTGCCGTCGGTCAGAAGCGATACGAGACCGGGGTGACACTGAAGGAGGACACGCACCGGGACCAGTACTTGTAGCGATCTCCTTGCTTGTGCAGCTGGATCCGCTCGCCGTCGAGCTTCTCCTCGAGGATGAACTCGCGGTTCCCGTACTCGCCCGGCTCGAGCTTGCGATTCGGATCGAGAGCGCTCCGCTGGCGGTGCATCGCTTTGACGACGTCTTCCAGGTGGGTATGGGACCGCCAGCACAGCATCGGTGTGAAGGATTCGTTGATCCTGACAATCATGTCCTGTACGGTGCCCTGATCAGATCTGGGCCTCGCCAGCCACATATGACTTTTGGAATGTCAGGACGCACCTCGCGCTTGACCCGGAAGTTCGGATCGTACAGCTCGTAGCAGACCTTCATGATGTCGGAGCACGTATTGAAGACGGCCATCGCATCCGGGTGAAGGCGATCAAAGATGGTCTTCTCTCCGACCCCAATCTTGAGATCTACAGAGGGTCACGATCAGCTTGTGCAGGAAGCGTACAGACTCGAGCTGCGCGACTCACCGCGAAGGATGATCCGGATGAGCCATTTCATCTCGCCTGGGGTCATCGTGTTGACGCAGCGCCTCAGGATGCGGGCGTGTTCGACGCTGTTCCGAGGAGATGAGTTCAGTATCGATAGGGAGCTATCGTAAACCTCGAGGTACGCACGCGAGGGGGCGCTTCTCTCCATTGGGGCCAATACTGGTTGTCTTGCTCAGCTGGTCCAGCACGTTGTTGATGCTTTCGATCGTCGTGTCACTCCTCGACGAAGTGACCGTAGAGCGACTCCGGATCACATCGTACGCAACAGTCCTGGATACGGAAGGTTCGAGTCAGTCCGGAGCGCGGCCAGGTCTTAGTGCTGCGGACTTGCGCGAATTCCCCTGCGGTTGGCTGCTCGGCATTAGAGTCAGCGCAGACTTTGCTTCGCCGGAGCTACAGGACGCACGTCTTCCTTGGTAGGAGTCTTCCAGTTGTTGAGCTTGTTGGCGGCGCTCGACGACTTTGGCAGGTCGAGGGCATCGACGATCGCTTTCGCCAGCTTCTGCTCTTTCAAGTTGTACGTCCGGCGGCGGGTGTCGCGCTGCGGGTACCGTTTGAAATCAGACTGAAGCAGTAGCTCTCCGGTAAAGAGAAGGACTAACTTCGGGGAGCATGAGGCGGATGAGGGGGTAGAAGTCGTTTCCGATGCGCTCCCTGTACAGCTGTTCGCGCGCTCTTCTCGGTCAACGATGCGGTGAGTCACAGCAGTAGCTCTTACCATAGGCGCTCACCAGGAAGAAATGCGCGACCATGTCTGCCTTGCTCTCCGCCTTGTGTTTCCGCCTCGTCCTCGTCGCCCTCTCGAGCTCGTCAAAGATGCTGCACAGCACGCCGAACTGGAGCGCGCTCGTGTTGTAGACAGCCGCAGGCTTCGGTACGTCGTCCGGCTGCGCGCGCTGCAGCACCGCGTCCACTTGCTCGTCGTCTGCGGCGGCGTCCGCATCCCGTTTGCCGTAGAACCGCTTCGGCATCGTGGGCGCCACGTTGCAGGCGCTCGGGCTGCCCTTCAAGCTTTTTGGAGCTGAGCAGCGTCTGTCCCCGCCGAGTCGCTGCGGTCCGCAGGCAGTGCGAGCTGCGGTCGCTGGATGAAGCACCACACGCGCCAACTTTTGACTTTCAGAGATGTCAACCACGCCCCAGAAATGGTTCCACAGGCCGCTCTAGAGCATCATTTCTGCAATTTCATGGCCGTCAAGAAGACTTCTTCGAGGCCCGCTGACCGCATGCTGTAATCGGAAGAGGGGGACGAGGTCGGCGTCAGTTCCGCTGGGCAAAGTCTCCGAGTCGCGGGCAGTTTCCGCTGCGGACGCACATTTCGCCGAGCTCATTAAGGCCCTCCACTTCCCTCACTCCAATTTTGCCCCTTCCCTCCGGATCAAGCACCTTGCCAAGCTGGGCCCGAGTCCGGACCGCCCAGGTCGGCGCCTCCCGAGGCGAGACGTCCTTTGGAGGCTGGACGACCTCGCCGTCGACTTCGCAGCGGACCTGCAGCGCCTTCCACTGCCAAGACTTTACGATCTGGACGAATTGATCGATGTTGCTGGCGAGGCCTTCGACGATGATGACGCCTGGGTAGCTGCAGAGTCGCGGAAGACAAGGATCTCAGTCTAGCATTCACCGGCTTGCATAGAGAGAGTGAGGACCGACCCTGGTCTCGCAAGTCCCCAGAGCTCGAGCTCGTGACTCCAAGCAATAATGTCTTTCCGTTTACTCGTCGCGAGCAGGTGGTGCGACCAGAGGAGGGTCGTCTTGAGCTGCAGCGGGCCGCTCGCTGCGGAGCGAGAGGAGCTGAGTCCCAGTTGCATGAGAAGCGACCTGATTGATTGAAGCTCACTGCGTGGTTGCGCGGCACTCGTATTTGCGGCTGGCACGGCAGCGGCAGCCGGAGGGGCCGGAGGATTCGCTGTCAAGTATTCTTGTAGGACCTGATACACCTGGAACACCGGCAAAGGCGTGTCTGGCAGCTCGATGAGGTTGTCAGCCTGATAGATTCTTCATGAGCTGAGAAGTTGGATGGAAAGGGTGCCGTAAGAGGTCACCGTACGCACCCTCGCTGCGGATCTCCTCGTCGACGCGCTCAAACTCGCGCGTCAACTCGGCTTGGTCTTCCCGTTCCAATCGTGCGCAATGCAGCTCCATCGCCGGAGCATCCCGCTCGAGAGAGTAGGCGACAGAGAGTTCTGCTCGGTCGCACAGCCGGAGGGAGAGCGTCGGCGGCGGCAAGTCGGACTTGGGCTCCTCCCCACCGCTCAGAGCGGGCTGTATGCGGACGAGATGTCAGTCTTGGAATCCTGTGCGCGACAAGTAAGGCACGAGGCGCCCCTCCCAGGCGTTACGGGCGGCATCGTCCTCCCAAGCGAGTTCGCCGTCGAGCAGACTCGAAGTCAAGACGACGAGCTCCTCATGGATCGCAGCAAGCTGCATGCGAGGCAATAGCGAGTGTGTTTGCTTCAGCCTGGCATCCGCTGCCGTTCCTCGGTTTCGCAGGCGTCGATGGAAAGGTTTCGGCGGGACAAGAAAATGACGAAATCATTGCGGCAGTTGGCAGACTATCAGTTGTGTGCAACGATGGCTAAATCGGAACCCTTAAGAAGCAGACGAGACATCAGAGCGCAAGACGCATACTTGCGAGAAATAATAAAGGCACTCTGGAAAAGACGAAAGCGGCTCCAGCGGACGGATGAAACAGGCGAGGATACCGTAGTATTGCATCAGGGAGAACCTTCGTCATGCGCATCGGAACCTCGGCTCAAAGTCTGCTGCAGTCAAAGGTTGCAAAGGCTGGTCCGCGAGCGCCGACAGGTCCACCTGAGCCGCCGGGTCGGCGCCACCTCCTGCTGCGACAGGCTCCGAAGCTGGTGGTCGCTGCATTTCTGCCGCGGTGTGAGCCGGAGTCGTGAGAGCTGACGCTGGTGGTGCCGGTGTGGCGGAGTGCGCGTGGGCGGTAGCCGAGGAGGACGAGGACGAAGCAACGGGCTTGTCGCTGTGTCCGAGGTCCTGCGCCGGAGCGATCAGATTCCTGATCCGTTGTTTCTGCCGGTAATCGACTGTCTCGTCAGTACCGCCATAAGGCAGCGCCTGACGCTCTTTCGCGCCTGCGGCCAGAGGACGAAGAACGCACCAATTCCTTCATCTCGGGGAAGCGCCCCTCCACCTTGCGATCCCAGACGAGCTCCCATCCTCGCCAGCGCTCTTTGCTACCGTTTGCAGGTTCATACGGTCCTGGTGGATTGGAAGCTCTGCGGTCCAGGAGGAGCCAGACCCGGAAGCGGCCGCCGGTTTCGGGTCTGTTGCGCGGCACGAGTTGAATTGCCTTTAGACCGGGAGAAGGCGCGCGGTCGCTCTGTGGCTGCTCTCCTTCCGGCTCAGATGATGGCGGAAACGTTAGGAAAAGTTCGGTCTGAGTCCAGGTCGCGCGATGGAGCCATCTGGAAGGGAGCCAGAGTCTTGTCAGCGAGGTCATGGCATCTCGAACAGGAGCGCACCGTACCTGCAGCGGTCGCAGAACTCGATGATGAGCCTCGGTGCTTCTCCGTCTGTTCCTCCGAGCGCCGGCGGTCCGAACGATGCGACGTCGAGAAGAGCGTCGACGTGCGCAGGCGGCGCAGGGGCAGCAGCGGGCGCAGGATCCGCTCTAGAGGCCGGCTGGCAATCTGTACAGTCTGTAGACATCCTTATCGTGTGACTGTAGCCTTTGCCGCTCTCCTCCGGGCGTGCGTTATGGATGCTGAGGTCATCGAGCCATGTCCGAAAATCCTGCGGTGACGATCCGAACTCCGACGAACTTCCCGCGCCCCGCTTCCTCTCTCCCTCTACACACTTGTGCACTCCAGCAACAACACAAAGCATTGCCATGAAGACTGTCATCGTTCCGACCAAGGGCAACACCGAGCTCCGCGACGTCGCCGACCTCGAACCCGCCCAGGGCGAGATCGTCGTCAAGGTCCCGTCCATTTCCACGGCCAATTGTCGCATACCAGCTAGAAACTGACATTCACGCTCATCCGCAGACCAAGGCTATTGCGCTGAACCCGACCGACTGGAAGCACCGCGATTTCCTCGCGCCGCCCAACTCGTGGCTCGGCTGCGACTACACCGGGACCGTCGCCAAGGTCGGACAGGGCGTCTCGAACGTCAAGCAGGGCGATCGCGTCGCCGGCTTCGTCCACGGAGGACAGTGGGAGGGCGAGGGCAGCTTTGCCGAGGAGGTCAAGGCCCAGGCGTCCCTCGTCTGGCGCGTTCCGGACAACCTCTCGGACGAGGAGGCCGCAGCTTCGGGTGGTGTCGGACCCTGTACGTATTCAGCCTTTCACCTGAAGGTCAGAGATGAGCTTCGAGGCGACGTGGACAGGCTTTGAGCCCAAAGAATGGCTCGCCGAAGAACAGCGGCTGACGAGATCTTCCCCCCGTCCTTCTCTCCCGTCTCAATGTGGTCGCCCCCTTTGAGCTCATAGGGACCACCGTTCAAGCGCTGTACATGCGCCTGGGCCTCGCGCCCCCGCACGCTCCGACCAAGAACGCCGAGCCCGTCCTGATCTGGGGCGGCTCGACCTCGGTCGGCCTGTACGCCCTCCAGTTCCTCAAGGCTTCCGGGTACATGCCCATCTCGGTCTCGAGCCCCAAGTCGTATGACCTCGTCAAGAAGTACGGAGCGGCGGCGACGTTCGACTGTAAGTGCCGCCGACCCCTCCCGGAGCCCCGATTCTGCGAGCGAGGGCAGCGCTGGGGCGGTCCCTCCGACTCTTGCCTGCTACTGTTCGATTTTCCTGGGGACTGACCCTTGCATGCTCCGCAACTTCCGCAGACAACGACGCCGATGTCTCGTCCAAGATCGCCCAGCAGTTCCCGTCGCTCCAGTACGGCCTCGACTGCATCACCGACGGCAAGACGACCGCCTCGATCGTCAAGGCCATCGCCGCTGCCAAGGGCACCGGCCACGTCGTACGTCGAACCATTCTCTCAGCCGGCCCTTGGCGGCGCTCAGTGGCGCCTTGACTAGACGGGATGAGCTGACGGGACGGGTTTATCGCAGGTCACGCTCCTCGTCAACAAGGACCCGGAGATCAAGGAAGTTGCCGGCGACAAGATAAAGGTGGAGATGACCCTTGCCTGTGCGTTCAATTTCCCCATCCGCCAAGCCCAGGTTGTGGCATCTTTCGCCGGAAGCTGAGCCTTTCATTCTTTTCGTCTCGTAGACACCCTGCTCGGTGTCGAGTTCGACTGGCCGGGCATGACCTTCCCGGCGATGCCGCAGGACAAGTCTCGCATGGAGGAGTGGTAAGCGACTCCCCTCCCCTTCCGTCTCGATAACAAACACCCACGACCCTTTGACTTTCAATCACAGGTGCGCCCAGCACCTGCCGAAGCTGTTCGAGTCCGGTACGATCAAGTCGAACCCGATCCAGTCCTTCTCGGGCGGACTCGAGAATATCACCGAGGGCCTGAACTATATCAAGGAGGGCAAAGTGCGCAACTCCTCTTCCGGCTCGCGGGGGCCCGTATTGCAGGAGCGGATGAGATCGATGAGAGGTGCCGGACTCGGTCGCTTACTTTCCTTCCGTCCTCGTCCGCAGAACCGCGGCGTCAAGGTGACCTACAAGATCTGATCCGCCGAGCCGACCGCCGAGCGGAGGCGCCTCCTCCCATACGAACAATAGTTGGAATAAGCACTGCAGTATCTATGAACGATGTACGGAGAACCTGGTTGCGCGTGGAAGCCTCTAGTCCGCGAAGAGTACGCTGGCGCATGCTACCTGAGCGACTTGCGCATGAACTGCAGGGCACGACAGGTCATCATTCCCTCTGCGCGGAAAGGGGCGCTGGAGCGCAATCACGCGGTGGCACTCACGACAGCCTCGGCCAAAAAGTCGCTCCCGTCCACCGCCTTGGACGGGTACCGCTCTACCCCCCTCCGGAACGCCTTGTACCCCAACCGGGCATACCAGTCCTCGTTGATGCGGCTCTTGAACGGCACGCCCATCCGGGCCCAGAACTCGGGGTTCCGGGCGACTTCGCCGTCCAGTGTGTTCAGGGTGATGACGGCTGCGTTCAGCTCGGGACCGGCGGCCATGGCTTCCATCTCGCGCATGACGAGGCTGCGAGGGGCGAAGGGATGTCAAGCATGCCGCGATCATCGTCACTTTGGAACGGACTCACTTGCCGAGTCCACCGCCCTGCATCGACACGAGGATGAAGAACGTCGCCACGGTGCAAATCCCCCTCGCCCGATCCGCCAGTTCGGCCTCGCCGCCATAGTCTTCCCAATCCAGACTGACGTGCCCGATGGGCGTGAAGGTAGGATCCGGCGCGGGAGGGCCGACCTCCGTCGGGTCGAGGTTGAGAACTTCGGTTTCTGGCAGAGTCGGTTTCGGATCCACCCAGATCCAGTAGAGGTTCTGTCTCGCGAGGTTGAGTTCTTGTTTGACTGCGAAAGGGATGCCATGACGAACCTTGACGCCCTCTTCCACCTGCCGGCACCACAGATCCACATTCTCGAGCCCCCAGCCGCAGAGCTGCATGCACGCCCGTCCATCAGCATACTCCCCATCTATTGTTGAAAAGAGCGTTGAGGACGCACCACCCGCTGTCGTCGGAGCTCGGCGACCTGAACCGGCTCGCCCGGCTGGAAGCGCTCGAACTGTACCGTGCGCGCTGCAGCCGTCATGCTCTACTCCCGAGCCGAGAGCTGGCGGAATATAAAGCAAAGAAGCTGTTTGCGCTGTCCGGCAGCGCAGCGGTGGGTGTAGTAGACCATACGCCAGGGCTGAGAAGGCCACGCGGTTTGTCTTGATCGCGGTCGAGTCGACGAGAAAACGCGGGGTAAGTCGACTCATTCTCCGGCCAAATCCGCGGAGCACTGACAGCGTACGGACACATTTCGAAGAAGCAGTAGTGTCCGTGTCGTTGCGTTGAGAGAGAGAGAGAGAGCGCATGCACAAGGGGACAGAAGTACAGAAGGTAGACAGCCAGACTGAAATCTAGCGGGAGGGTGCAGAAGGGCGAGTCTGCGCCGGACATCGCCATCATGCGATGATGGACAACTCCTTCGTCCGACTCTTGGCGTAGATCTCTTTGTAGTTCTCCCAGATGCTGCGCGCGAGGTCCTTTGAGATCAGCCTTTGCGCTTCAGGGCGAGAGGAGACCCCAGCCTCAAGAGGCAGACGCACCTTTTCAGCTCGGCGATGTACCGTCCCTGCACTTCGTCGAGCTCGGCATCGGTCGGGTGGTCCTTCTGCACGACCGAGATCGGGCGGCCGACTGCGGAGGGCAGGTGCGAAATCAGCGTGCTGCTGCGGGCACACGGGAGAGCCTCTGGAGCCGTACCAACGGAGACGATGGGGTGGCGGTAAGGCATCAGCCCCATGTTGTCTGTTCGATCCGAACATGGTCAGCTCAAGGGTCTTTCGGCGATTCCAGGGAGGAAAGACGGACAGTTGAAGATGCCGCGCCCGAAAAAGATCGCTGCGGACGGGAGCCAAATCTAGTCAGTCCTGATAAGCCATACGCAGAGCCTCACAAGTAGCGAAAGACGCACGCAACGTGAAGCCGAATACGGCCTGGAACTTTTTCTGCGCCCGGTACAGCCTCGACCCGCGCTGGTTCGACATCTGCTGAAAGATCTGCACAGGCAGCGGGCTGTCATCAGCGCGGGGGATAGCAGCAGCCAGGTACGTTGGACGTCAGACGCACGTCATTCTCTCCAAATGAAAAGACGGGCACGAGGTCGGCGCCCTGGCGGATCGCGAGCTTGATGAAGCCTTTCCGGCGCTTCAGGGTCAAGTCTGCCGTTCCGGGGTGGGCGCTGAGACTCTCAGCTGCGCCGCCGACGACGATCGTAATCGTAGAGCCAGGGCCTGCGAGCGCGAGTAAGGGTCAGCGACCGGCGCGATGGGAAGGTCGGCCACACCGGTCGGCAAGGGGAAGAGATACGGACCCTTCTTAAGGATGTTCTGGCAGGACTTCATCGAGACCGAGCATATTCCGAGCGCCAACAGCAACTCGCGGTACAGCGGGAGGTGAAAGTTGTTGGCGAGGGTCAGGAGGTGAGGCCTCAGACCGGGGAACAGGCGCGAGAAGCCGGTGGCGTCGGTGCCAAAGTTGGCGATCGCGCCCATGCCGATGACGCCGTGTGGGTGGTAGCCGAAGACGTAGGAGCGGTTTGGAGGAAGGTTGGCCGTCTGTCGAAGGAGCAGATGGTCAGCCTGGCCGGCGGTGCAGTTTGCCGCAGACCGAACTGGGTCGGCGGCGCTGCGGGCGGAGCAGCAGGAGTGGACGCGGGTAAAAGGCTCACCTTAATAAGGCTGTAGAACCAAGAAGTGCGAGTCAGTGCGGCTGGTTCAAGGCGACTCAGAGGGAGGCAAGGGCTGAGGACCGACCTGACGGGGTAATAGCCCGCAAACCAGACCCAGACTCGACTCTTCCGGAGCCACTGCTGCGGTCGCCCGCCGTGCAAAGGCGCCTTGTCGAAGCAGAAGACCCAGACGAGGTAGGTGATAATTAAGGGCCACAGGGGCGGGATGGAGCTGTTCGCGGGCGGGAGCAAGAGGGGAGGGGTCAAAAGGCTGAGGATCTGGTGATGCAGGCGTCGCTGCCGCGCTCCGACTAGAGACTTGCCAGAGGATGAAGAAGAATCCGAGCATCATGGGTAGCATAGTCGTCCAGGCAAAGACGGCCAAGGTCTGGAGCCTCCGGTCTCGGGGCACGACGAACGGCACGAACCTGCGAGCGGTCGATAGACGGGTCAGTCTCGATGCTCCTCTCCTCTATAGCGCAAATATGCCCCCTGTAGCGGCATAGGGCGAGCGCAATGGGCGCGGTGAAAGAGTCGGGCAGACGATGACGGTATGTTTTCGAGGTGTTCTGGGACGTACTTGATCTTGGGCAGCTCATGCTCGTCGCCGTTGCCATTCTCCTTGGCGTCCTTTTGCGCCATAGTGCGCCCTGTACCGCGATAAGCCTGCGTAGAGGAGAACCGCGAAGCCAAGCCGAAGCAGCAGACTTCCTCGATCACCTTTGCCCTCGCGCTCGCTCTCACTCTGCATGGGCCAGACTGGGCGTGGTTCAGCTATGATATAGTGAGTCGTTTCAGCAGGGTCCCGCAAATTACCGTGGTCGGTAGAGAGAGCTCAACAAGCTTGATCGAGCCGACTTGATCATCAGCTTGTGGTTGCTCTACACTCGGGCGCTGGTTCTGGCAGAGCTCCAGAGAGCCGTACAGATTCCTGCGATGGCACCAGAAGCTGCGCCGCAGCTCGTGTTCCCGTCTGCGGTCGATTCGCTGCAGGCAGACCGCGGCCAGATTCGCCAACAACTCCGCGACACGCAAGTCTACGCACTACGTTCTACAGGCAGAACGCAAGCTAATCCCGCCCATATCTCCAGCTACAATCGCCTGCACTCGATCGCCGCCGACGCCGACTTTGTCCGGAACCAGGTCGGCGCAGCGTACCCTGACTTTCCCCTCGTCGGTAAGTCTCTGGCTAACTGAGTCTGTATTCACTCGTACGGCTCTACAGAACACTGACTTATTTATTCCACAGCGAACCAGCGAGCCGGAGCGTGGTACGTCAAGCCGGACGGCGACTTTGTCCCGTGCTACTTCAAGTCGGTCCTGTGCACCCTCCCTCTACTTGTGTTGGAGCCCTGACGATCCGGTAATTCCGCCCTCAGATCAACAGATGGACATGCCGGGCAACACGACTTCAACCTCCGCCGTCCGTCGACTCGTCCCTCTCGGCGATTAGGATCCCGAAATTGACGGCACCCTCTCTGCCCGACGCAGGCGCCAACCTGATTCTCCTGCCACTGATTCGAGAACGAGGCGGGTGCGCAGCGTTACGCCTTCAGTGCGCTCTTCAGAGCGGAGAGAGCTGACTCAAGGACTCGCCGTGCAGAATCACCATTGTCGATTCCACCCGGCGGGGCAAGGTTGGTCTTTCGGAGCAGTCGAATCTATGCCGGAGGCAAGCAGTCCTGACTGATCCTGCCTGGACTCCCGGTCGCAGCGCTTCCCCGACGCCCTCTCCAAAACGGTCCCGATCTGGTGCGCCGTCCTGACGCGCGCACGGATGCTCATCCTCCCGCCCGACGAGGAGAATTCGTCGGTGCCGGCCGAGACCTGGCAGCAACATGCGTCACTGTGCACATCACCTCAAGCTGTCGGCCGGTCCGAGCATGCACAGATCGAGGCGAGGATCGACGAGTGGGCGCAGCAGCTCGCGGTAAGCCGGCTCGGGCCTGCAAATCCCCTTCGTCCGTTCCGCTGATTTCGCCCTCCGGTCCGCACAGTCTTCGGCGTACGACCTCTCGGCCCTGCGCGCGCTTGACCGGCCCCTGAGACCGTTCTTCGTCTCGCCCGCCTCGACCCTCTCGCCGCATCCCGCATCTGACTTTCCAGACTGCTACCCTGTCATCTGCGCCAGCGCGAGCAAGCTCGCGGCGGAGGCGGACGGGCTCGAGCGTGAGCGAGGTTTCACTTACGTGCAGGGAAGTGGCGACGAGTACGTTCTTCCGATCGAGTCCCGCTGCGGAAGGAGGAATCCTGAGCTGATTCCACCTCGGATCCTGTCCGAAACAGCCACGAAGCCTGGTCGAAAGGCCTGACGCCGCCCGTCTTCTGGGCACATGCCGACCGAATCCTCGCCGCGTCGCGCGAGCAAGTCGACGACGTCATCTCCGAGATCCTGTCGTCCCAAGCATCGACATCTTCCGCGAGTTCGACCGCCTCGTCTCGACGCATTCGCAAGACGCGCGTGTTCTTGCGTTTCCGCAGCCCTGCGTATGAGCTCGATGCCACGGACCGTGTCGTCTTGCAAGTGAGCACGTCGAGAGTGAACCCTCCCTCGGCGCCATCTCCGCCGCCCGCATCCGAGCAGCAGCCCCAACCGCTCGCGCTCTCCGCGCGACCGGGCAAAGCCGGCTTCAACGCCTTCTTCGCGCCGGCGTACCTCGAGCCGGTCCTCGATCGCGCGCAGGAGGCGCTGAGACAGGGCGGGGAGGTCCTTGTTGCGGTGCTGGAGGACGGCAAGCAAAGCGAGGCGAACGACCTCGGGATCGCGGTCGCCCTCATTCTCTTCTGTGCGTGGTGCCACTGTCCTTCGTCCCAAGTAGCTCTCCCACCCATTGAGTTGCACGCATGCAGCCCGCCTCTATTCGGACGAAGGCGAGCTCCTCTCCCCGAACGATCCTCCAGCAGCAGGTCAGTCCTCCCCTCCCTTCCCATCTGGCTCCGTCGCCTCTTACTCACCTACCCTCTCGCCTGCAACAGCCTCGAAGGATCGGATCCGGACGCGCCTCCAGTGGATCTTGGAAGAGTTCCCGACGGTGAACCCCTCCCGGGCGGTGCTGAACCGGGTGAACGAGTTCCTCCTCTCGAAGCGGCGGTAGCAAGCCGGCCCGGACGATTCATCGTTGGGTGCAGAACCTGCGATGCAAAGCTTTCGGCGACTTCACTTCGGTGAGACTTGGGGCGGAGGCAACGAGAATAAAGTAAAGGGAGGCTACGTCAAGTGGGAGGTGTCCATCCGGTCGCGCTTCCAGTCTCCGCGCACCTCGGGCCGGTCCCCACCGCGGTCGTCCCGGCGGTCGTCCCGACGGTCCTCGCGCGCATAGCGTTCGTCCCCCCTCCGCCGCTGCTCTCCGCGCTCTCCTCCTCCTCCTCCATCGCGCCGCCCGCCGTCCCGGTGCCCACGCGAACCTCTCTCCCTCTCCCGCTCCCCACCGCCACCTCGTTCACCCGCATACCTCCGCTCCCCGCGATTATCCGCCTTGCCGCGCATCTCTTCGAGGGTCATACTGTTCTTCGCGAGCGGGTCGACGACGGCGTACTCGTCCGCTTGGTGTTGGTCGAGGGTCGCGTCTTTGCGGAACTTGAGAGAGTGGGACATCCAGTCGCCGAGCTGTGTCGCAGGGCAGGATTGCGCGGGTGGAAAGAAACGCGAATGGGAGGCCCGGAAAGGTCAGTCTCAAGGAAGTGATCGCCAGAAAGGTGCCGTCCGGGGTACGCACATCATCGTCGAGCTCGTCCTCGTTCAAGTCGATCCCATGCCGGCGCCGTTCCGCCTCCGCCTCCTCGTCTCCCTCTTCGTCCAGCCCACCCGCCTTGGGCGCCGCCTTGGCCGCCTCCGAAAGTTTACTCCTGAACCCAGCCAACGCATCCAACACATCCTCCTCCTCCCCGGCCCCCGCCCGCCGCTTGCCCTTCCCGCCGCGAGAGACAGCCCCTCCGCGCATGTACTTATCGCGCTCGAGCTGCAGCAAGGACGGGCCGGTCCGTTTCGGCTTTTTCGTCGCGCTGCCTTCGTCGTCCGAGCCCGGTTTGCCGGTCATCTTTCTGTTGAGCGGGCGGACCGGGTGAAGCTTCTGTCAGGCTGTGCTGCGTGAAGAAGGGGAAGAGCGGGACGAGAGGGGGACGTACTTGAGCTCCGCCTGGACCTTGGCAATCTCCTCTTGCCGCCGCTCCCTGCACGCGCCGCAGCCGCGAAAGGGGAGGCATGAGTCAGCTTACGCAGAACACACAACGCCTCATAGTTTCGCTCGCCCGAGCAAACGCACGCTTCAGTCTTGCCAGCCTTGCCCTTGAGTCTCCGCGCCTCTGCGAGCTTGTGCGACCCGGCGTCGGCCTCGACCTCGGACCGGCTCCTCTTCTGCGTGTGCCATCGAACCGAGTCAGATAAGGAGACACGGGGGCTCTTGCGCCCAGCAAGAACGCACCTCGTCCCGCCGCTCCGGTTCCGCCGACTCTGACCCGCCACGGCGCTTCTGTGGCCTGCCCGCCCCGGCGTCTTGCCGATCGTGATCCGGCCCCAGCGGTCCGTTCATCATCTCGGGCGGGAGGGTCGCGGACAAGCCGCGGTCGTCGAGGACGCGGTTGCTCAGGCGTGAATCGCCGAGGACGTCGTGCGCCGACTTGAATTTGGTCTTCAGGACCGCACCTCCGTCTTCGGGGTCTTCGGCTTCGGCATCGGCGCCGAAGGAGAGGAGGGACTTGTTCCTGATCGCGGTTCCTCGGGAGGGTCAGTACTTGTCGATGGGCGGGCGTGTTCCTCGGGCCGCAGACTTACTTGGTGGCTTTCCGCCTGCCCTGCTGGCGCTCCTTGGCGCGCTCGGCCTTCATCTCCCGCTTGGCCTTTTCCTGCTCGCGCCTCTCCTCGGCCGTGATCCGCGGCCGGACCGGGTCCGCCGAGTCCTCGAACGGGTCGACGCGGACCTCGGCGGACTTGATCTTCGGAGCAAATACGGGCCGGTCAGAGGAGCCGGGTTCGAGTTCGGTTTCGGAGAACTTGAGGAGGTTGAAGAGCGAGTCGCCGGTGACGCGGCCGAAGAGGGTGTGCTTGTTCTGCAGTTCGGGGGCGGCGTCGAGCGTGAAGAAGAACCTGCGGTGCGTCCTCGGGGGTCAGGTTCCTCGCTTCGGTACTGGAGATGATCGCCTCAGGACGCACTGGGACATGTTGGTCTTGGTCTGGGGATCTGCGGCCATGGCGACGAGCCCGCGGCGGTTGAACTTGAGACGCTGCTCGACTCGGCCCCATGGTCAGCGCACGGAGGAGAACGGAAACCTCCGGATGGACGTACCTGGTTGGTCTCGATTCCAAAGCTGCCTTCATCGTAGATGCACTCGTCTGATCCGCCGGTCTGGGCGATGAAGCCGGGGATGATGCGGTGGAACGGGGCGCCGTCGTAGTGGCCTGCGGGCAGGAGCCAAGGGTCAGGGGCGAGGGAGACATCGTGCGAGTGAAGCGAGTGGGCTTGCCTTCGAGGCAGAGCTGGACAAAGTTGCGGACTGCCTTGGGACATTCTCTCCGCCAGAGTTCGATCAGAATGTCGCCGAGTGTCGTGTGCAGCACCACGACGCCCTCCGTCACGGCTGCGGGCACCCCTGGCGTTAGTGTATTCAGTAAGAGGTGCTGTATTGGCTGGACTTGCGTTCTGTGACGCTGTAGGGCGGTGTTGGTTCACAGGGTCAGCGTGCGGGGAGCGGCGACGGCGGCTCCGGCGAGGGGCTGGAAGGACAGCGACGCACACAAAGGACATGGCCAGTGATCTAGCGTAGTCCTGGCTATAGTCTGTAGCTGTGGCTGCTGGACGAGGTGGCAGCCGGTGACGCCGGTGACGGAGCCTGACAGCCGACAGCCGACAGTCTCGATTAGCGATCTCCACTTGTTCTCGTTCTCTACGCCCCTCTGCACTACAGCGCACAGATGGATCAGGACACTCAGGTTCCTGCAGACGCAAGCTCGCCTGCGCCGGGCGCTGGGCCGTCGAATCAGGCGCTGCCGCCGATGCCGCCGCAAGCGCTTCCGCCGCCGACCGACCTCGAAGCGCTCTTACGCGGCGCACTGCCGCACGGACCACCGCCACACCCTGCCACAGGACATCCGAGGCAGCCCACCGTACGCGCAGCCCGCCCGAGCGCAGAGCAGATCGACGAGCGATGCTGGACCTGGACGAGCCAGTCCAATGCCCGCAGGTAACCCTCCCACCATCGACACTCGCTCAAATACATTCCGGACAACGCTAACACTGCACGCCACAGGGCGCTCGGTCGCGAACCGCACACGACCATGTACTGCTACCTCAACTTCCGCAACGTCATCTCCGACCTCGTCCCCGTCCCCGGCGCACCCAACGCCTTCCTCGCCCGCGACGCCCCGCCGGGTAGCCCCGCCGCAGCCGAGGCAGAACTCCCCATCAAGGAACGCATAGCCAGCAAGCGCGATGCACCCGGCCTCCTCGGTCCGCCGGCTCCGAGGGGCACGGACGACGAGACGCCCCAGTACCATTGGCCCTGGCTCGACGGGCGGTACTTGTACATCGCAACGGGACGGCAGAATATCGCTCGCCATCTGCAAGAGATGGGCGGTCTCGCGCACGATCCGGCCACCGAGCCGAACCAGGCCGAGGCGAACCCGGCCCCCACCGCCGCCGCCGCCACCACCCACGAAGAGCCACAAGCGCCGGGCCAGGAACCGGGCACAGGACCACACAACTCCGCCACCCAGTCACCCCGTCCGCGCCGGCGCTCGATCCCGCGCACCCTCGACGAAGGCTCCCTCGGCGCGTGGGCCATGCTGAAGCGCATCGAGGACCGAGTCGAACAAGCCGAGGCGGAGCGCGCCCAGCCGGGCAAGCGCGAAGAGGCGCTCATGCGCAAAGCCCTCGGATTCGAGCCGAAAGAGTTGAGTACTCTGGTTCTCGGCGGGAATGGTCCAGCTTATGAACTCCGAGCGGGTTTCGCTGACCTGGTTACTGCAACCCCCTCGCACAGCACGGAGCGCCTCATCTCGCTCTCGGACGCGTACTCCTCCGGCCTGCAACGCCTCCACGCGCACCTCGTCCGGATCTACTCCCCCGGTCTGCGAAACCTCGCCCGCTTGCCGGAAACCTTCACCGACGGGACGCAAGCGCAGATGCTCGAGACGGTGCAGGGCCGGTTGACGGACGGGAGCGCGTTCCGACTGCTCGGACGGATGTGGGACAGTTTGGGGAGTGTGTATGGGCAGTTGGAGGAGAGGAGGAAGCGGAGGGGGAGCGGAGAGGGGGAGGGGCCGTTCGGAGGAGCGCAGCCGCCGGTGCCGCCTGGAGGGCCGTCGGGGTTCCCGCCCGTGCCCGGAGCGTAGTGTATGCAAGGCGTAACTGCATTCTATAGGGCTTCCGTGCTTCCTGGATAGCTCCGAACAGAGTGCATGCGGTCCGGAGCGGGTCGTGGCGGAGAGTGGTCAAGTATCGCTTTCTCCTCTCATCGCCCTCCCTCTCCCTCCGGCTCTCCCTCGGGCCGAGCCGATCTCCTGCTCACCGTAGTGAAGCCTTCGCTCCCGATAGCCTGTCTACCGTCGGCCGCCGCTGCTCCAGCGCCAAGCCAGTCCAAAAGCTCAGCGCCAGCGCAGCATGCACCCTCACGCCGCTCAGTTCAGTGCGTCCCTCCGCCCGTCTTCGGCCCCGGACCGCTGCGCTCTGGGCTCTGACTGAGGAAGTGCAAGGATCTATCAGCCGCTACCAACGGCCACGCTCCCGCTCAGGGGCGCAGAGCGCCGGTGGCGTCCCCGCCTCGGCCGCCTCCGCAGCACTTCGCGCCCTCGTCGCACTCCACGGCCTCCTTCCGTTCCGGCGCAAGCCCGCCATCGTTGTACTGTGCCGGAACGGGGCAGGCTCCCCCCCTCAGCGGCGACGACGACGACGAACGGCAAGAATCCCGGGTGTACGTCCGACGGAGCGGGAGCGGGGTCAGAGGCGGGAACGGAGGGTCCGGTTCGGTTCGAGGAAGAGGACGGGTTCGGAGCGGCTTGAACGCGAGACGGAGGCGCCTGTGTTGACGAGCTTGGAAAGCTCCGGAGCTCGGTAGGGGCGGTCCGGCGTCGTGAGGAGCCGTGCGGGTAGCGAGTGCGCTGAGCGGAGGAGCGTGCATATTCACCCTCGGGGGCCGAAGGACGTGCAGGAAGAATACTCGTCACCTGTTCAGTGCTCGTATCTTGTCTTGAAGCTCCTCCCGAAAATCGTTCGCTGGAGCGGCGAAGGGGCTACTTCTCCGCCCGGAACAGCAGTGGCCGCGAGGTCTCGGACGTCGTCTCGTAGTCTGAACGGAAGCCCTCGCAGAGCTACAGGACGGACTGTCTACAAAGCTTGTATTGCACAGCGAATCGAATTGATAAGCCGGGACAGGCGGAAGACTCCGGAGATTCAGATTAACCTTCTCAGCCTCCTTCCGCATTTCAGACTATACTTGATTGACTGTTCCGCCGACGCAACCAAAAGACAATTTCCTCTCCGAGCGCCCGACCAGCACAAGAACGCCTCAGCTAGCGGAGAGCCTGCAGAGTGGACGGTGGCGAATTAGTCCACTTCGCTCTCGCCTTCAACCGCTGGCGCGCCCTCACCTGAAGCTGCCGCGGCATCCTCCCGCCACGGACCAGACGAGCTGATCTGCAGCCAGCTGTATGATCGAGCCGAAGTGTAGAAGGGCCTGCGGCAAGGCAGGGTTCCGCCGCCCGCGGGGCGTAATTTCTTTCGCCCGGAGCTGCGGGCCGACGGCCGACCCGGCTCGGCCGAGTAGGCGAGTCTCGTCCGGCGCCAGCTGCTGACTGTGCCTGTGCTCGGCGGATCGATACTTCCCGGCACATCGCTACGCTGCCGCTGTGGACGGCAGCTCCAAACACCTACAATAGACACGCCAACGAGCTAGGGCCTGCATGCGGTAGCTGCCCGTGAACCGCAACTGAACCAAGACCGTCAAGTTTAGCCGGTCTCTGAAGCCACCTCCACCAGAGCTCATCTATTCAGACCGGCCGACGCGGCACACCGAGCTAGGAGTCGACTGCTTCACCACCCGTAATGCCGCGCTCGCGAAGCATCAGTACCGCCCGGAGCGACTCGACCCACCGAACCGCCGCGCAGAACGAGATGGACAACCAGGGCGCATTCGCCGAGCGGGGCGCAGATGGAGAGAACGGCCCCTCGAAGGGCGACGTCGAGAAAGGCGGCGGCGACGACCGAGGGGCGCGAGCAGGCGGGGATGGACAGGACGAGAAGGGCGAGCCGGAACGGATAGAGCGAGATGCGGACGGCGTCGCGGTCGAGAACGGCGTACCGCTACTCCGAATGACTGGTCCAGACGATCCCCTGTCGTGAGTTGATACCTACCACCAGCGCGGAAATATGCGCGGTCCGCCGGACGGATGCTCCCACGAGCGGGCGCAAGCTCACGAGCACTCTCGCATAGTCCGCTGAATATAACGCCTATGCGCAAGTGGTTGATCACCATTGTCATCACTTCCGGCGCCTTCTGCGTCACCTCCTGTTCCTCCATGATCGCGTTCACCTACCCGCAAGTCGAGCAAGAATTCGGCGTCGGTTCCGAAGTCGCCACCCTCGGTCTCTCCCTCTTCGTCCTTGGGCTCGGCTTCCTCCCGCTCGTCCTCGGACCCCTAAGCGAGTTCTACGGCCGCAGTCCGGTCTACTTTGCCGGGTTCGGCATCTTCCTGGCCTTCAACTTTGGCGTTGCGTTCGCCAACAATATCGCGACCTTGCTCATCTGCCGGTTCTTTGCCGGCGCGGCCGGATCTGCGTTCCTGTCCGTTGCCGGTGGTACCATTGCCGACATCTTTCTGCCGCACGAGGTCGGCGCGCCGATGGGCATCTACACCGCGGGTCCCTTCCGTAGGTTTACTGCCCTCGTGTTGCTTGCCCCGCCCTTCGCTTGTATGCTCATCTGGCTTCCCGCACGCAGTTGGACCGGTCAGCGGCCCGCTCATCTCCGGCTTCATCAACCAGAATACGAATTGGCGATGGACATGGTATACGCTGATCATGTGAGTTTCCAAAATCCTGAAAAAGGTGAAACAGTCCCTGACCACTCTTTCCGCGAATATCAGCTGGGCCGCGATCGAGTTTGTCTTGATCCTGACGCTCGTGCCGGAGACGTACGCGCCGGCGTTGCTCAAGCGACGAGCCAAGAAGCTGCGCAAGGCAGGCCGGACCGACGTCAAGGCGCCCATTGAGATCGATGAGCGCAACATTGCCGGGGTCATTCTCATGAGCTGCACGCGGCCGTTCCGTACGCACCTGCGACTCCTCGGAAGGCCCGCAGGCGCCAAATTTCCTGACTCTGGCTCGTCCGTCGCGCAGAGATCCTCGGAACCGAGCCCATGGCGACGCTTCTGTGCCTGTGGACCGCGCTCCTCCTCGGCATTCTGTACCTCTTCTTCTCGGCTTTCGAGATCGTCTTCGGAGCCGAGGGCTACGGATTGTACGCTCAGCTCAGAATGCCTTCCAAAGGTCGAAAGGACCCTCGTTCACTGACCTTGACGGTTCGGTGCAGCTCCATGCAGATCGTCGGCCTGACCTACATCCCGCTCGGTCTCGGGATCATCATTGCATCTCTCTCGCATCCGATCTGGGCCGGGTAGGCCTCCAGAAGGTATCTGTGCCTCGCCCAGCAGTGCAGAGCCGCTGACTCTCCTCTGAACGCAGCTTCTACCGCCGAAAGACGAAAGAGCTTGGCCACCGGCCGCCCCCCGAGGAGCACCTCCGGAAGGGGCTCTACGGGGTCGTGCTCTGCCCGATCGCTCTGTTCTGGTTCGCCTTCACAACCTACACTTCGGTGCATTGGATCGTGCCACTTGTGCGTTAATAAGTCGCATGATTGAGAGAACGACGCCTTGCTTACCAACCATGGCCCCTGTCGGACAGATTGCCACCGTACCGTTCGGCATGGGCATGCTCTGGTCCTTCCAGAGCGTTTTCTTATGCAAGTCGAAACTCCCTCTGCCTTCTCTGGACGCGGCGACGGAGCTGACGCAAAGGGACGCGCAGATCTCGTCGACGCATTCCGGCCTGTCGCCGCCAGTGCGATGGCCGCCAACTCTGCCATGCGCAGCTCCTTCGCTGCAGGTGAGTCCTGGTTCCCGACGAGTGCGATCCCAGGCGGTCGGCACAACTAGGCGCCGGTTCAGCGGGGCTGACCTTTTTTGCGTGCTGGCCCGCAGCGTTCCCCTTGTTCACGATCCAGATGTTCCACGCGCTCGGGACGCAATACGCCATCATGCTCATCGGTGCGTCTCTCGCTGTCTCCCGTCTCGCCCGCCCCACGAACGAGGCTGACCTGCGGAATCTCGACGTCCGCAGCCTTCTTGACGCTGGCGATGGTGCCTTGGCCGTTCCTGTTCTTCAAGAACGGGCACAAGTACCGCAAGGGCTCCAAGTTTGCGAACAGCGACTAGAGGCTCGTAGAGACGGTTGCAAATCTATACAGGGCTGTAGACCTTTTTTGCACACATACAGGGGTAGTCTGCCGGTCTCGCTCCTGCCAATGCTTTCGCCTATCGAGAGACCACGGCAGAATCTTCTGCCTACACACATGCATAGTGTTCTCACGCCAGGAAGGGTACAGCACGAGCGCTCCGGTCGGCGTTTTGGGTTAAGAAAGGTTGCATCCTCGGGGTACCGCGTACCCCATCCTCCTGGTCTACCGCATCGCCAGTCACGAGTAGCGCAATTACTTCTTGCCCTGTACGCATGGAATGAGGTGGCGAATGAGAAAGCGGTTTGAAGACCGGCACAGCAGGCGAGAAGGGGAGAGAAGGTGTCAGCGCCGGCCACTCGTGTCTGTAGGCCCGGCGGCCGGGCGGGTGAACGTACGAGGGCCATGCGGTAAGCGCCGTTGATGATGCCGACGCTGCCGACGGTGAAGAGCGACATGAAGCCGACTGCGCGTACAGAGACAAGCCGTAGATAAGTCAGCGCGTGGTTTCGATTGCGGACCAATCGGACCGGGCTGGGCGTACTCATGTAGAGGCGGGCGCGAGGGGTCTTGAGGAAGACGTGGCGCGGGTCGGCCTGCGAGTACAAGAGTTAGATCGCTCGTCAGCGTGTCTGTGCGTGCGCTGCAGCCTGTCGGGCGCAGGATCGGGTCGACCCGGGCGGGCGAGGAGGGACGATGGGCGGAAGGGCCGCGAACCGCCCCGCTCGCTCGCCCGCGCGGGCTGCTGGCGCACCTGGAACTGCGCCTGGCGCTGCTTGATGGTGTTGGGCCGGTAGACGAGCGCGTCGAGCATCTTGTCGCGTGTGTACGGTGCAGTGCCAGGCGGCGGATCACGGCGGCGGGCGGATCCTCGGCCGGGCGACGATTCAGACGAAATCCGCCCAAGTCCTCGCTGGCGACCAGTCAACTAGCTTCCAACTCCTTCCCCGCTCCAAATGGGCTGTAACTCGGACGCTGTACAATGTCCACCGCGCTCGTGCTTTGCCTGAACCGGGCTGCCCATCCAAGCCCTCCATCCTGCTTGGCGATCCGACCCGACCATCCGGTCGACGCTTCACTTGCTCAGGCTGGCTTCCCGCTTACGCCTTACAATAGCGCATCTGTGCTACCTGTCGCGGCTATCGACCTCGCGTCGAACCGCATCTATGCTGCAGAGCGCTTTTCCCCCTCACTCGGACTCGGTGTTTCCGGACGACACTCTTTGCCAACGCTGCTGCGCTATTGCTGCTCTCGAGGGCGAAAAGGCACGCTCAGCTCTTTGCGCTCGCTGGGCCATCGCAGCGGAGTCTGCCCGACGCGCAGGTCATAAGCCTTTCGTGCTCTTTACGCGAAGTCTTGACCCCGCAGCCGTGAAGTCGGGCCTGTGCTCTGCGGTACCTCTCAAGACTTGTTCCCGACCGGAGTGCGCGCACAAAGTCAATAGACACGCTTGCGCGTTCCAGCTGAACCCAAAATGAGACTAAATAGCACAGACAAGGAGGGGGGCAGAACTTTAGGTCGAGAGCCAGAAAGCGATAAAAGGAACAAGTGATAGAGCGTCGACAGGGGTATGAAGAGAGTCACGGATATAAGGGTAGCGAGTCCTGAGAGAAAGGCGGTACAGAAAGGAGGTGTCGTCGGGATCAGACGACAAAGACGTGCTCGTCGATGCAGCACGACGACTGCGAAAAGTCGAGCTGGGCGAGGCGACCCGCACGCGGCATGGGCACCTCGTGCCGACCGATCGGTCGCAACTGACGACCTTGGTACTGCAGCTGGGGCGGAACCGCCGGGCGGCTCGCGGTCACTCCTCCTCCCGCGCGGGAGTAGGGCGTCGGCGCGACCGGCGCGTGCGACGAGACGTACACGTCCTCCTCGAGCCCTTCGTCGTCCTCCTCGGCGATGAGCGGACCAGCGCTGATCGACATGTGCGAGGCCTTCGACGGCGTCGCGGCTGGCGCACTGCCGTGCGGCGCCCGCGGCGGGGTCGGACCCGACGCAGCGGACGCGGACGAGGCCGGCGACCATCCACCGAGAGACCCGATGAGGGCGCCGAACGAATAGCGCGACTTGACCGGGGACGGCTCGACCGAGCCCGTGCTCGCCGGAGACGGGTTGTACGCGTGCGGGATCGGCTGCTGCTGCTGGTGCTGCAGCGCGGCGGTGACGAGCGCCGAGGGTGACGGTGGCGGAGGGCGGTGCTGCGCAGACAGTCGCCGCGTGTGCGGGTTGATCCGGTCGATCGGGCGAGGCGAGGATGGACGCCGGATGTGGTTTGCGGTCTCGACGGTGCCCTCGACCGCTTGCGACGGAAGGAACGAGACGGCCGTCTCTTCGATGTCGAGGGTCGACGACAGGAATGGCGGCAGGATGTGCTCGCTGATAGGCAGAGGCGGAAGCGAGTCGTGCTTGTTGTAGCCGAAGAAGGACCGGTCCTCGTCTTCGAAAGAAGGCCGACTCGAGCTGACGCTGCCCTTCGGGAACTGTCCCGTGCCGGATCTGGTCAGTGGTTTGAATAGACACAAGGAAACACAGAAGCGTGACTCACGCTCCACTGTCGAACGAACGAGCGCGAACGGTGATGCTGCTCCGGGTTGACAGGCCGATCCGGCGTCTTCGGCTGCGTCTCGCTGCTCGCCGACGTGGTCAGACCCGAATCGAGGCTGTCCCGCTGCATAGCCGAGTTGTCTGCAAGGGGCGTAGTCTGGGACGCCATGCTGTCGTCGATCGTGACGGCCATGTCTCCCTCTTCCTCCTCCTCTTCCGCAAGGGTGTCGAGCTGACCGAGCGCGACGGCCACGACATCCGAGTCGCGACCGCGAGCGGGCGGCGGGAAGGGCGAGTTGGCGAACGAAGGCGGACCCGAAGGCGGAGACGAGTACTTGGAAGAGTACGAGTCGTCGACGTCGGTCGTGAGGGAAGTGTCCTCCGTAGTGTTGCCCGAGTAGGACTGACCGTACGACGAGGAGTGCGTCGACATGAGACTGCTGTTCGAAGCAGTCATGGCGCCGTGCCTGCCGTTGCTCGCAGGCTGGTCTTGCGGCGGCACCGGCGAGACGGAAGCGTAGTCGCGCTGCTGTACGCTCGCGCCGAGCGCAGCGTCCTCGCCGACGTCTTCTTCGTCCCCTTCGTCGGCCTCGTCCATCTCCATGACGAGCGCAAGCTCGTCCGGGCGCGGCTCCGGGCGCGGCTGCTGAGGAGGGGCAGCAATCGAGCGCGGCGGCGGCGAAGGTCCCTTCAAGGCGCTCGCGTACTGGAAGTGCGACGAGGACGACGAGGACGATCCGGCCGCCGTCGACGGGCCAGGACGGTGGTGCTGCACGTCCGCAGCGGCCTCGCGGACGCGATCCTCGAGGATGCGCTCGACCTCCTTGCGCGTCTCGGCGTGCTCGCCCCGCTCTCGCTCGAGCGCAGCGACCAGGGTGTAGATCTGATCGCGCATCTCGCCGATGAGTTTCGCCTGCGCCTGAGCGAGCGCCTCGTCCTCGCGCTCCTTCTTGACTTGCGCCTCGAGGCCGCTGCAACGCAAACGCCACCCTTCGACGTCGTCGCGCAAGGCGTCCCGTTCACCAGTCAGGTCCTCGATCGTCTCCTTGGTCATCGCGACCTCGCGCTTCAGCCCTTCAACCTCGAAGCGGCGAGCGCTCGCCTCAGCTTCGAGCTTCTGTTCCAGCTCGGAGATGCGCGTCCGCATCTCGCTCGCAGCGTCCGAAGCCTTCCGCTCGAGCTCGGCAACTTCGGTCGCATGCGTCACCTCGACTTGCGACTCTCGGAGCTCGAGCTCGGCGAGCTTGGCGCGCAGAGACGCCAGCTCGTCCTGTGCCGCATCGAGAGCAACACTGGTCGACGCATGATCCGCGACGGCGGAGATGTCGCGGGAATGCGAAGGCGAGTCCTGCCAAGACTGGTCCTGCTCGTCGCCGTCGACCTCGAGGTCGCCGAAGCCGCCGCTGACGCCGAATGGGAAGCTCGAGTAGGTTTTCGTCGAGACCGCCGGGCTGATGCCGTTGCTGGTCGGGTGCTGCGCGAGAGAACTCCGCCACGCGCGTTGCTGCCCTTCCGGGGTAGCCGAGTCGGTGCGGTACGAAATGGAAGATCGCTTGGCGGAAGGGGACGGCGTTGCCTTATTCAACGGGGACGAGGATGCCACCGAGCCGGTGCCGATGAGGCTCGCGGGGCGACCCGAGAGGCGTCGCTCTGGTGTAGAGATCACCGGAGAACCCATCGAGAGAGAGCGGAGCCCGCCGCGCGACTGTGGCGCCTGCTGCTGCGAGGGGACCGCAGATTGCGAGGACGCAGGCGATGCGACGGGCTCGGGATTGAGACCCGAGACGGCGGCCGAATGGAACATCGAGACATGCCGCTTCTCGCCCGGCGAGTGGGCGGACCGGATATCGGGCGAGGTGCTAGTCGCGCGGTCGGACCGCTCGGGAGGACGTGTCATCGAAGGGGATGCCGGGCGAGAAAAGCCTGACAGGGAGAGCGGGCGCATCGACGACCGCCTTGAGGACGCCGGAGACGGCTGAGCCTCGCCTTCCTCCTCTTCGGGAACCTCTGGGTGCGACTCGGTCCTGTCCTCCTCGGCGACGGCTCCGAGCTGGGGTTGCTTCGAAGGAGTCGAATCGAGCAGGAGCGACAGTGGGCGTGACTTGCGCGGACTCGCTGAACCCGCTTTGACGCGCGAGATGCTCGAGATGCTGCTGCGCGGGCTCGAGCCGGACGTCCCGGACCGGTTGCGGTTGGCTCGCCGTCTCGGAGAGTCGCCATACGCCGACCCTCGGAGGCTGCGAGTCTCCTCGTCCTCCTCGTCCTCCTCGGCAATCTCGCCGAGCTCCATCACGCCTTGCGCCACGGCAGACGATGGAGGTGGACCAGAAACAGCGCCCCAGCTGCTACGCTTGTTGGCGGCAGAAGCGGGTCCGCTCATCATGCCGACACCGATCATGGGACTTCCAGCTGCACCCAGGGCGGGCGTGAGCGGCGCCGCCGACGCCGTTCCGTTCGAGTAAAGCTTGCCGGGGCTGCGCGTCGCGTTGAGCATCTCGCCGGGCTGCTCATCCCCGAGCGAGATGATATCCGTCGGCGCGGCGAGCTTGCCTTCGAGCGCCTCGAGCGTCGACTGGCGAGTCTGTTCGGGGGATCGCCGGGCATCCTCGTCCTCGCGACGACCGCGCTCTTTTAGCGCCGCGAGCAGCTGATGAGGGTCGTTCGACCAACATCCGTTACCGGCGAATGGGCTCGCCGAGGGCGAAGGTCCGACTTCGGCGAAAGAGGAGATGGAAGGGCGCAATCTGGCGGCGTCCGCTGTCGGGCCACCCGAGATCATGTCGATCGACTCGCGCAGGTTCGAGACGGACGACTGCCGGGCATGCCGAGATCCGTGTCGACCATGTCGTTGGGGTGCGCCGAACGACGAAGGAGGCAGCGGCGAGGCGGGAAAGGCAGAGGGCGGCTGCGGCGAGGGATCAGGGGAGGTGGGGAAACCGTTTGCGCCGCCGTGGAGCCAGCTCGAGGGAGTACTCAGGCCCGCCGGACGCTCTCCTGCTTGTGCTCGCCGGGTCGGGGTCGACGGCCGCTCGCTCGACTCGGGCGGCGGGATCACGGGGGCCGGCCCCGAGAACGACATCGAGATGCTCGCTCGTGACCGGTTGTGCCCGTGTCCGGCCTTCTTGAAGCTGACTGAACTCCGCGACGCGCGCGACTTTGATGCTCGCCTCGAGTGCATTCCGGGGCTGCTGCTCACGAGGGCGTCTCCGCCCATCGCTGCGAGCAGGCCGCTCTTCGACTGACTGCGCCGGTGCGCGTGCTTGGTCGCCGCGGCTGCTGCATCGGCAGACATGGAGATGGAAGCACCGAGACCCGACTGGCGTCGCATCGCTTTGACGGGCGAGCCGGCTGCTGAACTGCCGGATCCGCTCAGAGATGAGGTCGCCGACATGCGCTGGTTCGTCCGCGCGCGGTAGAGCTTGAGCTGTACGGTCGACGACAGGATGGTCAGTACTGCAAGGACGGCATCTCCTCGCCAGCGCGACTGACCTTTTTCTTCGCGGCGAGCAGCCGATCCTCTCGCTCCTTTGCGGCCGCATCTTTCCCGGGGTAGGTGTACGCCGAGGTGCTCGCGACCGGCGCGTTCGAGTCCGCGTACATCCTGCTGTCCGCTTTCGTGTAGTCCTAGAATGCGCCTTTGCGCGGGAGCGAGATAGGTCGACGCGGGTGTGATGTCGGCCTTGCGCGCCACAAGCGGGCGTCTTCCCCGGCGGACGGCGGCGACCTGAGCGTCGCGCGTGTGCTTTGGGAGCGCGCTTCGAGGAGTCCGGCTCCTTATAGCGCGTCGACGGAGCCTGTACGCAGGCGTATACACCGTGCAGGCGTGCGTGTACGAGGGCGAGCCCGCGGGCCGTGTCTCGTGCGCCGAGAACCGAAAATGGCTGGCGAAACCGCTGTCTCAGCCTTTGCCGCCTCACCATCCAGCGCTGCTGTCGCTTCTAACGCACCTCGAAATACTCGCAGCGAGCACGCGTGCGCTAAGCTTATAGCTCGCTTGCTCGAGCACAACAGTCGCCTGGACAAGCGCGCCGCCGGGAGACCGGCGCCGCGTCCGGAGATGCGGCGCGCGCGGCCGGCGCGATCGAGACGAGCATTCAATTTATTCCTCCCGCACGCCGGAGGCTTGAAAGTCAGGTCTCGATTGATGGTATATGCTCCACTGGCTGCACAAGAATCGAGAACGCATGATATGGAAAAGGGAGCGCAAGCGCAGCAGTAATGCACAAAGAGGGGTTGGTAGCGGGCCTGGAAGATGAACGGGAAAATGAAACGACCAACAAGTAATGGGAAAGGCGTGCGAGGGGAGAATAGAATGGGTATGACAAGGGAGAGGGACGGGTGATTGTGAGCGACCGAGAGGAAGACCGGCATCCCGTTCGAGACATGGTGTCCTGGTCGAGGAAGGGCTCCAGTGTAAACGACGGCGAGACCCGAGGGGCGGCGGCGGCCTCCGGGGAACGGCACAGAACGACGAGTGGGAGAAGGAAAGCATGCGAATGCGAGGTGGACGAGAAGGAGGACAAACAAGGGACTCCGGAGTAGGAAACTCGAATCGGAAGAGAAAAAGAAGCGGCGCGGTCGGATCGAACGGTCAGGACGAGGCCGGTCCCGTCGTCCCTGACTCGGTCGTCGAGGCAGTTTTTGGTGTCTCCGTCTTGACGGCGCTCGACGCAGTTGCGGACGATGGGGAAGAACCCGCTGCCGCGGCGTCGGACGACTCGCCTTCGATAAGCGCCAAGAACGGTTCCGTGCTGATGGAAGGAGAGGATGTCAGCGCAAGGATCGAGAAAAGTCAAGCGAAGGCTTTCGGAGCATACCGGATGAAACGCGGGACCTGGTCAGTCGCGAGGAGGCGGAAGATGTGCTCCTGTATCCGCTCGTACTGCCGCAGCAGCGTTTGGACCTGCGTCGCGCGCAGCGGCGGTATTGCCGAGTCCTGGCCCTCGGTCGAACCGGCCGACGTCGCGGGCGAGACGACCGAGCTGGGCACGGAGCCAAAGTTGGCCGCGGCGGAGGTGGTGCTCGTCGTGGCCGCCGAGGTGATCCCGACTTCGGCGAGCGAGCGATTCACATAGTTGACGACATCCGCGCGCAGGTTGTGATCGATGTTGAGCTCGTTCGGAGACATCGGGGCGAGGTACGTGTTGTAAATGTGGAGGGCGGCGGCGACCAAGTTCTGCTGATGCGACTCCATCGCGCTCGCGTTCGCCGCCTGCTTCCGCTTCGAGCTCGCACCGACCGCAGACGACGTCGTCGAGAAACGCCGCCTGAAGTCGCTAACGTCGAGCCAGAACGCCAGGTTCTCGTCGCAGTAGTTGGCCCGGAGGAAATCCCGGAACAGCGCCCGCCACGCCGGTTCGTCCAGGATCGCACGTAACCGAGTCGCGGTCGAGTGCTGGTCCTTGGCCCACGTCGTCGCACCGGTCGCCTCGGTGGCGTTCGACTTGAAGAGGTCGCGCATGCCGCGCTGGCTCCCGATCGCGCCTTCCGCGCTGCTGACGCCGGTACCGCCGACGAACGGTCGCTCGGCGGCAGCCTTGTCGTAGCTGCGCTTCGACGCAACGTCGTCGTCCGTGCTCGTGCTCGACGAGCTCCGCTCGGTCGGGACACCGTTGCCGTCCCGCGTCTTGGCATCGGTCACCTTGGCGCCGCTGCCGGCAGCGACGGCCTCGGTCGCCTGATTCTGTGCAACAGAGCGACCTTCCTCCGTGACACGATACAGCACGCGCGGTCCGTAGCGGAAGTCGGCCGTCTGGCCGGTCGCACCCGCCACCTCGACGACCGTGACGCGGTCCCCGGCACGAGCCCGTTCCGCGTAGAACGTGATGAACCCGTACCGGACCATGTGCGCGAGGAGCTCGCCGGCCTCTTCGCGGCAACAGCAGGTCGAGTAGTTCAGGAGCCAGTCGACGGCGGCGATCGACGAGAAGACCTGCTTCACGACGATCGCCTGGCCTAACCGGTTCTTCTCGACGACGTCCTGAACTTCGACGCCATTCGCGCGGTCGAAAGAGTCGGGTGGCCGCGCACTCTCGTTGAACGGCTTGGCGATCATAAGGGAGCGCGAGTCGTGAGGGTCTGTTACGTAGTTTGGGCTGCGGCCGCCGGCGAAGCGACGGAACACGACCTCGATGACCGAGCGAGAGATGTGGATGTCATCGTCGTTCTGTCTCCGCTCGAGGTGCAGCAGCTTCATGCAGATCGGCTGCGAGGTGAACACGGGGATCAGGTGATCCGCCGAGATGCCGTTCTTCGTGATGAACCGCTCGAGGATGTGCAGGCCTTTCGGCGTAATCTGGTAGATGCCTCGATCTTTGAACGTGGACGAGGACGGGTCGGCCGCGTTCTCGATGAGGCGCGCGTCCATGAAATGCTGGCAGATACCCTTGGCGATCTCGCGCGACATGGAGAAGGTGGTCGTCGTCGTCGTCGTCACGATGCGCTGCGGGTCATTCGGATCGGAAGTGCGATTCGACTGGGAGAAGCGGAGGGAGGCGAGGTTGGCGGCGGCGTCGTCTGTCGTGAAGGCGTTTGAATAGGTTCGGAAGAAACGGGTGCGGTCGGAGAGGTCAAGCGAGACCATCAAGGTCGCAAAGAGGTCGTGTGTATCCTGATGATAGGCGAAAGAGTCGTTCGGGAGAGGGACGGGGTCGGAACGATCGGGAGTCAGCACGCTCCTGTTCGGTCAAGAGGACGACGGGTTTTCGCTCTCGCGGACGCACCTTGCAGAAGGGGTTCCCTCTCCGTCCTGTTTTGAGCCTATAGGGACAAATGTCAGTGCTTTGTCGCCTCTGAAGATCACGGAGAACAGGGTTCGATCGCGTAGGGGATTCGATCGCATACGGATGGCCCTAGGGGTCGCTGGAGGGAAAGACGCACATATGGCTGCTTTGCTGCTGCCGTGAGCGAGCTTCCGCATCCCGAGAGCGTGTCGCCATGCTTTGCTGATGGGGCTGAGGGACCTCGACGAGGAGGTGCTACTGGGGGGGGGGGGGGGGGGGGGGGGAGGGACGACGGCGCCGAACAGAACGACGAGCTGAGGATGGTCGGCAGCTGGTGGATCGGCGACGACCTGACGACGGCGTCGCCGTCGAGTGGACGAGTTCGCTCGTGTGGCTGGTTGAGCCGCGTTGCTGAGCAATGCGTGCAGAGCAAGTCGGGTCCTCTTCGACCTGACGGGGCCTGAGAGACGGCGAATGTAAGGTCCGCGTCGGTCGTCTCCGTCCGGCGCACGCGCGCACGCTCCGGGCCACGTGAGGCGCCCTGTGCGCCTTTAATGTGCGTACGTCGCTGCACTGACCCCTGACGCAAGCTTGGAGCGTCGCTGCTGCGTTCTGCAGGCCGGAAATCGGAGTGGGAGCGACGGCCACAGCGGCCGGATCTCGGACTTGGCGTGGGACGCTGGCGCTCGCAGGCGTAGCGAGGTCTGCGGCGGGCGTCCTTCCCGGAAGTCGTGAGCTGCGTGGCCACCGGTGATTTTTCTGTGCGCCCGTGCTTGTCCCGCTGGCTGTATAGCTGGCTGCAGGCGGGGTGGCCCTCGCCAACTCGCAACTCGGCTCTCGCACGGGGGCTGGCCACGAGCGACCGACCGGCGGCCTCTGCACGCGCGCGCGGGGCCGTTTTCCACGTGCGCGGCTAGATCGCCTCCTTTCGGGCCGCACACACGCGGGCAGAAACCTCCCTTCCGCTGGCCGGCCGTTCTCTCTGCAGCTGCGCGCGGCTCACCAGCTCCAGCTGCACGGCTTCTGCACAGCAAAAGCGCACGCATCTTCTCGCTGGGCTCCGGCCCGCGTATCAGATCAGCGCGACGTCGTTCTTCTCCGACTTTTCACTCCGACGATCTGCTCAGCTCGTCTCCGGATCTGCCTCGGCTCTGACGCTTCCTCGCTCGCCTGCGCCGCGCCCGGCCGCTTTCTCTACCGCTCGGAGTGGGAGGCGGCATACCGCTCATGTCAGAATTTGTACAGCTGCCGGCCGCGTCAGCTGCGCGCAGTAAACGACAGCTAGCTCAGGAATGTCCGATCTGGTCATCCCGGCCGTTCTGAGACCGCGCTAGCAGGCGAAGGCTGCGTCAACGTTCATCGCTGCAGCTGCGGAGCTAGACTCGATCCGGTCGCACCGGCTGCCGGCTGCTGTTAGTAAAAGCTGCTCCAGCTCTTCTGCGGCGTTTATTTGCAACTGCTGGCCCGCAGGCAGCTGCGCAATCGCCACCGCAGATCCCTCGCCGGCGAAGCGTCGCTGTGCGTCTCTTCTTCTTCGCTCGGCAGTACAAAGGTCTCGCGAATTGCCAGCTTCTCGTTAGCTGCGGTGGCGTCTTCTCCCTTCCTCCTGTCGAAGACTTCTCTGCCTGGCTCGGCGTGTCCTACCGAAACCTGTGCTGGGGCTGTCAGCGTCGCTGACCTGGATCGCTGCAATGCGAGCACGGCTCGGTAGCTGGTCATTATCTTCCTCCCCAATGGATGCACCATCAGAAAAAGCTGCAGCACTCGGGCAGCGAGCGGAACAAGGCGGGGTTCCGTACCGCAATTTGTCAACTTGGACAACGGCTCAGCTGCTGCAGGTCAAGTCTCCGGTGCAATCAGGACCGATCTTTCTGCGGGACCATCTACGTGGTGCATCGGCGGCCGCGCTTAATGTAGACTGCATAATTGCGAGTTTATACATGAGGCACGAGGGACTCGGCGAGCAGCGAGCCGGCGAGGGTGGCGAAAAAACCGAGCCAAAGACTCCGAAAGCCCGTTTCGAACTCGAAGAGTTTCGACGACAGCGTGCTGTAGACTAGAGCGCCGGCAGTCTTAGCCATTGATTCTCTCGTCGAGTCGCTGGCTTTCCAGAGCGGGAAATACGGGAAGTGATGCGCGAGGGAAAACAGAACGTTGCAAGCAAGCCTAACACTGTCAAGACGATTACTTCTTCTTGCCAGCGGCCTTCTCCGCAGCCTTCGTGACCTTGCCACCCTTGCCGTCGGTCTGTGAGGTACGCGAGTCAAGTCAGTATGCGGTTCCGGAAAGGCGGCGAACGGGCAGGCAAACGCACCTTCTCGACGGTCTTGATGACACCGACAGCGACGGTCTGACGCATGTCACGGACGGCGAAACGTCCAAGGGGCGGGTACTCCTGGAACGACTCGACGCACATCGGCTTCGACGGAACCATCTATGGCGCGGCGCAAAGTCAGCGCGGGCACGGGGGAAGAGTCGGAGGGAGATGCTCAGCTTACCTTGACGATGGCGGCGTCACCCGACTTGATGAACTTCGGCTCCTGCTCAACCGACTTGCCCGAACGACGGTCGATCTTCTCGAGGAGAGTCTCGAACTTGCAGGCAATGTGGGCAGTGTGGCAGTCGAGCACCGGCGCGTAGCCGTTGCCGATCTGACCCGGGTGGTTCATGACGATGACCTGGGCGTTGAACGACGCAGCCTCCTTGGGCGGGTCGTTCTTCGAGTCACCGCAGACGTTGCCGCGACGGATGTCCTTGACGGAAACGTTCTTGACGTTGAATCCGACGTTGTCACCCGGGAGACCAGCCTCGAGCTGCTCGTGGTGCATCTCGACGGACTTGACCTCGGTGGTGACGTTCGACGGGGCGAAGGTGACGACCATACCGGCCTTGATGGTGCCGGTCTCGACACGGCCGACCGGCACTGTGCCGATACCGCCGATCTTGTAGACATCCTGTAGAGCGGGTCTACCAGGTCAGCGAGGAAAAGAAATCGTTATGGAAGAAAGGAGCGCGGCGCACCTGGAGCGGGAGACGGAGGGGCTTGTCGGTCGGGCGGGTAGGGGGGTCGATGGCGTCGATGGCGTCGAGGAGGGTCTTGCCCGTAACCTCGCCGGCCTTCGACTCCTTCTTCCATCCCTTGTACCACGGCATGTTGGTGGTCGCCTCGATCATGTTGTCACCGTGCCATCCCGAGATGGGGACGAAGGGGACGCCCTTCGGGTTGAAGCCGACCTTCTTGATGAAGTTGGACGTCTCCTTGATGATCTCCTCGTAACGCTCCTGCGAGTACTTGCAGGTGTCCATCTTGTTGATGGCGACGATGAGCTGACGGACACCGAGAGTGAACGCAAGGAGCGCATGCTCGCGGGTCTGGCCGTCCTTCGAGATACCGGCCTCGAACTCGCCAGTGCCCGAGGCAATGATGAGGATGGCGCAGTCGGCCTGCGAGGTACCGGTGATCATGTTCTTGATGAAGTCACGGTGACCCGGGGCGTCGATGACGGTGATCATGTACTACAAGGCGGAAAGGCAGGGGGTCAGTGGGCGACTCATCAGGCAAGATGTCGGGCCAGGCCAGCGAACGAACCTTCGGGGTCTCGAACTTCCAGAGAGCGATGTCGATGGTGATACCACGCTCACGCTCGGCCTTGAGCTTGTCGAGAACCCAGGCATACTTGAACGAACCTGGCACGGGTGAGGCGGTCAGCTCTAGAACCTTCTGCCCGTGCGAACGGTTGAGATCTCGGGACACACCCTTGCCGAGCTCAGCGGCCTCCTTCTCGCTGTAGAATAGGCCAGGCAACGAGTCAGCTCCGCAGCCCGAGCACACGCCGAGATCGGTGGCAGGTTGTGGGGCGAGGGACGCCGGACGCACAACTTCTCAATGGTACGCTTGTCGATACCACCGCACTTGTAGATCAAGTGGCCGGTGGTGGTCGACTTGCCGGAGTCGACGTGGCCTGCATTGTGGGCGAGGCGAGGAGAGCGAGGCGAGAGCAGGGCGAGGTGGAGACGACGGCGGGCGAGGACGTCAGCGGCCATCCGTGCTCGGGCGGCAGCGCTCGGGGAGACTCACCGATGACGACGACGTTAACGTGACCCTTTTCCTTGCCCATCTGTGCAGTGCAAGCAAGTTCCAAGGGGGCGAGCGAGGCGGAGGGGCGCGGACAAGGTCAGCTCGGGCGGAAAGGGGAGAGAGCCAGCAGCCACGCCGCCTGGGCCCGGCGCTCAGACCGTGCTCCGCCCCGCTCCGCGCGCGCGCAGACACGGAGGGGCGCAAGGGGAGCGCCGGAGGAGGCGGCTAGCAGGGAAAGCAGCGACGCACTGTGGTAGATAAGGTGAGAAGTGTGAGGACCGAGTGAGGTGAAGAGGGAAAGGAACGACCTCGCCGGCTCACGCGCGTCCAGCGAGCGAGCGCAGCCCAGCGCCCCAGCCGCCGCCGCCGCCGCCCCCGCGAGGCCGCGCGCGCGCCACTTTCCCTCGCGCGGGAGCTCGGACCCTCACATTACAACTCGCTTACACTCGCATTACACTTTCCACCACTGCTCGCCCCTCTGGTCTCGATCGCCACCCTCGCTCCACCCCGTTCTCCGGACCTCGTCCTCATATCGACCGGCTCCCCGCTTCTCCTGCACATCGCGCGCTCGAGCTCACCGCGCCGCGGCAACCCGCGCTCGGTGCTCGCCCAACGCTGGAATACTCGCGTGGGATGAGGCTCACCTTTTGCCAGCTGCCTCGGCGGATGGAGGGGTCGCGAACTCGTACCGAAGCTTGCCGCACCTTTACGGAACTACCTTTCTATCCTCGAACATCGCTCATAGAGGCCCCGGCTGTTCTCTACCAGCCGACTCAAAATGCGATACGGCTCCTTACTGAGTTCCGCTTCGTCTCGGTCAGAGCTTCCAGTCGAAGTGCTCGCTTTTCCGCGGACCTGTTCCGCGAATCAGGCTACACCACAAAGTGCTCGACGCCGTTACGTTTCAGTGCTGGATCGGCACTTGAGCTCTGCTAGACGCCGCGAGGGCGCGGGCCGGCTTGCTGTCTGACGCTGCAAGAGCTTCAGTCGAGCGAGGCAGAACCTTATGCCGGCCGGGCGTCCACAGATGTCGAGGCTACGGCACGCTGACTGGTTTCGTGTTGCCGCGGTCAGCGGGCTGAGGTGAGGGTGACGCTACCCTCGCTGCTTACTCGCCACTCGACGAGCACCAACTCTCGCGCCCTTCGCCCTCGCACTCCCGCCATCAACGATGAGGGATAGGAATGCTGTTTTCGTGACCATTGCAGGAGATGCGATACGTGCGTGCAACAATGGGGAGAGATGGGGCGTGCGGATCCGGGATATGAGAGAGACCAGCGAGACGAGGACCTCGACCCGCGCCTCACTTGGCGCCGCCGAGCGCCGCGAGCTCCTTGCGCAGCTCAGCTTCCGACTCGAGCTTCTTGTGCTGCGTCAGCTCGAGCTTCTCGCCCGCCGCCTTCTTGACCTTGAGCTGGTCGATCGCCGTCAACTTCTTGACGATCGCGCGCCGCTTCTTGTCCTCGGGCGACAGCGCCGTCGCGCCTTCGGCCTCTCCCGCCGCGGCCGCAGCCGCCGCAGGGGCCGTCTCGGCCTGCGCAGCGGCTGCCGGCTGAGGCGGAACGGGGGTCGCGGCGCCCGAGCCCGGAGCGGAAGCGGAGCCGCCGTCCTGCTGCTGCTGGTTCCCCTTCTTGTTCCCGCCCTTCTTCTTGCGGCGGTTCGCGAGCGGGTCCTCCGCGTTCCCTCCGGCAGCCGCACCAGGAGGAGCGCCCGGGATGGCCTTGCGGCCACCGCGCTGGGCGAAGCCTCCGTTCCCGGCGCCGTTCGCCGTCCGAGAATGCGGGAACAGGTCCGCGCCGTTCGAGCCCGTGTACGCGGCGCCACCCTCGTCCTCGCGCTTGTAGATGTTGGACGTGACGGTGCCGCGAGCATGCGGCGGTCGGTATGCGCCTGCGGCCGCGGCGGGTTTCGGGACGGGCGCCGATGCAACCGAGACCGAAGCGGCCGGAGCCCCCTCGAGCGGGCCACTCATCGGGTACCAACCGGGGTTCGCAGGTCGCCAAGAGGTCTGCAGGGCCGAACATTTGTCAGCGTCTGGTCCTTGACGGGAAAGCACGGGCGGGACGGACCTGGTAAAGCTCCTCAACCTGCTCGTAGTGAACGAGCACGCCCGTGAAGTGGTAGATCTTGACGCCGTTGTCGACCCGCAACCGCGGACTCAGCGTCGCGCACATCAGATACCGGCCGTCGGGGCTCCACTCGCAGTGGACTGTGTTCGGAGCCTCGAACGAAGCGACCTTTTTCAGGGTCTGGCGGTCGTAGATGTCGACCTGACCAGCCAAGTTGCCGAAACCGGCGACGCAGAGCAGGCGCCCTTGCGGGTTGTACGAGAGGAAGTTGCGCGGGTTCAGGCCAAAGTCGTTGATGAGCTTGACCCGGGCGTCAAAGATGACGGTCTTGGCGGGCATGTCTGCAGAGAGGTCTCGATCAGTTCGGGGCCAGCTCAAGCGAGATACAGCGCCACGTACAGCCATAGGTGACAGCAAACTCGCGGTCGTTCGGCGACCAGGCAAAGTCGTGGATGCCTCCCTCCTTGTCTGCGTAGGAGCGGTGAGAGTCAGTACGAGTCTCGCGCACAGATCGAGATCAGAGAGGGGGCGGGCCTACCGAGCGTCACCCGGCAGTCGAACTGGCCGGCCGAGTTCATGAGGTACAGGTTCGATTCGCCGTAGTACGACTTGCCCGTCTTGTCGACGTCCGTCTGGGTCAGGAACAAGAGGTTCGTGCCCGACTTGTTCCACTTCATCTGGACCTTGTCCGCCTTGTAGAACGTCTTGCTGCCCGACGGGACCGCCAGAGTACCGAGACCGTGGATCTTGACCGAAGCGGGGGCGCCCTGCGATGCGACTTTCGCGTCAGGACTCGCTTAGTGGATACGCGCAGTCACTTTGCCAGGACGTACCTTCTTTTCCGCGACGAACATGGCAATATTGGGGTTCTGACCGGGAGAGAGGCTGACGCTGGTGACGCCTTCGAGGCGAACCTTGTCGACAATGCCCGCGGACCAGTCGCGCGGGTTGTACACGTGCACCTCGTTCGTCACGCAGCGGATCGCCTTGGACTCGTCCGCCGTGTATTGCAGGTGCCTAGTGGCGGGGAAAGGGTGTTCGTCAAGCTCTGGAGCACTTCCCGCAAGTCTCGCTCGGACTGACCAGTTGTCGATGGACTTTTGAGAGAAGCCTGCGATCTCTTGTCCCGATCGCACATCGTACACTCGCAGGTTCAGGTGCGGCGGCTCGCCCTCGGCCGGCTTGACTGCGGTATCGGAAACGAGGGTTAGTCCTCGGTCCATGCTCCCGGCGCGCGAATCCCTACATACCTTGCCGCTCCCACGTCTGAATCTGCGACCCCGAAGGCGACAAGTACATGTCGAGGACACTCTTGGCCTGAATCTGCGAGACGACGGCCCCGTTCTGCGCATCGTAGACCTCGATCCTGCGGTGGGGAAGGGCGGTGATGTCAGTGCGGCTATTCGGAGGGAGTCTATGCAGGGAGAACGCACGTCGAGGTGGAAACCGAGGCAAAGAAGCGGCCATCATCAGAGTAGCGGTAGATTTTGGTGCCCGGTCTGGGAGGGTGACCGAGGGACCCGCGTCAGCATTCCTAGTTTGTTTGTGCGCCTGCACGGGAAGCCCTCTCTTGCGACGCCTCCGGACCCGTATCGGAGTCCGCCGGAACTCGCGTCGAGCGTAGCCGGATCTTGAGCAAGACCCGCGCCGGGACGGTGTCCATGGAAGAGCCAAGACTCACTGTTGGAAGGTTGCGACCGGGCTCCAGCTCGGCGGACCCGATACGATCCCAAGCTGCTTCTGTGCACGGACTGTGTAGTATGCGAATAGCCGCCGTGGGAGCGAGAGATCAGGACCCGGTCGTCGTCGTCGAAGAGGACGATGCAGCCGAAGGAGCAGCGAGGGCGCTGGCCGGGAGCCCAGAGAGCATCGCTTGGCGTGTACTCACCGGCATACTGCATCTGCGGAGCGGCCATGGCGCTGTACGGCTGCGTTTGTGTCGGGCGGTGCTTGTTCTCTGGCGCGCTGGCTCACGAGCTCGAGGCGGCGACAACGGACGATGAGCGCGTCGGCGGGACTAGCAGGTAGCTCGGATCGAGTCTCCTGGACAGCACTGAGGGTCTGCACGCTTCGTACAGGCGGAGGAAGCGCGTGGTGAGCAGCGAGTCGAGGTCGAGGCGAGACCTGGCGCTCACGCGGGTTCTTTTTTTGCTCCTACGTTGCTCTTCAAACCCAGTCCGATAGACTTTCAGAAGCTGCAAGACAGGTCTTTGAAGTATACAAGCGTCCTTGCGAGCGGCGGCTACTCAGGGAAGGGTGCGCATGCAGGCGAGTACTACAACGGGGAACGAACGAAACAGGGCCAGTCATCGTGAGAATAAGCGAGGGGAGAGTCGAGACGGGAAGATCCTATGTACGGGCCTGGTAGGCCGATGCGCGAACGTCACGGCCAAGAAGCGCGACTGCCGCCACCGCGCGCAAGCGATTCGGTCCAGACGGCGCCTTGTCCGGCGTCTTGGTCCTCCTCGTCTCGTTCGTTCGCCGAGGTCAGGGAGTGCGCCGAGACGTCCGCGTAGCGCTGAGGCTCACTGAAGACCCACGGCGGCGGAACGGTGGCGGGCCCGGGCAGGTGTGGCGGGAGGAAGGTCAGGTCGGGCGTCGGAGACGCCGACAGCGGCAGCGCCCACGGCAGCAACGGGTATGGGTTCGTCGTCTGCCCCTCCCGGGCCGCCATCGGCTGCAAAAGCGGGACGCCGTGCGGATCGGCGGCGAGTCCCAGGTCCGGGACGAAACCCGCCTGCGCGGGCGAGGGCGCGAACGGCTCTTCCGGCGCAAGGCCGTAAGGGAGCGGAGCAGCGGACGGTTCGTGTACAAGTGGGGCGGAACGAATGTCGTAGTGAGGGAGAGCCGGAGCGGCGGGGATTCCTGGCAGGGCAGGCGGAAAGGCAGGGAAGCGCATCGGTTTAAATACCGGCGCCGGAGGCAGCTCCGGGGTGGGTTTTTGGGTGGCTGTGGCGGGTTTGTGCATCAGCGAGCGCTCGAGACGCCGGCCTGGAGGAGACTAATGCTCACGAGACAACGTCGCGTCGGCCATGCGCTCCGTCAGGTCCCCCGCGGCCGGGTCCGCGTCCTCCTCGTCGCGGACCTCGAGCGGCGGCGTTTCCACCTCAGACGGTATGATCGGAGCGGAGGCGGCCTCAGCAGTCTCGCGCAGCGCCGCTTGGAGCCTCCGCGCGCCCGACCGAGTCCTGGGGAGCTCGAGCGCGCCGGCTGCGGGGACCGTCGTCTCGGGCGAGAGGCGGCGCGCCGGGACCTGCGTCGTGTTCTCGGCGTAGACGCACCGGTTGTCCGGGTGTGCACGAGCGTACCGTACGCAGGCACCGCAGGTGGGTCGCCCGAGGTCGCAGGTGACCTGCGTGCGGCGAGAGAGAGGTTGTGAGATTGAGAAGGCCAACACACCAGCGCGGCGGGCCCACCTTTCGCCTGGCGCACGTCTCGCACACGCGCTGGAGGCGCGGTGTCCCACTGTTCGCCTTGAAGCTACCCCGCTTGGCCGCCGCTGCCATGGCGGTCCGTCCGGATGCGGAGGGATGCAGGTCGGCGGGAGGGAGAAAACGACAGTTGAGTGGCGCTGTCGCTGCGGGGCTACGACGCTCAGAGATCACGCCGCGCTTGCGCGCGCGCGCGTTCCCCCGCTCTAGCTAGCCCTTCAGCGGCGTTGAGTTGGGCGCTCGTGATATGATGTAGCGAGCCCCTGTAAGCTGTGCGTGCGGGCCGCGGGGACTCTGGTTCCGGCCGCAGCCAGGTCGCTCACCGCGCGGGGAACATCGTCGGCAACGCCTGAGCAGTTCCCGCGACTCCTCTGGCAAGGCTGGCTTCTTATGGAGCTGTAGCACTCGGGCAACCCGGTCATAGAACCTCCTGGTTGAGAGACCATTCGAGTGGGAGCGGACTCCACGTTTCCGGGCTAGGACAAAAGCCGCCGCGCAGAGCACCTCTCTCCCAAGGAGAGGGGAGTTGAGATCAAGCACTCATTCCACTCAGGCAGACACAACCAGCAAAGCATCTACGCTTCAAAGAGTTGCTGAGCAGCGTCCGCCCGGCAAAGCGGACCCTCTTGCGGAGGTTGCTCGGAGCTGTCTTTGCTGCGTCAAGATGAGCAGCTCTGTATGTGATTATTGGGTGTTCTTCAAATGGATACCCTGGCAACCAGGGTGGGAGGCTTGGACCGGGCCATGCAGAAATGTGTTTTTGGTCACAGATGACGGGAAAAGATTAGCCTGCTGCATGCTGACAGGGTCAAGGCTCCTCAGCAGCGACAAGGCTCCTTGAGCTCGGACTGCCTCTGTGCTGCCGTGTCATTGCCGCCCTCACTGATCAGAACAATGCCATTTTGCGCGTGCTGCTGAGCGACGGATCTCTGGCAGACGCACCGGCCGCCCTCGTCCACTTTGCGTTGCGGGTCTGGGTCTGGAGGCAGCCAGGCGGCGGCAACGTTGAGATAGAGGAGTGATCTGTCTCTCACTGTAATTACCTGGACTCTGTGTCTTGCCGCTCTCTGTCTCTCGTAGATGCCCTTCTCCTACAGTGTTACCACAACTAGCATAACTGTTTCTGCATCCTCCTTGACAATCAATGATGTTTCTCTCTCCGATCACCCAAGCCGCAGCTTCGAGGCGTGAGAGATGGCCGCAAGCACGGTGCGCATCTTGCCTGTCTGGGGAAGTATGCAGAGGTGACTCTCCCTTGGATAGCTTGTAGAAAGAGTGCAAACCAGGACCCAGATGCATACAAGTGCGAGGGAGCACGAAATCGCCGAGTCAGCTTCCTCATCTCGCTCCGCAGGGGCCTTGTTGATCACGATCACAGTGCGCATGCAAATAGCTCGCAGATCTGCACAAGATCCCCTAGACCTGACCTGCGCCGGCGCAATCACCTCAGCCATCATGGCCGCCTTCCGCAGGATCTGCACCGCCTCTCCTTTGCGGCATGACTCCTCCCGGCTGCTCACCCGCTACACAGTGACCGGGATTCAGGACTGATGACACCGGATAGTTCTTGTAGTCATGCCCTCTCAAGCGGCTCTGGCCGGCAGGCAGGAGTGCAGGGCTGCCTAGCGTCATCAGCCCGGCATCTCGTTCGCTGCGATGGCGGGTGCGGACGGGGGTCGATCCGGGCGGCGCAAGGGGGGACGGAGGCCGCAGACCGGCAAGGCGGCAGGACGGGACTGGATGCACCCGGACAGGGTGCCCGAGTCGCCCGCAAGCAGTTGCGCAGGAGGCGAAGCGGCAAAGTCGGGCGACGAGAATTACTACGGGGTACCCTGCGCAAATTTTGTGCCGGAACTATCAAAACGCATCACCCAATCAACAGCTTCCTGTCGAGCCAAGTAGTCGTACGCTCCGAATGTTCGCTGTGAAGATAGAGGTCCTGGACATTTGGCTGTTCTGCTTTCACTACAGGCGACGTTCGTGCTCTCTCAAAGCTCGCTCTGGCTGGTCGGCTTGTGGCTCATACTGCGGTGTCCATGGGATTCAGTTGTGACGGGCGTATACTCGAGTGGCGGTCGAGCAGAGGCTTGCAAGTCGCGACCTCCTTATCGGGCCTTCCGCCCTCAGATCGGATCGCGATCTCCATTTCCTACCCAGCCTCGTCTCTCTTGACGTCTCCGACTCCTCGTATGCAAACCGGTTCACTCTACATTGCCAGTTGCTCGGTTCGCGCCAAGAAGCCTACCGCCTCCCGTGACGTTGGTTTTTATCGATATAATGTGTTTGGCTTTGCTCAACGAAAAAAACGCGGTCGTGGTATAACGGTTATTATCTTTGCCTTCCAAGCAAAGGAAACGGGTTCGACTCCCGTCGATCGCACCATCTTTTTGCGTCGTCGGAGGGTGTTCTGGGGGGGCTTTCGCACCCTCGCCCTTTTGCCTCCAACCTCGACGGTTCCTTGCTGCGCTCCTCCTTCTTGACGAATGGCTCAACCGCCGTTTCCATCAGTCCATGCTGAGGCACAACAAGGGGCCCGCCGTGGTTGCGCGGGTGATCTCTCTCGACCCGAGTCACCGAATCGGGTTGGGGTTTCTGCGTCACCTAGCAAGCCATCATACGTCGAGGGCTTTAGGCAGTGAAGGCCAAGACGCCCTTTCGCCGTCCTCGACTTGCGGACTCGACAGTATCGACGGCAAGAGAGACCTAACTCCGAAGCCCTCTCGGAAGCGCTCGACCGCCCCAGTGCGCCACCAGACCAACGGCCCGGAGACACCATGTTTCTATTCCTGCTTTGAATTGCGTTGTGAAAGGATCTCGTGTGCGGTAAGAGTGGAGAGGGTTGCGAGCAAGCATGCAGTGCTAATACAAAAGGGTTTTGTGGTATCCCCGAGATCACGCCTTGGAGCCCTTGCGACTCTTGCGGGCCGACGGGCCCTGGATGTAGTCGACGAGCGCATCTACGCTCAAATCGGCCTGTGCGAGAGGTCGGGTTAGTAAGGGCGTCAAGAAAACACACGCGATACCACCCGTCGACCCACCTTTTGTCCGTGGGTCGGCACCGGCGCTGCTGCCGGCGCCGCTGCGGGAGAAGAAGTAGACGCGCCGTTCACGGCGCGCTTGCCGAGCGCGACGCGCGACATGCCGTTGCCGGCCCGACCGAGGTTCGAGCTGGCGGGGGACTGCGCGAGTCGCGCCTGCAGGCGGGCCTCGCGGGCAGCCTGCTCTTGCGCATCACGCGCGACGGTCGCCTCGACGAGTCGGATGAATTGCGTCGCGTCCTTGACCTCTTGCGCCTCTTCGCCGAGGTGCTTGACCAGGATCTCGCGAGCAGTCTTGATGTGCTCGTGAGCCGAGCCAATGTCCTGCAGCATGACGTACGTCTGGCCGAGGAGGTGCTCCGCCTGGCCGACGGCGACAGACTCGGCGCCGTAAATCTGCTCCGCGAGTCGTCGACTCTCTTGCTGCAGCGGCAAGGCGGCCGCGACGCCGTCCCGCGACTGAACCATGGCTGCCGCATTGCTCTGTGAGGCCAGCCTAATGTCAGCTTAATCACTCCGAAGAAGCCCACGGGACTCACCAGCAAGGTCACGAGCTGCGGGTGCTTCGGGCCATAGGTCGCGACGTAGAGGTCCATCGCGTGGCGGGTCAGCTGGAGGCCGAGCGTCACGTTGCCGGCCTGCTGCTCGAGGAGACCGAGGTCGCTGTACTGCGTAATGGCGTCGGCCGAGTCGATGCCGTACGTCCGCTCCGAAATGACAATCGACTGGCGGACGAGGCGCACGGCCTGCTGGAGGTACGCCTCGACCTCGGCACGGGCGCCCTCGGGGTCCGGCATGAGCAGGTTCTTGACCTCGGCCTCGTATTGCTCCCGCTCCTGCGCCGGCAGGTCGCGCAGAGTCTGCTCGGCCGCCTCATGCGTTCGAAGCGCGCGGATGATGCGCTGCGCGAGGTTGTGCCACATGATGCCGAGCGTGTGGTACTTCTCGGCAGCTTCCGGGTGCACGGCACCAAAGATCTGCTCGCAGAGGTGCAGTGCATCGTTCACGAGCGCCTCGCCGACCTCGGTGTGGTTCTCGTGGATCGCGCGCTGACCCTGGAAGAACATGTCCTCGACAAGCGCGCTGCGGTGCTGAGTCGCCTTGATGACGGGAGCAACGTTCAGGACGTCGGCAGAGGTGAACGTCGTCGGCTCGCCCTGTGCGGGCTGCACAGACTCGGCCGCTGCCTTGCCCTTCTTTCCCTTCTTGCCCTTCTTCGACGACGCTGCCGCGACAGCCGACGGCTCGGCATCGGAGGAGTGCGTCGACCCGTTCGGCTGGCCAGCCCGGGCCTTGGACGTAGACGCAGAAGCGGCGGCGGCGGCATCGGCTTCAAAGGCGTACTTGCGCACGGCAAGCTGGACACCGACACGGAGGGAGAGCTCGCGGAGAACCTTGTCCTTCAGCATCGACTCGTCGAACCAGGCCTCCGGCAAGGAGTACCGGTACCGCGCGGCAATCTCGCGCCGCAGGTCGGCGCGCAAAGACGCGGGGGTGACCTCGGTCCACGCGCGAGTCGAGTCGGCCGGCAGGTCGAGCGTCTCGACGACCGGAGAGCCGTTAAAGGCAATGCCGAGGAGACAGTTGTACAGGTGCGAGACGATGCCGGCGGCGTCGTAGGGGCCCGCAGCGCGGAGGTGGCGGTTGACGACATGCTTCGCGGCACGGATGACCATCTCGTGCAAGAGGTTCTGCCGGAGGAGCTGCAGCGTAAAGCTCGCCTCCTCCTTGCTCGTCGACTTGGGCGTCTCGAGCTTGTCGCCCTCGGCGTCGATAAACGCGACGAGGAGACCCAGGTAACGCATGTTGATACCCTTGCGGTGCAAGGTCCGGGTGATCAAGAACCCATCGGTCGAATGGAACGGCGAGGCGACCGCTTCGGTGACAAACTCGCGCAGGACGACGTCACGGAGGTACTGACTCGCGAGCCGGACGTTCTGCGTCGATTCGGCCTCCGGGTCGTACACGACGAAATCTTCGCCGGTCTCGGTCTGCTTGCGCTCAACAAAGGCGTCCGGGTTGTAATCGAGCGAAAAGTCTTCGGCGTTGATTACCGTCGTGCCGGGCTCGGCCGGCTTCGCGTCGCTCGCCGCCTCCGGGGCAGCCTCCGTCGAAGCAGCCTCCTTCAGCTCCGACTCGACCGACTGCTGCTCCTGCGCGACCTTGTCCTGGGTCTCCTTGACCCGAGCCTTGAGCCACACGTCGAGCTTCGAGTCGCGGTACGCCTCCAGGAGCTCGGGCCGGAGGAGAACCAGGCGGTGCGGGTAAGCGACATCGACGCCGTCGCTTCCCTCGGCCAGGTTCTTCTCCTTGAACTCGACGTCGACGCACTGCATCCGGACTGCGTGATCGTGTGAGTGAGTACGGGCACTTGCCAACGGAACCGCCAAGCAGCCACTCACAGCAGTCGATAAAGTAGCTGCGACCGTCGGGCGCGGCGATGCCGTGCATGTCATTCGAGGTGTACAGCATCGTCTCTTTGCCGTCGAGCGTCTTGACGACGTGCTCCGCGAAGCGCATCTGCTTCGCAACCTGGCGCGCCAGCTTCTCGTGGAAGTACGCAGCGGCGCGGACCTTTTCCTCCGGCTTCTCCGGGCTCGCGGCGCCGTAGACGATCCGGAACGCGGCCGTCGGCGGGTAGTCGTCCTTGTTGGGCGTCTCCTCCGACGGGAACGGCTTGTCCGCCTCCTGCGCCGCAGCAGCCGACTCCTTGGCCTTCTCGTCGTCGGCAGGGTAAACGGCCGGCGTGCCGTCCTCGGCAAGCGCGACGTCGCCCTCGCCCTGCGGAGCGGTCTTGAACAAGCCCGGGATGAGGCTCTGCGCGATCCAGCGCTGGCCGAGGAAGTCGATCAGGACGGTCTGCATCATGCTGAGGCCCTCGACGTCGAGACGCTCGAGGAGCTCGATGCCGCGGAGGTCCTTGCCGGCGGCGTAGCGGCTCGCCTCGTCGCCTCCATCGTGGAGGTACATCCGCGCGGCATCCTCCGCCTTGGTGAACAAGAGGTTGTTGTGGATGTACGTGTGCGCGGCCGCCGGCTCGTTCGGGTTCAGAGGCGGGATCTCGCCGCGCGAGATGCTGAGCGCGCCGCGCGTGGCAGCAGCGACAAAGTCGGCCTGAGTCCGGCAGATCAAACGCTCGCGCAGGAGCCGGTCGTTGACCGTGGCGCGCGGGAGGTCGTAGAACTGGCCAAACTCGTCGTTCCAGTCCCGCGCAGCGGGAAGCTGCTCCGCCGTCGTCGACGACGTCAGCAGGTACGCCGCCTGCGTGCGGAACGGGTCCGCAACGTGCTGCGGCGCCTTGACGAGGTAGGGCGCGGGCGGCTGAGTGTGCGTGATCGCCAAGGACGCGACGAGTTCAGACTGGGTCAGGTCGGCGCGAGACGAGCGCGTGATGAGCGGCACGAGGTTCTTGCGGAACGACGGCGAGATGTCGGCGAGCAGCTCGAAGAGCGAGTGGTACGCGCCAGGACGGACGCCCTTGGGCAGCACGGCACGCGGAGACGGATCGAACGTCGTGTTGGTAGTCTTGGAGATCCAGAAGCCGTTGATCGCACCCGTGATAGTGTACTGCTCGCTCTCGAGCGTCTGCACCGTGATATAGATCAACTCGCCGCGCATGCGCCGCGGGTGTGGAGGCGGACTCCAGGGCGAGACGCCGAGGGATCGAATGCACGGGTGGGAGGGACCGGCGGGGCCGGCGTTCGCCACCTGAGCGAGGAAGGCATCCTTGCCGAGGGTCTCGACCTTGAAGTTGGTGAACGCATGGGGGCCTGCCGGGGCAGGGGTCGACGTCGGGGCAACCACGGATTCCGGCGCTGAGTCCGTCGCCTCTGCCGCCTTCTTCGCCGCCTTGCCCTTCTTTCCCTTGCCGTTCACTGCCGGGGCTATATTGCGCGCCTCGACATCAGCATAGGAAGCGGATACATTCGCGCGAGAGACTCACCCTTCTCCTCTGCGGGTTGTTCCGGGGCCGGAGCCGCAGGAGACGATGACGAGGCAGACTCGGTGGCGGCCGCAGCGGAGGCAGCGACGGACGCATACAGCGTTGCGCCTGCGCCGATCGCGAATGTTGTCGGGTCATACGTCGACAGCGTCGAGGCAAAGGGCGGGAGGGAAGAGAAGAGGACGTCGCGGAGCTTCAGGAGGTGCTGGTGCATCGACGCGGACGAGAAGGGGGCTGCGGACGAGCGAGTGTCAGCGCGGCGTCCTTTGCGACGAGTTCCGAGGACTGGACTCACTGAAGACGAGCTTGAGACCGCGCTTCTTGCCCTCCCACTGAGCCGGCTCACCGCCAAAGACGGCAGTCAGGTCGGAAAAGTCGCCGAGAACGCCGTTCTCGTTCAGGCTCCAGGATTCGCCATCGATCTCGCCCGGAACGAGGTCCTTGCGCGGTGGCGGCGTCAGCTTCTGCCATTCGCCGTAGTGCTTCTCGCCCTCGCCGTCGCCCTGCGAGGCGCCGTTTGCGACGATCTCCTCGGCGTAGCACGGTGCGAGGGAAAAGGCGCCGAGCCAGAAACCCTCGGGGGCGTCGGTGATGACGGCGCGGAGATCGTGGACGGCATCGGTGAGGGCGACGGGGAGCGGCAGCTCGAGGAAGCCGTCCTTCGTGGTCTTGGCCTGCGAGGTCTCGAGGTGAAGGAACGACTGGGTCGGGACGAGGAGCGTCACTTCGACGGCGGCGACCGCGGCAGCCTCATCTGCAGCTTCTGGAGATGCGGATAGATCGAGGTCAAGAGGGAAAGACGATCGTGGGGGCCGGGAATAGATCGCCGGCGCAGAGAAAGATTCCAAGACGATGAGGGAACGGGTACGGAACGGCGGGTCATTGGGAACGCAGGCAAGTTATCGGGCAGTCAGCGAGGGTTCTTATTGGGGTTGTACAGGTGTCCAGCGCAGCCAGGCGGGCGTGTACGCACCAGTGTGGTCCGGCTGCTGGTTGTCGTTGATTTGCGCTGCCGCAACTTCGGCATCGGTCGGCTGCGCCATCGCTGCAGCTGCGGAAGCAGGACACGGCAAAGCTCAGCGGGCAAGTTCGAGCTAGCTCGAGCTCTCTGTGGATGTACGCACCCGTACAGACAGAGTTCTGGCGAGATTTGCGGACGGAGCTGGTTCGTTTGCGAGCGTGCGCTTCTCAGTCGCTGCTCGCGTGCACCGCCCGCGGCCTTGCCTGGGTTGCCCCCCGCCGATTTCGCCCGAAAGCCTGCAAAAGCTAATCTTTCGGATACTGACGGCTGTGGTTCCGGATTACCCCAAGCCAAGTGTAGCATATTATTCGACGACCCTGAATCAAACGATCACCTCACGTCAAAAATGTTCGACGCTCGCGGACGACCTCCGGTCTCTGCCGGCGACCTTGCAAGCGGCATCCCGGCGCACACGATCTTTTTGCGGGCAGACCACCCGTGATGCATCGAAGAAAGTGCAGCTAGTGATGGTTGCGTCTTACAGTCTACCGCGCTGCGCCTTGATTCGCGCCTGCTCGGCCCGACTCAGGAACGGCAGCAGCTCGTCCGGCACGTCCCCCGAAGGAGCTGTGCCGACGGCCCCGGGCAGCGCGCCAGCCAACGCCGCCGAGGCCGTGCCGTTCGGCGCCGGTGTCGACTCGTGCGACGCAGTAGCTCCTCGGCTCCGTGCGTGTGCGCTCGAGAGGTGTCCCTTACCGCCGCCGCCGCCGGTATCGTGCGCGCGCAAGCTGGGACTGCGCACCCGCCGCTCCTCCTGGCGCGGCGATCTCAGGTCCTCCTCTTCCTCTTCGCGGTCGAGCATAAAGTCCTCGACGTCGATGAGCTTGTCGGCCGCGCACATCCGCGACCGGTTCGCGAGCCGGAATGCTACCGTCGAATCGTGCTGCGCGAGTCTCGCCGTCAACGAGTCGCGGAGCCCGGCCATTCGGTCCAGGCGGCGATCCTGCAGTTGACCACGCAGGTAAGTTATCCATCAAAGGTGATCACTCCAGAGCGAGAAAAAATGGACGCACACAAACGGCCTTTTCGACTGCGAAATCGGCCTCGCGAATCTTCTGCCAGCCCGTGTGCCGATCGCAGCGCTTCTTCGTCTCGAGGCAGATCCCGTCGAGGTCTCCAAGCGCAAGTTCGAGCAAGCGAGGATCTTCGCCGTCCTTCTGCGCGGCAAGCATCGCTTGCACGCCGGCGGACTTGACCGTCGCGCGCCAGTCCTCGTTGTCGTAGACGAGCCGGACATCAAAGCCGCACTGCGCATCGGGGAGGCTCGTCGCCGCGACCGGCCCTTTCTTCTTCGAGCCGCCGCTCCGTTTGCCGCGACCTTTGCGGCCGCCTCCGCCGCCCCCGCCGCTCTTCGTGTTCTGCGCCGCCGCGACTTCTTCGAGGTCGATCCCCGCGCTGGCCATCTCGTCGGCAGTCGCCTGACACAGCGCCTCCCATCGGCGAATAGCGATGCGCAGGTACGCCAGCCGCTGCTCCACGAGTCGGACCGCCGCCTCGAGCGCGACCTGCCGCGCATCGGCGTCCGCCAAGCGCGAGACAATCCGGGCGCGCAAACGCGCATCCGCCTCGTCTTGGCGAGCATATCCCTCGACCGCGTCTCCGGCTCCAGGTACGGCCGCCGTTGTGTCCGCTTCTCGGCGCGTCGCGGCTCGGACTTTGTCCCAGAACGAGATCGGTTCGACCTCGGAATCGGCTTCGTAGAGGGAAAGGCGCGCTGCGGCGACTGCGATGCCGCAGTAATCGGAGCAGTACTTCGAGAGCGGAACGGCTGGGTGTCGACAGGTCGGTCGAGCGCATCGTGGCTTCCAGGTCGTGCGCTCGAGCGATTCTGCAGAAAGAGCCTCAGTACGATTCCTCCGTATCACTGAAAGTTTAGGCGACTCACTGGAGGAGCATTTTGGGCAGATGAACAAGTCGACCAAGTCGGCGGATTCTTCCGGGATCTGAACGCAGTCGGTGTGGTACCACTCCTCGCAGCTGTGGGACAGGGCGTCAGTGGTCACAATCTGGTCTTGAATAGGACAGGTAACGGACCGGTCGCAGGCGATCATCAAACGCTGTGGGGTTCCCGATCAGCCACACGGAGGTCAGCTACATTCGAGTAGCTAGACTCGCACGGCCGATACTCACCTCGGGATCGTACAAGGTCTGGCAGATGCAGTATAACCGATCGTCGGCCTCTTCCTCACCGGGTCCGCCTGCTCCTTTCGCCGCCTTGGCGCGCCTCTCCCTCGCTGCGGCCGCCGCCGCCTTCTTGCGCTGGTCTCGCCGCCTCGCTTCGTCTTCGTCTTCGTCACTCGACGAGAGGTCATCCTGCCCGGGTCCGAAGCGGGATCGGCGAGGCGGGACGTAGGCTTCGAACGCGGCAGGGAGGCGAGCCCGCGGGACGCCCGGCGCGAGGTGCGGGTGGTGGTACTCTTCCGGAGCGATGTCGGGCAGGAAGGAGAAGTCGGGAACTTCGGGCATGGCGGGGGTCGCATCGACGGACGGAGCTGGAGAGCCTTCCGGGTGGACCTCATTCGCGAGGCTCGAGGGACCGGGCGAAGGGGCAGGAGAACCGGCTGCTGAAGAAGCGATCTGAGCCGAGCGGGCTTTCGCCTTGGATTGCGAGGGTTTGGTGCGTGCTTTCGGAGCGGGCGAGGCTCGACCCTGGGCCTGAAATGACAAAAGGTCAGCGGGTCGGGAACGCTTCGTAGAAGGAAGGACTCGAGCAACGCTTCTCACCCTGAGAGCGTTCAAAGCCGCTTCTTCGTTTCCAGCGCCCATGATGTCGACGTCCGCCTCGTGTTGCGCTGGCGCAGGGGCACTGGGCGCGCCCTGGAGGTGTTGCCGCGCCGGCTCACGGCTACCCTCCTCGTCGGAATCGGCAACGACGGCACCGCGATCCTGGCCGGGCTCCGCGGCGACGGGCTGCTGAACGAGCGCCATCGGATTGACCAGCATATGGGGTTGCACGCCCAGGAGAGTCGGATCGACTGCGCCGTACGGCATGAACGGCTGCTGCTGCTGGGCCGACGGGTGGAGCTGGAAGGCGGACGGCGACGCCGCGGCCATGCTGCTCGCTGGACCGGCGGCGTCCGATCCGGCAAAGAGCGGCGTCATGGGCCTCGATCCGGCCGCGTCGAGGAACGCGAAGGACATCCGCGACGACGACGACGCGGCGGCGGGGTCAGCGGAAGAGCCGGACGCGCCCTCCAGCTCGCCCGGCTGCGCAGGCTGACGGGGCCCAGTCGGGTTCAAGAGCGCTGAGAAATTCATGCGCGCGTCTCCCGCATGCAGTCCAAAGCCGTGAAGGCGTCGGACACGAGATGATGTTCAAAGTCAGAAGTTGCGTGAAATTCGAAACCCGACGATGCTTTCGAAGCGCTCCAAGCGAACGACCGAGGTGCGCACAGAGATGCTGTAAACAGCGCAATGCAAAAAACAAAAAAACCAGGTCTACAGAGAAGCCCTGCGAGCAAGGCACTCCCGAACGACCACAGTTGGCCCTCCTCGCCGACGACGGTGCACCTCCCGTTCGACCCTCCGCCCATGCTTTCCGCCTGCTCGCCGGCTTAGCGCGCGAGTGAATGTCCGACGAGACATTGCGACCCTTCCACGCACACAGGGCGCACGCCGTAGCGACGCCCGGGCTGTTGAAAGCGCCGCACCCAAGTCCCCCCGTTAAGAGTCCGTTCTCCGGCCCGGCAAGACGGCGTGGCAAGGCGTCATGGACGGACGCACGCGCAGACAGAGCTGCGCATGGTCGCATCTACAAGGCCACGTGCTTTTTGTAGGGGCCGTGGTTTATGCGTTAAGGAGAAAGGAGAAGGGCGCGCACGCCGCCGCGGTTCGTCCGACTCGCTTCGCGCGCGTCTCGCCGGCGGCTCACCCGTCCAAGCGCCATCCACGCTCAGTAAATCCTTTCTCGACCATCCTCCGTCTCTCTCATCGTATCTGAGAATTCGTAGGGCTTCCGATCCGACCTGACCGTATCGTAGCTGTCGAGGCATGCAAGGAAGCGCTTTCAGCGAGACGAGCATCACGGCTTCAAAGGTCCCGCCGAATACACTGACCCGGCGCTGGATGGCGAAGCTCGGGACCGGAGAGCGAGCGTCCGGAATTGTAGTGTAATATGGCGATGCAATTGCGCTACTGATGCATCGAGCGCATCAGGATGAGGTCGGCCGCCGCGAGTTCTCGTGTCGGATCTTGTCCAGCACCTCTATCAGGTCCTTGACCGTCTCGACGTCGGCCAGCCCGTCCTTCTCGTCTTCGTAGGACGCTCGAGCATGTTCGCCGTTAGGCGTGTCTCGGCGAAGCAGGAGAGTCCGGAAGCCCGCTCGCCGAGGCGTTTCGTAGTCGCTGCATTCGGGGATGGTCAGCGGGCGCATCGCTTTCGTCTACTCGCGAAGCAGGCACGCCCTCATTCGACTCACGAGACGAGCTCATCGCCGACGACGAGCACCTCGCTCGGCAGAAGCTCCGCCTGCCCCTCGTTCTCCTCCGCAGCGTCGCTCAGCCGGAGTCGCCGCAGAACCTCCTCCCAGAACCGCACGTCCTTCTTGTCCTCTTCGAGGTGCCAAGTCGTATACACTTGCGCATGCTGCACCCCCGCCTGCGGTGGCTCGAACCCCGTCTCGCTCACTCCGAGCGAGTCGAGGATCTTGAGCAGGGCGGGGTCGGTGTTGCTGACGACCACCGGAGGCGGGAACAGTCGTGACCGCGGTGGGGAGTCGGAACGACTTGATCCGGCGGCTCGAGGCTCGGGCATGGCATGCAGACCGCGGAGGAAAGGCTCAAAGTCCTCGTGCAGGGCGTAGCCTTCAGTACCCCAGAACCGCTGCACGAGCTCTTCGGACAGACGCGCCGACACCGGATTGAGCTCTGCCACAGTCGAAAGGTCAAAGTGAGCCTAACTGGCGACGGCGAGAGGGAGGTAGAAGCGACGTACGCGATGGCGCTACCCCTGAGAAGCGAAAGGTGTCGACGATGACGCTCCGCCACCAGTCGGTCGGATCCAGAGGTGGCCGGCTTTGCTTGCCATACAGCGGGTGACTCGCAGCCCACTGCTTGAAGGCTGCGGGCCAGCGGGAACAGTCAATAGAGTCCGCGACCCGGCGCAAGGGGTAACGGACCTTTCTTGAAGGCGGATTTCACGTCGTCATCCGCGACTGGGAGACCGTATGACCGACCGATCCTTGCCTGCTCGCAAATCGGCGTCAGTACACATTGCTATGCCAACCGGAGCCACATCATGCGCGCACATATTGTGCGTGGACCGGTTCTCGCGGCGAAAAGATGGTCCCGAACGCGTCCAGCAAGACCCGGCGGATGACCATCGCGTGGCCGGCAGCTCAAGGGAGTATTGATTCACGTCTTCAGCCTCGATCGAGGGCCCCGTGGCGAGTGCGACGAGCGTGTTGTCGGGTCGTGGCGCACCACTGCGATGAGCGGCTGCGAGCGAGTGGATGCGCGGACGACGGGCCGCGCGAGCTCAAGCGGGTCGTGATAGATGGAGTGACCGAAGCTAGCAGCGAAAACGTGCTGGCGAGAGAGACACGAGTCGAGAAGCGCGGCTGAGAGCTAGAGATCAAGACGCAGCGGAGGAAGCAGAGGCTGAGAGTGAAGCAAACAGCAAACAGCAGAACCGAGCGCGCCAGACCAGCACATCCGGCATAAGGCAAGTGGTCCAGCTCGAATGTGGACGGGAAGGCGAGCGAAAAGGACAACGCATAGTCGACAGGCAAAAGCAGGCAAGCTATCTCGGACTCCGATGTTTCCCTTTGCTATCCCACAGCAGAATCTAGGTCGACGAAATACTTCTTTGCATTTGCACAAGATGGGTATGAGATTACAGCCGCAGCGAAGCCGCTGTCCTCCCTTTTCATCGGACGCGGACCTTGAGGTACGGAACCTGGAGGAGCAAGAGTCAGCCCCGAGTAAAGCGACAGTGGACCACCCGTGCCTTACCTCGACGTCTTCGTCGGTGTCCATGTCGTTCACCATGATCTCGAAGACAATGTCGCGGACATGGCTCGGGATCGGCTTCCTGTAAAGCGCGAACAGCAAGAACAAGGTCAGAGGGCATTGCTCGCTCGAGAAGATCTCATCGACCTTACTTGGACACGGTCTCGACGAGGGCAGACAGGCTATAATGAGGCAAGAAAGGGATCAGTAGAGAGCTCGTTAGCGCTGAGAGAGGCGTGAGCTAAGACGCACGGCATCTTCATGCGCTCCTCGAGCTTCTTCTTCGGCATAAACCTGCCGCGTCACAAAATGTCAGCGCCACCCGCAAGACCGGCGCAATCCGCAGAGCTGTACTCACCCGCTGTACAGCATCGACACACCGCTCGAGAGCATCGAGATCTCGAGGCGGTACTTCTCCTCAAAGTGCTTCACGAGCTCCTCGAGCGTCAGGTCGCCCTCGATGAAGAAGCTGCAGCAGACCGAGTCAGTGGAAAGCTCGACGCCAATCGGAAAACAGGCACGAGGGCTCACCGGTCCCAGAGCGTGAACTCGGTGTCGCGGTACTGTTCGGCGTCGGGTGGTCAGCCTGAGGTCAACGGCGCGGGGACGCATCGACTCACCTTCATCTTCGGCGCTGCGATCGGGTTGGAGAAAGCGAACAGCGGCAGCGCCAAGTTGATGAAGGCGTTGTGGTACTGCTCGATATCCGTCTTGCCGTCGATGAGCTGCAGGGGCGGGAAGACAAAGCGTCAGTTTGAAGCGCGGGATCTGGAGCTATCCTAATAACGCACCTTGTACAGCTCGAGGTTGACCAGCGCTGCGACGCAGGCGGTCGTCGTGGCAAGAGCCGGAATGATCTTGCCAGCGACACCCTTCGTCGTGTGGCGGTCTGCCGTCTTGATGCCGTAGTTGAGCGCACGGCAGTTCGCTGAAAGAAGGGCGGGCGAGTCAGCGGCAGCAAAATGATGCCAGTCAGAGCGAGGAAGACTGACAGGCAGAGGTGATAAAGTCAATGTGGTGGTTCGTGTCGTCGTCCTTCTCGAACTGAGCCGGGACCATGCGGTAGCCGGCCAAGCTCGACGGCTGCGGCAGCGACGCCGCGATGGTAGACAAGTCGTCCGTGTCGGCGGGCGGGGCCGCGTCCTTGTCGTTGGCCACCGGCTCGTCGTCCTTGACCTGGACCTGAACGCCCGACTTGGGCACGAACTCGGGGAGGTGGACCTGCGCCAACACCTTCTTGAAGTGCTCGAGGCTCCTCTCTCCCTTCAAACCGTAGTTGAACGCGTGCAGGTTCGCAGCAGCGACAATGAATTCCATGTGGGTAGGCTGAGAGGGCAAGGTCGGGTCAGGTCGGATTCTGCGGGCGGTAGAGGGGACGGGGGCTCACGTTGTTGACGTCGAACTGCAGGGGATCCGGCGCGCGCTTCGGGCCGGACCAGAAGGGCGTGCCCTCCTTCGTCATCTGCGGAGTGACACGCGACGTCAGAACCGGAAGCAAGAGTTGAGAGCATCAGAAGACTAACCAGGTCCTTCGGCAGGGAGAAGAGCAGTTGCTTGATCTCGTTGCTGAACTCGGTCTCGAACTGCTGACGCGCCCAGACGATGCACTCGTCAAAGCCGAGCGGCTTGTTCTCCACGAGGTAGCTCTTGATCTTGAGCAGCTGCGACGTCTCGCCCGACTGCTTCGCCGCTTCGACAAAGTTCGGCTGCGAGAGGTACGAGTTGACGACCTCGGCCGGCTTCTCGAAGTACTCCTCGAAGCGCTCCTTGGCCCACTGCACGGACATATGCTGTCAGCTGCGCCCTCGCGACATATGGCAGATGGCGCACGTACCGCGATGGTGTGCTCAATCTGGTTCGGGAAGTTCTTGATCGTGCAGCTCGGGTGACTCTTCTCGGGCGGGTCCTGCGAGGACGAGTAGGACTCCGTGACGTGCGGCAGCACGACCTGGACGTTACCCTTCGTGCCGAGAGTGCCCGACTCGAGGAGGGGCTTCTCGTAGTAGACGCAGCGCTGGTCCATGTAGTGGCCTGTCACCGGCGTTCGGGCTCGGCGTCAGCTTTCATGCGAGACCATCGTCGCGGTGGAGGGTCACGTACGAGCTGCGACGTTGTCCAGCGCGTTCGTAACGCAGTCGATGCTGTCGAAGAACGAGTCGCCGAACGTGTCTGGAGTAGAGCCTCGTCAGTCCCCGCCAGCGCAAACCGTAAAGAAGCCGGAGGACCCACTCTCGGTATCCGGGCCAACCGCCAGCTTGAAGATCTCAATCTTGCCCTCGAGGCCCGGGTTCATCTCGGTGACCGCGCGCCTCGCCGCCTCACTCTTGAAGGACCCGACGTCCTTCGGCCGGAACAAGAACTGACGGTTCAAGTTGCTCTTCTCGATCGTGTCGAGGTCCGTCACGTAAACTTGACCCTTCTCGCCGGTCGCGACGCCCATCATGGACCAGTTCTTGAGCATCTCGCACCCGATCGCGCCCGAGCCGACGAGGAACTGCCGGTTGTTCTCAATCTTTTGCTGGAACTTGCGGCCGAAGACGGCGATCTGGCCGTCGTGGCGCGAGGGCGGGTCCGACGGGGCGCAGTCCTGCTCGGTTGGGAGCTCGGTCGGGAGCGTCTCGAGCGCGTCGTAGTACAGGTGCTGGAACAGCGGCGAAAACTTGCCCGAGCAAGCCTTCAGCACCTCCTGCGCGATGAAGCCACCGATGACACCGTTGACGGGCGACAGCTCGCCCGATGCCTGGTAGGACAGCTCCTGCAGGATCTTCTCGTCGAGGTCGCCCTCGAATTTGGCGAGCGCGGCGATGTCCTTGGCGAGCTGCACGAACGTGCTCGCGTCGGCGGCGTTGCGAGGCTTCGGCAGGCGCTTCTGCTGCGACCGGAATGCGGACAACGCCTGGAAACCGATGTGAAGCGTCGGTGGTCGGTCAAACTTGCCAAAGTCGGTGAGGAGGAATTCGGGCGCAGTCATCGACTCGCGGAGCGGTTTCTGCGCGCACTCAGCATCATCAGTGACATATGTCCTTGTAGGGAGCGTGACTGAGTGCAACGCACAAAGTCGAGCAGCTTGGGCATCTTGACCTGGTGGAACCAGCCGCCACGCTTGTACTGTCCGAGGCCGCGGGTGTCGCCGATCCGGAAGGTGTACGGGCCTGAGGGAATGGACGTCAGTGTACTGCCGCACAATAATGTGGCGTAGACAGTCGACCCACCGACGACAGTGATCTTGCGAGCGCCGTCGACGCCGTCCGAGTTGATGTCCATGCCTTCGACCTCGCTAAACCGCACGAAGTCTCCGTCCTCGAGTCCGTGCCGGGTCTCGTCGAGGCAGGTCACGAGTGCATCCTCTGCCTCTTCAATCTCGACGACCATGCCGGCGAGGGGGTTCTCGCCAGTCTGATCGACGACCGGGAACTGCGCGCCAAAGTCGCAGAAGGCCGAACCGAAGAGTCCGGCGGTCTCGGCGGCAATGAACTTGATCCCGTTCGCGTGAGTAAAGTCGTTGAGCTTGAGCTGCTCCTCGGTGGAGCCCTGAACGAGGACGACGACCGTGAAGCGCTTGACGGCCTCGAGGGAGAACTCGCCGAGGACCGAGACGGGGGTGTACGCGTTCAGCTCGGCGAGCCGGGGCCGGGTCGCCTCGTCGCGCCGCTGACCGACGTCCGAGTCGCGGAGGAAGAACTGGGTGCCGAGGTCGGGCACGGTGACCGGGGTCGGGTCGGAGAGGGTGACCGACTTGACGCCGGCGAGGCAGATGTTCTTGGCGATCTCGACACCGAGCCCGGAGAGACCGACGATGAGAACATCAGAAGCGGCCATGCGCTTCATAGCTGTGCACGCACGGGGTACGACAGGTCAGTATTTGGCGCGGCAGAGTGGCACCGAGGTGGAGCTGGCAGCCGGCAGGGGGCGGCGACGGCGACTCACCCTCATGGCCGAGGACATAGCTGTGCGTGCAGGCGAGTCAACGACAAGTCTAATGTGCTCGTAACGCGCGTGTACGTACAGCTGGCGCGAGTAGAGCGACTCGTCGAGCGAGGCGTCGACGTTCATCGCCTCCGTCATCGTCGAGGGCACAGTCAGCAGCGAGGCGAGGGACGAAAGGGCGATGGGCTCTGGCTAAGCGGGGCGGCTTCTAAGATGCACGAGTAGCTTGTGTTCCGATCTAGCTGGCAGCGAACGGAGCAAGCGAGCGTGACTTGTGCGAATCGAAGCCGCCATCGCACCGCGGCCGCTCACCACGTTTCCCTCCCCGACTCTACATTCCCTCGGGCCAGAGCCTAAGTCTGCACTCTTCGCAGTACAAGATCACTTCTTGCGACTTCGTCCTCGAGATCCGAAATGTTTGAAAGGCGCTCTTCCGGCTTCTCCGTGGCTTGCACCTGCTACATTCGCACACTGGTTGCATTTGAGCGATACCACCAACAAGCCAATGTCGGGTTGTCGCGAGACATGACGCCTGCATCAGCGGGGTGAAAACTTTCCCCGTCCGCCGTGGCCCCCTCCCCACGGAGAGCCTGAGTCCCTTGCTCCGAAACCCTGCTCCAAGTTCGGAACTAGCCCGAAAACGACGGGGCGTTAACATCCTTACAACACCAAGGGGGGCACAAATGAGAGGCGAATAAGTCTGGAGGGGAGCGATTAAGCGGTCGTCTAGTCTAAGCGCGAAGGAAGGCGGTACGGGACAGTGTCTGTTGCCCAAAGAGGCTGCGGGGGACGGGGGCGACGGAAGATGCATGGAGGCGCAGAGAGAGCGAGCGGCGGGCGGTCGTTCCTCACCAGCGCACGACCTCCTCCTGTTCCCACGCCTGCAGATCCTTGTTGCGCTCTTGCTGGTAGATCGTGAACGTCCGGTGCAGCAGCGTGAGCAGGACCGGCTGCAGCGAGGACTGGACGAGCGCCGAGATTACGACTTGGGTCCTGCGGGGCCGACAAGAAATCAGGCGTCAGTCTCCTGATTCGGATCAGCCGGAACATCCCAGCGGGCCAAAAACTCACGGCTTGTCGGTTCGCTCGCGCACGGTCACGACAACCTCCTTCGAGCGGTGATCGATGAGCTGTCGAGTCGAGCGAGTCAGTCAAGGCATCTCGGTTCGAGAAGCCGGGTCGGAACAGGGACTCACGTAGCACATCCCCGAGTTGCCCTCCGGCACAACCCAACGGTACTTGGTCCCGCCGACGCCCTGCCAAGTCGGCTCGTCCTTCTCGTCCGCAAAGAACGACTTGTGGTAGAACTTCTTCCACCTCACGACCTTGCCCGCGGGGAGGTACAAGTTGTCGTTCGTGACGAGGCCGACCTTCGCGAGCTGGTCCGACCCGCGCTGCCGTTCCCTCGGGCTCGGCACGCTCAGGAGAAGCCACTCGAGGCGCTCGACCGTCGACCGCGCGCCGCCGGACCCGTCGCTCTCGTGCCACTGCGTGTTCGTCTCGCGCGTGTCCTCGTCCTCGACCCCGCCGCGACGGAGAACGCCGTCCTTGCCGCGGACGTACTCGCGCGCGACAAACGCAACCCGGCGCGTCTGGGCGTCGACAAAGACCGTCTCGAACGCGTCGCGGCCGGCGAGGGGCGACGTCTGCCAGAGGAGGAACTGCGCGGGCGAGACAACTCGCGGCAGCATCGTGTCGGTGATAGTCCACTCGTCCAGGTCGAACGGCTTGCACAGCTGCGTCGAGGGTCGAGTCGGTGGTGCTGGGCGCACTGCAGCCGGCGAGTAATCGATCGAGGCGATCATGGGGTGCTTCTCGTCCGAGTGGAGCTGGGGAGAGACGGACGACGAGAGGACGGTCGGCGATGACGCGACGGGAGATGCCGCCATGGGTGACACCGCCGGAGACTCCGACGAGGACTCATAGGAGGGTCGGGAAGCGCCGGGGAAGAGATGCAAGGGAGCCGGGGCGGCGACCGAAGTTGGCCTGTCTGTCGGCGGGGCCGGCGACGGCGAACGCGAGGCCGACTTTGCGGACGCCCCGCTGCCGGTCGCGTGGCTCGAAGGCGGGTACCCCGGACGCAGGGCGGTCTGTGCATGTGAAGGTGGAGGCGGCGGTGCCAGACCGGAAGCGGGGGCGTTCGCAGCGCGGTCGTACGCGAACGCGTGGAAAGTCGGCTGCGCGAGCAGGGCGGGGTTCGTCCGGTTCTGCTGCTGCTCGTACTGGAACTCTTGCAGGCGGATCTTGTGCTGCTGGCGCTGCTGCGGGTCGAGGAGCAGGATCGACGACTGCCTCGACTGCGGCCGCGAGTGCGACGAGCTGCTCCCGCCCGGCGCTAGCGACGGCCGCACACTCGGGGCGTACACCGAGTGCCGCGACGGGTCATGCGGCTGGCCATTGTTGACGTGCGGGTTCAGGAACGCGTTGGAGAAGTTGCCGGTCTGGCGCTTGTACGGCTGCTGCTGCTGCGACTGCGCCGGCTGCTGGAGGTGCGGTTGGTGCGGAAGGTACGACTGGCGCGGAGTCTGGCCGAAGAACGTCCCGACGGCCATGCTCGCGTTCTCGAGGACGCTGGCGGTGCTGGCGGTGCTGGCGGCGTCGTCTTCAGTTGCTGCTGCTGTACGGTCAACGCGTGCGGCGCAAGGGAGCGTAGTGGGTGCGCAGGCAGGCGGGCGCAAATGCAAGCGGGCGATCGTCAGTCACTCGTTTTTTTTCCCGGCCGGCAGAATGAAAATCGCGCCCGAGGGTTGCAAGCGCGCCGTCGACGCGCGCTCGGGTAATTGCTCCATGCGGCAACTGCAGCCCCCCCGCAGCAGTGGCAGCACGTCAACTGCGGGACTATCGCAACTCACGGTTCAGGTGCGCCTCGGCTGCTGCGATTTCCGCCATACGGTCGGGCAGCGCCATGGGTGCGGCGACACTCGCAGCCATGGAAGCAGGGGATCGCAAAGGCAGGAAAGGAAAAGAAAGAAGATCAACCCTGACTGCAGCCCGGTCCGAAGGAGCTCGGGGCGATAGGAGGGAGCCTCGGGAGCCCGATTGGCGCCATCGCCGCCGCGGGCGACCGAGACTGATGAGGGACATCACCTAGAGCCGCCTGCGGCAGCGAGGGGCACGTTCCTGCTTCCGATCTTCTTCGGAGGCCGCGCTGCAGGTCTCCGGACTCCCCGAAACATACACCCCGACGACTGCTGCTGCCCCCCCTGCGCACGCCGACTGCGGCCGTCATGTCTCGGACATGCCCCTCGATCGAGCGGACCGCCCCAGAAACGTTGACTGCGAAAAGCCCTACGAAGCCCGCGCACCCCGAAACCCGGGCGTCACTTGCACCGCTGTCCCCGGGCCACCGCCGTCAAGCGCGGACAGATCTACGAGGAAGTACAGCTCGAAGCGGCAATTTGCAAGCGCGCGCGGGACGTCGCTGCGTCGGTCGGTCTTCGTGCGCTGCGACACTTGACGTCCGTGAGCATGCCGACCTGTGCAACCCTCGGAGGTCGCCAGACGAGGATAGGGCCGACTCGGCCTGAGGTAGAATGCGTCAGGAGAGCGGGACGGCGAAGATGGGCGGGCGTCAGATGCTCGCAAGTCTGCCGGTCGCAGCAATGAAGTCCATTTATGCCGACAAAGCAGTCGGGAGCTCATTTACCGTCCCTGCATAGTCGATGAAAGATGCCTCCGGGGGGGGAAAGGAAGAGATCCCAGGCGAATCCGAGGCTGAGCGTCAGGACAGACGTCAAAGACGACAGCGACCCTGCGGCAAGCACGATACGATTCGGCGAGCTTCGCGACGTGCAATCGCCAGAGCACATGAGCGATACGCCTCCGGAACGAGATGTCGGAGGTGAAGCCGGCGGGAGAGCAGCGGCCTGAAGGCGAGCGCGAGCCAGCAGACCGAGCACAGCGTCGGAGGAGAGGTGCATCGGACGCGAGAGCACCCAGAGCGCATTGACAGCGAGACGAGCGGTATAGGGTTCGGTACGGGCATCGCTTGCTGCGTATCGAGGGAGAGAGGGGGGTCCCGACAAGTCCTTTTTGGCCTCCCCGGCCCCAAGAGTCGCTACCTCGCCTCGTCCGGCCGCCGAGTAGCTTCCCCTCTTTCTCCTGCTTCGTCGTCGTCGTCGTCTTCGTCGTCATTTTCTTGCGCGTCCATCGGTAACCGCGAGGCCCGCCTCTCCTCGATCCACCTCCGTGCCTCGAGGAGCGCCTCGCGCATGACTCCCTCGCGACGTCCCCAGCACACAGCCTGGTCGAGGGCGTCCCACCCACGGACGAGGACGCGGTCGCGCTCGTGCGATTCGGGCCACTCGGGCGCGAGGTACGCCGAGGTGTACGCGGACGGGAGGAGCGAGGTCGGGATCGGAGGCGGGTCGGCCGCGGAGGGAGGTATCCGGGCGTTCTTTGAGGGAGGCGAGGCTGCTTGTGCTTCGGAGCTGGGTGTTGCCGGTGCCGCCGCGTCCGGTATCCGATTCGAATCCGACGAAGGGGGCGGGGCGAGGTAGAAGAGTTCAAAGGAGTATTGACAGGACGCGACGAAGGAGGCGGCGTTGACGTCGTCGGTCGGCGAGAGAATGTGGGCCTGCCGAGGGTAGCGCGTGTCAGTTCCCGCGTACGCCGGCATGAGATCGAGACTTTGGCGACGGACCGAGGGGTCTTTGAGGGTGAGCAGGTGGGCGAGGTGTTTTGCGGTTCCCGGTCGGAGTCCGGCTGCGCGGGCGACGAGACGAGTAGTAGTCAGCATACGCGTGAATGCAGACTATCTGCTGCGACTGCGAACGCACCTTCCTCCCACGATTCGCGCTCTGCGGCTGCGGGCGGGCGTTCGCCCCACTCGATTCCGCCCTTGGGGAAGACGTAGCGGTTCTTCTTCTTGCGGCTGCTGACAAGCAAGAAGGTCGGTTCCTGCTCCTCGTCGCCGTTGTTTGCGTGTGGACTCTGTGCGCCTGTGAGTGCGGGCGAGTCGTGCGTGGTGGGCGCTGCGGTCCGAGGTGGAGGAGCGCTCGCAGGCGGCGGTGGGGACGACGCAAAGATGATCGCGACTGCGACAGCGCGCGGAGAGGCCATGGCGCTCCTGTAGACTGGCTCGCCTGGCGTCTATGGTCCGCAAGACCGTGTGGGAGGGCGTAGAGCGGTTCCGATCCGAGGTCGCCCTTTGATTGAAATTCCGGCTGACCCGCTCGCACGACCCCGCACCGCACCGCATTCTACCGGGACAAAGCTGCAGCGAGACAGGCTCAAGAGATGCCGACGCTGCACCTCGGGGCGTATGCGACGCAGCTCGACCAGGCGGCCAAGGCCCGCGACGGCAGTGCGCTTGCGGCGCTCCTCTCGTTGACCGACAAACACGGCCCTATGCTCCTCGACTTTCTCGCCAGACCAGAACGCGGAACAGCTTGGATCGATAGGACACTCGAGACCGTGCGTTGGGACGATCGTTCCGAGTGGCAGGCACCGCCGAAGGACCTGACCCTCCGACACTTGCCCCTCGCTCACAGGCTACCCCGAGTTATGCCGGACAGTTCAAGCGCACCATCACCAAGAATGGACCTTTTGCAGAGCTCGCAACCCTGCACGTCATGGTCCTCGTCGCCCTCAACGTATGCTGGCTTCCTCGGACCTCAGAAAGAGGGGTTGTCTCCGATCCGCCGACTGGCGCTGACGCCGCCCGTCCATAGCCCGTGACACATCCCGTCACTTTGCAGCCTTATCCGGTCGAGACCGTCGTCGCATACGAGAAGCAGCACGAACTCGTCACGTACGTCCTCCCTCCGTCGTCCGCAGTCAGAGGACCGCTTTGCGGTCCTTGAGTGGACAGACCGGTCCCTGCTGACGCCGAATCCGTCGGACAGTGCACTCTACCGCTGGCTCATGCAGCCGAGGGAACATGCGACCGGCTGGGCGCTCCCACTCCTTTACATCACCTGCCGCGACCTCCGGCGCGTCGCCGAACAAGTACGTGCACCCCTCACCCGGATCCTGCCTACCGTGCCGGACGCATCGCATACGGCATACGTGGTGCTCACCTCGACCTCCTCGCGATAGGCGGACGAGCGACTCCTGGCCAACAGCCAGAAGGCCGGTAAGCTCGAAGAGGCGAGCCGACTCTTGCAAAAGTGCTTTTCGTGCTGCCTGAACGACCGGTGAGCTCCGGAACTTTGTTCGAGGGCTGTGGCAATGCGGTGAGAGGGTGAGCTGACCCTGCGGTGGCGAGTGCAGGACGGGCGACCCGACCGCTTCGAGGAAGATGGGCACATATTACCTCGCGTCCCTCCTCTTCAAGACCTACTTCCGTGTACGTCTATCGTCCGAATGCCGGCAACGACAACTTGAACTGACACCATCACCGATGGGCCGGCAGCTCAACTCGACGGCCCTGTGCCGGAACATCATCCGCGGCATCGGCGCGGCCGATCTCCCCGACCTCTCGACCTTTCCGCGCGCGCACCAGGTCACGTACCGCTACTATATGGCTGTCTTTGCCTTCTTGCGCGAAGACTATGCCGAGGCCGAGAGGGGATTCCGGGAAGCGTTGCAGCAGTGTCATTACCGCATGAAGCGGAATATCGAGTGCGTACACCGGCCTCTCGAGCATCCGACGCTCACTCTGCGGTAACCATTCAGGCAATCCTAACTCATTACTGACACACGTGCTCGCGCTCGTAGGCTCATCCTCGACTATCTGATCCCGCTCCTGCTCGTCCGCGGCGTCTTCCCCTCCTCCAAGCTCCTCTCCCGCTCGACCCGTCACTTGACCCTGTACCGCCCGTTCATCGACGCGATCCGGCGCGGGGATATCGGCGCGTACGACGAGCAGCTCGCGGTCGCGCAGAAGCGGCTCATGGAGCGCGGGACGTTCTTGATTGTGGAGCGCGCGAGGGAGGCGGCGGTGCGCGGGTTGCTGAAGCGGGCGTGAGTGGACCCTTCCGATCGTTACGCTTCACGATGTCCCCGCTGATCAGGCTGTGATCCCGCGTTGCGCGTCTCCCTCCGTTCCTCCGCCGGATCCTTGCAGCTGGATCCTCGAATCGAAACCGGCCCGCATGCCGATCGAGACGTTCCGGAACTACTACAACTCGGCCTACCGCTTGCACGCTCGGCGAAGACTCGGCAAAGCTGCAGCGGGGCCTGGAGGCGGCGGTCAGGGGGCGGAAGAGCGAGTTCGACAGGAGGCGGCGGGGTCAGAGATCGATGCGGAGGAGGCGGAGTGCTTGCTGGCCAATATGATCTACAAGGTGAGCCTCCCTTCCTCGACACTGTCCTCACCTCGCCTCGAGCGCGTCTTCGCTCCGCCGCGGAGCCGTTCCTGTGTTCAACAGAACGCTGACTGACCCATCTCGGGACCGTCCTCTGCGCGCGCAGGGCCTGATGAAGGGCTACATCTCGCACAGTCACCAGCTCGTCGTCCTCTCCAAGGACAAGCCCTTCCCGTGGTACGGACCGTACCGGAACAAGGGTCCGCAGTTTGTGGCGGCGCGGGCGGAGCGGGAGAGTGAGGAGAGGGCGAGGGTACCGGAGGTGCCGTCGGCCAATGGGAGCTCGGCTGCATGACACCTACCATCTTGTAACACGCGGGCTATTCGCTTGCCGCATATGATCGATTGGCATGGATTAGAGCGGTTGGATTATCTCGAAGGAGAGACTTGTCGCGTGAAAGCGTGCAAGTCCCCCGCTCGGTTCCTACTTCCGCCTCATCGCTACGTCCTCCTGCGCGGGTTGGGCGGCTTTTACAGAGCAATCATGTCGCTCGCTGCCAGTGAATCTGCTCCAGCGAGCGCTGCAGCTGGCGTCAGCGGAGGGAATCCGCCGCTCGCGCCGCCTCCGCACGCGACGACGAACGCGAACGTCGTCTTGCCGGGCGACGGCGGCCTCTGGAGCTCGATTCTCGACTCGGTCAAGAGCACCAAGGCTGTGCAGAGCAAGCAGTGCATCGTCGTCGGTCAGTCTGCCCCCCGCCCGCCTCGGAGAACAAGTCGATCAACACGACGCGGTCGCTCTCGGGCGCACGCGCACGGACGGGGCGGGCTCTTGTGCCGTGTACAGGCGAGGATAGAGACTGACGCCCTCGAGCAATCGTGCAGGCGCTCCGCATGCGGGCAAATCGTCGCTCGTCGCCCGGCTGCGCGCCCCGGACGGCCAACTCCCTCTCGATTTTACAACAGACGGCCCGCCCGCGCCGGGCAAGGGCAAGGCGCTCGATCTCGGAATGAGCTACCAAGTCATGGACGTGCGGGATGAGGGCGAGGAGGGAGGTCAGTCGGCGCCTTCCCCTGTCATGACTTGTGTGGGCTTCCTCACTCGAGTCCGAACCTAACCTCTGTTCTCCCCTTACCGCTCCCTCCTCTACGTTACGCTATGCTCCGTGTGACAGACCTGCTTGGCCGCCTCGGCTTCTACCAGATCTCGACCTCGGAGCCGCCCCGCAGCCGCCTCGCTTCGCTCGCCCTCTCCCGCTGCGCCCTCGCCGACTCGCTCGTCATGCTCGTACTCGACTGGCAGACACCCTGGACTTTTGTCCGAGAACTCGAGGGCTGGATCGAGACGCTCGAGAGGGCGTTGAAGGTCAAGGCTGGCGAAGAGGGGAGCGAAGCTGCGGAGGAGGATCAGGTGGACGAGGGCAGGCAAAGATGTGAGCAAGTCCGGCTTGTCGCTCGGACCAGCAACAAGCTGACACTCTTCGTGCACGCCGCAGTGGAGGCCACCTGGCGAGCGTATCAGGAGCCGACACCGAACGGAACGATGCCGTCGACCTCGTCTGCGAACCTTCACACGGCAGACGCCCCTCTACCCGCTGGTGCACTGCTCGAGAACCTCGGTCTCAACCTCGTCATTGTTTGCACTAAAGTACGTGGCTGTCCCGTCAACGTATGAAGAAGAGGAGACAGCCTGACAGGACGCGCGCAGGCCGACCAGATGGACATGCTCGAACGCGATCGCGAGTTCTCGGAGGACAAGTTCGACTATGTGCAGCAGCTTGTGCGAACAATCGCGATGCGCTGTGAGTCATCGCATCGTCGAGTCGGGACCTGTGGGCAGCTTCTGGCCCTGCCTGAGACGCAGGACTGACCCATTTTTCGCACGTCAGTCGGAGCAGCCGTGTTCTATACTTCGCAGACGGCACCACAATCGTACACCAAGCTGCGACAGTACATGCTGCATCGACTCTTCTCGCCGCCTCCAGCCGTCCAGCCTCCGAACGGGCCGACGCCGTCCGCCTCGCGAACCAGCACAGCCCCTGCACCTCGCCAGTCCGCCCGCGCGTCGTTCCCCTTCCTGCATCGCGCCAACGTCGTCGACCGAGACCAGATCCTGGTCCCGACGGGCTGGGACACCTGGGGCAAGATCCGGATCCTCCGCGAGCGGTTCGACTGCGAGGCGTGCGGGCAGAGCTGGGACGCGGATCTCGATGCGCGGAGACGGAGGCGAGAGAGGGAGGCGCAGGGGTTGGAGGCCGGGGAAGGGACGGAACCGGCGGGGTTGCGCGCCGACTACGAGGCGATCGTGACCGACATTCATGCGCACAACAAGGTTGGCCTTACTGCTTCGGACTCCCGCCACGGGATTGCCTGTTCCAGGACTGATCCCCTTCGATTGCAGACGCAAGCTCCATCACGGGTCACAGAAGCGGAGAACGAGCAGGCTTTCCTGCGGCAGCACTACGAGGTCCTGCAGGCCGAGGTCGCCAAGGATCCCCGACTCGCCTTTCGACAGCCAGCCGCCGGCTCGATGTCCTCCAGCGGCTTCGGGCCGAGCGCCGTCGGACCGATGGCGGGCTCGACGCTGGACCTGCCGACTGTCGCGAGCACCCTCGACCGAGCGAGGGGGGCGGCGGGCGGATCGACGACTCGGGACAGCCTGCCGGCGAAACTGGCAGAAGACCGGTATCGCACGGGCATGTCTAGGCAGGTGTGTACAGTTTTCACTGCTGAGTGATCCGCGTGCGCCTCCCCAGAGCTAATCTTCCCGCGGCCTGCAGAACTCGAGCTCTTCGCAGCCGGCGCGCTCGCCTCAGCTCGGCTCGTCCACTTCACCCACTCACCCCTCCGCCGCAAGCTTCCTCTCTCGTACGCCTTCGCAACAGAGCGCCGCGTCCGGCACCTCGACCTCGACGATGCCGACCACGCCCGGATCTGGCACCGCGGGGAACGCCGCCGGCGGAAACCAGGTCCTGGCGGACTTTTTCCAGAGCCTCCTTACGGCGAGAACGGCAAGCTCTTCTCCGAATGGTCCGCAGGGCGGCTCGGCGGCGGGAGCGGCGTCGAACCTGAGGGGCAGCGTGCGGGACGCGCGGCCGGCGGAGGAGGCTCGTAGAGAAGGGTGATGACTCCGCGTCTCGGGACGATCAAGGCAGGTGGAACGTCGCATCACGCCAACCACTCGTGCCGGGCTTGCATCTCCGCTGCTGTATATTCCGGCGCTCCAAACGACGGCGCGCTTCTTCCGAATCGCTCGCTGTTTTCGGCGCAATGAGGCGGCGGCACTGCAGCTGACCCCGAATATCTGCTTGCCCAGTTGGCGCTTACTTCCTCACACATCTCACACATGACATCGTGACCGCATCTCCGATCGATTCCCCGCAGGCGATAACCAGTCTCGCCTCGGACCGGTCATGACGGGTGCGGTCCGCGCAAGACCGACTCGAGGACTCTCTCGCGCAACCGCCTTCCCAGGCTCGCGGGTCCCTCAGCAAGGGTGCTCTTCCATCACTCGTACGCCATGCATCTCAACCACCCGTGCGTTACAAAAGGGCCGAACGAGAAATACACCTTTGAACCCGATCAACCGTGCAGACCGCCCTGTCCGCCTCAGTGCGATCACTGCCTCGCTTATGACAAAGTGACCGGGTCGCTCTGCTCGCAACCTCCTTCGCGCGATTCGAAGTGGTGCGAGGTCCACGAGGAGCTGCAGGTGAGTGTGAATATCGCTCTGAGGGGGTAGAACCGAGCGCTGATCATGGAGATTATTCAGGCCAAGCTGCTCAAGTCATACAAACGCCTCACTTGCGCATACGAACAATTCGACGATGCGGCCTTACCGGCAGGTCTCGACCTCATCGAGCAAGAAACGTCGCTCGCCGCCCTGAAGGCCTGGAGTCGGGCAGCCCGCTTGAAGTGGTCGCTCGCGAAGAGGGTCATCGTGGCGCGAGCAGAGCACCATCAGCAGTTCTACGCCGGTGGAGACTGGGGGCACACGCGGTACATCGAGACTGTGTGAGTGCGAGTGTCGGAGGTCGTCGAGCCTCGGGCGCTAGCCTCACCTCCTTCCGCGGACAGCATGCAGACCCAGCAGAAAATGGAGATTGTGTTGCGCAACATTGAGCAGAGAGCTTACGTCGTCAGTCCTTCCCCGTCGTCGAGCATGGTCAAAGCGCTGATGGATGGCGCGCAGGTCACGCTGGCGGTATCCTCCGCCTCGTGGGTCCTGGATCTCGCTTCGCCGGCAGCGCTCGTCTGCGACGACGATCGAATCGCCGCGAACAAGACGTCCCATGTCGACGTAGTACGTGCGCCTTCAGATGCTCGCAGGACCACTCAGACGACGCCCAAGACCGGCGTCGTCCGCCCACGGAACAAGAATGGCACCGCGACCCGGTTCAAGCGGACCGCATACGAATTCAGCACAACGTCGAAAGATGTGTCGCGCGACGAGGAGGATTTCTTTGCGGCGCTCGCGCTCACGGCCGCGCCGAAAGAGCAGGATCCGCATGACCTTCTCAGCCAGCTGCGCTCTTACCTCGTTCCGCCTTCCGACCTCCCTCGCGCTGTCACTCCTCGATTGTGGATCGCCTTCATCGAGGCGGTCTTTCGTCTCGTGATTCTTCGAGTGCCAGTCCTGGCAACTCTGGTGCTCGAGCCAGTCTCCCCGCCGACATCGCCCGACGACGCACGGGAGGACTCCGTCAAGCCTTGCGGCTGCCGAGTCGCGCATTCTGGCGCGACTCGCGCTCTCAACAGCGTCACCGCTTTGCTCGACCACTTCGCTGCGAGATTGGACGCCGACGAAGAGGACCACGCCGGCACGACTACGGCAATCGAGTCGCTGTGGAGGGCGCTCCAATACGCCAAGACCCCGGCCGACGAGCGGGGTCCTCAGCACGGCCTGATCGACGTCGTTCTCTTGAGGGATGCGCTCGATTCGGTGATGCATAACTGGTCTCAGCCGGAGGTTCTCGCCGAGTCCGTTCGCCTCCTCGGCGGTCGTGTCGGGCATGGTACGAAGCCGGTACCTTGGACACGCGAATGCTGGGACCTCTTTCATCAAGTCGTACGCTTCCATCTCACTGCCGGTGCGGAATCTCGAGCTTGACGCACCATTCTCCTCAGGTCGGCTGCCCAGGCTGCGCGCTCGTCGCTGTCCGCTCGCTTTCGATGTGGACTATGAACCGCCGCTTGGCGCTCCTCGGGCGGTACAAGGATTGGTACACCGGTACCACAGAAGCGGAGCGTACCTTCCACCTCAGCGACATGGTCCTTTGCACCAGCAATAGCTGTCACGCCGGCCGGAACGTCAAGCGGATCGAGCCAAAGTGTCCTGACTGCGGCAAGAAGAGCAAGCGCGCACACAAGACGGTCTACGTCGAAGAGTGGGAAGCATCGTGGATGTATGTAAAGCTTGTGAGTTCGAGATGCTCTGGCGAGGACCGCGGACCGCGCCTTGAATCCCTTCTGACAATTCTTCGACGTCAGCCCTCGTCCAGCTGTCGCTCGACGGTCATCCTTGACCACCTGGCATCGATGCCCGAGCGATATTCCATACTCGCTCGCCTTGCGACATCTCATGCTTGGACGCACCGTCCTGCCGGGTCCGCCACGACTCGAGTGGCGGAGGTGCCCTTGACGCGCGTCCGGTCCGGCTTCTCCCCGGTCGAGCGCAAAGCAGCTCGCTGGACAACAACGCGAGGTAAGCCGCCTCTCTCGAGCTCCGGATGCAACAAGCCCTTGAACGTCTTCGGTGCGCGCAGTCTTGCCGACCGAGACCATCCTCGATTCCTTGGCCGCGTCCTCTTCGTCCGAGACGCGCTTTCACGCCGCCCCTTATCCTGACGCAATCGAGACAGTCATTCTCGACGCCTCGCCTGCCGCCTCGCCGACACACGCCTCATGGACCGCTTTCGCCTCGAGGGTGGCGGAGGACGTCTTGCGCGCGCAGGGGTACGACTCAACCGAAGAGCTGCTCGACAAGGCGATGCAAGAAGCGGTCGCTCGCGGCAAGCTGGAACGAGCGCCTGGGACTGGCGCGAGACTGGACAAGTGCACGGCCGCACAAGGCAGGTACGCTCCGCCAACAGCCAGGCGCCTCTTTCGACCGTAGCGTGGTGCACGAGAAGTGGATGCAATGCGAGCTTGATACGAACAGAACAGACAGAGTTTCAAGCGGTGACAAGCGACCCGACATTCCACAAGCATCCTTCGTCCCGAAAATCCACCTTCGTCCGACAAGCTTCCTTCGCGGCGAGCCCATTCCGATTCGACCCGGCGCATTCCGCGGCATGAGGGCCCACAGCAATCAGGGGGAGGCGGCAGAAGGACCGTCACCGGAGCGCGAAATCAAACGACGGAGCTGTTTGATCTCGTCCTTCATTCCCGCGAGGGCGTCCGCGACCTGTAGGGCTTCGATGATGCTGCCTTCGAGTCGGATCTTTCGCGCTCGACAGACCTCCCTGAGTGCGTACGCGTTGCTCCTAACGAAGACTGGCGTCCAGCGCGCGGGCTTCCAGCTCTTCATGGCGCACCGGATCTGCTCGATCCGATCCCTCCAGAGGAAGGCCTCGGGATGGAGGTTGTCGCCGACGACCCAGCCCCTGGTGGCGGTCACATTGTCGAAGCGCAGGGTCTTGAGGTGCGGCAACCCGCCGCCCTGCAGGTGTGCGAGGAACGGATCGGGCCGGAATTCGCTTTTCGGACCGAGCGAGAAATGACGGGGGGCAGGGCGCAGAGGCGCTCATCATCCTCGCGGGATAATCCCTCCCAATTGCCGGTCAGTTTCAGGTCGTGTAGGGAAACGAAGCTGCGGACCTCAAGCGGGAGGATGGGTTGATCATGCGCCCGTTGTGGTGAGCTCGAGACTGTACTACATGCTGGGGTTCGTGAGCGAAGCAAGCGCTCCGGCAAAGCCGGGCGCTGGACCCGCGCTGCTGAGTCCGAGGCCATGAAAGTTCAGGCACGAAGCGATAAGGAGGTGGACGCTCGAGCGGCCCTTGCGAGGGAGCGTGACCGCGAGGCGGCGGACCTGCGAGAATGAGTACTCCTCGCTGGCCTCGAGCTTTGCAGCTGGGGCGTTTGAGCTGCGGAGGTTGAGCCGAATCTCCTCGAGCTTGGGGAGGCGCGAGAGGGGCTCTTGCCACCAGGACGGGTGATACGGGTCCTGGCGTTTGCCGGTCGTGCACGTGAGGGAGAGCGTGCAGAGCTGCGGCGGAAGCAGCGCAGTCGGTTGTTCGTCTTCTTCGCCATGCAGAGCGCCAAGCAGGTGTTCGAGGGCCGGTCCGGACAGGTCGGAAAGGGAGAGGTGATGCAGGTTGATCATGCCGGGCAAGAGTTGCTCGAGCCATTCTCGACCGAGCTCTTCTTTGTGGACGTCGAGCTCGACACACAAGGTATCGCACGCGTACGGCAGGTGCGGGCGACGTTCGCAGGTTTCACGGTAGCGTTCGCAGCTGTCGACAGACTTGAGGATGATCGTGTGCCAATGGGAGCGGTCGGTCCAGGGCAGCAGTGCGCGGTTGATCGGGCCGGAGGGGCGGCCGTCGGTCCAGGCCTCGCGGAAGATGAAGTCGAGCATTTCGGCGGGCAGACGCGAGAGCAGATCCGGCTTTTCCTTGAGCGGTTCGGGAGCATTCGAAGCGGGGAAAGCCAAGTCTGCCTGCTCGCGGCGGGCGAGCGCGATCAGGACCGGACCTCCGTGCGGACCGCCGCCCGGGGCACTCACCATTCCTGTCTGCTGTTCCATGCTGTCTCCGAGCTGTTCGGGTGCGTGCGCGAGCGAGAAAGCGGTGGAGTGGCAGGGGAAGAGAGGCAAAATCCCGAGTTGTCCCCGCGCTGGCCATCACCGCGTCCGCATCGCCTCGCGACCCCGCTACAACGCCCAGATCGGCTCGGACACCAGCTCAACAGGCTCGCTCTAGACCGCCGAAGTTATCCCGAACGAAGCGAGGATGAGCGCTGCTCCGCCGGGCGCCGTGTCGCTCGAGGACCTTTCCCTCGAGCAAATCTCCCAAGTCCGCACGCAGCTCGAACAGGTCAGCAAACGCGCACAACCTATAGCCAATCTAAGCGAAAGCTCATCTCAGCTTGGTCCCGCGCGCAGGAGCTGAAGCACCTGACGGCGGCGTTCGGCGACCTGAAGCAGGCGCAGAGCAAGTTCATGGCCTGCATGGACTCGCTCGACGCTGTCAAGCCCGCCAACAAGGGTGCGCTGCCCTCGCTTCGCTCCCTCCGCTGCTCGGATGGCCGCGGGACTGACGCCGGAACCGGCCGACTTGCTTCCGACTCTGCAGAGAAAAAGATCTTGATCCCGCTCACCAGCTCGCTCTATGTCCCCGGCCGGATAAAGGACACCGAGAACGTCCTCGTCGATGTTGGCACCGGGTACTTTGTCGAAAAGGTGAGCGCGCCGGTTCCTCCCCTTGCCCTCCCTTCCCTCTCGCCCTGCGTTCTCGCCGCTTTCGTTCCGGAAAACTCCATTTCAACCCCGAGACCCGGAACTGACATCCTATTTCCTCGTCCGAGTAGGAGACGAAGCAAGCCAAGACGCTGTACAACTCCAAGATCCTCTCGCTCAAGTCCAACCTCGCTACGCTGCAACAGCAGGTCGAGACGAAGCAGTCCAATTTCGAGGCGTGCACGCAGATGATGCGCGTCAAGATGGCTCAGCAACAGCAGCAGCAGGGCGCTGGAGGGCAGGCAGGACCTGGTCGCAGAGACGCGGACTGATCTCGCTGCGGCCCTCGGCTACTCACCTCCTTACCCGACGTTCCGGCCTTTGTCTTGTTGTGCCAGCACTTGCATGCATCATATACCCCGCCGCAACCGCGTCAGACTGTCACAGTCGACCCCGCTTCTGAAAGTAACGAGAGGAAAACGAGTGTGCAGATTGCAAAGCATGGATACACAGAACGGGACTGTCAGCCCAGAGAAGACATAAAGGACCCAAACATCCGTCGAACGATAATTATACAGACCGCTACTAGGTAGCAGGACCAGGGCTGGGCGGCACAACCAGGCGGCTCATCGCCCGGCCTTGATGCACGTCGTCTCGAGGGCCTGCGCAAACTTGACGACGTAGGACAAGTCCCGCTGCGAGAATTCGCGGCCCGCCTGCTGCGAGTACGCGCACAGGACGTACCCCGTCCGGCGCACCTCGAGCACGGGGATGAGGATCCCCGCCGAGTAGGACGAAGCCGACGCGCCGTGCCGCGGGTTCTTGTACACGAGTCCGCCCTCAGGCGCGCGGAGCGCCTTCAGGTGCAGCGCCGGGTCAAACACCGGCGGCGGGTTCGGCATGCCGTGCGCCGCGAGGACCCGCAAAGACTCTTGCGGCGGGCAGCCCGGCGCGAGGTCGATCGAGACGAGGTACGCGAGCTCGAGCTCGAGCGCCTGCGCGAGCAAGCGCACGCCCGTCTCCATCCGGTCCTGCGCGTCCCGCGGCACGGACGAGAGCGGGTCCTCGGTCGTGACGCCGAAACTGAGCGCGGACGGCGGTTCCCGCGCGGACGTGGGCGAACTGACTTCGAGCGTCGGCGCAGACGATGCGACCGAGGTCGCGTCCGAACCGCGTCGGAGCGGGGAGCGAGCAGGGGAAGCGAGGCGAGGATGTGCCGGGTCGACGTTCGGGCGCAGCGGCGAGATGGGAGGGATCGGAGGGAGCGGCAACGCCGGAGGTGGCGAAACCGGTCGGGGCCCGTTGGACGAGTTCGAGGCGATCGAGACCGGCCCGCGACTCAGACTCTGGTGCACGAGCTTGGGCGCAGAACCGATAACCATGGTCGACTCGAGGCGCGAGATCCGGGCCGCGAGCCGCTCCCGCCACCACATGTCGATGGCCTCGGAGGCTTGACGTGCGAGATCCTTGAGCATGCGTCGGTGCGCGTCCGAAAAGTCGGTACGCGGCTTGGTGTCGAGGACACACAGGGAGCCGATCGGGACGGTCGGGTTCTCCGGGTCATCGGTCGGAGCCGTTACGGGCGATCCGGCGTAGAAGCGGACACCGAGACCAGCAGTCGGGAGCTGCTTGGCGAATCTGTACGAGTCGGAAAAGCGGTCAGGAGAGGGTCTCACTCGTCAGGAGGCAGTTCTGGAAACGCACCGCCAGTCTGCAGACGAGTCGAGGACAACGAGGCCGCCATCGTCGTTCAGGATGGTGTGACCACAGAAGCTTGCCGCGCGCGGCAAGACGTTGCCGACGCCGTCCGGGACACCCGCCGATGCGAGGAACATCTGAGTGTCGTCGTCGAGAACCGTGAGGATGCCCATGTCGGCCGAGAAAATCTCGCGACACCGCGCGATGATCGAGCGGAAGACGGGGTGGTTCTCGAGCGAGTCCGACGGGCCTTCCGAGGTCGCCGGCGTCGACACCGACACGATGGAAGGCGTTCCTCGCGACGTTCCTGAGATCGAGTTGGCGCGCATCGAGCCCGAATCGCTGGCAGAGTAACCCGAATCCCGCGAGACGCTATGATCCATGGCAACCGAGAGCTCGAGCGTGCTCTGACTCCCGGTCCGATCGTGCGCGCGCTTGGTCCCAAACAAATCGAGGCGGTTGACGATATCCTGGCGGAGGTTCTCGTTGGCCGGGTACGGCGCGGAGAACTGGCCCTCCTCGTACGGATCGGCGAGAACTCCCGGTTCGGGGGCGGTGGCAGGCGGTTTCGGCGGGTCGTTGATGTCGATGGCGCCCTGGTAGGATCAAGAACGTGAGTTTGGCTGCTGAGCTGGCCGCGGGCCGATGTCCCACTCACATCACGGTACAGCGCGATGTAGTCCCGCCAGGACTTGGGCAGGAGATCGAGCGGCGACTTGGACGTGAGCTTCTCCTTGACGTAGCCGTAAGCGCGCTTGATAGGCTCTGGCACGAAGCTGAGCGCGCCCATCTGCTGGGTTGTCTCATCTACGTCTCCGAGCGGTGGCGGGGCGGAACCGTGGCTTGGCCTCCATGCTGCACGGGACGGCGGATCGGAGGCGAAGCGTCGGGGGTACGAAGGGTCACCGCGTGACTTGGACGAGAGGCTGAGGAACTTGCGCTTGAGGAACGACGGCGAGGAGGTGCCGTTCGGCCCATACGAGCTCTGCGCTGGCATCTTGTCCGTTCACCGCCGGCGCGTACGTGAGGCGTGCGGATGCTCGTTCGTCGTCGTCGACGAAGATTCGAAAGGACGAGGATCGAGAGCTAAAGTCCGGTACGAAGGAAGCTGTCCGGATTCCGGGCCCCGCTTCGGCGACAACGGTCTCGTCGAGACGGACGTCGAGACACCGGGCACTTGGCCGTCTGAGACTAGCGCGATCTCGGCAGGGGAAAGGAGTCAAGCAAGTGAGAGCAGCCGGTCGAGAGGATAACCGATGGACCGTTTCCTGGCGAGCGGTTCTTCTGGAAGAGCAGGAAGAGCAGCAGCCACACGCGGCTCTCAGGAGAAGCCAGGCACAGCAAGCAGGACCGTCCGGCCGCGAGGATGCGCGGGAAGGCGGCGCAGTCAGAGGCGATCGAGCCCCTATCAAAGCCAACTGTCGCCACCAGCGGCCCATGCGCAAACGAAGATAGATGAAAAGGGGTGTCGGAGTTGGGCGATCAGGGCGGGGAAGCGCGGTCGGAATCGTTGTAGAGGAGCCATAAGTCATTAATAGCGTTAGCTCAGTACCCTGAGAAGTGCGAAACACTGCTCGGCAACGTGGTCTGGAGGGTGAGACTGTCCGAAGTTCTGGGAGGGCCAACGGCGATTCTTCGGCGGTTGCTTTCGGGCTTTTCCGCTTGCCATGCACGTGTGACGAGACATTTTGGTCGAGACGCGTCGCGTCGCCAATGTACCTAAGCTCGGCAACGACCGGCTTGCAGTAAAGCCGAGTGCATGTACTTGCCCCGGAGCTGGCCTTTCGCAACATCTGCGGTCGCTTGAGACTGTGTGGCCATGTAGCGTGCAGTCTGCTGTGGTACTGTCAAGCCTCTCAAACTCCGCAGCTGAAACCACGAAGTCGTCTCGTCCGTCGCCGGGGCCTCGTCGGAGAGATCGCGGCTTTCGAACTGCTTCCCCCAGAAGAGGAGGACCATGCCCGCGCTCGCCGGGCTGCAGACGCTGCTGTATGGTCTAGGCTGCATCTACGCCGGTGCGTCGGCGCTCGTCCACGTCCCCTGGACACCCAGGAGTGAGCCCACTGACCCGCGGGCCACCGCGGCCAGGCTTCCGACTTTGCGTCAATCCTGCGCTCTTCCTGAGCGATTTGGCACCGACTCTGGCGTGGATCGAGGGACAGCTGCGGACTCGTGATGTCCATCTCGCCCCGACCGAGTCGCTGTCGCCGTCCGGGCTGGCTCTCGGCGGTCTCTGCATGCTCTTGATCGGCTACTACCACCTGATGGCCGTCTACACCCTCGACGAAAAGCTCAAACGCAACTCGAGTGCGTCGATGAATGACTTTGCCGGAAATTTGGCCCACTGGCCCGCTGACGAGTCGTCGTCCTTCAGCTTCCGGCCGGCTTATCTTCGCTGCACTCGCCTACTTCGTGTGCTTCCAAACCCCGCACGGCTCTGCGCTCGTCGCTCTCGCTGGAGCTATCAATCTGGTCTCCGGACTCGCGATGGGACTGTCGCTCGGCTTCGGCGATGGAAACGCGGTCGACCTCGAAATCAAACAGCGCGTCGAGGCACGGCGAAGGGCCGCTGCGGGCGCACAGGCCGGATCTAGGTAGAGAAAGGGGGGCAGAACATGCGTGAAAGAATGCAAAGTGTGGCAATCTACAGAAATAGCACAGCGTGCGAGGTCGTGAAAGTGCGGTACGGGGAGACAGGTGATTGATTAGGCGTGCTGGGTATACTCGGTGTATTCGGTTCTGGGCGTGTCCTCTTCCTGCCCTGCCCGGACGGGCGGTGCGACCTGGTCGCGGTACTGCTCGGGCACGGGCGGCATCTCCGGAGCCGGTGGATTCTTGGGCCTGACGAGGAAGCGGCCGCTCTCGTCGAGGGCAATGCCGCCCTGCTGTGCGAGCTCGATCAAAGCCTTCTCCTCGCGCAGGTAGATGGACGGGTAACGACCGTCCCACTCCGACGCGAGCGAAGCGGAGGACGGTTGCCGACCGCGATGTCTGTGCGTGCACGCCTGTTAGATCCGTCGCGATCGTCGGAAGCAGGCAAAACGTACCGGAGAAGATGGCCGAGTGGCGCGACCGGGTCTGCAGAATCCTCTGCTCCGTTCGACGAGTCGTGCGAGCCAAAACCGAGACTGCTGCCGTGCGAAGCGACCGAGAAGCGATTCGAACGAAGGTCGTCGAGGACCTGCCACACGACCTCGCCGGAAGGCGTCTGCGCCAGTCCAGGTCGCTCGGCCGAACGCCCGGCAGGCTCGGCCAACGACAGGCGTCCAGAGTCATCAGCGAAGGGCTCAGACGCGGATCCCGCGCTGAGGTTGAACGGCCCTTCATTGTCGGTCTCGCCCTCCTCGTGCGCGTAAAAGTCGAGGAACGAGTTGGCGTAGTCACTGCTGCCCTGCTGAGACGGCGCACTCTCCATGGCAGGCGAGCGCGGCGGGCGGAGCAATCTTGACTGGTCCGGCGCGTGTAGCGCCGCAGGGAAAGGATCGGCAAGCCGGGAAGATCCGGCTTCGGAGTCATTCAGACGATGCCGACTGTCCGGGCCGTCAACCTCCTCCTCGCCTCGCCGCGGATCGCCGTGCTCAATGGACGGCTCGAGGGGAGTTGCGAGAGCGCTCGATCCGCGGGAAGCATTGCGAGTCCGAGCCCATTGGTTTGAATGGGCGTAGGCGGTGTCTCTATCCCCGCTCGAGCCGGTGCTCCCAGAGTGCGCATGCGAAGACGTTGTCGGAGAGCCGGCGTAGGCCGAGCTGACGAGCTCGTGTACCTTTTCGGGGTCGAGACCAAGACCTTCCGCAGCCTGGCGGAATCGCATGATAGACTCAACCGTGGCGCGCGGGACATGCCGGCTGTCTTTGCCGAAAGAGGACGTGGACGGGCTGTTCGGAGCGTGTACGCCGGCGGACTCCCAGCGCATCGCCGCTCGTCGCGGCGACAACGGAGCGACGGCAGAAAACGCCGGATCTGACTGCCCCGCGTCGCCTAGTGTCGGTGACGAGAAAGCAGTGGAGGAGTCACTGATGTCGAGGGGATCGCCGAGGCGGGAGACTCCCTGACCGAAAGATTGCCCGCGAGAATGCTCGGCCGTCCGACCCGGTACCCGTGCGGCGTCCTCTGAGCTGGTCCTCGGCGACGGCGACAATGTGGACCGTTTGGAAGGGAAGATGACTGGCGGCGGCTTCTTGCGGGGCGAAGGCTGAGGGGTGCTCCCGCCCGGCGAGGCCGTCATGGTTGAGGGTGTCTGCGGGGAGGTAAGGGTCGGGGACGCGAATTGCGCGGTCGCTTGATTCGGCGGAGTGATCGGGTCGTCGTCGGGTCGAGGCGGTCGTGTAGGAGCGGGACCGAGAGCGACAGCAGCCGCGCCGGCACGGACAGGGTCGCGCTTCGAAAGCAAGCGCTTAAAGCGCGAGCCGATGCTCTTCGATTGCGCAGCATCACTGGACGTCCTTGTCTTCCTCCTCGCTGGCGAATCCAAGCTCGGCGATGCGCTCGGACTGACGATCTCGGGCGAGGCGATCGGCACTGCCGGGATATGAACCGGACCGGAGACGAGTTGCGGCGACCCGATCTTCTGTTTGCGGACCGTTTTGATCTTGCGCAGGGGCGGACTCGCTGATTGAGCCTGGTCGTGCTGCTTCAGAGCGTTCGTCGCCAGGGTGGCCTGGCTCTGCACGTCTCGGACGAGCATCGAAGTCGCTTGAGACCTATTCCGCACAGGTCCGGTCCGAGGGCCGGCCACCAAGCCCGAGGGTTCATCCCCCTGCTCCGCGAGCGCCGCAGAGTCTTCGTCGTCGACGAGTGCGGACGCCACCTCGACTGTCTCGACTGCAACAGGCGTTCCTCCGGGGCTGCGATAGTCGGCCGGATCCGCCGCGACGGCTTCCTCCGCTGGTACGACGACCTCAGCCAGGGGTGACCGCTCGATGGTCTCGAACGACAACGGAAGCGTTCCTCTCCGCTCGACCGTGATCCCAGCTTCGCTGCCGTTCCCTGTGTGATCGGGAAAGTCAGCTCAGCCCCGCAGTTCATGCCTGACGTCATAGACCTACGAGAAGTAACGAGACTGCTGTATTCGAACGCGTCCGATGGCGAGCTCGTCGTGGCGGAGATGACCGACGAGGGCGCGAGGTGTGACTCGTTTGTATGTTGGCTGTCCTGCATCGACATCGCGACCGACCGCAGACCCAGATTCGATCCGGGCGAAGGCTTCTCCGCGCTGCCATTGGAGGAATTCGGAGAGGGCTTCGACGCTGCTGAAGAATGAGGTGCGAAAGTGGCGGCATCGCGCTGTTCAGGCGATTCCTGCGTAAAGTCCGCCGCGCCGTAGTCGTCGAATCCGAGGCCGGTGAGTTGTTCGACCGCCTGGTCTTCGGCGGCTTCCGCGCTGGTCGATGCGACGGGATCCGGCGCGCGGTGCATGGACTCGGGAACTTCATCCGGGGCGATCCCAGAGATGGGCCGGCCTGACGAGACGTCCAAGGTGCGGCCCCCGCCGTTGGCAACCAGCCGCCTCTGAGACGCCGCCCGGACCAGCCCGTTCAGCATCGGTAGGAACTGTTCACGCGATCGCACCTGCGAGCCGTCGCTTCCGCCAGCCGGTACAGGATCTGCGCGTGCGAACGGATTTCGCATGAGCGCCTCGGATAGGTGGCGATCCGGCGGCGGCGGCGGCGGCGACTGTTGCGCGAGCGCGGCGGCGTCCGGCCCGTCTGCCGAGGTCGCCGTCGCCTCAGGAGGACTCCCACGAATCGCGGAGACTCTGCCCGGCGCCTCCTCAGTCTCCAGAGGATGTCCAAAGTCCTCCTCCGCCGGAACCTTCTTTCGGCGGCTGGGATCCGAAACGGCTGATCGAGTCGAGCCCAGCGACGCGCTGGGCACGCTCGCCTGGGGCACAGCGTGGGACTCGCGGAGTTCGCCCTGACCTCCCACGTCTGCGGGGTCGTTCCGTCTCCAGTCATCGCCGATCGCAGGAGCATTAGCCCGACGAACCGGAGAAGCAGGTCCGGCGGTCGCTTCCTCTGTCGCCGGGACTTCGATCCAGTCTTCCGAGCCTTCGACCTTCAACCCACGCAGATGTGCTGGCCGGAGGGGAATGGTGATCCCCGAAGGTGCATCCGACGCATCGACCTGCCGAGCGGCGGGAACTTCGGGCCTCCGCCGCTCCGGAACGTCGGAGAACGCCGGACCGAGCTCTTCCGTCTCGCTAGGAGTGGGCGACGACGAGGCCCGTTCTCGCATCGCGGACGCGACATCCGTCCGGTCGAAGGTGCCGACGCCGCGTAGGTCGGACTCGGTGACGGGAGAGATGGGCGAGGGCGGGACGACGTCTGCGACGACGCCAACCATCTCGAAGCTGGGACGACCGGCAGAGGTCAAGCTGGACGTCTCGACGTCCCCCGTGGTCGAGACGCGCCCCGATTCGAGGCCTTCGGTCGCGTCCGGCACGACCTCGACCTTGGCGTCAGGGGAATCGTCGTCCGCCACTCCCGCCCTTCCGTCGACCTCCGGCTGAGTCTCGTGCTCAACCTCCGTCGTGGCCTCCCGCTTCACCTGACCCTCCCCAGCTTGCCCTGCGTCATCCTCGCCCTCGTCCGCCCAAGACAGCCGTGAGAACGTCTTCGCAAGCTCGACCTCGATCGCGTCCAGCGCAGTCGAGATCCGCCTCAGCTGCTTCGCGGACAGAGGGGTCGTCGGTGAGGCTGGCCCTGCGTTTTCAGCCTGCCTCGGTATTGCGGAGGCGGCGGGAAGGGCGTCGGCGCTCTCGGGCCGGTCCAAGTGCTGCCCCTCGAGACCTCCAGCATCGGTGTCGCCGTCCGGTTGGTCGTCCTCCCGACGGCTCGAGCCGAATTCGGGAGTGTCTTTCGGTTCAGAAGGATTTTTGAGCGATTCTCCGTCGAGGGCCGCAGATTCCGGAGCGTCTGCCGCAGCAGCCACCTCCCCGCCGCTTTTCCTCGTTTCGAGCGCAGAGTGACCGACGACGCTCGCGCCCAACGATTGCCCCGACGCGCTCCGCAGCATCTTGAGCTCGCGCGCGTCATGCGTCCGGCCGCCGAACAAGCTGTTCGTGCCGCGCTTGATCCGGTACGGGTATCCCTGCGAGGGAGACCCGGCGGCGGAGCTTGAGGACGGGTCCCGGGAGAGCGGCGGCGAAGACGGCAGGTGCGGCGAGGAGGAGCAGCCGATAGACTGGGTGTAGGATTGCGGAGGCGAGCTTGGCGGCTGGCTTGAATGGTGTGCCGGCGGAGGCGGGACTGGCGGAGGTCGTGAGGACGAGGGTGACCGGATCGAGCGGGTGTCGTCGTTCGCTGCGGTCGTGAACGAAGCCCACGAGCTGCCGTACCCGGTCGAGGAGCCGTCCGCATTCGAAGCCAGACTCAGCGAGTCGAGGAAAGCGTTCTCATCCTCGATTTTGCTCCAGTCGATTCGCGTGCGTTTCGGCAACGCCGGCGTCTGACCGGCTGCCTCCTTCTCTGCTTGCAGACGGTACTGCTCCAGCACGGCGTCGACTTCGTACGCCGTCAATACGCCTGTCTGGCGCTGTCGACTGTAAACGTGGGGTAGTTCGGACAATCGAAATGATGACGATGAGAAGTCAGCGCTGCTCGGGCAGTCGCTTCTGCGAGACTCTGCGTACTCGAGGTGAGTCTGTATGGTCTCCAAATTGAGCAATTGGCCGTCCTCGGTCCTCAGCAGCGAGAAGCGGCGCATCAAGTTTGGCTGCGGTCAGGCCGCCTCGGATTAAAAGTCAGCTACTTCCGATCTCCTGGAACGTTGCGCCGGCTAGCTTGGGAGACTGACCAGGATCAGGGACGTCCTGAAGTGCTCTGCGGCTGGCAGCTGTACAGCCGGAGTCGTCGAGCCGGAGCGGGCGCCGACTTGGCCGTCGTCTTCCGCTTCTTCTTCGCCTCGAGGCGGCGTCTTGCCAGAGCGCCGGCGCGCGTCGCTCTTGCGTCGAAAGCGTCTCATCGGCCCACAAGCTTACGCGTCCATGTAGCAGGGAAGGGAAGGGCGACGTTGAGCTGCGTCCGGGTTTCGCGGGGACGAAGACGGACAAGTCCGAAACTGCGCCAACATCATAACATTGCCTCCCGCCGTTGTACTGCGGAGTCAGGACAAACAACGATGTAAAGACGCATATATGTCCAGATATTCCCCAGAAACCTTTCTCTATGTTCCCACTCGAGCTCGTGAAAAACCATAGACCTCCTTACGCCCTGGCGCTCACTCGAACGAGATGCGATCTGGAAACGATAAGAATGCAAGTTTGCGCAGACGAGGCCCCGTCCCTGCACTGGAATCACAGGAAGAACTCCTCGACCTGGTACTCCCCGACCTCTGCATGCTTCTCCTGCGCGCGGATCCGCTTCTCCATCGACGCACCCAGCTCCTTCACCCCGCGGTCGCCCGCCACTCCTCTCTCATTCGCCGCCGCCGTCGCCGAAGCAGCAGACGCAGCAGCGCGGCGCGCCGCGTCCTGCTCCTTCTTCTTGCTCGAGTAGATCGACAGCGCGCCGAGCAGCGAGCCGAGGTCGGTGGTCATCTCTGTGTGCCGTGCGACGTGCTGCGACAGGCGGCGCAGGAGCCGGTGCGACTGCCGCTGCAGCAGGAGGGTGACAAAGTGCGCGTCCAGCATCGCTTGCACGAACGGCACGATCTGCGTGGAGAGAGAGAGATCGGCGGTCAGTACCTTCAGGTCGTCGACCCCGCGCATAGAAGGACAGAGAGCGCACCTGGTCCAGTGCCGGCACGTCCTCCGCGCGGACTACCACCTTGAAGACATCGACGCCCACCGCCTGACTGCCCTTGCCCCTCCGCTTCCGCTTCTCCTCTCCGTCCGCACCCTTCCGCTCGACCGGCTCGGCCTCGATCAGCCACGCCTTGAGCCAGGCGTCGCACTGCTCCAGCACAGGGACAGCCTCGGTCGGTGCGAGCTGCTTCTGCAGCGCTGAGCGGAGGACCGACGGGGTATACGGGGACTGCAGGAACGCGGCGAGGAAGGTCGGCAGGGCGGGCACCGGCGCAGGAAGCACGACGGCCGACGAGTCGACCTCCATGCTGTCGCTGCCGAACGGTGAGGAGGAAGAGTCTACTGCGTGACGCACGACGGTGGCGAGCAGCGAGACGAGTGTCGCTTCCGGAATGTCGGGCACAGCCCGGAGCGCGACAAGGATGTTCGGCTGCGTGCAAAGACAGGACCGGGTCAGCGTCCGCTCCCTGACACCACCTTCCTCCGAGTGCACAAACTCACCCAGTCACCGGCGCGAGCGAGGAACCTCGTGAGGCCTCCCTCGACCTGGTTCTCCCCGACCAAATCCCGGCCAAGGAGGTACCCGATCATGCCCGTCGGATGCCGCCACACTGCTGCCGTTGCCTTACTCTTCGCGGCGACCGCGGCAACCTCGAGCGATTCGGTCGAGTCTGCGAGCGGGACGGGGAACGCGAGCCGCAGCAAGGCGGTGACGAATGACGACGGCAACGAAGGCTGATAGAGCGCAGCGACATCTCGCGTCAGCCGTGAACTGGAAGGGTACGATAAAATGACGCCTGTCCGTACCTCGTACCGCTCGACCTGATTGACCGCCGCCTCCCAGTCAAACTCGTCGACCGTCTTGCCCATCTCGGCCTCTTTCCGGTTCCGCTCCGAGTGGTACCGGTACCGGTACTTGTCGTCGACGCCCTTGATCCTCGCCGCCGTGACCTCCTTCCAGCTCTTCCCCTCGGCGGCGGCGGCGGCAGCGGCCTCGGACCCGGGGCGGACGGGCGCGCCCGCCGCAACCAACGCGCGTTCGATCCTCCGCTTCGCAACCTTGTACCGGGACACCTCATCGCCTTCGCTCGTCCCCGTCGCCTCTCCTCCTCCTCCCGCAATCGCCTTCGTCCGGCGCTCCTTCTCCTTCTCCATCGCTCCGCGGACCTTAGCCTTATTGTACTCCCACAACCGGTCCCGCTCCGCCTCGAGGTATTCCTCCCAGACCCGTTCCGCCTCCCGGACGGCCGCGTCTTGCTCCCCCGCGGCAGCTCGAGCCCGCAGAGGGGCGAGGACGCCCGCGAGGCGCTCGAGGACCTGCTCCCGCTCGACCCGGCTCGTTTCGAGCAGCGCCGCCTTGCGCTCGTTCGTCGTTCGGAGCGCCTCAGAGCGGTGCGGCTCGGCGCGGCGCGCCTGCGCCAGGATCGCCGCCGCGGCCGCCGAGGAGGCATCAGACGCCTCCTCCCCAGCAGCCGCGGCGAGGTACCGACCCGTGAGGGTGTGCTTCCCGACCACAGCCGCGAGCACCGACGCGCTCGGCAACCCATTCAGCGGCAAGCCAAACAGGACCGTCCGGCGAGCGGCTCCTCCCGACGCCGGCTCGACCTCTCTCCCGGCTTCAGAGGCGGAGGCCGACGCAGGTGCCGCAGGCTCGAGAACGACGACGGCCGTCCTCCGCCCGGTGCGCGCGAGCGAGACCGCCACGTTTTCGGCGCGGGTCGCGACCGCGGCAGGGACCGCGAGGTCTGTCGCGGCGATGACGGAGCCGAACCGGGTGTCCCAGTAGGTGACCGAGACGGACGGGCTGCTGCCGCTCTGAGCAGCTGCGTCCGTCGCCGCGGAAGAGGAGGAGACGGAGGAGCGTGGTCGGGGCGAAGCGAGGGCGACGAAGGAAGAGTGCAGGGCGAGGAGGGCCGTTCGGGCGGGCGTGATCGCCGAGCGGGACAGGGCGATGGAGCGGACCGGGGCGAGCGAGAGCGGCAGGAGAGGAGCAGTTTCCTCCTCCGTGGAGGGGTTCGACGCCGAGGGCGGGAAGAAGAGCGAGGGGTAGGTGTCGATGTCGAGGGACGAGGAGAATTGAAGGCGGTGGGAGGAGAGAGTTCCGGCGAAGTCTGCAGCAGGGGATCGTTGGATGTTAGTGCTAGATAGACGATCGCACGAAAGGACCCGAGAGACCCACCCAGGCTCGTGACAAAGCCCTCATCGCTGACGACCACCTGGCTCGCGCCTTCAACAGTCGCGCGCCCGAGTCGCAGGAGACCCTGCCTCGGCTCAAACTCGTCCGGAACGCTGATGGCCGCATCGAGCAGGACCAGCTCGACCTGGCACGTCGTCGCCTCGTTGCTCTCTCCTGCCGGTGCAGCCGCGCCCGCCTCGGCTTCGGCAATTACGTCCGCCGCCGACGGCCTGCCCTTCTTGTTCTTCTTGGTCTTCTTTCCCGCCGAAGTCCCCGCTGCCGGCGCCGAGTCGGCTGCGAGGCTCGCGGTCGCATAGGTGCGCGTGATGACGGCGAGGAGCTGACGAGTCGGGGACGAGGTCGGCAGGGCGGCGAGGAGCGCTGGGGGCAGGAACTCGGCGGCGGCCCCGGTCGGGCCCCCGATCGGGACGAGGCGGAGAGTCTGCCCGAGCAGCGTCGCACCGGCTGACGGTGCTGGCGCAATTGGAACGGACACGAGCCGGGTCAGGTCATCCTGCGGGGCGAGGGCGAGGGTGCCGGTTTCGGAGAGAAAGACGATGTGGTCGGGGAGGGTGCGCGGAGCGGCGATGGCGGCGAGGGGTTCCGAGATGGGCCATACAGCTTTCGGTGCGTCGGCATTGCCGGTACTGCCGTCGCGGTTCTCATCCTCGTGGAAGCACCAGATCTCTCCGCGGTCCGGACTGTCCGGGCCATCGCCGGTTGCCGGAACACGGACACCGACCCAAGTCTTGCGGAGGGCCTTGACGCGGGCAGACTCGGAGCTGGTCTCTGTGAGCGGAGTAGAGCGGGCTGCGGGGGCGGTTGTGGGTGCGAACGAGGGTCCGACGGCGACCGAGGCGAGCGGGGTCTGGTCGTCGAGGTCGTACACGGCGAGCCCGACGGCGGGGGCTGCGACTGCGACGCGGTGGTCTGTCTTGGGGTTCTGCGTGTACGCAACAGCTGCAGCGGTTGTTCTCGTGCGCGCAGTCCTCGTGTGCGTGCGGTGAGGCGGCGCAGGGAACGACGCAACGACAAAGTCGTCGATCGTGCCGCCGACGAGACTGGTCATCCTAGGCGCAGTCTGGGCAGTCTAGCCGTGCTTGTCCTAGTGTCCTGCGAGCCCTGTAGCGGTCTGTAGGCCGTACAATCAGGCGCTGTCCGTCGGGAGGAATGGCTCGTCGAGCTCGCGCTTTCGCTTTGCTTCCGCGTCGATCGACTCGGCGGCGGGCGGAGGGCAGACGCACTACGACAGGCGCTCTTAGAAGGCTTCTGAGATAGTTGTAGCGTGCAAGGTCAGACTTGACTGTCTGGTAGCTCTGTCTGTGATCGAGCCCTTAGCTCCGGCGGACTCCGCGGTGATGAGGCTGTGCCTCCACTTTGTCCGAGGTGCCGAACGCCGACGCCATCGCTTCGGCCGCCGCTCATCGACCGCGAACAGGACTGCTTAGACAGCTTCTTACAGCTTACACTCACCCGAGAATTGCTACGATGGCACCGACGAAGCGCCCGGTCCACCTCGTGACGGTGCTGCACGGCCTCTGGGGCGCCCCGAGCCACATTCGCTACGTCGTCGAGTCGGTCACTCGCCACGCACAGCAGCATAACACCGGATTTGCAGCAGACAACACACAGCAACCGAAAATGGTCGTCCTCGCGCCGAGCACCAACGCCGAGTCGTTCTCGTACACGTACGACGGCATCGACGTCTGCGCCGACCGCGTCCTCGCCGAGATCGACGCCGAACTCGACCGCATCCGCTCCGAAGACCCGCTCGCCGAAGTCACGAAATTCTCGATCGTCGGTTACTCCCTCGGCGGGTTGATCGCCCGCTTCGTCCTCGGCCTCCTCGACTCGCGGTCGCCCTCCTTCTTTGACCGTGTCGAACCCGTCCACTTTGCGACCTTTGCGTCCCCGGCCATCGGCATCCCGCACTACGACACCTTCTGGGCCAGCACCTTTCGCTTCCTCGGCAGCCGCCTCCTGAGCCGCACCGGACACCAGCTCTACGAGCGAGACCGCTTCCTCCCCGAACGCTTCACCAACCCGGACAAGCACAAAGAGGCCGCCAATGCCGCCGCCGTCAAGTCGAAGGGCTTTGGTCGGTACCTCCCTCGCGGCAGCAAGAGGGAACGCGCGGAACCGCTCCTCAAGATCATGGCGGATCCGAGGTACTCCTTCTACCGCGCCCTCGTCAAATTCAAACACGTCGACGTCTTTGCAAATACGTGCGTCAGCTCTCTGTCGCGTTTTTTTTTTTTTGTGTGCCTGAGAGCATCAGTGGCTCACCTCTGTCTGTGCAGCGTCAACGACCGGACGGTGCCGTTCCCAACTGGCGCCATCGAGGCGCACGATCCGGTTCGTCTTTCTCACCGTGGCGGAAAAAAGACTGGTCACTAATCCGGACCTACTCTGCAGTTCGCGCTAGCGCGTGCGAAAGCGAAAGCTGTGGCCGACAAGCGAGGCGACGATTCGGACCTCGTGCCCGACATCCGCGAAGGCGGCCTCGAAGTGTGCGTTTCCCTCGCCCTGGCACCAAGTCGTCTCGCCCCAGCTGACGTACCCCTCTCCCCACACAGACGCGTCCTCCCTGGCACCCCTCTCGTCGAGTCCTACGGCCCGCCCGACAAGCCCTACATCCCTCACCCGTCCCCACCCCGCCGGCGCCGTTTCCGCCTCCGCCTCCCGTTCCTCCTCCGCCCGACCAGCTACCCCTTCTCTCGCCCCGTCTCCCTCCTCGTGATCTGCTTCCTCCCCATCGCCTTGCCTCTCTCGGTCGGGTACCTCGTTACCCGGTTCGCGCTGCAGGGGCGGGAGTCTCGGAGGAGGATTCGGGACGCGAGGAGGGCGAGGGGAGAGGGGAGGGAGGGGATGTTGATGCGCGTTGGGGTCAGGATCGGGGAGATTGCGGAACAGGTCGGGGGGGATAACCCCGAGTATGCGGCGGATCTGGATGCGGACGGCGAGGTCGAGGTCGAAGACGCGGAGGAGGACGGTGCGCGGGGGAGTGCGGCGGGCAATGGCGAAGCGTCGCGACGTCAGGTCGTCAGGCCCTCGGGGGAAACGTCCGCCGGGACGACCTCGACGGCAGGCGATTCAGCAGCAGACAACGCCACGTCCTCCTCCTCGGGCGGTTCGAGCGCCCGCTCCGCGTCGCCCCTCCTCTCGAACGCCTCTCCCTCCACCCCTCTCCCCACTTCAAAGGCCACGACTGGGCCGTCCCCGTCCACCGCCGCCCACGCCGAAGCCCTCGCCCTCCACACCGACCCGTCCCTCTCCCCGTCGCAACTCTTCCAAATCAAACACCTGAACGCGATCCCGCAGCTCAAGAAACACTTTGTCTACCTCCCGCACGCACGGAACGCGCATGGGGCGATCATCCGGAGGGATCCGACGATCGCGATGCACCGCGAGGGGAAGAAGGTCGTCGACGCTTGGGTCGCCGGGTTCGAGATCTGAACACTCTCAAGAGCAGAATCGTAGAAAGGACCGAGGAAGAGCAGCGCTCACGAACACTGTAAAATTCTTATGACACTCAGAAAGAACACAGAGAGGGACTACAACCAGAAGGGGGGATCGTCATCGCAAGCCGACCGCCATCGAAGACGCTCACAACTTGCTGCGGCCCTTGCTCGCCGCGCGCTCGTACAGCTCGTCGAGTTCCTTCCGGAACGTCTTGGCGACGACGTTCCGCTTCGTCTTGAACGTCGGCGTGATGCAGTCGGCCGGGAACGGCTCGACCCGCACAAGGATGCTGTCCTCGATCCGCTCAAAGCTGCTCGGCGTGCGACATACGCGGCAATGTCAGCGAGGTAGTCCACGAGGAACGAAGACGTGAAGAGAGAGAGTGAGGCGTACCCGAGGAGCCGGGCATCGCGCGCATACTTGGCGAGAGCCTTGGCAACCGCCTGCACGACCCGCTCGTCCTGCGCAGCCTTGGCCAGCTCGGGGACGTCCGTAGCCTGCAAGGTCTTGCCCACGATAGGAGAAGCAAAGCCTGAAGCGGAGCAGTGGGTATGAGTCAGTCTGTGGACCTCAAAAGCTGATAACAAGCGCGAAGACGAACCGGCAAAGTTGACCGGGTCGACGTTGATGATGCCGACGAGGTGGTCGCGGAGGCCGTCGCCGTGCACGTAGATCTGCGCCGCGAGCGGGCAAAGGAGGTAGACGTTCTCGACCTGGTCGCGAGACAGTCAGCATGAGCGCCCACGGATGGCCTCCGAACGAGAGGCAAACCCCTCACCTTCTCGAGCGCGACGTATTCGCCCTGACTGAGCTTGACAAGGTTCTTGACGCGGTCAATGATCTTGAGCCGACCGAGCTCGTCAATCATGCCGACATCGCCCGAGTGCAGCCAGCCCTCCTCGTCGATCAACTCGCGCGTCTTCTCCGGCTCCTTGTAGTACCCGGTGATGATGTTCTCGCCCTTCATGCAGATCTCGCCGCGCGGGTACGGCTTGTCGGTCGAGAGGTAACCCATCTCGGGGACGTCGACGAGCTTCATCTGGACACCGGCCAAGGGAGGGCCCACCGAACCGCCCGACCACATGTCGCTGTTGTAGCAGCGGTTCGTGCAGCCCGAGGTCTCTGCGCGCGGGGTCGACCGAGCTGCGTCAGGACCCTGACCAGAAGAGTAAGAGTAGAGTATAAGGAACGAACCAGTCTGGCCGTATCCCTCGACGACCTCGCAGCAGAACGCGACGCGCAAAAAGTCGAGCACGTCCGGGTTGATCGGCGCCGAACCCGTGCCCATCGTGCGGATGCGGCCACCCATGAGCATCTTGACCTTGTTGAAGAGGATGCGGTCCCACAGGGCGTGGGTGACCTGGCCGGTCGCGCGCAGGTTCGCGAGCTTGTCCGAGAAGGCTTTCCGGGCGAGGGCGCCCTTGAGGCCGGGGGCGTCGAGCGTCTGCGTCTTGATGGCCTGGTAGATGCGGTTCAGGACGCGCGGTACTGAGGCGATGTACTGTGAAAGGGGGCGGAATCAGCTTGTAGTCGGCAGAGCTGCCTGGCCGGGGTGACTCACGGTCGGCCGAGCGACCTGCATGTCTTCGAGAAGGCGGAGGTTGTCACCGCAGTGGTACGCGATCGCGGCACCGGTCGTGAGGGCGATGACCTCGACGAAGAACTCGTAGACGTGCGAGAGCGGCAGGTAAGAGAGGAGGACCGAGTCGTCCTCGATCGAGTGGCCGTGCTGCGTCGCGACGACGACGCCGGCAATGTTGCGGTGCAGGAGGATCGCGCCCTTCGGGTTACCGGTCGTGCCACTCGTGTAGCAGAAGTTAATGGCCATGTCGGGGGTCGGCGGCCGGTGCGCAACCTTGTGCTGCTCGCCGAGGGCCTCGAGTTCGACCATGTCGAGCACCTCGATCCCGACCGACTTGCCCCACTCGGTCATCGCGGCGGCAGGCTGAATACCCGGGCGACTGTTCTTGGCCTCGATCGAAGACCAGCTGTCGAGACTGACGATCGCCTTGACCTGCGGCATCTTCTTTGCGAGCTTGAGAAGGTCCGGGATGTGGCCCGGGTTCGCAAAGATGACGCGGCATTCGGAGTGGTTGACGATGTACTCGACCGCGTCAGGGCCGTAGACGTCGTAGAGACTGAGATGCGGGGGGACTCAGTCAGTCACCTCGGGCAGGCGGAAACCGGGAGCAGCTCTGTCTCCTCACCTGACGATGGTGAGCGAGTACGCGGCGACTGCCTGGTTAACGTGCTGCCACTCTGGCCGGTTGTGCGACCAGATTCCGACCTTCCACTGGGTCGCATCCGATTCGGGGAAGAGCTTCTCCTGCAAGTGAGCGAGTCCGGATCCGACCTTGGTGCGGTGGACATCGACGTCGGCGTACGACTGCCACTCGATGTGCTTGGCCCAGTCGCCGGCGGCGGGGTCCCAGGGCCTCGCGCCGAGGCAAGGGCGGCTGGGGTAGCCGGCGAGGCCGACGTTGAAGGCCTCGTACGTGGTCTTGGGATAGTTCCTCGGGGCCCACTGCGGGAACTCGGCGCTCACGTAGACGGCGCTGCTGCCGGGCTTCTGGCTGCCGGGCAGAGGCTGTTCCAGTCACAGGACAAGGCAATACGGTGTCAGCGGGCGAGTATTCGGTGCGTGCGGCGAGAAAAGCGGGGTGGGGACCGCGAGCGGAGGTCGGTGCGGTCATGGGACTCACGACAGCCTGCGTCTTCTTCGGCTGGAACTGGTCCGAGAGGGGGACGGGGAACGGAGACTCGGTGGCCATGGCTGTGCTGTCCGCTTGCTCTGCACGCTGTATCGTGCGGTGCGGTGCGGTGCGGTGCGGAAGAACGACGGGCGCGGGTCGTGGAGAACGCCGAAACGGAACTTGGCCGCCCGCGCGCGCCTCGCTCGGTTCGGCACACTCGCTCCACCCGGTTGCCGGTCGCCCGCGCTCTCAATTCACACTTTTATCTCGGCAACTGGAACGCAAGGAAGAGACCGGGAGAAAGACGACTAGGGTTTGCGAAGATTAAGATCTGCGAGGGGGAGGCGCAACCGCGGTGGATGCCGGGAAGACGCCAAGCTGGAACGGGTGGATTGTGTAGATGGGAAGGGGAGGAGAGGGGAGCGGTTGCAAGCACAACAGGGGCAAATCGAAGGTGAGAGAATCGAGAGGGAGGGGTTCATCTATGTAGTCCGTGTGCAGCTGTAGGGAGACAGGGGCGTCGGGGCTCAAGCCGCCTTGGCCTTTTCCCACGCCTTGTCAAAGTTCTCGCGGCCGTACTCGACCTCCTCCTCGCCCTCCTCCGACTCCATCTTGCCCTTCAGCGTCGTCACCTCCTCGTCCGAGACACCCGCGCCGAGCAGGAGCGAAGCCGCAAAGCCGTACGCGCCCGGAGCGTCGATCGCCGTGTCGACGAGCGACTTGAACAGCGGCTCGAACGCGCCGACCAGGGCGTCGTGCGCCACGACCGACTTGGCCGCGACCTGCGAGAACAGCTCGCGCGCCATGTTGACGGCGTCGGCCTTCTTCGTCAGGGCAGCCTCGGCGATCGCCGTGATCAGCAACGGGCGGTACTCCTTCGGCAGCGCCTCGACCGATGCGACACCCTCCGAGATGTTCTTGACCGCGTAGAACTGGGAGCACACCGTAGGCGTCAGTGAAACAGCTCGGAAAGTGCATTCGGGCCGTAGGGAAAGCAAGGCTCACCTCCTCGACCGAGTTCTTTGCGCGTCGCTCCGCCTCGGATCGAGACAAAGAGGATGCGTTCGGGTCGATCGCGCCGTCGTCCTCCTCGTCCTGGTTCTCGCCCTCGCCCTCGCCCTCCTTCTGCTCCTCGCCCTCGACCGGTTTTGTCCGCGGCTTGAGCTGCAGCTTTGGTCGCGCCTCGGCCGAAGAAGCCGCACCCGCCGCCGACGGCTCCTCGCTGTCGCCGCCCATCAGCGCCGCGAACGGGTTCGAAGGCGTCGCGGGTCGCTCCTCCTTCTTCTGCTTCGACTTGGCCGCGAACGCGCCCGTCGGGCCGAGCGAGATGCCGCCGCCGGCGTTGTTCGGCTCGCTGCTGCGGAACCGGCCGAACCCGCTGAGGTTGCCGGCCGTCGCTGGTCGCTGCGGCTGCGTCGTCCAGCCGTCGGCACCCGGTTGCGGAACGCCAAACTCGCCGCGGCCCTGCCCTCGTCGAGAGTTGGGTCGCGAGAGCTGGTCGCCGAGACGCGGCAGCTTGCCACCCGAGCTCGCCACCCGCCGGGCAGACTCCTCCGCCTGCCGCTGAGCGTCGGCGTGGATCTGCGAGATCGTCTTCGGGCCAGCCGCCTCCTGCTTCGACTGCCACCGGGAAGCTCGCAAGTCGACAACGTCCTGATGGAGGAACGCTGGGTCAGCGGGATTCTTGAGACGGGGGGAGGGCCAATGCCGAAACTCACCATGATCATGAAGCGCATACGAGAAGTAACCTTGGGGTTGTCGGCAATGGTCCGCATGCGCGAGAAGTACACGTCCATGTGCTGCTTCGCCTTCGGGTTGTCGAGACCCTTGCCGACAGTGGTAAGGAGACGGCACAGCGACTCGACATCCTCCTCCTCGGGGTTCTCCGTGTTGGCGAGGAGCTTCTTGATGCACTCGTGCATGATGCGCTCCGTAAGCATCGACAGGCGGTACAGCTCTCCGATGAAGCGGACGAGACCGAGACCACGACGCTTCGCCTTCTGGGCCGCGTAGTACTCGTCGGAGAGGAGCTCGGCCTCCTTCGACGACTCCTTGCCGGTGTCCTCGGCCTCCTTCTGGGCGGCGTCGTTGGCGTCCTTCTTCGCCTTGTCGTCCGCCTCCTTGCTCTTGGCAGCGGCGGCGGCAGCCTCCTTGTTCTTCCATCCCTGCTCGTAATCCTCCTGGCAACGGTTCAGGAGGTACTTGCGGAAGAGCGCACCACCGGTGACCGGCGTGCCGTCGGCGGCCTTGACCGACTCGTCGCGAACATCGGACGAGACGGCCTCCATGAGGAAGCGGCACAGGCGAGCGTACATCTCGGACCAGGTCGCCTCGTCGGTCGCCTTCTCGAAGATGAGGGCAATGACCTGGCGGAGGATCCGGCCGTCCGACTCGTTCACCGACTTGTTCGCCCACTCGAGGATTTGCTTCGAGATCGAGTCGAACTTTTCGAGTGTGAGCTTGTTGAGCAGAGCCTTGACCTTGCGCTGGACCATCTCGACCGAGTTCGGGTCGGCGACGGCGGCGCCGGCAATGACAGTCGGAGCCCAACCGGTCTCCGAACGCGGCTCGAGGGTCGCGCCCTCGAAGCCGTCACCAGCAACGTGACCGCCCGGCTTGCGCGACTCGTCGCGCTCGCCCGGAGGTCCGCCACCGCGGCGCTTGCTGCCCCGCTCGCTCTTGTTCCGGCCGCCGCTGGTGAACGCGCCGCCCATACCGCTCTGGCTCGTCGTGCGCGACATCGAGCCGCGACCGCCGCCGAAGGCGCCCGACGGTGCCCGCGTGAGCGACTGCTGGAAGCGCTGCTCGCTCGTCATGCCGACGTTGCTGCCCTGGCCAAAGTTGCCCATGCCGCCGAATCCACCGGCGCCGCCGACGGACGAAGAGCGGAAGCTGCCGACGCTCGAGCCCGAGCGCGAGGGACCCGAAGGAGGACCCATCGGGCCGCGGTTGCGGCCGCCGAAGGATCCGCCCCGGGCGGGAATGCCGTCGTCGCCGACCATGCCGATGTCGGTCAAGTTTGGCAGCGAGTCCGGCTTCGCGGTGCAGACCGCCATGAACTGAAGGAGGAAGTCGCGGTCGTAGCGGTACTTGCCCGGCTCGGCATTGACGTTCAGGCCGGCCTCCGGGGCCTTGGCGTTCTCGCCGTACGAGACGTCGCCGAGGTTTGTGATGGAACGAGCAGCCTCGAGCTGAGCGTCCGAAGGCACAGCGGCGGGAGGGGCGCCCTCAGTGGTCGCCTCGTTGTTCGGCGCCGTGACGTCGGTGACAGGCGGCTCGCCAACGGGCTTGGCGGGAAGGAAGGTCGGGGCAGAAGAGGAAGACGGAGTGGACGGGGCAGAAGTAGGAGGGACATCGCCCGAGGCCTGGAGGGACTCGCGGGCTTCGGCGAGGGCCTGCGCCGGGTCCTTGGACTCGGTCGCGATCTTCTCCTGCGCGAGGAGGGCAGCCTCCTCGGCGCGGACGGCGTCGGCCTGCGCCTTGCGGACGTGGAGACCCTCGACCTCGAGACCCGGCGTAGGGGGAGCGCTCGTGTCGGGCGTCTCGGTCTCCTCGCGCTTGATCTCGTCGACGGCAGCGGGCTTGGCGGCCGCGGCCTCCTTCTCCGCCTTGTGCTTGGCCTCCTCGCGCTCCTGCTCGAGCTTGACGTGCTCCTGTGCGTCCTGCTTGCGCTTGGCCTCGGCCGCCTCGGCGTCGAGACGCGCCTTCTCCTCCTCCGCGGCCTTCTCCTTCGCCTGGCGGTCCTCCTCGGCCTTGTCCTCCTTCTGCTGCTTCGTCTTGGCCTCGGTCTCGACCTTCTGCTTCTTCTCCTGCTCCTCCTTGTCGGCCGCAGCCTTCTGCTGCTTCTCCTGCTCGACCTTCTCCTCGTCCGCAGCCTTCTGCTCATCAGCCTTGCGCTGAGCCGCCGCGGTCTCCTCCTCCTTGGCAGCCGCCGCAGCCTTCGCGTCGGCCTCGCCCTCGGCAGGACTAGCAGCCGGCTCGGACTTCGGCTCCGGCTCCGGCTCACCGCGCGCTTGCCGCTCCGCCTTCTCCTTCGCCTCACGCTCCGCCCGCTCCTTCGCCTCCCGCTCAGCCTTCTCCTTCGGGTTCACGATCTTGATCGCCGCAGACCGCCGCGGCGAAGGCGAGAACGCCGGCGAGTCAAAGTTCGGCTTGAACTCGGCGACGCCCGCGAGTGACCGCAGAGGGGTCGCGGGGCCGGTCGCCGGACCGCCGGGGGTGAACTGCGGTGCGGCAGGGTTCGGGCCGCCGCGGCCGGCAGAGCCGGGCAGCGAGGCGTGCTGAGCCTGCGGCGAGAAGGAGTGGAAGGACGGGGTGTTAGGGGTGTTCGGGGCGTGCGGGAGGGAGGGCGAGGTGGGGACAGTCGAGGCGGCCGGCTTCGGGGTGTGCATGCCAGTCGACGGGGTCGAGGCGCCTGAGGTGGACAGCGTCGGCGGAGCGGGTCCGCCCGGACCGCCCTGAGGCGGCATGTACTGCCCGTAAGCAGCGTAGCCGTAAGGAGCGTACGCGTAGGCCTGGCAGTGCGCAAGGGCACAGGAACATGTCAGCATGTGGACAACAGTAGCGAACAATAGCGAGACGATTGACGCACTCCTTGCGGAACGTAACCCGGGTACATCATGGGCTGACCTCCCGGCAGACCGACCGCAGGCATCCGGGGGCTCGTCGGCCCGCCGAACGATTGCCGGTTCGCCTGCACTGGCGGCCGCGGCGCCATACCGCCCATCTGGGGGCTGCCAACGAACGAGCCCGCGCGGGACCCGGCGCTCGAAGGCGCAAAGGACGCGTTCGACGGGGCGCCGCCGTTCGGGATGTTTTGAGGGGAGGGTCCCTTGCCGGGCATGAACGCCGGCTGCTGCTGCGCGTAAGGTGCGCCCGGAGGCGGCATCTGGAAGCCGGCATTGGACGGGGAGAAGGCCTGGTGCGGCGACTGCTGCGGCACGAACGAGGGCGGAATGTTCTGTTGCCGCGGGACAAAGGCCGCCGCGCCCGGGTTGCCGAGGTGCGGGGCAGGAGACGGGTGCTGCGGCATGCCACCGGCCGCGGCGAGGGGCGAGGTGCTCGGCTGCGGCGAGCGGCCCTGCGACTGCGGGTCGTAGGTGGCGAGCGACCGGCGCTGCTCGGCCGGGACGGGAACCGGCGATGGTGACGAGCCGGACGGGGCCGGGGCCTGCGCCGGTGCACCACCCGACCGGAAGAAGGCGTGAAGATCCATCTTCTTCTCGGGAGCAGGAGCGGCGGCCGAGTCAGACGCGGCCGGCAGGCTACCGAAAGCCTTCGGCGCGCCGTTGTCGAGCGCGGGGGGAGCCGCCGGCGAGGACGACAGCTTGGCGTTGTTGTCACCAGCGGTACCGAACGAGACTGTATCACCAGAGCGCGCGGAGCAGAGAGGTGCCAAAGTCAGTGATCCGATCTTGCGAGGCAGGATCCCGAGGGGCCTTGGGACGCACCATCCGACTTGGCTGCGCCACGGACCTCGTCGACACGGCCAGGCGGGACGCGCACGCCGTCGACCTGAACGCTCGGCTTGTTCTGGACGGGGCTGGTCGGCTGGGAGCCGGCGCCACCGGCCGGACCGCCGGCGGCGGCGGCGACGGCCGCGGCGGCGGCGATCGTCGGGCTCTGACTGCCGTTCACGTAGCCGGTTGCATCCTGTCCGGAGACGGTAGCCGGGGCAGGCTTGCTCTTCTTGGCCGCGGCGGCGTAGTTGAAGGGCGACGCGGGGGCTTTGGCGCCGGGGGTGGGAGGGTTGCTCATCTATAGCAGTGGGTCGATCGCGAGGTTTTCGCCGAACCGGTGCGTTCCTGAGAATGCGGTTCGGAGAGACGAGCGCGCGAAAGAGACGACGGGAAGTAGTCGGGAATGGGGACGAGTCACCGGAGACGGAGAGACGACCGGAAAGTTGGCGGCGGAAGAAGGGACGTCACGCGAGTCGCTGGCGAACGGAGGCGCTAGACTCGACGAGGTGTCTGGTAGCCTAAGAGTAGGCAGAGCGAGCTATCACAGGGATAGACTCGGAGTTGAGGCTTGTGCGGGAGTGGCGCCGAACGCGACGCGGGGTGGCACAAGGAAGAAGTTAGGGTCGAGGACGACAGCGATCCGGCTTGGCTGGATCAACCTGCCGGGGTTCTCGCGGGTCAGTCTGGGGCTCGGCAGCGGACTGAGCGAGCTTCTGCAGGCTATTCTGCGCTGCACAGGGGCTGCGAGGGGCCGCGGAGAGGGAGCGATGGACGGACCCTGCTCGTTTTGGAGGCGGCGACGGCGCGAGCGCTGCGGCTGACAGGCGGCAGGCGGCAGGCGGGGGCGGCGCGGCGGGAGGCGCGGCAGAGACGAAGCGCGAGCGGACGAGGCTCGGCGACGGAATAGCGACAGTCGTGGGACTGTGCGTGTGCGTGCAGGACCTACGCCAGGGCGTTCCCTGGGCGAGTTGGGCGCGCGAGCCACGGCCGGCCGCCGAGTGCGCGGGTCAGCGGCGCCGCCCGACTCAGCTTGCTCCCGTTCAGCGCCACTGCACCGCTTCTCCCCCGAACACTCTTCTGCGCTCAGGACTCGCTCCAAATGCAGCTAAGCTCCTGTCACACGCTCATACTGGGCTGTAGCTGCCGCCCTGCTCGGCGTCAGGCTGCCCGGAAACCAGGCGGTCAAGTCCGGCGACCGCCGCTGTTCCCCGAGGCGATGACCAACCTGGCTCTCTCGTCCGCAAACGGACCATTCTAGAGCTTTGGCATGATGTATAGGCGATCTTGGAAGCTACCATCGTTCGAGAAGGCCCCCTCGCTGGCTCCGGCGATTCCGCACGAACATCGACAGCTCCTTCTCAGAATTATCGCTGCTCCGGCTGGCCCTCGACCGGCTGGAACATGTGCTGCCGATACCGCTTCAGCTCTGCAAACCATAGCGCCAGTCAGCTTTCCTTTGCCAAGGCATCAGCCTGCGCGGATTAGCGGCGGCTTGAACCGCCACCCGACGTGCCTTCGATGCTGGCCTTGATGTCCGCAAGCGCCCTGCCACAATCTTCCGGCGTCAGTCTCGCCTGTCTACGGTGCGAAATCGTCGGACGTAATCTCCTTCGGCCCGCACGCACCGATGCGCGACATCGTCCTTCTTGCTCTCCCACCCCAAGCTCGGGTACCACCTCCGCCCGATCTCCTTGATCGAGCTCACGTCCAGGATCCGGTAGTGCAGCTTGCTCGCGAGCAGCGGCAAGTCTTTGTTGATGAACGCCCGGTCGGCGTGGACCGAGTTGCCGGCGAGGAGCGCCGGTGCTGCGGGGGTTGTGGGTTCGCGGTCAGGTGGCGTTAAACAGAGGGGCAGATTCCGTCGGAGGGGCGGCCTTTGGGCGGGCGTGTGGCTCTAGTTTTTCTCGAGCGCGCAAGAACTGCCAGCTCCAGGGCGGGGAGGCTGTAGACGCAGCCAGGGAGACGGCCAGAAGCGATCCGACAGTCACTCACTATTTGCCGGGAAATGCCTCGTCACATATTCGGACACGAGCTCGTCCACCTCACTCATCGTGTGCTTGGCCTCCAAGCAAGCCTGCGTCAGACCGGTCTGTGGTTGATGTGCGGCGACCAGGTTAGGGACCGCGACGGAGAGCGACGGTTCGGGCGACCTCGACAAACCTTGCCATGCTGGTTGATGCACCTGTGTTCACAAGTTGTCTCAATGAGTCCTCGTCCACAAAGCTCCGCAGCGACCGAGGAACGTACCACTCGTTCATGCGGTCCAGGACCGACTTCTCTGTCTTGATGATGTACTCGACGCCTTCGTCCAGCGGTTCGAGGTCCTTGTTCGTCACGATGCAGGCAATCTATAGCGAAGCATACAGCCCGGGTGACAGGGAAGTCCAGCTTTCCCCTTGATGGAAGCCCCGCATCGGTTTACTCGTGGGACCCACCTCGAGGATCCGATCAGGGAGAAAGTCCTCGCCGGGCGTCAAGTCCTTTGGCGGGAGATAGGGCGCTAGGCCGGTCATCTCGCAATCTGTAGCCGTCGATCCATCCGAGCGTCAGCCAGCAAGTCCGGTCATATACCGCAACGGGGCGCCGGAAGCCCGCCGGCACAGCCTCCAGCAAGCGAAAGGGGGAGAGCTGACCGATCCACACGATGTTCAGCGCCGGGTCAGCCATAGCTCTGGAGCAGTAAAGTCGCGTGTAGGGACGTGAGAGGCAGAGCGGAGCAGCACGGCGGAGAGCAGCGAGGAGCATGCACCGGAGCAGCGAAAGCGAGTCCAGGAGCAGAGGGAGAAGTGCTTCCTCTTTACGCAGAGACGGTCCACGCAAAGTATAGCGAGAGCTAGGTCGCGCAGGGCTTCGAGAGCAAAGTCCGCCGATATTCTCGCGGGTGACGAGAGGAGGAAGTTCGGGAGGGGGAGAAACTGCCTGCTTTTTATTATTCTTCTTCCTTGTGGTCTACCATAGAGAGAACTCGGTCTCTAGAAAGCCCGTCACCCTCGACTACCGCTCCTCCTGTTCCCCTCGCTCGTCCGCAGCAAGGTCCGTCGTGCTCTTCACGAGCGGCGAATGCACGCCCGGCGTGTTCGTCGCCCCGCCCGCGCCGCCCGAGCCGCCGCCCATGACCCGATTCAGCATCCCCTGCTGATCCGGCGCCGTCAACATGTGACCCATCCGCTCGATCTTGGTCCGGAGGTATTTCTCCAGTTCCGGACTCGCGGTCGCCGAACCGCCGATCATCCCCACGCCCGCCTGCCGCTGGTGGTACGCCGCGGACGAGTCCGTCCGCGCGTCGTCGTCGTCCCAGTCGGAATCAGAGTCCGAAGGCAAACCGCCGGCGCTGGCGTCACCGTCGAGCGCAGTCGCCTCGTCCTCGTCGGACGCCGCGCGGGTCGAAGCGGCCGAAGGGCCGGCGGACGAAGCCTGCGAAGCCGACCGCGCATAGTCCGGACGACTCGGCGCGCCGTCATGATGAGGGTGGTGCCCGGACGCGAGCGAGCTGACCGAGCTCGCGAGCTTCGACGACGAGGGCGGGTGCTCGCCCCCGGCCCGACCGCGGCCCGACTTGCGCTTCTGACTGCCGCCGCCGCCGGCGCCACCCCCATTCGCCTTGCGTTCTTCTCGCCGCTTTGCGGCAGCTGCGCGTTCCTCGGCGATGACCCAACTGCGCGGGACCATCGGCACCCGCTCCGCGACGGCGACGCCCTCGCCCTCGATCTGCTTGATCTTGTCCGGGTTGTTCGTCAACAGCCGCACGCCCTCTTGCGCGACTCCGAGGTCCCGCAGGATCGCGCCAGCGATGCCGTACGTGCGCATGTCGGCGCCGTGCCCGAGCATCAAGTTGGCCGTCACCGTGTCGTGCCCGAGGTCCTGGAGGTTGTAGGCGCGCATCTTTTCGAGGAGGCCGATCCCGCGGCCTTCCTGCCGCAGGTAGACGATGACGCCCCGGCCGGCAAGGGTGATGAGCCGGAACGCCTCGTCGAGTTGCTCGCCGCAGTCACACCGCTGCGACCCGATGGTCTCGCCCGTGAAGCATTCGGAATGGATTCGCACGAGCGGCGTCTCGGTCGGGTGGACGTCGAGCTTCCGGACGTGATTGCAGCGGGGCGAATGCCGGTGCGTCGTCGGCGGCTGAGGCTGCAGGGTGCGCGGGTTCGGCGAGGACGCCACCTGGGTCGTCGCCGTCAAGCGGCCGACGTACGCGCCGCGAACGATCCGCTCTTCCTCCGTTTCGCCCTCGTGCCAGCGCGCATCGAGGCTTCGCGAGCGGATGAAGGGGAGCAGTCGCCGCTCGCTCGTTTCGGCGACGATGGGCGTGCCGTCGACAGCGTTCGTCGTCACCGACGTCGAGGCCATCTGGGCGTGATCGGCGACGAATGCCATGTGCTCCTTGTCGTCGTGGTTGTTCGTGTACAGGTGCAGGAAGATGTGGCCGTGAGGCGTCGGAATGCGGGTCCGGACGCGGCATTGCACTTCGAGCGGCGGGAGGTTGGTCGGCGCAGTACTCGGTGTCTCAAGAGCCGGAGTCGCAACGCGGAGGGTCGGGGCAGAGAAGGGAAACTCGGACTGGCGAGAGTTGGGGATCGCAGCGGGCGGTCGGGGAGGAGGTTTCGCCGATCCCTCGTCGGGTAATGGCCGTTCCAGCTCGGGCGGGGTCGAAGGTTGTCGCAGGAGGTCGATCAGCATCTCTTGCTGGAGGTTGTGCATCTGCGCAGCATGCGGCTTTTCTCTTCGATCCGCGTCATGGGTCTCCTGAGAGTGGCGATCTCGACCGTTGGGCAAGGTCGGCTCCGTCTGGTCCGCCCGTGGTGCTAGAGCAGGCGCGATCTTGCCATCCGTCGCGACTCCGGCTGCCTCGGCCTTTCGGACCGCCTCGATGCGCTCTGCGCGCTTCCGTTCCTCCTCCTCGGCGCGTAGCCTGACGCTCCTCGGTGCCTGCCGGGAGCACATCTTTGGTCGCTGCGCGTGGCTGAGACCGGCTGACGGATTGTTGTAGCTGCTGCGTTCGTCGTCGCAGGGTGCGTAGGCGAGCGGCCGGGGCATGTGAGAGTGCAGAGCGTGGGCTCGCGTGATGCTGCGAGCGCCCGTCCCTCGAGTTAGCGGGAGTTCCTTTAGGCTGAGGGTGAGTCTGTACACCCAATGCGGCCCTCGAGCGATTTCGTGGCGCTCTCATAGTCACAGGATACGCCGCAATTCTGACCGGACGGAGTGGGAGGGACTGACTCTGGACCGGCCTGTGCCGCGGCGGCGACGAGCAGCGGAGCCATTGCGGCTCGCCCATCGCCCTTCTTGGCTTGCGGTGGCCGTGTTGCGCCTGCCTGGTGGTCTGTCTGGTGCGAGTGGGGCGACATCGAGGCGGGCCTCGGCGGCTGCGGCAGTTCGTCCGCGGTGGAAGGCGCGGACGCGGAGTGGCCGGCGTGGACATCGCCGCCCGTAAGCAGCGAGAGCATAGTGAGGTCTGCAGGCGAGACGCGGTGCCCAGACGACGCCAGCATGCTTGTATGCGCAGACTGTAAGCGAGTGCTTATGTCACGGTGTCGCCCCGTTTGGGCCGCCCTCCGAAGCCGCCGGCCGCCCGGTCTCGTGTCGCCGGATCGGATCTTCGAAGTCGGCGCCCGCTCAGCCGCGGCTTTTCTTCCCTCGCATCACTCTTCAGATATCTCGCTTCTGGATCTAGATCCAGGATTCTCGACACTTCTGATCCAATCTGTACATCTAACAACCCTGTTTCTACTGCGTGTCCGCGAGCCCATGATCAAGCGAGCACGTCCTCCTTGGCCGTCCGGCCCGTCATGACCCTCACAGTCGACCTCGCCAACACTCCAATCTCGCGGCGACTCTCCCATACAGGCATCCCGCTGCAAGCACCCCCCAGGAAGGTTTCGAGTCAGCGCCTTGTGGCAATTCGAGGGGGAACAGGAGGGGATCGAAACTTACACGCAGAAAATGCCGGCGATGAACGTCCAGACGATGGAGAGCCTGCCCGGAGGAAGAGCGCAAGGTCAGGTATGTGTTGAACACCGCGGAAGACGTAGCGGCGTACCCGACCCAGACTTCGAAGAAGCGCCGCGAAAAGATGTAATGCGCCGCGAACCTGCATCCATCCGTTTCGCGTCAGCCGACCGCCCAGAGCCCACTCCCGACTGACCGGACCCCGGCAGTACTTACATTGGAATCGGAATGAGGATGACAATAATGAGCGCCGTCGTCGAGGAAAAGATCGTCGCCTTCAAAAAGATGCGCTGCAACGCCCCTATATCCAGCGGTAGCTGCTCATCCGGCGTCGGGCCCGTCTCGACCGGCACCTCGGGCAGCGTAGGAAGGACTTCCCCGCCGCCCGAAGGCTCGTCCTTCTTCTCGTCGAGGTCGCTGCCGTCCCCGGCGGGTCGGACTTCGATATTGCCGCTCGAGGGCTCGTCGCTGTCACTCAGCGCAATCGCGCGCGTCGCCTTCCAGTCATAATTATCCGGCTCTGCGCAAACATGTCCAAATCAGCTACCGAGGACTACGCCGAGAGGGCAGAAGGCAGGACCCACTGATGAGCGTAATGAGGCCCGACATGAGCCCGCTCATGACCAGCCCCGGTGCCGAGCCCGAGATGGCCGAGTACGGCAGCGCCAGGTTCGTGATGCTGAGCTCGCCGTAGATGCGCTTGCACCCGTACAGCCACCCGATGAGACTGCAAGCCGTGCCGAATAAGGTACCCCAGAAGGCGGCGTGCTTCGACTGGCGACGGCTGATGACGGTCAGGCCGACGGGGATGACCGCGGGGGTGAGGAGGACGCCCTGGACGTAGAAGCTGAGGGCAGAGACGGCGGTCGTCAGTCATGTCGGTGAAATGGAGGGGAAAGATGCGGGAAATGGTATACGCACAGCCATCCGAGGTCGATGTGCGCCTTGTGAAGGATAGTCGACCAGCACCCGGACCAAACCGCGTACCCAACAATGACTGCTTCAGAGGCGCGTACCATCTGCAGGATGTGTGCGGGGGGTCAGTCTCTCACACTCGCCGACCTTCACCAGTTGACCTTCTCACCTTCCGACCCGACAGCGGGCGCCAAACTCCGATAATGTCGCGCGTCACAATCGACGAGACGGCAATAAGCTCAGCGGAAGCCGCACTGGTTGCAGCCATGAAGACGATGATGAGGATCGCGACGGCGCCGCCGGTACCTGCGACAGTCGCGGCTGCTGCGGGGGCGGGCAAGCCGGCCGAGACTTGCGAAGCGGAGAGGGCGTAGCTGTATTCGGAGGTGCGTATCGTCAAGATGTGCATCACCAGACTCCTCGCTGGGAGGAGAGGAATGGGAGCGGCGTAGGTGTCGGGGACGGCGGGAGGCGAGGGCGAAACTCACGGGTACGTCGGGAACTTCGGGTTGGTCAAAAGAGCCCGTGCTGCAAGCCCACCAAAGGTGCCAAATGCCCACGGGATTGCGAACCAGCTGATTCCGCCGAGCATGTAGCCCTTGGTGGTCGTGTCCGGCCGGCTGGCGATTGCGCGTTGCCCTGTTTGCAGATGATGCTCGGTCAGTGACGCTGCTGAAGCCTTGTAGGGTATCTCACAGCTCGCTTACAGTACCCCTGGTCGCAGAATACTCCAGCGAATCCTTAGCCGCGTTCTGTGCGTCAGTATGCGACTCCCCCAATATCCTTTCGAGTGGGACGCACCGGTGGCGATACTGCAGCCGACAAAAAGGATCCCCGAGTTCGATTTCTGTGCCGGAACGCGGATCAGCTCTTGCACCTAGCACCCGGACCCGAACCAGACGTCTTGCGCTCACCATTGTGGTGTACGACCCGTCTGTGTTGCCGGCGACGGGTGCGATCTTTGCAGCTTCTTGCAGCAAGTCCCACAGGCGACCTGGGCTACCGATCAGCTCGGAAGAGCAGCTGTACAATGAAGGGGTAGGGTCCGTCAGCCTGGCATGTCCTGCGGATGCCAGAAGCGCTGCGGAGTGGCAAGCTCTGCGGATTCGCACGCTGGTGGATGACTCACTAGGTCTTGAAAAGGAAGAAGAAAAGAACGGCAAAGAGGATGACCGTGTGCATGTAGTCGACCAGGAAAGTCGCGCGGAGACCGCCGGCGACGACATAGCTGCAGCGAGAGCGGGTCAGGTCCGGAAGCGTACTGGCGATGAGAGAAGCGTCCGGACGTACACGGCGATACCGATCGGGAGGAGAAAGTTGGTCGCGATGATGTTGGCTCCAGTCAGGGCGTTGATGGTGGCCGAGCAGCCGAGCACCAGCGATCCTGTGGAGAGGAGGGGCCGCGTCAACGGCGGAGTCGCCACCGCCAGGACTGGACCTGGACGACACTCACCGGTAACGATGTGCGCACAGGCCAGGAAGTAGATTGTGAAGAGGACATGGCAAGGCCAGCCGTAGCGAGCCTGAAGCGAGCGACGGAAGAGGACTTCAGCCGTCATCCGTAGAACAACCGAACGATCTCGACCGGACTCACCCGAGCGATCTCAAGGAAGGTGACAGCTCCGTTCGCGTTCTGCTTGACTGCAGTAGCCAAGATAGACTGGGTCAACTCCGCGGAAGGTAACGGGAGAGCTCGCGAACGCACCTTTGGCCGCAGCCATCGCAAAAAACAGAATCTGGATCGTTCCTCCAGCCCCGTACCACCACGACGCCGACAGCCCATCGCTATAGGTCGCAGAAGAGCTCTGGAGCAGGGTCGCGCTCCAGGTCCAGGCCGAAACGATGCCGCAGCAGATGAGGCCGGGTTTTACGGAGTGAGAAGCGGTGGCGAACTCGGTCGCGGCGTGAGGGTCGTAGCGGCTGAAGCGGCGCTGGATACGCGTGAGGCCGACTGCAAAGTCAACGCTGTCAGCTCAACCGAGGCAGGCTGGGACTCGCATCTTTGCTCACCCATGAACAGGGCGAAAGCCGCTCCGGCGCCGACGACGAGGCCATATCCGACGCCCGGACTGAGGAGCTTGGTGAAATCGCGCGAGCCTTCTGGGTAGCCTGACATCTTGTGTGCCCAGTAGCAAAGCAGTCTCAAAGGGAGAGACGCAGCAAGTCGAGTGCAAACAGCGTCCTCGAGTCGCTGCGGAGACTTTCGCTTGAAGATAGCCGCCGGTCAGGTCTTCTCGGCCGGAAGAGATACGCTCAGCCGACGAGCTTAGCGGTTCCTAGAAGGGGCAATCACGACCTGATGGAATAGCCGCCGGGATAATCGCGCGAGACCTCCGCTGCGGGGCGGCGGCTAGCAGTCGCTTATCTCGTCGGTGGCGGACTCCTTCGCTCGGCGGACTTGACTATCGCAGCTCGGCCGGACCCATGCATGAGAGACTTCTCGACTGATTGCCCACTTGAACGATTCAGCTGCCATCGCAGAAGCTCTGTAGCAAGAGTCGCATGGGTCTGCGTTTGAGGGGAGAGGGGGAAGGCGCAGCTGCGGACTGCGGCGCCGGCCGGAGTTCTCACGGGCCGCGGAGATGTAAACTGCAAGCTTGAGGGCAACGGATGGGGTTGCAGTCTCGAAAGGGTTCGCGCGAGAAGAGAGCGCGGTCGGCGAGCATGTGATGACCCGCAACTGCGGCCGTCGGCACGGAGGGAGCCGCTCGTCCTGCTTCCCCCTGGCCTCGCCTCTGCGATTCCACCCATGAGAGCTGCAGCGCTTGCACCGCCTCGCCGCAGACTCTGCAACGCTCACTCAACCTCATCAACTCAATCAAGCGAAAGCCGAAAAGCGCCGCGATGCCGAACAACCGCGTCAAGACGATCAAGGCCTTGCAGTCTAAAAAGACCAAAGTCGCTTCGGGGCAGGTCCACCCGAACTCGCGGCGGGCGAAGCAGCTCCAGCGCGTCGTGCTCCGCGCCACAAAGCTCGAACACAACGCCAAAGTTCGCCGCGCAAACGAGGTCGACCGCAGTGCGTACTGCGCTCTCTACACGCTGTCCTGCTGGCGACGGGCTGGCAGGACCGCCGGGAAGCGGAGGGAGAGGAGTGACGAGCTGATCAGCCGCCCCTGCAGTCGACCGGCACCTGTTCTTCGTGCACGCCCTTCCCTCCGAAGCGACCTCCCTCTCCCTCCCCGAACTGCACTCGCTCCTGCACGCCTACCTCGATCGGAACCAGGCCGAGCTCGCGGACCTCGTCGCGGAGCGCAAGGGGCGCGGGAGCTGGCGCAAGACGGAGGGGAAGGGGAAGCGCGAGGTCGAGATTGAGAAGACGAGGGAGGCAGAGGTGCAGGAGTACAAGAGCGGGTTCGGTGCGTTGCACGCGGCGTATATTCTTCGCAGAGAGCAGGGTGGAGAAACCTGACCTTCCCCCGCCCCTCCCGGCCCCCTCCTCCCCTCCCTCGATGGCCTTTCCTGGTCCTGGCGCGCATCGACTCGCAGTCATCCCAGATCTGACGATTGCCGAGAACGTCAACATGTGCCGGCAATGGGTCAACCCGGCGCCTTCCAAGGACACGAAGAACCACAAAGGCGGCGACCCGTCCTACCTCGGCCGGTACGTTCCCTTCGCCCGGAGCAGCCTTCGCCGTAGCCCTCTTCTCCGACTCGAGAGGGAGAACACACAGGCTGATGATCTTCCGCAAACTCTCCGTATTGTCGCGCAGGATCCGACTGGTGCGCATCTTCCAAGACGACCCGAACGCGGTCGTGGTCGAGAAGCAAGGCGCGCGGAGCGAGTGGGATCAGGGCGAGGGCGAGGTCGAGATGGGCGCAGAAGACGACGACGGTGGGGACGATTCTGTGGAGGCCTGAGCCTCCTTATCAGCAAGTCCCGACTCGGGGGGCCCTTCCCCGCCGCAGGAGTGCGCCTGCGGACGCTCCTCCCCTGACGTCGGCATCCCCCTCTGCGAGACTCGCCGCCCCGCTCGTCTTCTCCACTGCCTTGCATCCGCTCCCGCTCTTTCATCTGGTAGCCTTGTTGTCACAGTATCCCCTCGTCTTCTCCTTCTTCGCTGTAACCCCGTCTGACATCACCATCCAGGCCAGCTCTCGCTCCTGGTCTCTGAACATTGATCGTCCTCTCTAGCTCTCGACGGCGAAGCGAACATCGTCGTCCTTGCAGAGACCAAGCCGCGGGTCCAGACCCGCCGCCGCCACCCTACTCGTACACCCCATCCGGCGTGATGAGCGCATCCGGTAACCGGTCCCACTCGTCTGTCGGGATCTCTTCCCCCGGTTGGACCATCTGTTCTCGGAGTGCGAGGGCGACTGCGGAAGGCGGGCGGGCGGACGGCCGGCGGGAGGAGCGGAGACGAGGCGGTGGTGGCGACGATAGGAGGGACGGGGACGGACGCGTCAGTGGCTCTTCGCGCCGGTTCGGGAGCTGGATCGGCTGGTCTTCTTTTGAGCAACCCTCGCCCCGCGGGCTTTCCCGTCGGCGGACCGGCTGGGCTCCCCCCTGACAGAGTGAACAGCTCCGAGAGAGAGAGAGAGCAAAATCCGTCCGGACCCACCTGTCCTTGGCGGGTTCTTCCGCCCCGCGAACCGCTGCGGGTACGACAAGCAGTACTGGTTGATGTAGCGGTCGTAGTACCCGCGGCCGTGGCCGAGTCGGCGGCGGTACGGGTCGAAGGCGACGCCGGGGACGATGAGCAGGTCGAGGCCTCCGTCGGGGTCGGAATCTGTTGTTGTTGTTGTTGGGGTTGAGGGGGTGGCGGTCGAGGCGGGGCTGTCGACTGGAGTGGGAAATGGAGTCAGGATCAGGATCAAGTGAGGGAACCTCGCCGAGGAGGAAAAGAACGGACCGTCTTCGAGTGACGGAACCTGCGGAGGAAGAGGACAAGGACGGGAATCGGCCGGCGGTCAGTGCAGGGTGACTAAGACGCTCCGGGCTTTCCCCTCACTGACCTCGTCCGGGTCGACTTCTCTGATCCCCCACCGGTTGACGTTCAGTCTCTGAAAGTGCTCGAGCGAGTTCAGGCGGACCATGCGCATGACGGTCTTGTCCTGCTTGGGGCAGTACGGTACGTAGATGCGTTTGCCGTTCTCGAGGGCGTGGCGAATGAGGGCGTCGGTCTGGATTTCCGAGTGCGGGAGGGAGAGGTAGCACGAGATGGAGCGGGCGGAGAGGTACGCCGGGGACTGGAACAGCTGGGCGAGGACCCGTTCGGCTGCAAAGACGTTGTTGTCAGCGCCAAAATGCAAAGTCAAGAGCCCTGCGTGGACTTGCACTGTTGCTCGAGGTCGGGTTTGGAGATTTCTTGGAGTCGGGCGGCGACCTGGCGGCGGAGCTGGAGTTTGGCGAGGCGGACTGCGGCGTGCGGCGTGCTGGCCGTGATGGGAGGCATTGCGTGGTCGTATATGCACTATTGGAGCTGTATGGTGCGCTGTGGAGGTAGGCAGAGTTGCTCCCCCACTCGGCTGCGCTCCGAGCCGCCGACCGTCGGACGTCGAGCCAAGCGAGCGCACTGGCAGCCGTCTGCCGCACCAGATACAGCGTCCGACAGCGCTTGTTCTTAGTCCATCGAGAGCCACGCCGCGCTCTCCTGCAGCGTGCCCTGTGCTGTGGCTGTCTGTCGGTCTGCCGCTCGCCCGACTCGACTCGCGGCCTCCGACCTCGGCGCGTCAGGTTCGCCCGCACACGCTCGCACACGCACATACGCACGTCTGCTGCCTCACGCATCGCACAAGCCAATCCGCGGGGTCACCTATCTGAGCAACAGGGCGCGCCCGGTCCATTGTCGCGCCCAGGAACAACAGCGAGTCCGCCGGCACGTCGTCCGCGGCAAGCGAACGCTCCCGACCAGCAGCCCGAATCCCAACTCCGAGAGATCGAGGGGCGCTGCTCGCTTCGCACCTCTCGACTCGCAGCGAGCGCCGCATCAACCCCGCTTGGAAGAGGGGCCGACACTCGCGGACCCCCTGGGAACCGGACGGGAGCCTCCGGGACTGTGGTCCGCTCCGGTCACCGAGTTCACTCTCGAAGCGGCTTCAAAGGAGCGACAGTATGGCCGCGACGTCGACTACGCCGACGGGGGAATCTTTTGCCGCCCCCGGGGCAGCCTACGGCGCGAACCGGGACCCAAGCAGGGAGGCACCCTCAACCTCGCGGTACCCCTCGAAGCAGTCCGGCACAGATCCGACCAGCCCGTCCACACCAACCGGACGCCGCTCAGCTTCCTCGCACGATTCCGGAGCGGCCTCGTCCCCCGCGCGGACGGGGCTAGACGGAACCGCGTCCGGTCGCACGCCGCTGCACTCCCCTCCCGTGCTCCTGCCCGCCCGCCGCGACGGCACCCCCTCGCCGCGGCGCTCCCAGTTCGGCTATCGTAGCGAGGAGCAACGGGCGACCTCTTCGCCCTCGCGGTCTTCTCCGGACGGTCGACCCACTCGCACGAGGAACTCTTCAAAACGCCCCGAGACACCACCCTCCGCATCCGGCCCAAGAACTAGACCGCAGGCCGTCTACGACCCAGCGTTCCCAACGCCCCAACCTTCTCCGAACGGAAGCGAAGGACGAAGAGAAACCGATCCCGACCGGTCGGCGAAACGCCTGCCCGTGTCGCACCCGCTCGCGCAGACCTCCTCGACCGATTCCACCGAGTCCTTTTCCTCCGCCACGTCCGAACCTTCCTCCGCGGCGTCGCTTTCTTCGTCGTTCACGACCGGCGGCGCCAGAGGAGGGGAGACCCTCTCCAGGCCTCCGCCCACCGGCGCGTCCTCCTCCCCCTCCTTCTCGTCCTCGTCCGCCTCGACCGCGGCGGACGAGAACGACGACAGCTGGGCATCCGAGTGGATCGATCCGGAGCTGGACGAGCTCGCGCGGCCGCTGTTTGCGGCCGAGGCGGAGGAGGAGGAGCCCCGTCAAAGCGAACGGCGCGGTGAACGGCGGGGAGGCGGCGGCGCGTATCGTCAGAAAGGCGCGAGGGCTGACGAAGAAGAGGCAGAGGAGGTCGTGACGGACTTGACGCCGATGCGGTCCGTCTCGAACTCTTCGCTCGGTCGCCCGCAGCGAAGCGCGGAGGGTTCTGGCGGACGCGGCGGCGGGACGACCGATGGTACGACTGATTCAAGCGCCGCATACGACGTCGAGGGGCTGCCCGCGATCCAGCCTCTCTTCTCCTCCACCTCGGGCTCGTCTCGCGCGGCGTCCGACCCCTCGGGCGCTGCTGCCTCGGACCGCCGCACAGAACCGCCGCGCCGAGGCAAGGAGGAGGAAGAAGAAGTCGCGCAGACGTTGCCCAAGTCGGAATCGACGGCGCTGAGCGACTTTGATTGGGTTGCCGCGTACGAGGACGAGCCGGAGATCCAGCCGGAGCTCGCGCAGGAGCAGGAGCGGGAGCGGGAACAGGAACCGGACCAGAAGCCGGAGCGAGAGTCGGAGGTGCCGACGGTGGCGACCGCGGCAGATACAGGCAGCGCTGCAGCGCCCTCCTCAACACTCGAAGCCGCCTCGCCCGCCCTGCCCGAAAAAGAGACCCCCTCCTCCTCCTCCGCCGACGCCGACCTGCGCCTCCACCTCGGCGGCCGCACCATCCCGTCCGCGGACCTCGCGCCGATCACGATCAACTCGCCCGCGAGGACCCCGCCTGGCGCGCCGGACCTGGGGCACGCGAGCGGGTTCGACTTTTCTTCGTCGCCGCCGCCTGAGGGGCCTCCTCTTCAAAGGACTGCACCGGTCGAGGTACATGAGGCCACGGCGGCAAGTCCTGCAGAGGCCGCAGCTGCCGCATCTCTGCCCATGATCGCCACGCACGACGTCCCCTCTACCTCTGACGAGCCGACCGACCCGCGACCGCAGCGGGAAGATTCGCGCCCGGCCCTCGCGCCGAGCACGAACCGGAGGAGCTCGGGAACCGCGCCCGTCGTGCCGGTCAAGAGCTCCAGGCGGGCGAGTCTGCTCACGAGACGGAGTGGAGGGTATGGGGTGGAGCAACAGCTGCAGCTGCAGCAGCAGCAGCGGGAGGAGGAGGGGCGACGGAGGTCTGGGCCTATTGTGGAGGGGGGCCAGGAGGGCGCTGTGGGTGAAGCGGCCGCGGCTGTGTCGACTGAGCAAGGTACAGCAGGAGCTGCAGCGGATACCGCGACGGCAGGGTGAGTCGCGTCGAGGTCGTTTTTCTTGCATTCGCCAGAACCCTCTGCTGACGCTCCCGCCGCACGAGCAGGGACTCATCCGATATCTATGACCTCGCCGCGATCGCCGACGCGTACGCGCGGAACAGCCTGTACTACCCCCCTCCGGACGCGACGCCCCGGGCTCGGTCCCGCGGAGCGTCGACGTCGCTCCGGCCAAACTCGTCGGCGACAACGAGCGGCGAGGGGTCGAGTTCGGGGACCGTGACGGCGAGCAATTCTGCTGCGGACGCAGATGGGGACGGACGGGCGGACGACGAGACGAGAGGGGCCGGGTCGAGTCGGAACGCGCCGGGGCAGACGCGAACTGAGACTGAAGAAGCACCAGCAGTGGCGACATCTGCTTCGCCGGATCCACAAGCCTTCCGGTCGCTTCCTCCTCCCTCGCCCGCCGATGCAGCGATGGAGACCATTTCGCCGGAGCGCACGCCTCCTCCTCCGCCGCCTGCCTTTACCAAACGGCCTTCTGAGGACGCCTCGACCTTCTCCCAATCCTCGAGGAAGGCCTCCTCGGACGCCGGCTCCCGCTCCGCCTCGAACCTGTCCGGATCGCGGCGACCGTCAGAAGTGACGCTCCCGTCCGCCGTCTCGACGCCGCTCCTCTCGGCCGAAACGCGGGACTGGCCCGCCCGGACGCCGCTCCTGCGCCGCCGGGCGCTCCCGCCTGCGGTGATCATCTCGAACGAGCTGAAGAAGGCGACGACGACACGGGAACGGTGTCGGCTGTACGAGCGGAAGCTGAACGAGCTGGCGCGCGAGCGCAGTCGGTTGGATGAATGGATCTTGGCGACTTCGCCCGGTGGTCATCGGGCCCTCGCAGCTGGTGAGATCGCGCTACGCCTTTCGGGTCGAGACGGTCTCCGGTCACTGAATTTGCCCCATGATCAACAGCGGGCACTGGTGGCCCGCCCTCGCCGAGCCGGTCGCGGCGTTTTCGTCAACAGTCGTCGAGTTCGACGTTTGCACCTCGGGGCGACGGGTACCGGGCGAAAGAGATCCTGCGTGGCACCTTCAGCCCTCACGACCTCGTTCCGTCGGCGCCGTACCCCGGCGTGTTGAACATGACTCCATCGCGCTCAATGAGCCATAACAGCCTCGCGACGGCGAGCAGCGGCGGTGGACACGGCAGCAGCGGCGGCGGCAAGTCGTTCTTTTCCAACTTTGGACGCGGGTCGCTCGGGCGCAGGATGTCGAAACGGGAGCAGGGCGGCGCGCCGGCTGCGCGGTCTTCGGGCAAGTCGTCCGGCAAGGCTTCGATTCGGTCGACGATTTCGGGACCGGTGCAGGTCCTGTCGTCGACCAACTCGGCGCTGGCTCCGGTCACGGATGAATCGGCTGCCGCGACTAGCCCGCGCCCTTTGGCTTCCTCTGCGATCGGTGCAGGGCATCGCGCCTCGTTCGATTCGCGCGTCTCGTCTCCGTCGACGTCGCCGACCTTTTCGCGCAACTCGTTCGCATACGGCTCGACCTCGTCGCGTGGACCGGCATACGACGCCGCTGGGGGTCCCCGAGCCTCACCCGCCTCGGCTTCCGCCGCGATTCCGACGTTCCAAGTGACGCGCGGGAGCGTCTACTACGACAATGGCGAGAAGGGGAGTCAAGTCGGCGACCTCGACGAGGAGAAACTGGACCGGCTCGCCGACATCTTGCCGCAGGCTCCGCGGGCGGAACTGGCGGCGGCGCTCGAGAGCGCGGGCGGAGACGACGTCTTGGCCATCTCGGTGTACTTGAGCTCCGAAGCTGCGAGTTAAGCGCATGCGGACGATCTCGGGTGGACCATTTGTGGACAGCCGGACATACCGGGGCACCAGAAGGACGACCTGCGCCGGCCGCAGGTCTCTCTCGTAGACTCATTGCTACCTTATCACTCATGCAACCATGTAGCCTCGTGTTTTTTCAAGTCGACGCGCCTGTTGCGTCCTCGCTCGGTCTTGACGATGCTGCGCGGCGCACGTGAAATCGCTTCCGTCGGTTGTCCGCTTTACCCCGGCCCTGCTATCTTGACAGCCGCCTCCTAGCGCATATACTGCGCCACCAGGGTACAGACACGCCTGCTTTGCTGCTACACTGCGCTTAGACTGCCCCGGATCGCTCCCTCCCCACTCCCTGCGTCATTCTGCGGCCGACATGGCGATCGACCTGTCTGCGTACGCTGCACACCTTATAGCCGGATTACGCGGGCAGCATGGCACAGTCGGGCTATACAGCGCCCTACAGCGCCTGTTCCTCGCCTTTGGCGTGTTCGCTGGACCGCAGAGCTGGTTCTTCGGTGCGCCCCACCCCCCTTCCTCTCCTCATCAACCATAATAACTGACGACATTGACGATCGTACCACCGCAGACGCTCCGTTTGGACGTTTCGGGACGCTGAAATGGCTCTCCGTCTCGGGCGACGCAGGGTGGCTTGTGATGGAAATCGTGTCGCCGCTCGCCTTCCTGTACGCCCTCGCCCTCCCGATCACCACGTCCGGGACGCAAGCCGCAGCGAGCTTCCTTCGTCCACTGCAGCCGGCCGCAGTCCTCGAAGCATGGCGAGCCCTTCCGCGCGCGCGGGCGATCCTGACCGCCGCCTTCCTCGTTCATTACGTGAACCGGAGCGTGATCTCGACGTTGCGCAACCCCGGCCGCGCGAGGATGCACATCGCCGTCCCTCTGTCCGCCGTACTCTTCAACATCGCGAACGGCCTGACCCTCGGCATGTATATCGGCGGCGGGTTCGGCGCCGAGGGCCTCCACGCGCCTTCGCCCGGATCCCAAGCCATCGGCGACGGGTTGGCACGGGAGGCGTGGGCTCGTCCGCTCTTTGTGACCGGCCTTGCGCTCTGGCTCGTCGGGTTCGTCTCGAATATCTACCACGACGAGGTCCTGTATTCGCTCAAGCGGCAGCGAAAATCGTCTCCTTCGGACACGAAGAAGCCGCAAGACGCTGGGGCGGACCACCGACAGCGGTACTCGATCCCGCCGCGGTCCAAAGGTCTCTACCGCTTCGTCTCTCACCCCGCCTACTCGTCCGAATGGCTCGAATGGATCGGCTTCACCCTCGCAACCTGGGCCCTTGGCACGAGCCCGTTCCCTTCGATCGCGAGCACCTTTGCCCTCGCCGGAGGAGGCAAGCGCCTCGTTCCGCTCGTGGCCGAACTCTGCCCGCTCAGGTCCTGGTACCTGCAGCCGCCGGTCCTGTTCGTCCTGCAGGAGATTTCGGTCATGCTCCCGCGGGCGACGAGGGGCCACTGGTGGTACGAGAAGACGTTTGGCCGCAAGGAATGGAGCGAGAAGGGGCAGAAGTGGGTCGTTATCCCTGGCGTGTGGTAGTCTGGTCTCGAGCAGGACCCGTGTATCCTCTTTGTCGATTGTCCCTCGCGCGTACGCCCTGTGCGCCGGACCTTCCGGAGGAAACAGGCATGCACCGCAGTCAACGCCCTAGATACACAGGTTGTGACTACCACTTGTCGACTGCGGCCTTGCCCCCGTCAAACTTTTCCAGCTCCTTCTTCCACGCCGTCGTCTCGCCCCACTTGGCAATCAGCCGCTTCAACTCCTCCTTCTGCTCCCTCTGCGGCCGCTCGAGCTCACTAACCTCGTCCGGACCCTCCCTCGCCGCAAACACATCCCCAAACATGTGCTCCAGCGCGGGCTTCTTGTCCTTCTCCGCCTTGGAGAACTCTTTCAGGATTGCGCGCTTCGACGAGTCTTTGAACGAGGCGTCGTGTTCGGCGCTCCAGAGCGGGGTTGGGAGCGATTCGAGGTACTTGCGCAGGCGCTGCAGCGGCGAGTCGAGCTTCTTCACCGATTCGACGGCGGACGGGTTCCGGTACGCCGAAGAGTCGTCCGAGGTCGAATGGTGACCGACACGGTAGGTCATGGCCTGGTCGGTATATCAGTCTCGAGTCAGCATCTCGATCCTCCGCGCCACGCGCTTCGCGCGGAGCCCGGTGAGCGAGACGGCACGAGAGTCGCTCACTTCGACCAAGACAGGCTTTTGCCCTGAGACGGCGATCCGCCGGGCCTCCTTGCACGCGAGGTGCACAGCGAGCGGGTCATTTCCGTCCACGCGGACGGTGTCGATGCCATAGCCCGGGCCGCGAGCAGCGATGCCGTCGCCAGCGTACTGCTGCGAAACCGGAGTCGAGATGGCGAACCTGGAGGGCGGATGACGAATCGTGTCAGCTTGATCGCCTGTTTATGAGTTATGCGAGCTCGTTCTGGCGCTTACCCGTTGTTCTGGGGTGACAGGTGAATTAGGGGACGCGGTGGTCAGCTAAGAAGGTCAAGCTTCGTCGGGCCAACGCAAACTGAGCATACCCGGACAACAAAGACCAGCGGTCCTCCGAGGGTGCTTGCGACTGCAGCGCAAAGTCGTCAGACCTGAGGAAGAGCCTTGCGATCCAAGCTGGTTCAAGGAGCTCACTGTTCAGGGCCGCGTGGAAGTCTCCTTCGCTGGTGGCGCCCTCACCGGCGTAGCAGATCACGCACGAGTTCTGCCGGTTCGGGTCGCGCTTGAGAGCGTATGCGGCGCCGGCAGCTTGCGGCAGCTGAGTGCCGAGGGGAGACGAGATGGTGTGGAAGTGGTGTTCCCGGGAACCGTAATGCACGGGCATTTGCCGACCTGTCCGAACAGAAGCTCCGACGTCAGCAAGCTTGTGAACGGGACGAGACTTTCGGGTCTCACCTTTCGTCGCAGTGTCATTCTTTGTGGAGAAGACCTGGGCCATGAGGTCGGTGAGGCTGTCGTAACGGGAAGCCGTCTCAGTGGTGTCGCTGGCGAACGGGAACAGGGTTCGACTCACGGGTAGCCCCGCCAGAGCAAAACACCGACTTCGCGGTACTGCGCAAAGACCTCGTCGTCGTTCTCCCAGGCCGCTGCCGACCCGACGACCGTGCCTTCCTCTCCGTACGCGGTCATGTAGAAAGAGATGCGGCCTTGCCGCTGCGACGAGTACAGAATTTGGTCCTGCCGGGAACCTCAAGATCAGAGTGCTGTTTTGAATGAGACAGAGTGCGAAAAAGCTGTCCGTACGAGGATTGGCATCATGGTCATGACCTCGAGCATGCGTTTCAGCTTGTCACCGTCGACGGCGCGGGCCTTGTCGACCCACTCCTTCGCCCCTGCGTCGTCGGTGAGCTGCCCGTCGGCGCCCAGCAACCGGAACGCCGGGATTGTGCCCTCGCGGACCGTACTGAAGAATTCGGGCGCGGTCGAGAGGACGGAAAGCGGAGTGTGTCGCCTCGCCGCGCTCGTCGCAAAGCCCCGGCGGACGGCGGGACTTGCCGGTGCGCGCTGCACCCGTCCTGCGATCGCTCTAAGCATCTCTGCGTGTCTGTGTGCTGCTAGAGAGCGTACAGAGCGAGAACCAAACTCGCCCCCACATTTCGCAGAGAGACGGCGAGCCGAAAGTGGGCCCGCACGGAAGCGGCTTCCCTTCAGACCTTCTTAAACCGGCCTGCGGTCGCCGCACAGCCGCAACGTATAAGTTTGCGCGTTGCGGACTTTATGGTATGCTCGGGGTCTCATCAATGCGCCCGTCGGCTCAGGCGTCAAAGCCGCTATCTCGGAGCCACTCCGCCTCGGCCTCGCTCGCCCACGGCAGCCTCCTCTCGTATACCGGCTGCCCGCCGCCCTGCTTCAGCTTCTGCCGCGTGCTGCGGCGCGGTCCCATCTGTGCGCCCGGTCCAGCTCCTGCGCCGGAAAGCGCCGCCGCAACCGAGAGCGAGTCGAGCGCGCCGGAAGCGCCCTCGGCGACGGCGGCACGCGCTGCCTCGACCAGGGCCCGCTCGCCCTCGTCGTCCAGGCGCGTCAGGTGGCGGAGGAGGGGAGCGATCTCGGTGACCGGTCGATACGAGGGCAAGATCGCAGCCGGCGGCTGGACGATCGCGTTCTCCTCGCCAGCCTGGGTCACCATCCCGAGCCAGGAGGTAAAGTCGGCGCTGAAAGAGCAGGTTCTCCAAGGATCAGCACGAAAGCACAAGAACCACTCTCGAGTCAGACTGCGGACTCACCGCTTCGCCTCGAGCTCTTCGTCTTCCGGTTTGCCAAAATGGGGCGCACCCCGCCATGCCCTCGCCGCCCGAGTTCGCAACTCTGTCGCGATCTCGTGCTCGTAGCCGATGTAAGGCAGTCGAGTGCTGTTTGGATCAGGCAGGTACTCGAGGATCGGATGCGAGTACTCGACGTCGTTCGGGTGGGTATTACGGCCCGTCTCGTCGTCCTGCAGTTCTCGGATCGATCAGTCCTGTGCAGGTCAGGTATGACGCGACGAGAGCCGCCACGTACCTCAATCATGACTTCGATGCGTCGGTCAACGTACGCATCAGCCCATGAGAGCGCGTCCACGGCCAGCGCAGCCTGCTCCAGGCCTCCGGGCCCAGACAGCTCCGATCCCTCCTCGCGAGCCCTCTGCTCGCTCTCAGCGAGTCCAACGGGCCCCTCACAGATCTCCACACGTCCCGCGGACGGCGCCTGCCCGCTCCCCCGCCCCCGCTGACACTCGACCTCGAGCTGCATGAGCGCTTTCCGCAAGTCGCGGCTCACGAGCGGCTGCGTCGACGTGTCGGGTGCGAGGGGCCGCGCACCGAACCCTCCTCCACCGGCGCGGCGTGACGTGCCCATTTGTTGCTGCAACATCCAGGCTGGGTATGGCTTTGACGAGGAGCGGTCGTACAGGTCGGTCAAGCTCGCAGGCGGGATTTGGTGGCCCTCGTTCAGGGCTACGAGCGACAGGAAGGCGGCGGCGAGAGATGGCTCGGGAGCAGCGAAAGAGAGATGTTGCGCGGAGAATGAACGATCGGGAGACGAGAAGACTCGCTGGACGTTGAGGAGGTCGAAGGGAATATGGCACGAGTCTGCGGGTGGCACGGTAGGTCAGCTCGACACGCGACGCGGATCTTGGATTGTAGCCGCCACTCACCCGTGCAGGTCATGATGATCGGTCGGCGAGATTGCTTCGCGAGAGCGGCGATGCCTGCGACGAAGTCCCCGATCAGTTCGAGAACTTGGGCGGTTGAAAGGGGTTGAGCCGCAGACTCACCGGCCCAGCAATCTTCCTCGTGTCGGAAGAAGACATCCACCTCGTCGATCAAGATCAGACTCTGCGCCGGTCCGACCTCCTGCGAGGGGGTGGCCGGCTCCGGCGCCGACCCTCGGCCTGGCGTGCCTGCGCCCGCTCGACCTGGTGCTGCCCCGATGACCGTGCCCGAGCCGTTCGAGCCGTTCGCCTGCGCCCTCTGTCTCCCAAACATCGCCGCTAGCGCGCCTCCTCCTCCTCCAGCGCCTTTCTTACGCGGACTCCCATTGACGACATGATTCCTCGCCGCGTCGCCGACGTACCGCTCCAGGTCCCGCGCGCTCCGGCGCCCGAGACCGGGGAACACCTCAAAGACTTCGTAGCCGAGTTCGCGCGCGACGGCGTGCACCGTTGAGGATTTGCCGGAACCGTGCGGGCCTTGCAGGAGGATTAGGTTGGTCAAGTTCGGGAAGACGCCGCCGCCGCCGGAGACATTCGACCCGTCGTCGCGACCGCGAAAATCGCCGTCGGGGTCGAGATCTTCGTCCTCTGGTCCGGGACTGCTCGCAAAGGGAGAAGAGCCGAAGTCGTCCTCCTCCTCCGAGGACGAGGCGAAGAAATCGTCGAGGCCGTCCGCTCGGCGCTTCTTGCGCTTCTTCTTCTTCGCAACATCGAGTCCGCGCTCGACCCGTCGCCGCTTCAGGCCCGCTTTTCCTGCCCGCGCGCATGTCTCGATCAGCGTGGGCCCGAACGTCCGACGCCTCTGAACGGTACTCACTCGCACCGACGACCTTGAGTTCTTCGAGCCACTCCTTGAGCCACTTGGCGCTCTGCTGGCTCGCCGAGCCGAGCACTTCTTCCGCTTTCTGCGGCGCATACTTGACGGTCCAGAGCGCGTCGTTGCTTCGTTCGGGGACCTGTCCTGCACGGAGCGGCGCTGCCAGTCGGCCCAGGAGTGGGTGCGGGGGTAGAGGCGACGGGAGTAGAAAGGGGAGGGAGGATGCGGGCCGACTCGTCGTAGGACAGGCGGTGGCGGTCGCTCCGGCGGCCGAAGGCTGACGGATCGTGCGCTCGAATCGCGCGAAAAAGGCGGGGCCCACGTCGTCCGCTTCCGCAAGGACCTCTTTGGCTTTGCCCTTGCCGAGACTCAGGTCCGGCACTGGCGTCGGTTGTCCGCCCGCAGGTGGCGCGGGCCAGCCGCCAACATGTTCTTCTGCCGTCGGCCATCTGGGCTCGAGGCCCTCGAGCCCTTTACGCCGCTTCTCCCTCGCTGCGCCGTAAACCTCGGCGAGCGGCGCAAAGCCGGTCGATCTCGGCTCCGAAACCGCGGATGAGGTGGAAGCGAAGGGTCCTTCGGAGCCTTCGGTCGCCGAGGTCGAGGTCTTGAGGCGGCTCTTGCGCTTCGACTTGGCGCCGCGCGTTGGCGAGGACGTGAGGTCGAGGACGAAAGAGCCAGACGGAGTCTGGCCGAGCGAGGTCGGTCCGACCTCCCCGGGCGGACTCTCGCGTCGGGATCGAGTTCTCTGCGGGCGCCGGCGCGTCGAGGCAGACCCTGCGAGCGAAGTGGACGATCCAGCTTCACTGACAAAGACCTCGTCGTCGTCGTCATCGCTGGCGTCCCTGTCCTCATCCGTCGTGGCGATCGGGCCCTTCTTCCTCGTCGTCGCCTTGCCATTCTTCGTAGTCCGCGCCGCCGCTGCTGCACCCTTTCCTTTTCCCTTGACCGGAGCGCGCTTCTTGCCCTTCGGAGCCGTCCCGGAAGCCGTACTCGTGTCGTCCGAGTCGCCCGAATCGTCGACGAGCGAGAGGACGCTCTGCTTCAGCCCTCCTGCGTCCTTTGCGCCGCGTTTACGAGCCGGTCTTCGCGATCCCGCGCCGTTGCCCTTCTTCTGCGCCTCACCCTCCTTGTCGTTGTTGTCTTCCTGCGAGACAGAAGCCTCGGAGCGCTGCTCCCGCTGTTCCTCGTCCTCCTTCTGGGCGACAGCCTCGCCTCGAGCCGCGTTCCTCGGCGCAAAGATCGAGTAGACGCGCTTCGGCGCCGTCACCGGCGCTTCCTCCTGCTGTACTGTCGTCGCGACACTCACGTTCGTCGTAGCGTCAATCGTCGGAGCTGTGGACGCCGCGGTCGCAGGCTGTAAAGGTGGTGGGGCAGCCGGCGGCGCTGTCGGGCTCGCTTCCCCGGCTGGCGCGGCCGACGCAGGCTCCGCTGCAGCTTCCCCGGGCGATGTGTCTGCCATGTAGGAAGCGGCAAGGCGCCCGGAGAGGCGCGCGAGGGAGGACCAGGACTCTTGACGCTGGGCGCGACGCGACGCAGTTATAATCGCCGCGGAGTAAAGAAGAGGGAAAAGGCCTATTAAGCCGTGCTATGGGCAGTCAGGAGTACAGGAGATAAGGCGTAAGAGACAGTCTCTCACAAGAACAGTCCGTCTGCCAGTCATGGAGAAAATCCTCTAATGACGGCGGGCCTTCCTCCCCTTCCTTCCGCCTTCTACAACAAAAGAACGCCCAGTCTCCTCCGTCTTGACAATCGAGATTCGTATTCATATGGCACCTTGCGCGCCGAATCGCCTGAGGCGCAGTGAGCCAGCTCAGAGCGAGTCGGACGCGGCGTAGGTCGACGGGCGCGAGAGCGAGTCGGCCTTGACTCCCGCTGCAGGAAGGACGCCCGAGGCCAATACCCTGAGCTTACGGCTACCGAGAAGAGAGAGAGAGGAGACTTACGGCCCTTGAACCCGCAGTCGAGGTCGCGCAACTTGGCCGTCGCGACGTGGTACACCCATCCGTGGACGCTCAAGTCGCGCCCCTCGGCCCACGCGGCCTGGACGAGGTCCGACGCCGCGACAGCTTCGACGGTCGACTTGACGTGCTCGTCCGTCAGCGACGCGAGCTCGAGCGTCGAGAGCGGGTCCGAGTCGCCCTTGCACGCGTGCGGCGTCGCGAGCGACTTGATCTGCGACGGCTCTTGCGCCCGTCAGTGCGAGAAATGGCTCAAGAGGACAAGATGGGTACGCACGGGTGCGATCCACTTGGCGATCGTGTCGTCAACGCTGCCGGGCTTGGGCGGCTCAACCTTTTCGCCCTGGTCCTCCTTGGCCTTGGAGTCGACCGCCGCCTGCATACCCGCGCGAACGCCTCCGCAGCCCGTGTGGCCTACGCACAGTCTCTCTTGTCAGTTCGGGTTACAACCTCGACGGAGAGGGAAAAAACGAACCGCAGACGATGATGGCTTCGACCTTGAGGACGTGGACGGCGTAGGCGAGGGCGGCCGAGGCCGAGGGGTCACCCGGGTGGAAGCATTGCGCGATGTTGCGCTGCAGGAGACCGTGAGGAGGCAGGGATCAGCATGTGCGGACCTCGCACGCTGAATAGGGCCGGACTTACGTGCACAAAGATGGATCCCGGCGCGACGCCGGTGGCCCTGCTCAACCATCGTAAGTCAGCCCATGCTATCAAAGCGATGCCGCGTCGGAAAGGAGCGCAGAGTTCGAGCGGACGCACAATTCTGCCGACACGCGCGAGTCGGAGCAGCCGAGCCAAAAGATCTTGGGGCTCTGGCCCTGGGCGAGCTTCTTCAGGAGTGCGGGGTCCGACTGCGCAAAGGCGGCGGCGTAGGTCTCGTTCGCGTCGAGGATGCCCTGATCAAATCGAGTCGGGTGGGTCGGAGGGAGGGAGCAGGTTATTTGGGGGGCCGGGGGCGGGAAGGGCGAGCAGGTCAACCCTTGGGGCGCGGTTGGGCGGGTCTAGGCGAGAGTGCATTACCTGCAGGAGCTCAGTGGAGGAAGACATGGTGCGGCTGGTCGAGTGGGAGCGGTGAAGCGGAAGGGAAAGCGGTTGGGGCAGCAGCGGCCGGGCGAAAGAGCGAGTTCGGATAAGAGCGGGAGCGGCGGCGGTGATGGGGGCGCGGGCAGCTGGGGCAGCGGCGGCGGCGCGTGAGGGACGGAGGCTGTACGAGAGCGAGTGCGAGAGCGAGCGCGGGAACATGCACACACAGCGAGGGAGGCGCAGAGAAGGCCGACTTGAGCGTGCGCTCCCTCCGAAGGACTTCGAAGTTTGCTGCATGATGTCTGTCGATCACTGCGGCCCCAATTTCGGCGAGCCGAGATGAACTCGAGAGCGCAAGCGATTGACTCAGCATATATCCGCGGTGACCGGTGTCTATGCCGGTCACTTCTCTGCACCACGAAGCAGCGAGATGGCTCCCCAGGGTGTTATGCAAGCTGTCAGCTGAGTAGAGAGACGATAGAGAGACTGAGCCCTGCTCTCCGGCACGTTGCTTCCCCCTGATCCCACTTTCGGCACGGTCGGGTTCGTCCTTCTTTAAGCACCCGAGACTCGATAGCGCTCGCTCTACATCCACAGCGACGATGGCGCCGCCGCCGGACAGGCAACAAGAGAAGCAGGCGCCTGCCACGGTGCTGCAGAAGCCTGTGCTGCCAGCGACGTTTGCCAACAGCGTACGCTCGCCGTCCTTCCGCCTCGAGGAGCGTGCGCACTCTACAACTCGCTAACCGCAATGATAACGCTCCCTGTTACAGTTCTGGTCGAGCGATTACCGCACGGGACTCGAGAGCCTCTTCACGGCGCTCGAAGGCGCCGCCGTCCAGTCGAAGGAAGTCGCGGACCATGTCGACCGCAGAATCCGCCTCGAACGCACCCTCGCGTCCGGACTCGTTCCGCCCGCACTCCGCCCAGACGGATTCGCACTCGGTGAGCTCCCTTTCATGGGGGGAGGGGCAAATCTGGGCTCCAAGTGGACGCTCATCCGAATCGTTCTCGCCTCTTGCCCTCGCCCTCGCCCCCTCCCCGTATTGAGGAACACAGACGACGGAGCGTCCCTCAGGATCGGATTCGAGGCTCTCCTGACTTCAGCAGTCAGCGAAGCCCGCGCTCGCCAGCGCCTCGCCGACGACCTCGAGGTGAGTCTCCCTGTCGTTCCGGACCTGCATCGACCACTCTCCGGACTTGCCGAGGAGGTCCTCCCGTGTCCTCATTCCGGTTGCGTGCTGACCCTCTAGTGATCCTGCTCGCAGCGCACCATCCTCGCCCCCTTCACCTCCTGGTCCGCCGCGCACGCCTCCCGCCTCTCCACCTCCCGCAGCACCCTCTTCTCCTCCCTCACCGCCTACGAGTCCCACCTCGCGCTCGTCTCGCGCCTCAAATCCCAATATGATGCCGCGTGCCGCCAAGCGGACCTTGCCGAGGACGAGTGGAACTTTGTCGCCGCGAGGGACCAGCTGGGTCGGGAGCATGTCCCGCCGAGGCCGGACGACGACGACGACGACGACGAGGACGATCGCAGAGAGGGCAGCAAGGACGGTCGTGATAGCGATGACGGGGACGATGACGGCTTGATTGGCCGCAGCGGCGCAACGGGCCGCAGCGTCCTCGGCGCCCTCGGCCGGGCCTTGTCCGTCCGCCGCACCAGGTCGGGCTCCGAGTCGGCCAAGCGCTCTTCTCCTCGAGCGCAGTCCGGGTCGCCGGGGTCCGCTACTGCTACTGGATCGGAGGGGCTGGCGGAAGGCCCCGCGGGGGAGCCCCACCAAGCTGCTGGACAGGCGGAGGGACAGGAACAGGGCGCCGGGTTGCATTTGCCCACGGGCATGCAGCTGCCGAACCTCGACGCGAGCGAGGTCAGGGCCGGACTCGACTGGAGCAAGACCAAGTAAGTGCGAGTCTTCCTGCTCTGAGCGGCTCGTTCGCAGAGCTGACTGCTCAGGGACCCCTGTGCTTGTCGATCACAGATTCTCCTCGCTCCTCTCGACCGTCGTTGGACCTCAGACAGTCTTCGAGCGGTACGAACGGGCGCGGAAGGACGCCGACGCCGCAGAAGACAAGTATAAGCGTGAAGCGATCCTGCTCGACCGGCTCCGGTGAGTGTTCCGCACATGCTCCTTCTTAGCACCTTCGATCACGCTTCTGACAATTCTCATTCATCCGCGGCCGGAACTCAGTCTCTCGCTCGAAGAAGCCATCTCGACCCATCTCCCGTACCTGCAACGCTGCGAGTCGGACCGCCTCCGCGCCGCCACCTCGGTCCTCAAGTCGTTCCACGGCGCGATCTCGACGCTGCCCAAGCTGATCGATGGAAGCCTCGAGCGCGTCGGGCAGGCGCTGGATTTGTGTCGCCCGGAGAAGGACCTGAAGGCGATCATCGAGAGGAGAAAGTGCGTCACTCTCCACTCGCTGCCTCAACTGCAGCGGCACTTGGAAGCGCTCCAGAGCTTCTGAAGCTGACTTTGTGTGTGCGGCAGAGCGGGGCCCTTCCAGCCTTCGCCGGCGCCGTTCCAGTCGCACTATTCGGACGAGCCGTCGACAACGTTCGGGATCGACCTGCGCAAGTTCGACGAGACGAACGGGGACCGCGAGAGTCGTCCGCTGCCGCGCGTCTTGGAGCTGTTGCTCGAGTGGGCGGAGAAGAAGGGGCAGGAGGTCTCGGACGATGGTACGTTCGCGTGGAACTCCGCGCCGATTAAACAGAAGGAGACCGAGAGCTCACTTGCCCGACCCGGACCTCGCGCGCAGAGCGCCGCAAGTCCTGGCTGTACGATGTCCCGCTCGCGTCTCAGCACGCGCTCCGCGCCAAGTTGAACTCGCCAGGCCAGCTATCGGTCCGCGACGGTGCCGGTCCGGATTTGTCTATCGTCGACCTGCCCGTCTTGTGCGCGACGACCAAGCTGTGGCTGCTCGAGCTGGAACAGCCGCCGTTCACGTGGGCGGCATATGACGAGCTGAGGACGACGTGGCCGAGCAGGGGGACGGCTGTCGCTGATCCGGCCGAGGGAGAGGCAGTGGGAGAGGGAAATACCGAAGCCAAGGATGAGTCGGCCGAGAAGATCGACGTGCTGGCCAAGGTCGTCGGCAAACTGCCCAAGATTCACTTTGACGTGCGTTGGAGTTCCAGCTCGGGATCCGCGATGAGCTGCGGTGATCCTCTATTTCGCGACTGACCCGGTCTAATGCGCCTGCAGGTCCTACACCTCTTCATCCGAAACCTTGCCAAGTTGGTCGAGGAGACCACGACCGACGAGCCTCTCGAAGTCTACCTGCACAAGCTCTCGCTCTCGCTCGCCCGCCCGCTCTTGCGCCCGAAGCACACGACGCCTCTCTCGCTCGACGACCGCTTCCCTGCCGCCGTCGTCGCCTTGCTCTTGTCTCACCAGGAGCAAGTCTTCCGGAAGGCCGGTGAGATCGCCAAGAAGGAACGGGAGGAGCGGTATCGACCGCGGCGACAGCGGACCAAGCCCGTCGATGAACGGGTCAGAAGGAGCAACCTCGCCGGACAGGTCCCGCCCGTGCCACCGGCGAGGACTGCTGGTGGACCGCACCTCCAGGTTGATACGACGTCGAGCTCGGCTGCTCGCGCGGAGGGGGAGAAGGTTGTCGTCGTCGCGAGCCCGATGGCGGCGAGTTCGGAGGAACTTCCGGTCCCGCCAGTCCCGGAGAAGGAGGCTAGCGCTGAAGCCTCCTCAGCAGCGCCGGCGACTGAGGACGCTGGAACGGCCGAACAGACCGAGAACAAGCAGCCGGAGGCGCCTGCATCTCCAGTCGAAGCGCCGTTCTCGCCGCCCACTCCGGAAGAAGCCCCCTTCAGCCCGCCGACCACTTCATCCAGCGCGGCCGACGCCGTCGAAGCTCCCGGCGCCTCCGCCCCGTCGACCAGTCCTCCTTCAGATGAGAAACCGCTCGCCGCGTCTAGCTCGCTGAAGCGCTCGACCGGACCCGGCTCCGGACGCCTGCGCGGCGCGAGGGGACCTCGGCCGGCGAGCCAGGTTTTGGCGAGGGTCGCGGCGCTCGAGCATGAGCACGAGGGCGGAGGAGGGGCCGGCGGCGAGACGGGCTCGGCGTCGAGGACGAGCGTCGATTCAAAGAGGGAGAGCTGGACGAGTTGAGGAAGGGGCCGGAGGTGGAAGGCTTGGAGGGACGGCGCATGAAGGCATGGCTGATCTGGGCCAGTGGTTCCCAGGCCACGAGTCAGGTGGCGTGATGTGGTGTGTTCTGATTCTCGCAGCTTTCGACATAGACACTCTCGAAATACAGTGAACATAGGCCCGAGTCTCGGCCAGACTGCTTGATCGACGCAAAGAGAGCTTGAAGTGAAGCTACCGCAAGGGAGCGAGTTCGCGCTGCAGGTCCTCCTGCAAAGTTCGTGAGACAGCGCATCAGCGTCCCGGTCTCCCTCCTGTCACCCGCAGAGGCGCCCGCAGATTTCGAATGCGGAATGACTCACCACTTGCGCCCGCCGCCGGTGCCCGACAAGGTTCCCTTGCGGCGAATTGTAGTGGTTCATCAGCTTGACCAGGGCGGACTTGACGACGGTCGTCCGGACGCGCGGGAAGCGAGAGTTGCGCGCGGACGAGTCGAGGTAGTCGGTGATGTTGGGCGTAGCCGCGAGGAGGATCAAAGTCTGCTCGACGCGGATTGGTCAGCCGGAGCGGTGGAACGGTGATCGGGAGAAGCAGACTCGCCTGATTCAGTTCGGTAAAGACGTCTGCCAGCCGGTCGTTCTGCAAGTTGCGGACATGCGCGACGAGCCACCGGACGTCGCGCGCAAGATGCATCATGCCGGCGTCGCTGATCTGCCGCGGTTCTCGGTCCGTGAGGTACGACTGAGCGTGACGCAGTCCCGTTCGAAACGAGGAAAACCGTTAGTCTGATGCGTCTTGGTCAACCAGCAGGCTCTGGGCGCACCTGAAGGATCGCCGCGACGTGCGCGAGCGCGCCCCGGTAGACGTAATCTTTCGCAAAGTCCGGCAGCTGAACCAACACCGAAACCATAACCGTCGAGACGTAGTCGACCATGTCCTGCAAGTACGAGCTCGCCTCTTCGGCGTGTTGCGCCGGCGGCGCCTGCGCAGTCGTCCACGGGTACTGCGCCTCTTCGAAAAAGTTGTCGATCTTTTGCGAGATCTCCTTCACCATGCGGTCTTGCGTCAGGGTCAAAGTCTGCTGGAAGGAGGCGAGCGAGTCGAGGTGGATCGTCCCGCCGCGCTGAGTCGCCCTGTGGAGCCGGACATGCCACTGCTCAGCAATGCTCTCTTGTGAAAGACACGGACTGTCCCTTTGAACGCACCTGAGCGTGACGAGCAGCGTCTCGAGGTCCGCGCAAGCCGTCTGGAAGAAGAGGACATTGACGACGATCTGCGCCAGCTGCGACAGGTTGCCGATCATGTTGAGCCTCCGCTGAATGTTCTCGCTGACTTGCTTGATCAGCAGGTTGTCGAGGGCCTGTCCGAACATCGCTTCCGGTCAGCGAGTGGAAAGCTGGCGCGTCTGCGGCGAGCGGGGATCACCTTGCGCAGGACGTCGTCAATGTCCCGGTGGTGTTCCGCGAAGCCTTCGGCGAACTGATAGTACTGCTCCGTGAACGACCGGATGTCGACGCAGCACAGCGGGTACGTCTGCGAGAACGGCAGCGCGAGCGGGAACTTGGCCGACCTGCACGGCCGGGCTCTCGAAACATGTCAGCAATCTCGAACGCGCGAGGACACCTAGGGGAGCGGATACGCGCACGCTTTGAGTCCCTCGACGGACCAGTCCCCGTCGGGGGGGAGCCACGTTACGCTGACGACCTTGTCGAACTCGTCCGGATCGTTGACGACCATCGGCTGGTGGTCGTCGTCGATCACGATCTGAATCCGCACCACAGTCAGCTCTTCGTTCGGGCACGCGCGAGTCGAAGGAGGCAGGAAGCGTCTCCGAGGGGAGAGAGGCCTCACCTTCTCAAAGTCGGCGCTGAACGTGCGCTGGAGCAGTTGCGAGTACCGCTCAAAGAGGGTCAGGAGCAAGCTGTTGAGGTGGCTGACCGAGTAGCCGTAACCCTGGGGTGGTGCGGGCGAGAGAAGGCCGTCAGTCATCGAGTCGCTCGGCAGAGTAAAGGGTGGTCCCCTTGTCGACGCGAGAGGAGCGGAGATGGCTCCGTCTATCTCGCGAAGGAGACCAGGACCAGGGGGGGGGGGGGGTAAAAAGGCGTTCAAACCGGGACTCACCTCGAGTGTCTGCACAAACGTCAAGATCTTGAACTTAGTCCCCAAGAACACCTCCGCCTCCTCGCACGTCGCCAACCCTTGGTCCACAATCCTGACCACCCTTTCGCACATCTCGTCCCACAAGTCCTCGACGTCCTGCTCGCTCCGGAACGAGTTGGTCGTGCGGAGGACGTGCGACTCGATCAGGAAGAAGCCGACGATCTCTTCGAGGAGGGCGGTCAGGGCCGAGAGGGAGAAGGGGCTCAGGGACGAGGTCGAGGAGAGGAGGAGGCCGGCTTGGGCCTGCGAGGGCAAGGCGTGCGTGCGGATTGACGTCAGCTGGGATCGCAGGCTGACCCGCGAGAGAGGGGCACGCACCCTGCGGTCGTCCTGATAGCGCAGCTGCAGTTCCTCGCGCGCGTCGAGGGTGTCGTGAATGTGGATGCAAGTGTACAGAGGATTAAAGTCGATCGTGACGGCATCGTTGTCGAGCACATTATCTGGCGATCCACTGGGCGTCAGCTCTCAGGGCTCTGTTTGCCGGAGAGAGCGCGCGCAGGGACGTACACTCGTGTCGTTCGCTCATGCCGAGTTCGATCGGCCCGTTGACCTTGGCCAGCGCCAAATTGACCTCCTTCCGCTTCTTCGATGCCCACCTCCTCCCGCGCTGCTCCATCGCCTCGAGCGCGCCCTTGCCCACCGCGCGACTCGCCTCGCGGGCCTCGAGCATCCAGGCTTTCAGCTGGCGCGTGACGCGCTCTTTGACGGTGTTGCGGAGGTCGGGGAGGGAGAGGAGCATGCGCGCGGCGAAGGGGTAGTGAAGGACGGGTTTCAAGTGCGTCGCTTGCAGGTCGTCCAGTTGCTGAAGGGGGGAGTGCGTGCCCATGCAGAGAGTCAGCACAGCGAAGCGGAAGAAAGGGTGTGCCTCAACCGAGGCAGGCCTCGTGACTGACCCGGAGCGCGGAAAAGTATTTGGCCTTGTTGATCAGGTCTTGGACTTTGGTCGCGACATCGAGGACGCGGAGGCACGCTTGCAGCGAGTCGATCGTCTCGTCAATGTTCTGTCCAACCCTGCGCGCATCGAGGAGGGCCTTTTTCTGCGGCCCGCGGAAGAATGGCGGTCAATGCCGCAGGTCCATGAGATGGGAGGTCTGGTAGAGAACGGACCTTTTCTGCGACGCCGACGCCGCTCTTCTGGACGTCGTGGTCGAGTTCGACGATGCGGTGTTTGAGGGAGACGGTGCCCTGGCGGACGCGGAGGAGGGCCGACACGGACGCGACAAAGTCCTGTTGGCGGGAGTGGGGCTTAAATCAGCGCGGCTTGAACAGTGGAGAGGTGAAGGAAGATGGTAGGGTACCTGGTAGTTGGAGGCGCAGACGGATTGGATTTCTCGTTCCTTGTCGGCGATGAAGGCCTTGAGCGCGGCGAGGTAGGCGTCCTGCTGCCTCGAGCGGTAGATGTTGACGCTGCACGAGGATCGTCAGTGTGTATATTGGAAGATAATGGGGAGCGTAGGGACGTACAGGATGGGGCCGAGTGCCTCGATGTCTCCCTGGGCGGGGTTGGCGGAGAAGGAAAAGAGCTGCTGGAGCTGACTCTGGATCTCTTGCGGCGTGAACTTGACTCGGCGTGTGCGTGGAACAGCAGCAGCGGCAGCAGCAGGAGCAGCAGGAGCAGCAGCAGGAGCGGGAGCAGTGCGAGCGTCGGACGAATTGGCGGACAGCGGCGGAGCGGGGGACCGCCCAGACGGTCGACCGGCGGACATTCCCGAGCTGTCAGATTGTGGAGCGAGTCAGGCGAAGTCTGTTTAGCCCCGTGCTGAGCCTGTACGCCCTGCCTGGGAGCTGTAGAGCGCAGTGAGCGCGACCGTGTAGGCGAGGTCCGCCGCTCCACTTCCGCCCGAACCTCATCGACACGCACGCTTCCAGCTCTCTGCGCAGCTTGCCAGCGCTCGACTGCGCCCCTTCTCCTACCCAGCCTACCTTGCGCCCCGCCAGAGTCGGGTTTGGCCCAAGCTGGAGGCGACGGACGACGACTTTGGCGCCTCGGTCGCGTGGACCTCGCACCCGGCCCAGCCGACCGACGGCGCCACGCAGGACTCGGACGCACACCCACAGGACTCGTACTCGGCCTACGCAACCACCAGGGGCGGCGCAGCCGACGCACAGGGCTACGCGCACGCGGGAGGACGGACAGCGGGCGACACAGGGAACGACTGGGCAGGCCACGACGACGCAGCAGCCGGAGCAGCTCATGGGGGAGCGGACGCAGCGGCGAACCATGCGAGGAATCAGGGCGTGTGGGACGTCCACGTCCGAGACAGCAAGGTCGAACTCGAGGGGACCAGCGACACCTTTGTCTCCTACCTCGTCACCGCACAGGTACACCCCCCTTAAACGCCCACATGCCCCTCCTGAGCGTTCGCCTGACCACCCTCGACACGCCCGCAGACGGACCTGCCGGGCTATGCGAGCCAGCACGTCTCGATCCGGCGCCGCTTCCACGACTTTGTCTTCCTGAGGAGGGCCCTCTCCCACGACTTTACCGCCTGCGTCGTGCCCCCGCTTCCCGACAAACACCGCATGGGTGCGCCTAGCCGTGGAGGAGGTTCTATCACTGTCAGCTCACGCCCGTTCACCCAGAATATGTCATCGGGGACCGGTTCAGTCCCGAGTTTATCGAGCGGAGACGGCAAGAGTGCGTCCGCGCGTCTCCGAGATCTGCCTCTGGGCAATAGTTCCGCTCCACGCGGACCTGCTGACTCTCCGCCGGCCCGGCACTCATTGCCACAGCCTGGAGCGGTTCCTGCAGCGCGTCGCCCGGCATCCGAAACTGTCCCGAACAGAAGTGTTCCAGGCCTTCCTCGAATCCACCGAATGGGTCAGGAGCCTTTCCGAGCTGATTCGGGGCGCTGAGACTTGCAAGCTGACTGGCTCGCGGACGCCGCTGAACAGAACGTGTTCAAGCACCGGCACCACGCGCGGTCCTCGTCGCACGACGACAGCCACGCAGGCGTGCTCGACTCGCTCTCCGACACGCTCCTGAACGCCTTCAGCAAGCTGAAAAAGCCCGACGAGCGGTTCGTCGTGATCCGCGCGCACCTCGACTCGTTCGAGGAGGGCCTCGCCTCGCTCGAGCGGCTCGCCGCGCGGTCCAAGACGCGCATGGGCGACCTCAGCGGCGACTATGAGGACTTGGCCGTCAGCGTGCAGGGGCTCGGGTACCTCGAGAGCGGGATCACGGACCCGTTGATGCGGTTCGAGCGCGCGCTGGTCGACTTTGGCGGTAACGTCAAGGACCACTCGGCCGCGGCCACGGAAGGCTTCCTCGAGCACGTGCACTCGCTCCTCGGGTACTCGCACGCGTTCAAGGGCGTGTTGAAACTGCGCGACCAGAAGCAGCTCGACTTTGAAGAGCTGAGCGCCTACTTGAGCAACGTCGTCGTCGAGCGCGATCGGCTCGCGAACGGGTACGGGTACGGCATGGGCCTTGGGAGTTACTTCAAGGAGAAGGTAGAGAGTTTGCGCGGGGGCGAGACGGACATGAGCCGCGCGGCGAGGCTGCACCGGCTCGATGCCAAGATCAAAGAGGTGAGTGCGCGACGTCGAGTTTGCGGTTTGTAGGGCGTGACTTTCGATTCGCAGGTCGAGACTGACTCCCTCTTGCGCCTGACGCGCGCCCCACCGCCCGCCGCCGCCCTCTACCGCCCACGCAGCTGCAAGAAGCGGTCCTGCACGCGCAAGAGACGTCGAACGCGTTCAACGACCAGGTCCTCCTCGAGCACGAGATCTTTCGCGCGACGAAGCGGCACGAGATGAAGGTTTTGCTCGGCGCCTTCGCCGAGGGTCAGATCCGGATGCACAAGCAGAGCGTCGCGGCGTGGGACCGGTTGAGTCGCCCCTTTCTCTCTCCTTTCGCTCGAGGCGCGGGCCTGAGGGTCGAGTCCAGTTGACTGACACTGGAATCTCGCAACCAGGACAATGCCTCCGCTCGAGCGGATCTATGTCGAGAACTGAGACGAGGGAGGAGAAGGGGTCCAACCGGCCGCTTGCCTTTCCAAGTCTCTCCCGCCCCGCCACCCACTCGTCCTCCTTCTAGTGCTTTGTGATCGCGCCTTCGTCGAGAGGCAGGGTGCTGCGCGCCTTGCCTCCCTCTGCCCCCTTTCTCGCTTGTTTCTACCAGGAGCCGCCCTTTTTCGGCCTGCGGGACTTCGTGTCCCCTCTCTCGCGTGTACTGTGTTTTTCCTGCGCACCATTGTATACCATGATTGTCCTAGTTCGACAGCTTTTCTGTGATAGCTGTATGTCTGAGGAAATGTTTTCTTTGGACGAGGTGGAGCGCCTCGAGAACCGCCTCGGAGCGCAACTGGTCGACCCTCGTCACCCGTCCACCGCTTGACGTCGCCTACAGGAGGAGCTCGCCTGTACACTGAGAGCGTTTTCCAGCCAGAATGTCTACTGCTTCAAAGGGCCCGAGCCGGAGCGGGTTTCGTCCGCGGCAGTCGAATTACCTGCGCATCTCGCCGACGACCGTCCTGCAGATGATCCTGTACCTCGAGCCCGCCCACGTAGAGTGGATGAACGTGCGTTCCTCCTGGCATTGCGATATGCGCCCAGACTTGGGCGGAATCGACTGACGAGCGCAGGACTTCTCTCGCAGAACTCGGTACTGGAGCGGATGTTGATGGCGCTCAGGGATCGCATCCCGCTCAAGCTGGCGCAGGAAGGAACGGGCAAGGCGAAAGGGAGGGAAAAGACGCAGGTCGACGTCTTTCGGGGCAGTGAGTTTCTCCCTCCGTAACCCTTTCAATCCTCCGCGCAGGGGGAGCCGTTCCGCGACGGGACCCCTCGTACTTTCAAACGCCTCGTACGGAACTGAACGAGATCTCCTTCGCGACCAGCCGGCTATCAAATGGCGTTCTTCTTCCGTCGGTCCTCCGACAAGCACGTCGTCCTCCTCAAAGTCCGTCCGGCATCTCTGCCTCTCCCTCCCTCTACCCCTGCTGCTCTTGAACGGCCTTCCTGACCTCGGCTTCCTGCCCACACGCGCTCAGCACAAGCACTTCTATGATCCCGCGCCAAGCCAGGCAGGATCGCAGCCGCAGCCGCAGCCGGGACGACCCTCCGGCGGACAGAAACGGGCGCGATCTGTCTCGGTGCCGATGGGGGCTCGCCGGGCCGCGAGCGAGTCAGTCGGGCCAGAAGGCAACGGCGACGGCGACGGCGATGATCGGCCGAGTAAGCGCCGGTCGGGGTCGACACGAGCGCGAGAGCCGCTGTTTTCGGGACCGCCGGAGGGAGCGGACGACGACGATGTCGTTTTCGTCAAGGACGAGCCGGTCGAGGAGGACGGTCTTCCGCCTGCACGAGATGACCAGGACGGCGAAGCGCGGGCGGGTGTTGGCGCGGGGGAGGAGAATTTGGGCGAGGTCAAACTCGAGGACGACGAGGCGATGGAGGCGAAACCGACCCTCAAGGTGACCTGTTGAGTCGCACGCGTTCTCTTACCTGTCGAAACGGCGGAACGACTGATCGTTGTCCGGTGGCGGTCCGGCTCTCCAGACCAGAGCTACCGGATTTTCGGTCGCACACTGGTCGTCATGTGAGTCGGCTCGCCATTCCGAGAGGCGCGACTTCTTCATTGCAGCACAGAATGAACATCTACATCACGATACAGCGTCGAGCCGTACCCGCCGCTCGACCCGAAGGACCTCGCGCGGCCGCTGTCGGGCTTGACGACCGAAGTCCGGCAACTCTCCGCCTCCGTCGCGCCAGACTCGTACCGTCGTCGCAGTGCCGCCCCTGGAGGCGGACGCAGCTCGATCTCGGTTACGCCGGCTCCGGCGCCGGGAGACCGGCCGGGCGGGTCGCTGTTCCGACGGGAGGAGACGGAGGACGCGCAGAGCTTGCGCGGGTCGGTCACGCCGAGCCTCGCTGCGTACGATACGGACCGCGAAGAAGAAGAGGAGGAGGATGAGCAAATGCGGAAGTTGCGGGCGACGTCGGTTATGCTCGCGAACGAGTGGCCGGAGGCGGCCGAGCAGCAGGACGGGGGACCGTCTTCGGAGGCGGACTTGCCTTCGCTCGATGACCTCGTCAAGAGGGCGAGAAGGCAGGGCAATGTTGACGGCGCCGGGCTCGACGTGCCAGGGGACCAGCCGGATGGGTCAGTCTGATCAATCTTTCGGCGGTGAAACCTTGCAATTCTGCGTCCGTCCGCACGTGCGCGATCGGGCAAAATGGGACACGAAAAAAGCGGCGAGCTTCTGATCCGACGGCGGAATATAATTGACTGAGGCGAATTACTACGATGCCTGTGCGAGAGCTGCTCTCCATCTGCTTCTCGTGTCAGTATGTTAGCTGTACAAAATGGATCGACCTTGGGGGTTGAGAAGTCCGAAGTTGGGCCGCGGAGACGCGAGACGCGCGCGGATTTGACGAGTGCGCCAGCTGCAACGCTGCAAGTTGCCGGCTGGGCCCTGGGCAGACCGCTATCGGCCGCACGACTCTGCTCTCTTCAGTTTGCAGTCGGGTAGTTCTGGTCCTCAGTACAGGCAGTACTCGCTCGTAATCTGTGCTCGTCGGTCCGCCTCCCCTGCGCGTTCCACTCCGCCGCGCCGTGCCCCGCGCCGTCTTTCCGCTCGCCCCGGGGACCGTCACCTCGCCTCACCTTCACCTCGGACAGCCGCCGTCGCCGCCGCGCAGCTTCCGTCGAGCATCGCCGTAGCTTAGCGGCTACGTAGGTCGCATAGCCAACCCGTCGCCTCTCAGAATCGCCGCGGGCCGTTTCGGTCTTCTCTTCCCCCGGTCGCTTCCGCCGCCACCATGTCGTCCGCTCTCGACCTCGACCTCGGCCGCCTCTCGCTCGCAGGCTCGCCGTACGCGCAAGACCCCGCAGCGCAGCAACAGGGCTACCAGCAGCAGCCCCCGCAGCAGCAGCCGCGGTCGAACCACGCCAGGACGGCGTCGTCGCTCGAGCGGAGCAACGCCGCGGCTGCGTCGGCCGCCGACCCGAACAACGTCAACAACGCCGCCGCCGCCTCGGGCTCGCTCCAGCCGCATCAAGTCATGCAGCCTCCGTTGCACCAGGGGCCGCCGCCTCAGGTCAGGCTGAAGGAACCGCAGCGGAGGAGGGGCATCGTCAAGTTCTTCAGTCAGTCCGCTCGCTCATCCCGCGATGGCTTCTCCTGACCTCGCGCTGACTCAGAACGCCTCGGAATCGGTCTACAGACAGTCTCAAGGGCTTTGGCTTTGTCGTCGACAACGATCCGACCGCCCTCGGAGGTCAAGAAGGTTAGTAGCCCGAGGTTTCCTTTCTTCGGCTCGGACGCGCCTGCATACAGCTCGCTCACCTCGGATCTCTCGCTCTTTGCAGTCTTCTGTCACTTTAGCGCCATCTCGGGCAAGGGCGGCTTCCGCTCGCTCGCCGAGGTTAGTTTTCCCAGGCCCGCGCGGTTCGTGCTCGTCACTGACCCGATCGCCCTCGGAACAGGGTGAAGAGGTCGAATACGAGCTCGTGCAGGGTCCGAAGGGCTTCCAAGCCGCGAACTTGACCGGCCCGGGCGGTCGCAGCGTCGTCGGCGATCCGAAAGCGCGCATGCAAAAGCCGCCCGCCTACCTGCCCCTCGCGCCCTTTGCCATGCCGATCGGAGCTCCGTACCTCGATCCGTACCACCCGGCCCACGCTCAGCACGCGAGCATGTACCCTGCTTCGCCGTACACCCAGCACGTGCTGTACGTTCCGGCGGCGGCAGCCTCGATGCAGCATTCGCAGTACGCGTATGCGCCCGTCCACCTCGGAGGCGCTCCTGCGGGCGCGATGCCGCAGGCAGGCATGCCTCCGTCGGCGATGCGGCCGCCTGCGAACACTCCGTACGGCGCCGGCGGCGCTGGCGCTGTCGCGAATGGCGGTCCTGCCGGAGGTCCTGCTTCTGCGGGAGGCCCGCCGACTTCGCCGAGTCCGTTCGCGGCGCCGCAATACGCCGCGTACGGCTCGGTGGCTCCAAATTCGCTGCCCGGTGCGGGCGGCATGAATGGCGCAGAGCGCTACAGCGCTGCCTCGCCGCTGGGTCGCCCCGCCGTTGGGGGCGGCCCGGATTCGTTCGCCGGTTCGCCGCAGCCGGGGGCGTACGGCGGCGGTGCTCCCGAGTACCTCCAGCAGCCGCATCAGCAGCAGCGCTCTGGTAGCGCTGCCGCCGCCGCCGGTGCTGGCTCCGTCTCGGCGCCGTTCCTGCCCGGAGGAGGAGCTCCCATCGCCGGAGCCGGCCTCGGCGGTGCGGGCGGCGCCAGCGCGCCTGCTCCGAACCCGGCAGCGTTCTCCCCTCCCGGAGGCGCCTTCATCGGCCTGCCGGGCAGCAACGGCGGGATGCCGGCCTTTGGCGGCTTTGCGCCGTTCTCACCGCCGACGTTCAACAATGCGCCCCTGTACCCTGCTCCGGCTCCCGCTCCGAACCAATCCCAGCCGTCCCAGCAGCAGCAATATCCGTACCCGCAACCTCAAGCGCACACGCCGCAACCCACCTCCGCCGGCGCGCAAGGCCACAACGGCACGATCTCGTCCGCCCTCTTTGGCACGGCGGGTACCCCCGCTCCGATCGGGAGTCGCTCGGGCACGCCTGCCGCAGGCGGGCGCTCGACTCCCGCGCTCGGGAACGGATCGCTCGGGAACGACGCGTGGAAGGCGCCGCCGCAGGGCGCGCCGGGCTCGTCGGCCGGGTCCCTGTACGCGTCCTCGAACGCTGGCGATGGCGCGCATGCCTGAGCTGGCGCTCTGGCGCACCGTCTCGGAACGGCCGCTTCTCCCTCCTCAAAAGTAACGAGCTCGTCATCAGCGCGGCCGACTGCCCAGGACGGCTAGTCCCCCTCGTGCGGGAGCGCCCTCGCATCTCTATCCTCTGTCCGTCGTTTCGCCGTATCCGTCTTCAGTCTTTCCGATCCCCCCCCCTTTTTCGTCCTCCGTCCATCCGTCCGTCCGTCCGTCCATCCGTCGTCTCCGCCGTGCCATCCTGTTGCGACTATCCCTTCCTTTCACACGCCTCGCTCCGCCTCCGCAGAGTGATCACCGTTTCCTCTTTTTCACCTATTTCCTCTCTCTGCCGTTCCCATCCTTTCGTCCCACCTTCCGTTCGGTTGCGTCACTCCCCGCCGTTTTTCCAGCGTGTCCGTACCCCGTCAGTCGTCCTTTCGCGCGTCCTCCGTTCATAGTCAGTCTATACAGTTCCTTCCCTTCTGTTTCCGCTTCAGTCTTCCCCCCCTTCACATTCGATTTATCGCGTCTCGTCACACGCAGCCTGCCTGTATCGTGCCCTTTCTCTCTCTATCTCTTCTGCGAGCTGCGCGTTCTATGCGGAGAAGGTCAGAGATATGTCTGAGTACGACTCGTGAGATTGCATGTTCCGAGTCGGGCCGATCGGGGCAGCTAATAAAGATGGACGATGGGGCGTGAGGGTTCGTTACAGAGGGGCGCAAGGTAGAAAACAGAGCGAGACCTATCGCTCCCTCACAGCAACCGCTTGAAGAAGCCCTTCTTCTTCGGCTTGCCCTCGGCCGATCCTCCCGTCGCGTCGCTGTTCATGCTCCCGTTCAGGGACTGTCCGCCGATCGACGACGACGCGCTCGGCGACTGTTGCAGGCTCGCACCCGGCGACAGCAAGGACGACGATCCTGAGGCCTTGCTCATGCTTCCCGCTCGCTTCAACCCGGCGACGAGCGTCGAAGGCCGTTTGAGATCAGGTCGGGAGGAGGCGAGTCCGCCTTGCTGCTGCTCTGCTGTCGGCGCCGGCGCGGGAGGCGGCTGCACTTGCTGGGGGTAGCGCTGGTCGATTGCGTCCTGGGGCATGCCCGTCGGTCTCGGCGGCAGCGCCTTCCCCTTGATCAGGGGCTGGTACTGCTGAACGAGGTGGGACGACCCGCCGCCGCCGCGGACAAGGTTCGACAGGTCCGTCACGAACCGCTGCGGCGTGATGAGATGCGACGTGCCGAGGAACACGTCCTTGTTCGTCGCTTCAGCGACCTTGTACACCGACCGAACTTCGGAGTAGGTCGCGCCGCCCGCCATGAACACGAGGATTCGCTGTTTCGGTGCGTCGACGACGCGTTTCGTTCGGTTCGAAGTCCACTGCGGTCGGGCGCTGCGAAGCGAGGCGCTGGGCGGTGGGGCTGCGCCGGCGGACGGCGCAGACAGCCGGGACGCGTTGACCGGACCTTCGCCGACATAGGGGAAAGTGGAGGAATCGAGAGTGCCGGCGATTTGTTCCTGATCAAGGCACGGCATCAGGCGCAGTCCTGAGAAGAATAGCTGACTGGACGTACCTGGAGCATGAAGCGCAGCGCAGGCTGATACCGCGAGATGTCGTAGGCGTCCTCCTCTTCTCGCTGCTTGAACAGCGGTTTCCGCTTCTTGCCCGAGTCCTGCATAATCCCGACGCCTTGATCAGTAAGCGCGCAGTGTGATATAAAGAGATAGCTTCTGAACCAACCTTGTTCACGTTCAAGCCGAGGTAGGACAAATTATCGATCGCGTCCATCTCGTGGATCGCCAGTCGCGCATGCTGGTACAACCGTTTCTTGTCCCCCTCCGGCACGCCATCCCGATGCATGATATACAGCGCAATGATGCGGACCTTGTCGATGGTGCTGCAGTTCCCAAGGAGGTGAGTCTGGGGGAAAGGAGTATCCGAGCGATGCGGTGCGTACCTGACGGATCGGTCGTCGAGCAGCGGCACCATCTCCTCGACCAGATTCTTGGGTGATTTGCCCTCAGGCGTGACGCCCGTCGCACAGCACTGTGCGGAAGAGCTGGATTAGTGTCCGAGGCGGAAGGCAGTGCCTGCATGGAGCGCCTACCTGCTCGACATGCGCGGTCGCCGGAAGCTTCTTCTTGTCGAACAGCGTCATGCACCTTTCTGCCATAGTCAAGTGCAGTGAGAGCTGCGGTGAAGGGACGTTGCGTCAGCATCAGCCGCAGCTCAAAGGCAACAAGGGGTGGCTCTTCGCCCTTACCTTCTCTTTGACTTCTCGCATCTCTGGGAGACTGGCGAGCATGTCCTTCATGTCGTTGATGCTGTTCCCACTGTGACCGGAAGACATGTTCAGTCCCGGATCCGACAAGGTAGCACGCGCACAAATCGCCAGAGACTCACGCGCCGCCAAACGTCCCGCCGTGTTCGCCAGCATAGGCCTTGAAGTCGGCAATGAGCTTGTCGAGCGCGTCCTTCATGTGCATGTGTCGTACTTCGACCCAGACCTTGTCGCTGTCGGACAGGACCGCCTCTTGCTCCTCTTCGGCGCCCTGCTCGTTCACGAAGGTGTGCCTGTTGAGAGAGGACGTTTAGTCGCCGCCGACTGATCGGGAGAATAGCACTGTCCAGCTCACCGATACTTCTGACCCTCTTCTATCCGCAGGAGGTCGTGGCACATCGCCTGGTAGGTGAACTCGTGCAAGAAAGGGGCGTTCAGGTCCATTGACCGGTCGGTGATGATCAGGACGCCCTGTGGTCGAGGCGGATCCGACACGGGCTAAGTAGGCAGCGAACATCCGAGGTGTCAGCTCCTGCAGAAGAGGGTACCGTCGACACTGGAGGGAGAAAGAAGGGGATCCTCACCGGAAAGTTCTCGTTATCCCGCGCGTAGGCGTCGATCTCTGCCTGCACGCGATCTGCCAGGCGCTTTCCGATCGGTTCGCCGGCAGCAAGACCCGGGCCGAGCTTTTGATGAAACGATGAGGGCGGGTTGTAGTACCGAATCAAAGGATACTCTCCGAGAGTCGCGAGGGTGTTGACGATCTGCGGACGAGACGCACGGAATCAGCTGTTGGTCTCCCGTACATTGAAGACGCAAAAAGACACGTACAGAGCGAGCGGTCCAGCCGATGTCGCTCTCCCACCGAGCGACGGCGTGCTCGGCGGAGCTTTCCGGCGGCGCGAACAGCGTGAAGAAGGAGTGATGCGAGCGCGTCGTAAAAAGTCGAGGCTCAAGAGCTGCAGACAAGCGATAATCAGTATCGGATACGAATACACACGCTGGAAGAGCTCGGTACTGACCATGGAAGTTGATGTACAGTTCCTTCAGGCCCTGCAGGTAGTCTTCCGGAAGTCCGTCGGTCAACCGGCCGACGAGGGCGTCGTTGATTCCTGGAAAGAGAACTCGGTAGATATGAGCACAAAGTCCTTCGCCGAGCCCGGGTCGCCGGAGGAGCTACGCGCGCACCCTCGATAAAGTTGACGTAGGCAGCAGCGTAGCGGGGCGGTTCCTGCTGGACCGGATTTGCCGCCTGCTGCTTCTTTGCAGCCCTGCCCTTGGCCGGTTCAGGCTGGACGGTCGGGTTGTGGTCGCGGAGGATCAGGTCGACGTTGGTGGACGTCGGCATGAGCAGGTAGACGGCCGCGAGTCGCGGCTGCGGAGTCCGGTTGTTCTCGATGAGGTCCACCTCTGCGGAGCGAAGAGCACGAATCAGTACCTCGGTCTCAGGATAACTATCTCCTACATCCAGATAGCCCGCCTATGTGGAGACAGGCGACGCACGCTGGATCCCCTCCTCGAGGACGTCGTACGTCGACAGGACCGAGTGCAGCATCCCCTGGGTGTACTGGTCGACGATAAGGACCTTCCATCGTGCGGGCACCGATCTCAGCGTGTCGAGATAGCCTGCATAGAGTGCACAGCGAGCGAGTTTGCGAAGTTACGAACGGGCGGCGGCGGTGAGCCGAGGCGGGGCGGCGGACCGAGGTCAGCGAACGAGCCATACAGGGATATCAGCAGGCGCGGAGGGGCAGCTTACGCTTTCGTATCAGGTCAAGCAGGCCGCTCATGCTGTCCTGCGTGCGCTGGGAGAGGCTGGCGAAGACGGAAAGGGACGCAGTGCAGATCGTGACGAAGCCAACTTGTCCTCAGAGCCGAACGCCCCGCTCGCTCTCGCTAGACTTGCCACGAGCTAGAGCAAGACACCGCAGGAGTACCAAGGAACGAGCTAATGCATACGATGCGAGGAGAACAAGGAAAAAAGGTCGGCGGGGAGGGGGATGGGTAGGGAACGCGAGGCAGATCCTCCCGACTGCGATAAACGAACACACACACACGTACTGACAGACGCACAAGCAAGGGAGAGGGAAGTGAACGGAACGGGACGTGGGGTCGTGAAGCGGACATAGAGACGACAGCGACGTAAAATGATGCGAAGTGGCGGCAAAAGTCATCGGCGGTCGTTCGTTAGGGAAGGGCGTCAGACGATGAGAGGTTACAGGTCGAGCGGGGTGTTGAAGACGAGCGAGAAGGCGCGATCGCCGTCCGAGACGACGATCCCGCCCCGCGTCGGCGGAGGCGGCGGAGGCGGCGGCATGCGATGTCCGTACGGCGACGCGTACCGATGCTGCTGCTGCTGGTAATACGATGCCGCAGTCGGCGCCGCGGCCGAGTACCGCGAGTCGGCAAAGAGGCACCGGATGTTGTTCCCCGGAATGATCTGCATGAGCGCTCCGGACTCGACGTGCCGCACTTCGATGAACGTCGGCTCGAACGCCAGAACATAAGGATAGTGAAGAGCTGCGCGAGCGAGCGAGCGCGGGTCAGTAAAGATCGGCGAGGCTCGTACGTCGTGCGGGACCTACCGAATGCAGTCGGGAAACCCTCCCACTGGATGATCCAGTTGCCCTTGGCTCGCCAGCCATTCTTGTTGACGTAGAAGGCAAACTCTGCGCCAGATCCAGCATCGTCAGTAGAGGTCCCCCAACTCAACAATCAGAAGTCTCGGAACTCACCGTCGTAGCAAAGCAAGAACTCGCCGTCGATGCGGTAGATCGCGATCGGCTTCGCCGTCTCCCGCTTCTGGACAAAGTCGAGACTCGAGTCGGCCGGGTCGAGCAGGCCTTGCGTGTCGAGCGACTCGAGGTCGACGATCTCGAAGCCCTTGGTGCACCCGACGCAGAGCTTCGACTTGAGAAAGTGCACCGAAGACGACTCGGTCGGAATGTAGAATTCCTGTTCGGCGGAGACGTGATCAACCAGATCAGCTTCATGCCTCGCCGTAGAACCGAGAGGGGGGGGGGGGGGGGGGGGGGGGGGGGAAAGATCTTACCTTGAACACGCGCAAGCTCTCGTTACTGCCCTGCAAGAACTTGCGAATCGCCGGCTGCTTCTTCCCGCGCGCCTGGTCGACGGGCTCGAGCGTCTTGATCGTACTCGACACGTTGCCCGACTTGACGACGCACACAAGCGTCCGCCCGAGGCACTGACCCGCCTTGAAAAAGGTCGCGTTCGCCGAGATCTTGCGCGCCCGCTTCGCGGCACCGATCGCGTCGCCCGGGTCGAGGTGGTCGACGAAAAAGGTTTGGACCGCCTTGTCCGCGAGGACGATGAGGATCCCTTGCTCCTCGAGCACGTCGAGTTGAGTCACGCTCGGCGCCGAGATGACCTTGACGGGAACCTTGTTCTTCTCGCGCAGATCCGCGAGGTAGACGCCATTGTCGGTGCCGTAGGCGACCCGGTTGCCGTTGTCTGTGTGCGTCCCAGAGAGTCAGCGCCGAACCAGTCCAGCCAGGAACAGCAAAGCCAAACTCACCAAAGGGAGCCGCGCAGGTCAGGCGGTTTGTCCCGACAAAGTAACCGGCGCTGAGCGGCAAAGTCTCAAAGACGAGGCTCCGCTCGCGCAACTCGTTCTGCCGCTCCTCAATCTTGTCGAGCCACTTTTTCCGCGTCGTCCAGGTACTCGCCCACAGGGTGAGCTGGTAGCCTCTCCGGCCAAGGTGGATGAACGTCAATGCGAAGCCTTGCTTGTTCTTGTCGGCACCCGGCGGCGGCTGATTCGAGGATACTGTCGACTTGGAGCTGCCGCGAGCCATGAGCGACTTGGGCCGGACGACACCGCCGCGTGCGCTCGCGGCATCGTCGATCGAGGCGACCACGAGAAGCTCGAGTGGAATGGGCTGTGGCCGAAGTCCGAGCGTCAGCGACATAGTCCGGTGCAGGACGAGTCATCCCAGGCGAAACGTACCTTCCGGTACACCTTGTACTGCTCGTTCTTGCTCTTCTGCTTGACCATGAGAATCGCATGATCAAAGAGGTAGACCTGCAGCTCGGCGCTCTCGCTTTGCGTGCCTCCGCGCTTCTTCAGCGGTCCCTTGAAGATGAGCTCGCGCTCTTCGTCGCGGAGCCGAAGGTCCTGCATAATCGCAGCGAGTCAGCATTCCGAGGTCGCGAAAGATCGAGACAAGGGACTCTGCCGACTCACGACAGCCTCGCCGTTCTTGAAGACGAGCTGCTGATCGAGCTGCGCGAGGTTGAAGCGGTTCTCGCTCTTGCCCGTCTCGACGTTGACACGCGCGAGGAACTCTCGCACGAGCTTGATGACCTTGGGCAGCGCGACCTTGTCGGGGTTGTTGTCCGAGGTGTGCTTCAGGCAGGCGTCGAGCAGGAGCGGGTACCGGGCCAGTCGGGTCGTCGGCTTGGTCAAGTAGCCGTTCAGCTCGAGCTTGCGCGACTCGGGTAACCGCTCCGTTTCCTACATAACCAGCGGAGAGTCGCAGTCAGCGTCTGCTAGTCATCAGTGTCATGAGACCTGAGGAGAGCTTACATCGACGAATTTGGCAAAGGCCGGGTTGCTCCCCTTCTCCTTCTCAAACTCGTACTTGCCGTACAGCTGGTGCGCGCCGTACTTGACGAATGGGCCAAAGTGCGGCACGATGTCGAGAAAGATATCTCCGATGTGGTCGACGACGTGCGCCTGCTTCTGCCGCTTGTTGAGCAGCTCGGCGAGCCGGACGTTGACGGAGTAGACCTCGAGGGCGTTCCAGAAGACTTGGGTCACGAAATCTTCGCGCCGCGCTTCGGGGATGATGTTCTGTGTCCGGAGCGGCTTGATCCAGAACTGTGGGCGGCGGCCTCGTCAGCACGAGAGAGTCTCGGACAAAGCGCAGCGAGGGCTACGCACGTCTCGCAAGTACTCGAGATCTCGCACAAAGTCGCGCTCGGTATAGAACACCTCGTTGATCGCCTCTTGACGCTTCTTCTCCGAGTCCGAGGTCGAGTCGATTACGTCTTGCGGGACCGAGTGGATCCACAAGGATCCCGGTTCCTGTGCAGGGGGCTCGAGCGAGTCAGTCCCCGAGACAGAATCTCCAAAAGACCATGTGGAAGAGCAGGCAAGCAAAACGCACCCTCAAGTTCAAGCTGTCGATCGACTCGCTCCGCTTCAAGCCCTTGACGTCCTCCAACCCGCCCGAAAGCCCCTCTCGCTTCAAGTTGAGCCTCGCCTGCTGCTCGAGCCGCCGCGGACACGCGATCGAGTAACACAGCCGGTCGCGCGTGCACGTCGGCGAGTAACAGTCCGTCAGGAGCGTGAAGACGCCCGTCGGGAGTTCGAGCTCCTCTTCCGCCGCCGCTGTTGCCGCCGCCGCCGCCGCCGCCGCCGCCGTACCGTCTGCGCCCGAGCCCGCGGGAGCCGCAGCGGCAGGAACCTTGTTCGCTTCGCCCGCGGCCTGCGCGAGCGCCGCAGCCGAGTTCGGCGCGTGCGGGTGCTGCGCGATCGAGTTCGGGTCGCCGCCGTGCGCGAGCTGCCCCGCCGGCAGCGTAAAGTTGGCCCCGGCCGTCGCGAGCCGCTCCTTGAACTGGTACACCTCGTTCGGCGAGTCGCGCAAGCGGTGGTCGTACGTCACGTCGTGGAAGAACTTTTGTGCGTCGAGCGCGCGACCAAGCAGGAGCGCGAGGTTCCGGTCCGAGGTCTTGATGATGTACGCGATCTTGTCGACCGCGTCGCGACCGTCGAACGCATCTTGGTACACGAGCCCGTCCTTGACCCGCTCCGCGAGAGCGATGTGGTCGCGGAACGCGGCCGCGACCCGGGACAGGAGCGCCGGGTAGACGACGGGCGTTTTCCGGGCGGTCGGTATCAGCGCCGAGGACGAAACATGCCCCGAGCCGTACGACGGCGGTCGCACCGACGGGAGTGACGGGTGGGAGATCGAGAACGCGTTCATCGACGACGACAGCGACGGATCCTGCCCGGTGCCGTACGGGCTCCGACCGATCGCGAGTCCGAGCCCGTACGGGTCCGGCCTCTCGCCCGAAGTGAACGACATGGCCCGCGAATCGTTGTATCCTGTCGCAGCCTGTCTCCCGGTACCAGGCATGGGTCGGAACGACTCGCTCGAGGTGCGCGGGTGCAACGCAGGCGACGAGGCGGCGAACGCTGACGGGCCCGACCCGTACGGGTACGCGAGGAAGGAGGATGAGCGGTTCGAAGGTGACATGGCGGGGGAGCGGGACCCCGTCGACGGTCCACCCTGATAGAGACTCCGGACGTCGCTATCGGCAGAGCTCCGTCTCGATCGTTCGTCGAAGGCGCTCGCGCCGCTAAAGTCTGTCATGGGAGGGTCGGTCGTTTTAATAAGGCGTCCAGGACTAGGCGAGTCTCGCGGAAAGAAGGGCAGCAAGCGTACCGAACGGCATGGTCGAGCTGTACCCATCGACGTCCTCCGCCCGGCTCTGTACCGTCGAGTACCTCCGATCCTGTCTCGCCCCCGCCGCATACGTCGGCGTGACCGACCTCGCGCCGACACTCGCGACGCTCGCTCCGCCGATCGAACCCCGTTTCGCCTGCCAATAGTTCCCGTTACCTCCTGCGGGGTCGAATCCGTTCACGCCACCGCTTGCGGCCGTCGGGGTCGCGCCCTCTCCCGTTGCCGGAAGGGTTGCGTAGAAATCCCCAAAGAAGTCTTCCTCGTTCGAGGGTGCGATCTCGGGTAGCAGCGGCGGATGCGCCACGTTGTTCCGAGGATCCGCGGCCCCACCTCCACCGGGGTAGAGGACCGAGCCGCGCGAAACGGGCCGCGCGCCGACGGGGTTCGGAGGCAAGGGCACGTTCTGCCGGGCCGGAGAGGCGTCGAGGGACGAGACGCCCGAGGAGGACGCGGTCGATTGGGAGGAGGACTGCGCGCCGGGCGGGAGGCCGTCCCCGACGGCGTACGGGAGGAGGGAGGACATGGACGAGCTCGAGTTGCGGGAGAAGAGCGAGGCCGAGGTCGAGGCGGAGGGAGGACCGGACGAGAGCGTCGCGGCCTGGCGGACGGTAGCGGCGGCGGCCTGAGCCTGAGCCTGCCGGGCGGGATCGGGGCTGCCGACCCGGGCCTTACCGCCGCCGCCGTGATCGTAGGAAGAGGAGGAGCTGGATGGGAGAGGGTGGGACCAGTTCTGTGGCGGCTGCTGGCGGCTGTGATAGCTGGGCGCGGGGGAACCGGGTTTCGATGCCGAGGTCGGGAACGCGGCCTGCGGGTACGCCTGCGCGCTCGAGTAACCTCCTCCTCCATGCCCCGACGAAGACGGAGCCTGGGCGTAAGCCCCCGCAGCGAGGGTGTAGGGCGCTGCGCCGGTGGACCTTGAATAGGAGAGGCTCGCTTGGCCCTGCGGTGGGGCTTGGCCGTGTTGGGCCCCGGCGGCGTATTGAGCCCGACCGTCCGGCGGCAGGGTCGCGTACTGGCCTGCTCCCGGGTTCGCAATAGTGTGTCCTCGTCGAGGCGCAGCTCCTGCCGAGCCCGTTGCGGCGCCTGGCGGCATAGCGGACGGGTTCGCGTATTGCGCCGGTCTCACCTGGGGCTGGGCGTAGCCCTGGCCGGCATGCTGCGGCTGCTGTTGCTGCTGCTGCTGCTGCTGGAGGTGGTGTTGCTGCTGTTGGTGATATTGTGTCTGGTATTGCTGCTGTTGCTGCTGCGGGTACGCGGGTTGCTGAGGGGAGAGGCCAAACTGGGCGTACGCCGCCGGGGTCTGCGGGGCGGCCCCTGGCGCGGCGGTGTACGCGAGCGGCTTCTGCGCGTGCGCGTACGGGTAAGTCTGACCCTGAGCGTAGGCGTGAGGCGGTCCCGGGCGATGCAGGGCCGTGGATGAGGCAGGCGGGCGATGCGACGAGGGTGCGGGCGGAGGCTGCGGGCGGCGGAACAGCTCGTCGTACGCCTGCTGCTGCCGCGATCCGGGCGGCGGGGGCGCCATGGTCGCAGCAGTCGCCCGACGACTCGGGCCCGCGTGGTGCGCGCTCGGATGCGGATGCGCGGGTGCTGTGCGTGGAGGGGCGCCGGGTGCGGTGCGGTGCGGTGCGGTGCTGGCAGCCAGCTGGCGGAACTTCGACGCGGCCGCCGCCCCGACTCGCGGATCCCTCGCAACGTCAGCGCGAGCCTCTCTTCTGCCCCCAACCGCACAGGAGCTCACAAAGGCACACTTCCCTACGATGGCTCAACTCCGTCCTGCTGTCTCTGCTCCCCGCGAGCTCCGCACGCTGTGCACCCTGCCGCTCGAACCCCCCGCTGTCCGTCTCCCTCGACGGTCACGCACATCCCCGCGCCCGCCCAACGCCTTGACACGCTGTGCGACGACGCACGCTCCATTTCTGCTTGGCCGACACGGGCTAGGAATCGCCCTCGTCAGGCCCGCAGGAACCGGCTTCTTTACGGCCTTCTACCTGCAGCTCCTCTTCAGTGTCCTCGATTCAGTATTGGGCGCACGCAACCCAGCTTTCTGGACGGCAGTCTTTGCGGAGCAGGAGCCGGCTCTTCGCTGCTACGCTACTGCACCCGAGCTGCCCCCCGTGCAAGGCCGCTTCAGGCGAGGATCGCCGGTGTCCGGCCGTCCCGCTCCCGACGCCGCTTGCTCCTGTGGTCGCAAAAGTCGGACACGACCCCTTTCTTCGCTCATCGCTTCCCGCATCTGCTGTACCCTTGACTCGGCCGGTCGTCCAGCGAGAAGGCTCGCGAGGGCTCCCTCCGCTCGCTCGCTCGCCCAGCGTGGTCTTCCGGTGAGTATCCGCTCCACGGGGTGCTGTCGCTCACTACCTCACGGCCCTACCACCTGCCTCTGCTGTGTCATCCCGTGAAGCTCGCGCCGAGTACGACAGATCGAAGCCTTGGCCTCCCTGAGCAGCTCGCGTAACGAAGAACGGCTTACGCTTGGAACGCCTCTCTCCCCCGTGACACCTCGCGCACGCCGATTACGGACAAGCTCGCACACTCTGTAGCGTCCTATATCAGCTTGCATATATTCTCTGTAGACTCGATGATCGTCCTGAAGAAAGACTTTACACCGTCCGCCCGCTGCCCCGGTCCCGGCTGCTCCGAGTCGCCGGCCGGGACGCGGACACGAACACGCGCATCGACCGCGAGCCAAAAAGCACCGACGGATCCTCACGCAGCCGCGCATAGACATCAGGTTCCATCGAGACTGGACGCACAGCTATACTCGTTTGCTTACAGCTCGGCACCTGCTCAAGCATATCCACCCAGCGCGCAGTCCCGTCTCCGAAAGAATCCCCCGATCCGCTGATCCGCTCCTCCGCTCCTCCGCCGACTGGACTGGACCATGTTCGCCCGCCTCGGCGCCACCAGCGCTTCTGCCGCCGCCGCCCCCAGCCGCCTCCTCGCCGCCCAGACTGCCCGTGCCGCCGCCGCGCGAAGGGGCCTGCACGCTTCTGCGGCCGCTGCGAATGCCGAGGGACCGAGTTTCCAGTTGACCGAGGAACAGGCCGGGATTCGGGACCTCGCGAGGAACTTTACCGTGCGTGCTCGCCTCGCTCTTTCGGGTTCTGGGAGGCGAGGCCGCGCTGACGCATTCGTGAACGGGGTCGATGCGTACAGGCGAACGAGATCGTCCCGGTCGCGGCGCAGTATGACCGATCGATGGAGGTGCGTTCTTGCTTTGCTGTCGGGTCTCTCGGAATGTCGTTCCTCTAAAGCCCTGTATGCTGATCTGATCGAACGACACCTGCAGTACCCGTGGGAGGTGATCAAGAAAGCGCACGCCGAAGGACTCGTCAACATCCATGTGCCCGAAGAGGTCAGCCCCTTTGCCTTCTGATCTCGTTAAGTGGCTGGGCGTCTATGAGCCTAGTCTGCGCTAGAGGCTGTCTGCGGAGGAAATCTGACTCGGGTCCGGTCGCTCGCAGTACGGCGGAGCGGGCTTGTCGGTCATGTCCTCGTCGATCGTCTCGGAGGAACTCGCCTACGGGTGTTCCGGAATCCAGACTGGTACGCAATCCTACGCCATATTGTCTCTTTCGGTCACAGAAGCGCTGACGTGAAAAACGCTGGCGCCATAGCGGTCGAGGCAAACGGCCTCGCGTCCGCTCCGGTCATCCTGGCGGGAACCGATGCGCAGAAGCGCAAGTACCTCGGCCGCCTGACCGAAGAGCCGCTCATGTGCGCGTACGGTGCGTGCTCTCGTCCTTCCTCAGGCAGGCGACCTGGGCTTGGCAGGTGCAGCCTGCGAGGGCCCAGGCGAACCACCTGCTCAGACCTGCTCACGCACGCCCGGATTCGACCGCTCGCAGGTGTTTCGGAGCCGGGTGCGGGGAGTGATGTCGCGGGGATCAAGACCCGCGCGACCAAGGAGGGCGACCACTATGTTCTGAACGGGAGCAAGTGCTGGATCACGAACGGGTCGTGAGTCTATCGCTCGTCTGAAGCAATAAAGCGCCATGACGAAGTGCGCTGAGCCTTCCTACTGTTTCATTTTGCAGTGTCGCGAACGTGAGTAGTTGGCGGGCGGACCGCAAATGTCGCCACTCCTTGCATCCATACTAACGCCGTCCCTGCGGGCCCTCCTCGCGCAGTGGTACTTTGTCCTGGCCAAGACCGACCCGGACGCGAAGCCCTCGCGGGCTTTGTCTGGCTTCATCGTCGACGCCGACACCCCGGGCATCACGGTCGAGAGCAAGCTGATCAACATGGGCCAGCGTTGCTCGGATACGCGCATTATCAACTTTGGTGCGTCCGGAGGGCACCGGTCGCCCAGGAAATTTGCTTTCAAGACTACGGAAAGCTGACTAGAGATTGGGTGCAGACAATGTTATCGTGCCGAAGGAGAACTTGCTCGGCAAGGAAGGGGACGGCTTCAAGGTCAGATCACTCCCGCCGAAATTTGTCCTTCTCACCCCACCATGGCGATACTGACTGCAAGACCGTTCGAAATCGCAGATCGCCATGGGCGCGTTCGACATCACGCGCCCGCTCGTCGCCTCCGGCGCCGTCGGCGTCGCCCAGCGCGCCCTCGCCGAAGCAGCCAAGTACGCCCAAGACCGCAAGACCTTTGGCGTCCCGATCATCTCGCACCAGGCGATCGGAACCTTGCTCGCCGAGATGGCCATCTCGGTCGAGTGCGCGCGGAACGCCGTCTGGCGCGCGTCGCTCGCGAAGGACCACGAGGACCCGAAGACGACGTACTTTGCTTCGATTGCGAAGGCGTTCGCGTCGCAGGCGGCGATTGCGAATGCCGACAAGTGTGTGCAGGTCTTTGGTGGAGCGGTATGTCGGCCTTTCTTCAGGTTTCAAAAACGGGATGAACAGGATGCGGGTGCCTCGGAGTGGTTCTGATTTTTTCCGCGGTTGCGCTCCCGCTTCCTGTGCAGGGATACAACACCGAGTACCCGGCCGAGAAGCTCTACCGGTTCGTTCTCTTTCTTCCCGCATTCTTGGTCCTGTCGGGGACGAACTCTGGCGGGATTGGAATCTGCGCCCTGACTGACCGCCTGCCATGCCGTTCTCGCTTACAGAGACAGCCGTATCTACACCATCTACGAGGGTGCGTTCAATCTGCTCAATCGGAGCCAGTTCTAGGCGCTGCGGATACGCGGACTGCCTGACCGAGCCAGTTGGCTCGAGGCTTGCGACTTTCCGCGTTTCGGCTTTGTGCTGACTGTCCTCACCCCGCCTTCTCGTCTCGCAGGAACGACGCAGATCCAGAATCTCATCATCTCGCGGGTCGTCGCGCAGGATTACGCGTAAACTCACGCGCGCGCCGCCCCGCTTTACGAGGAATTCGAGTCCGATCGGCCCGCCTGCCTGTGCGGCGACGTACCGGTCGCAGTGTGTTGTCTCTACTTGTCTTTACTTGCATCATCATCGCCTCGTCTCAGCTTCGCGCGAAGGGGTTCTTGGGTGCGGCGCTTGTGGCTCAGGGGACTCAGCGAGAAGCGCATACTCTTCGATCGGCAGATTCAGTGAGCGCACCAGAGGAGTGCGCTTGACGAGCGGGCTGCGGCGAACAAAACCGGAAAGAAGGGAGTCTTGCATAGAATACAAGGGTACAGGAAGCCGCAAGGGCGGACGAGGGAAGTCTCTTCTGTTCGAGTCCAAGACTCGCGCGAAGAGGCTCAGGAGCTACCCTTGAGCTTGGCTTCGGTGAAGAGGACGTGTCGGCCGGCTGTTACGACGGCGCAAGGTCAGCGGCGGGTTCGGAGGGAGGACAAGGGAAGGAGCGGGTGAGGGTCGGGGGCCGCGGGACAGCACTCACCTTTGGGGTCGAACTGCGAGCGTTGTGGAGTCGCCAGTGTCAATTCTCGACTATTGAGCCATTCCCTTGCACCGGCAGCTCGCGGGAGTACGCACCTTCATGAACGCGAGCTTCTTCTCGGCCGTCCTGGGTCGGCGGGCGATGTACGCGAACCCGGTTCCGACGCTGCACAAGCCCGTGTCGTCAGTATACTCGCAATCAGGGACTTCCTTGACACTAGCAGCGGCCCTGCGGAGGCAGGGAGCGGAGCGAGAACGGGGATCTGCGGTGCTCACGTCGAGAGGAGGCGGACGACGACCAATCTGCGGAACAGGACAGCGAGAGCGTGTGAGCATGCGCAGGCTGTTTCATAGCGGTCAAGAGCTCTGTCAGCTTACCTAGACTTTGCCTTGGCCATGGCTGCGGACGCGTGGACACCCAGAAAGTCCGGCTCGATCTCGACTGCTCCTTCTCCTCTGAATCCTCCGGCATCTCGCCAGACTCAGGCTGTCCACACTGCTGATGCGCACAGAAGGTCGCGTCGTCAAACTCTTGTACGCTCTGCTACCAGCGCTTGTGCGCTTTTTCGAGCCGACATCGACACACTGCTCCTCCGCCGCCTCATCAAGCTGCTTCCTCGATTTTTACTCCCTTCGCTGCGCAAAAGCTGCTGTCCAGGGTCGAAGTTGCGGGTCGACGGAGGCATTCTCACCGACTGCTGTCGTCTTCCCTGCAGCTGCAGCAGGCGGCCAGGCCCTGCATGTATTGCTTGCTCCGAAGCCCGCGAAACATACTCGCTCGCGATTGAGGCATTTCAGCTCCAGCAGGATCTAAACAGATACGGCCATCGGTGCTTCGATACGCGGACCCACATCGGCCAGCCCGAGGCAGTTCTTGCGGACCCAGACACGGTGATGGAGACCTCCCTCGTCCCGGCGCTGTTTTCCTCGCCGATGCAGCGCTCGAGCTAACGGTGGGCTTTCATGCGATCCGAGCCCGACTAGGAACAAAATAGCCAGTCTCGAGTCCTGCATCATTGATTGCATATGTACGGCTCCTTGAGCTCGCCAGGCCGATCCGGAAATGCTTCTTCCGTAGCGGCTCCACCAGCTGCAGCGCGCGTGCGTCTATTCGGCGGCCATTCAACTGAGCTTAAGCTCGATATGCAGATCTTCCCGAACACCGGCCGGGTTCGGACGCCTTCCGAATTGTCGCAATTTTCAGGTCGGACACTTGGAGAGGCGGTGACGGGATTCCTGCACCGCACGAAGTGACCGGGAGCACCGGTCAAGTACAGTCCCGACGGCCTCCGCACCGCACCGGTCTCCGCGATAATCTTACTTTATTCTCGTCCCTGAGCCCAGACGAGTACACCAAGTGCGCCGTATCACCATATATATTCCGAGTCCTTGACGCACAGTCACTCTACATCGAGGGTGGCGAGTACGCCCGGCGAATTAGGCCGAACAGGCTGACCCCGAACAGCAGCTGATAACCTGGCCAGCTCCGTTCCAGCGAAAGCGGACCATAAGCATAAGCTTGCATTAAGTGCCCATCGGCAGCGCCAGCTACCGTACATAGGTGATGACATGGTTGTCAAGGGCAGAATACCTTTGAAACGCAATTTGCCTCATACGGCGTTGGACACGCGTACGGGATTCTCGCGCCCGAATGAAACACCTTTGAGGCCGCAGCTCGAGGTCTCGTGATGTGACGAGCTCGACCAGGTGTACACATATACAGAAGGCGACAGCCAGCCAGCCGCTGGACCGCGGCCGGCGGCTCCTCCTTGTCACCGATGCAAAGTGCTCGCGTCATCTTCGCAGAAACCTGTACCCCGCCGAGGCGCCAGGCCCCTCAAGTACGATAACGACAGCTTGATAATATAATATACTGCAAGACGCCCGAAGCGAAAAGAATGCATCGCTGCATCGTCCGAGCCGGGCATCGTGGCCGTCCGGCCGCGTCACTTTTCTGCTTGATGAAAGGGGGCAATCCGGTTCCCTCCGGGTTCCGCGCCGGCCGCCGGTTTTGACGCCCGCGCGGACCTTTTGGGCCGTCTGCCGACTGCCGCCCGCATGGTCGTCGAAAGACAAGCTGAGAAGCCACACAGCTCCACATCTGAGCGAAGCTCAACAGCGGACGTAAAAGATGATCGAGTGGTCCCGCGGTAAAGTCGACTGCGTGCACGGAGCGATGACGCGATCGGGAGCGAGCCCATCAGCTCGCCATTGACGGGTGGCGGTGCACAAGTGTCACGTGACGAGAGCATACCCGTACTGCAGAAAGCACAGCAGCTGGTGCAGCTGGATATGCCGAGACCGACAGCTATGTATGGGTCCCAAGCTTCGCCAAGAAGGTCAACCTTTTCGAAGCGGCCGATTTAGCACGTATGGGAAGAGAAGAAGGCGCGAGATTACGCACGCCGGCCAGTGCCAGGCACGAGGCGAATCCCCCCATCGAAAAGGGTCCGCCCGCCGCAAATCCGGGGTAAACTCGTGTCCGACTGCGCGCGCGTGCAAACTCCTCCGGCCTCCCAACTGGATGATCCGTCGCCGCTGTCCTTGAAGCTCGCGGCTGTCCCTCCTTCTGATCAGCGCTTTCGGATCTGCGGCCGCTCTCGCCACCCATCTCCGATCCGCCTTCCGACCATGGCCGACCTCGAGAAGCAACATAGTCGCCGGACGCCCAACGAGAAGGGCGGCAACCCCCTGGAGCCGGTTCGGACAAAGTCAAGGGATTGGTTGCCGCTCGACAAGCGAACGCTCGAGAACAAGCCGGACGATGTCGACCCGAACATTTGGATGGAAGAGTCCTCCGTCGTCGGCATCAAAGAGCGCAAGGTATGTCGACTGTCCCTCCACCTCGCACCGAGGGTCGCCTTCCGGAACTGGTGACCTGCCGATGCTGACCCTCGGAATTGCGCCTTCTCTCTTTTCCAGCTTGAATGTGCGCTAACGATCTCTCATGATGATGCCTATGCGTGCCGGACTGACCGAGTACCTTTGCGAGAACAGGGTGGGAAGCGGCGGCGCTTCTGCTGACCGAATAGTGAGCCTACCGGATTGTCCGGCCTTCCTCCTGTCGTTCCGGAACTGACGCCTCGTCCTCTACCAGTGTCGTGCTGGCTATTCTCGCATTCCCGTACTCCTTCCAGTCCGTGTCACTTTCTCTGCTCTCGTGCTCTTCCTGCCCACGACGCGGCGGAAGACGCCGAGCGGCATCCTGATCTCGAAAATCCGCCTTTTCAGAGTACTGGGTTACGCCGGAGCCACGATTACGACCGTCATCGTCGGCGCATCAACCTACTACACCTGTATCGTCCTCTGGAGGTTCTGCCTTGCGCACCCTCAAGTCCGCGACGTGAGTCCATGTCGGCCCCTTTCTCGCTTCGTTTTCGCCGGGGCGAACAGCTGCTCACCCTTCACGTGTTCACAGATCGCCGATGCCGCTCAGATCCTCTGCGGCGGACGTAGGATAGGCTGGTACATCGCGTACGTCTCATGTTAACTTTTGCGCCTTCTCAAATCGACCGGCGGCTGATCCGCTTCTTGTGGGCTTTACCGACAGCTTCATCGGTCTCGCCCTCAACAACTGGTTCATTATGGGTGAGCAGAAGCCCCTACTTGGCGTATCTAGGTGTAGAGGCTGACTCTCATGCGTTCAGGTCTTCACGCCGTTGCCGGCGCCACGGCCATCCAGACAATTCGCGGCGGAACCGAAGCTACCATCGTCTGGGCTGTCGGACTCACCTCCATCATGTGGCTCTTCTCGAACTTGCGTGACTTTAGCAGTATGAGCAAGGTCGGCCTGCTCGCGAGTTCGACCATGTGCGTCTCGATTTCACATGCCAACCGGCAATCGACGAGCATCTGACCGTACCCTTCCACAGGTTCGTCTGCACCATCATCGTGCTGGTTGGACACGGTGTTCAGGGCAAGCCGAACGGCTACGTCCCGTCGAAGCCGATCACCCACTCCGTCTGGGCGCCGGAGGGCACGACTTTCATCCAGGGTGTCGAGGGTCTCCTCAACATCGTCTACACCTTCATTGGGTACGCGGACGTCTATGTTCTATATCGTTGGTCGGCGCTGACTCGAACGCCCCTACAGTCACGCCCTCATCCCGTCCTTCGTTGGTGACATGAGGCAGCCGGAGGACTTCCCGAAGGCCCTCGCCGTCTCCATGACCGCCGAGATGCTCCTCTTCACCATCACGGGAGCGGTCGTCTACCACTACACGTATGTCGCTTCTCCCGACCCGGCTTGACTTTGCTGTGAGGCAAAGGCTGATCGCCCGGGCTACCTTGCAGCGGAATCGAGTACACCACCGCTCCGGCGTACGGAAGTCTGCGCGAGCGCTTCGGCAAGGTCGCGGCCGGCTTCGTGTTGCCGACGATCGTCATCGTTGGGTGCGTCTTCTTCCGTCCTGGACTTTCCCGTGCCAAGCTCCCGGACCGACCCGGTCTGACCTCGGACCATCTCCCTACAGTATCCTCTACTCGCTCGTTACCTCGCGCGCCATCTTCTTCCAGATCTTCCGCGAGGGCTCCCGGCATCGTCACGAGCACACCCTCATCGGCTGGGGCACCTGGATCCTCATCGTCTTCGGTGGCTGGGTCATCTCCTTTATCGTCGGCGAGGCCATTCCTTTCTTCAGTGACATGCTGTCGCTCATCTCATCGCTCTTCGACTCTTGGTGCGCATGAACTAATTTGCGAAGGCATGGAGTTCTTGGCTGATCATTTTACGTGCGCAGGTTCGGTTACATCATGTGGGCTGCCGCCTGGTTCCAGATGAACAAGGGCCGCCGTCTTGCCGGAGCTGGCCAGATCGTCGAGTTTGGCATGAACATTTGTGCGTGCCTGCTCTCGACATGACCACGAGCCCGATCGCTGACGATGTGAATGCCCCTCATTGCAGTGGTTCTGGCGACCGGCTTTTTCTTCTTCGGCGCCGGTACCTACGCCTCGGTCCAGAGCATCATCAACTCTTGTACGTCGCCTTTCTTCGCGAGATCCTGCGTTCGACTCGACGCTTACCATGCTCTGCGCAGATCACGACGGAAATGTCAAGCAGCCGTTCACGCGGGCGAATACGGGCTTCATCCTGGAGCCGTGAGCGCGTCCGCACCTTCGACTCGCGACCGCCTGCATCATCGAGGTTTCCCTCTAAAAAGGGCGCTTGGGTTATACAGAAAAGAGGCGTTCAGTAGAAAAAAGGCGTTCGGTAGAATTTCCGTGTCGTATCACCACGTATATTATCCTACACTCTCTGTACACACACACCGCTCCCTTTCCCCCTCAGTACGCGCCTACCTCTCCTACATTCCGGCATCATTGAGAATACCAGGACTCTTGACTTCGCAATAATCTCAATACAGGTCGGCAGCCTTCGGGCGCGAGCGAGGGCCTGCGGTGTGCGTGGCCTCCGTACCGGCTGGCCTGTTCTCGCTGGCGTCTGGCTTTGTGGCCCTGAGAATGTCCGGATGGAGACTGGGCGCGGCTTCCTCCCACTCGTCGTCTGCTTCGGGCGGGGCTTGCTCCCTCGACCGGTTCGCTTCCCGCGACCCGCGATCCTCGTCACAAGATCGCTTGCGGGCGTCCCGGTCCCGTTCCTTCGACGACTTGGGGTCGCTCGCCTTCGACTTCTTGCGCGCACTGAACGACGCGGCCGCGTCCTCCTCGGCGCCGTCCTCGAGGTCGAAGCTGAGGGCTCCCGACTTGCGCTTCGACGAGCTCCTCTTCTTCGACTTGGTCGGCTTCTCCGCCTTGCTGCTCGACTTGTCCGTGGTCGCGACGAAAGATGGTCGGTACGTCGAGATGTCCTTCAAGGAAAGCGTGGTGGCGGTAGCGTCCGGGACGGATTCCTTCTGGCCCTGGGCTGAAGCGGGCTTCGGAGCGTACGGGTCCACCTCCGCGCTCGACCTCGGCACTGCCGGTGCGGCTTGAGGCACTGCGGCGGTGGACAGCTCCTCGTCCTCGCCATCGCTGTCATCGTCGTCGCTGTCCGCAAAGATGGCGGCAAAGATGTCCGCCGGCGCCCGCCTCTCTGAGACGATGTCCTGCCCTTGTGCCTCGTCATCGCCGTACCCGACGGTCTCGATCGTCGGCTGCTGCTTCGGCTTGTTCCGGGCCACCGTCGTCGCCGAATCGCCGGCGACAGGACCTGCCGGAGCCTCGAACGTTCCCTTCGCGACCTCCGGCGCATCCTCCTCGACCTCTTTCGACGCCGCCTGAAATTTTCGGAAGCCGCTGCTCTGCATCATCTCATCGATCGCCGCCTGTCCGATGGGCTGAGCTGTCCCCGCGCCGAAGTCCCGTCCGGAGGCGGTCGCTTCGCCCCACTTGCCGCCGACACTGCCGCCCTCATCGCCCTGCGCCTCGTGGGGATCCCGGACGCCGAAGCGCTTGCACAGGAGGCGAACCGGGCGGAAGACGGTAGTCGTCCTCGTGAGCGGGCCAAAGTTGCCCGCCCGCGCCGCCTGTTGCGCCGGCGTCAAAGCTGGCTCCGGCGGCTTGACGGTTCCTCCCGTTGCATCGCCGTATTTGTCGGCGAGCGACGAGGCGGAATCAGCCGCAAGTTTCGGGGGAGGCTGGTAGAGACCGGGTTCGGCTTTGGGCACGTCGAGCGAACCGCTCTGGCTCGACTGGAAGCGATTCCCGAGCATGCCAGAAACCGGCTTGAAGACGCGGGCGGCTTGAGCATACTCGAATAGCTCGCGGTTGAGCTCGTCGATTGTCTGCAACTTGCCGTTCGGGAGGACCCGGGGCCCGAAGGGAGACGATGTAGTCGAGGCGTTCTCGGAGGCTTGGTATTGGAGATAGAGTGTATATCGAGTCTGCTTGACCGGGTCGGGTGACGTCGAAGCTGCAGAGTATGGCTGAAAGCCCCTCAAGGCGGCGTTCGCAGTGGGGCGATCGAGCGGTGGAACGAAGAGAGGTACATCGGGTTGCGGAGCGGCAGGTTTCCGTTCTTCCGGTGCCGGCGGCTCGTCCTTTTTCTCGTCAGAGGGCGCCGTGAGGGACGCCAGACGCTCTCGCGACTTGGCCGAGAGATAGTCGAAGACCGACTTGGGGACGGCGGGCGGCGGCTTTTCGCTCAGGAGAGAGCCGCGCTGCAATCCTCGGGAGATCAGTACAAGCTCTCAACGATACTGAGATGCATCGACCTACCTCTTCTGCGTCGAGCTGTCGCCCCTTCTTCTGCCCGTTCTCTGCGCTTGGGGGCTGGTTCTCCTTCCACAGGCGGGTCGGGTCAGGCTGCCAGCCTGGGGGAGGTTGAGGAGGGAGTTGCGAGCTGGCGGTACTTCTCGAGTCAGTCCGGTGCACAAATCTCGGTAAGATCTGCACTCTTACCTATTTGTCGGAGCAACGCTCTCGCGATGGAGGACAAAACCTGGCAAGAGCCTGGTCCCGTCGCTGAAATCATCTTGCGGTACGGACACGCGAGGTCTCGGCTGTACACAGGCATTCTGCGTCAGCTTTGAGCAGCCTACCGGATCCCGACTCATTTGACACACCTGCCGCGTCCTCGGGTCTCGAGACGAGCGCATCGAGCTGAAGCCCGCATCCTCGTCCTCGTCAACCGTCCGAAGCCCCTGCTTGTCCCTCGCACTCAGCCCGCCGACGTCCATGGCCGGTGAATCATAGACCTCGTCGTCTTCGAGATCGTAGGTCATTGTCCGGGGTGCGGAACCGCCGGTGTAGCCTCCCTCTGCGCGCAGAGTCTCCTTCAGACCCATGCCTGGTCGGTAGCCCAGTCCCCAGCCCTTGTCCGTCGAGGCGCTGGAACCCTTGACCAGGGTGAGAGGTCGGTCTAGCGGAGCGTAGAAGTGCCGCGCGGCTTCGTCGTCGCCCTCCTCCGCCTCGTCGCCTTCTAGACGAATGCCAATCTCGGCCGCCTGGCGTCGGCGCTGCTCGTAAGAGACGCGGGGTCCGACACCTTGTCCTTCGCGCCAGCCCATCTTGCGCATGAGTTTGAGTCCGACGCGTGAAGAAGACGGCTGGACGAGGGACGCGAGCGCCTGGTCGAACTGCGGACCTGCTTCGGCTGCGGGAGGCACCGCACCGCCGAAGAGCCCGAGCAGCGGGTCATACTCCTGCTTCTGTTCCTGCTGAGGTTGTGCGCGAGAGAATGATGCGTAGGACGAGCTGGTCTCGATGGTCCGGGACGAAGCTAGTTCCGCCAGATCCTGCGGCACGGGGGCTGTTCAGTACCAGCTTACAGAGCAGAAATCAGGATTTTCTTCCGTACCTCTTCGTCCATGAACTCCCGCGCGGCATCAGTCACGGAGCGGTTCTGCAGTCCTGAGCGAGTCGAGCGAGACGACTTGAACGTCTTGGGCTTCCATCCTGTCGGAGAGGGCTAGGCGTCAGCGATTCGGCACGAGCGGCATGGGCCGTTCGGCGGGATGCCTTACCTTCTTTCGAGCCGACAGAGTTGAAGTAGCCCGCCGAAAACCCGCCCGTAAAGGCGCCATGAAACCGTCGCCTTCGAGTGCAACAAGAACAGCGTCGTCAGTGTCGGCATAGGTCCCCGGAGTAGCGGGCTGCGCTCACCTTCCCTGCTCGTCGTAGACTTCCTGCTCCCACGCCGGTTTGAACTCGTTCTTGTCTTTTTTGTTGTCCGTGAGCGCCGGCAGCGCAGTTCCGATCGAGACAAAGTTCTCGCTCAGGTTGCCGTACTGCCCGTCGTCCGCCGTTTCGATCTTGCGCTTCAGTCTCGACGAGGCCATACTCAGTCGCTATGCTCCTGCGGGGCGGTGGACGAGGCGTACGAGCCGGTCAAGCCGGTCGAGAGCGTTCGATGATGATGTGCCGCGGCTTATCTCAGCTCCTTTCAGCCGCTCCGGTCGTATAGAGCCGCTTGGGTGTAGCTAACGGTGCTTTCGGCGCAGCACAAGATTGCCGAGCTGTTGATGTAAAGGCGCAGGACAGTGTGCACCGCCTCCGCTTTTCTCTCATCTCTCCGCTCGACTAGTCAATCGAAAAAGTATGCATGGCAACTGATACACGCCGGTCAAAACGAAGGGAAGATCATTGTCATCATGTACGGCCGACAGGTCGAGCGCCCAGTGCGACGGACGGCTTTCCGCGAGCCTGGGTCAGCGATGACCGCAGCAGCTTGAGTTTTTCCCGCTCGCGGGCCTGCATCAAATCACATCGTCCGGAGTCAGTAAGCTCGGCGGCAACAAAATCTCAAAGCAGTCGGACTCACCGCCTCCTCTTCGCGCTGGCGCTGTCGAAAGCGCTTCGCGTCCTCCTCGCGCTTCTTCTGTCGTTCACTCCACGCCAGCCGCGCCTGCGTCTGCTTCTCCAACGCGGCAGCGACCCCGCCTTGCTGCTTCGGGCCGTTCTCTTGGCCTTGCGACCGAGCCCGCAACAGAGTAGCCGGGGCTGGGTCTCGGCGGGCCTTTTTCGCAGGCGGAAGAGCGTCCTCCGCTGGCCGTACGACTGCAGACCGCGCAGAGGCGGCGTTGTGTCCGCCTCGGGCACCCGAGAGAGGCCGTTCCTTGACTCCCCCGGCAGGGTGGTCCTGCTCCGGCATGCGTTCCGGGACGACGCTAGGCGCCACGATGGCGTTCTGCTGTGGGACCGGCGCAGGAGGTGGAAGGTGATTCGACGTCGAGCCAGAGCGGGACGCGCTGATGGACTGCGCAAGGCGGTATCAAGGTCAGCCTAGACTTTCTGCCCGAGATGAGCGCAAACTCCGGCTTACCTCTTGCGCTTCCGGGCCAGAACTGCCGCCTTGGACCGCCCCCGATTCGTCCGACTGCTTGAGCGAGACATCCATCCTCCCTGCATCCTCCTCGAACGACTCCTCCGCTTCGCTGATTTCGGAGAGAAAGTTCGAGACCCGACGGTGCAAGTCGGGACGCGGACCCGCCCGGCGCGCGTTCCGCTCGAGAGCTTCCTTGGTCAGAGCCGAGGGGGCCGAGACCTTGTGCGGCGCTTCTGCTTCTTCAGCTACAGGCGCTTCTGCTTCTTCAGCTACAGGAGCCTTCGACGCCGAAGGGGCGATCGAGCGGCGCGCCCGGCGAGGTGCGGGGGCCGGCGCCTGTGCAGGGGGCTGAGGCAGTGGCTGCGCGCGACCGAATGCGCTGCCAGCGACGTTCGACGAAACCGCGGACGCCGTTATGTGCGTTGCTTGCTGCGAATCGTCGTTGTCGAGAAGCCGTGGCCGCTGTGTTTCCGCACAACGGTCAGACTCATCGGAGATTCGGACCGCGTGAACGGAGCAGAAAGGTGCCCACCTTGACCGCCTCGTCCGGTCTCACCGCCCATGCGCTCACACTCTCCCGCAGCCTTTTCTTTTCCACGAGGACCGCCTCCGCAGCCTTCTCGCGCCGTTCGCGTTCCCGCAGACGGCGAGCCCGTTCCGCTTCGGTCTCCTCGCTCTCTTCGGCGAAGGTGAACGAGGCGGGCAGGGTGATGCCACCGATGACGAGCGCCGCTTGCGGTCGGGGACGGGGCGGCAATTCGACTGCCACCGGGGAAGCGGCAGGGGCGCCGACGGTGGTGGCGGCGGCGGAAGCCCGTGTATCCGCGATTGGCGGTCCAGACGACGACGCGAAGGGCAACGACTGCGAGTCGGCTCCGGGGCGTTCGGCAGATTCCTGGCCGAGAGCGTGTTCATGAGGAACCATCGAGACGCGCGATGCCGTCCGTCGCCGCGACGCCGAACCAGGAAGCTCGGGTCCGTTCCTCTGTTCTTCGCGAGGAGCGACATGCATCGGACCCTCTGGCGCAGAGGTTATCGATGCTTTGAGGCTCGTGGATGCGCGCCGAGTCGGAGCAGACGCCGAAGCGTTGTTGCTACCTCGCGGCGGGACGTCCGGGGCGACGAGCGTGACTCGGACGACGCGCGTGCGCCCCGATGTATCATTCGCCGTGACATTCGAGGAGTGAACACCTCCGGTCGCATCAGCGGCGATGGACAGCCTGGACGGCCTCCTCCGCTTCGCCGGCTCGGGCTGCTCGGATGCGGGAGATCGCGAGCCCGCGAGCGGAGGGGGCTGGTCAGCTCCCGTGAACCCATCCTCTTCCGCGATTGGCGGCATGGCGGAGATTGCCGTGCCCGCAGCGTGCCCAGAGGTGGAAGGCAGCGGCGCTGGCGCCGACGAGACGCGCCGGGGACGCTTCTGTCGCACCGCATCGGACTCTGTCGGCGGACCGGCGGTCGGCGCGGCTTCCACTGCCGAAGAGGCGGTTCTTTTGAGGTAGCGAGCCGGAGTGCTGGTCGCAGCAAGGTTCGGGGCCTGCGAAGCGCCAGCCGACTCGGCGCCAAAGTCGAGCGGCGCCCCCATGTCGGGAAGAGTCAAGTTGGCGTCCAGGCAGTCTGCAGTGCTTTCGTCGGCGGCGCTGACGATGACGGCAGGCGCAGACGGAAGGGCGACAGCTTGCGTCGGTAGGTCCATGACAGCAGGCTCCGACGACGCCGGATCACCGGGGACGGTGGCGAGAACGACGGGAGCGGCCGTCTCGGCGCCTACCTGTTCCGTCGCATCGGCACGATCCGTGTGTCGCGGCTCGACAGTGGTCCGCGGCGCCTTCGTGCTGACGGCGACCCGAGGTGGCCGCGGAGGCAATTCCCGACGCTCATCCCGGCGCTTCTGCTCGCGAGCTGCAGCAGCAGCGACCGCCTCGGCTTCCTTCTTCTCCTTGCGCTTGGCCTCCCGAGCTGCCTCCGCGGCCTTCTCGGCCTGTTCCTCCCGTTCCTTCGCCTGCCGCTCCCGCGCCTCTTTGGCCTCGCGGACTTTCCGCCTCGCGTCCTCGTCTGGACCGCGCATGCCCTTCCCTTTGTGCTTGTTCGTAGCGCCGGCGAGCGGCGCGCGAGGCCTAGGATGCGAAGGATGGTTCGCGGGGAGGAGATGAGCCGGGCGAGTCGGTGGGGCGTGTCCGGCGGTGGGAGCAGAGGGTACGATCCGGGTTTCCGGAGTCGGTTCGCCATCGATGGCAGGCGATCTGTGCTTCTCGTGAAACAAATTCGCGTCCTTGCTTGGTAGAGAGTGTGCGGTAGCGAGTTGTGCGGTGGTCGGGATCCGGCCCGCAGGATCTGCCGGACCAGCCGCGACGGGCGCAAGGGCGGGCGGCGCGGCGTCCTCGGATGCGCGCGACTTCTCCGCCAGGTTTTGTTGACGTTGGACGCCGGCCTCCGGAAGCTCGGCGGGGTCTGGGGAAGATCGCGTCGGCAGCGGAAGGATGTGTTGCTCCACCGGCGAATGGCCCCTCTGCGGTAGAGGCGCGAGCGAAGGACGATGACGACGTGCAGACGCGCTCAGCTGCGACGCTCCTATCTCCTGGGCGACCTCGGTAACCGTCTGTTGCACGGGCTCGGGCACTTCGGCTGTTTCGGGCGGCGGAAGCGAGGGTATCGCAGATACATCCTTCGAGGACGAATTGATTGGGGACGCCGAGCCATGTCCGACGGCGCCACCTTCGTTCGACTGCCGCTCTGCAGCGGCGGGTGCCAGCGGAGAGATCGACCGGGTGCGCTCGCGAGAAGAGGCGGGAAGCGAGATCGCAGGTGCCGACGATTTGGAAGCGCTGACGCGCACCGCTTGGTCTTCTGGCTCGAGGCGAGTCTGGACTGCACCTTAGAGCGATAATGTCAGCGATCGATGATTCCTCAAGCAGCCGAAGCCGTAGAGGACGACTCACCGTCATCAACTGCAGGATCGCCGGTTGGGTGTGTAGGGGGAGCGACCGCCGTCGCTGGTTCCGCCTCTTCAGGTTCCGGAGTCGGCGTGCGTCTCAGGCGCTGTTTGCCCTTGCCCGGCGTCCTTGCGCCGATCGTGAAAGCGCTGCGGTCGAGCAACCAGCTCTCCGACTCGTCATTCAACAAGTCGGTCCCGGACTCTTCCGCGAGCAAGTCGTCCCAGTCCAGCCGCGACGCTTCGTATTCTGTATGGCTCGGAGTCGGCGGTTCGAGCTGCTGGCGGCTGGTCGAGGCGATGGGCTCCGAGCGGTCCATGGGACGAGGTGGGGCTTGGGAAGGAGCCCGTGCGGCCAGTCCAGGGCGCGGGAGAACAGACGACACAGACGAGCCTGTTCTTACAGGCAGGAGAGACGTCTTGGACGCCATAATGGTACCGGGCGCGCGGTGTATAGCAATGTGGGAGGAACAGAGACGCTCGATCAACAAAGCCGCGAGCGCTCGATCAGTCTCGACACCACAGCACCAAGTCTCTAAAGCGCCTTCGAGGGCTAAATAGTATCTCTGAAGACGAGTGCTGCCTTCTCCGGCGCGTCCGACTACTCGCGGGTGAGTCCGAGAAACGTAAAAGTTTTCAGACTGCGGATGCGCGCAGCTGAGGGGATCTTGTCGACCGTGGTTTACTGCTGGCAGGTCTAGGCCTTCTTCTCTGCTCAGTTTTCGGCTCTCGTACCACGCTCGGAAACAGAACGTAAAGCTGCGGCCTGAAACCCCGAGGCCACAGCTTGCCTTGGTCGCTCAACGCTCCGCGGAGGTCCCGCTTCGCTCATATGGCTCCGGAGCTTGCTTATTCTCACCTGCTCTACTGTTCAAAAGCCTCTTCTGACCGACAAAGATGCCGTCAAGACCGGCCGGTTACTGCAGCGTCGGTTCTTTCCCGATTCCGAGATCTCGGAGGGGCATTTGGCTTTTCCTCCTCTGGCTTGGCCTTTTCGCAACTTCGGTCCGAGCCGGGGATGGCGGCATCTCAATCACGACCCAGCAGCGAGTCAAGGTCGGAGAGGCGGTCAGCTTCCAATGGTGCGACTGGATCCCCCTGGTTCGCATCCAACGGCGTGGCTTCCCTGACTTCCTGTCGGTTCAGGCAAGGTGGTACTCCTCCCTACACGCTCAAGGTAAGGCAGAGACTCCAGAGCTTGTCAAGTGCACGGGAGATACTCATGACGAGCGATTCCGGCAAGGTTCTCCTGAACGACTCGGTCGTCGCCCAGAACGAAGGCTGGACCGGAACGTCGGTGCAATGGCGAGGGACCGAGGAGCAAGTTCCCGTCGGTACGAGCATTAAGATCCGAATCCTGGACAGTGGCGGTCAGATGGTCCTGAGCGGCCCGACGACGGTTGTCGCGGGGGAGACGCACCCGAAGGATGGGGACAACGACAAGCCCGACTCAGAGCATGCGGCGGGCAGGTCGGACGAAGGGGGCTCGGACGGTTCTGCGAAGGAAACCGACGCTCACCTTATGGACGACCCGAATGAGGCCCCTTCTTCGGACGGCCAAGTCGGGGCTTTCGCCACCGCGGACGACGGCGGTCCGCCCGACGCGACAGACACCGCGGCTCCCGCTGCAATTGTTCCCGCAGCCGGGGTTCCCGCCCCCGCCGGAGCTCAGAAGTCAGTCTCTCTGAGCGAAGCTGTACTCCTTTCCTCCTGAACGCTCACCGCCGGGATCTGCTCCGCAGTGCGCCAGTGCCAGCCGCGGAACCGAACCTCGGCGGGGCGCCTGATCCAGCGGGAGCACCGGAGCAAGCTCGTGCTGCGCCTCTGGGTCAACCAGGTCCAGATGCGGCCGCAATCGCTTCCGTCGGCGGGAATGACCCGGCGGCGATGGCGACTGCTGTCGCCGGAGGCGCGTCCGGAGTTCCTGAAGTCGGTCCATCCTCGATAAATTCTACGTGAGTATCCCAGTTTGAGCGAAATCGGCTGTGGCGAGGCTGCCCCGTCGCCTTGTTTCAGCTCACCGCGGCCCGAGGAACAGAGCGCCAACAGCAGATCCATCCGCCCTCTCGTCAGGTGCCGAGGCCGCCGCCACGTCTACCAGCACGGATGGCCAGGGGAGCAGCACTTCAAGCGCGACCCCGTACGTCGTCGGCGTATGCATCGCGGTCGTCCTCGTCTTTGCTGCCCTCGGGTTCTATTTCTGGCGCGTCCATCGGTTCCAGTCCTTATTCGAAGCGTAACAGCCCGCGAGATTGAGCTGATGAGAGCCCGGATGAGCTCCGCAGGCGGCGGCGACCGCAGCGGTCGGATGACGCCTCCGAGACAGCCGACAAAGGAACGAGTGCCCGCCGCACAGGCAGTCGCCGCAGGCGGCGTCGCGGTGCCGCTCCGGCCTCGACGAGCGGAGATGATGACGAAGAGAAGCTGGTCGGTCACGGGGCGGACCAGAGCGAGAGCGATGGTTCGGATACCGCGGATGACGGCTACAGCACGAGGGGCTCGAGGCGTGCGGGTCGAGACCGGCCGCCGCCATACGGGGACGACGGGGACCAAAGCGAGGGCAGTGACGCGTACGACCCTCCCCCGTCCCAAAGGAGACGGTGAGCGCGGATACGAAGCGTTCCGGGGCCATCGACTGCGTCTCCGGCGGGAGGAGCGAGACGATGAGAGCACCGAGACTAGCTTTTCCAGAGGTAGCGCGCGGAAAGCATGAATTGTAAGCATCGTCGACAGGACAATTACTGTCATTGTAGCCGGAAGTAGCGGTGTAGGAACTGGCGATGGTACGATCCGAAGGAGCGAGAGGAGCAGGTGGCGAAACTTGAGTCGCCGCCAAACAGCTTCGAGGACTTTGGGTGTTGCATCAGACTGAGCAAGCTGCACGCCGTGTCATCGCGCTGATGGAGGAGAGTTGGAGGTGAAAAGGCGAGAGATCGCGCGGTCGCTGGGTGTAGCCAGGTCGCTCCGGCGAGAGAAGGCCTGACCTGCTCGTCACTCTGCCGCCGCTCTAAGCACACGCACTGCCTCTTAGGCTGCTCTGCTTTCCCAGCTCTGCCCCGAACCCCGCCTGGCTGCTGTGCAGGCGACGATGGCGTCGAGTTGCAGCGGATTGCCTCATCGCGTCCTCCTGACGACACTCCGCCGCCCCGCCGTTGTCGCGCACTGGCTCCCCAAACAGGACATCTACGCCCATGCTCGGCCATTCTCACAGCTCCAGAGCGCAGCGCGACCCGCTCTGCCGCGAGACGAGCTGCGGTCGTCAGTGTCGTCGCCGACAGCGATCGCAACCACCGCAGCGCCAACAACGCTCGGCGCGCAATCTTCCCTAGCTGCACGGCTCGCACCGCGGATACGGCATGCCGCACGATGGAAGAGCAGCGTCGCCAACAGTGAGGCGAAAGAGGCAGCCTCGAAAGAGCCTTCCCGGCCGTCCGAGGTCGCAGCTGTCGCCAAGAGCAGCAGCAACGGCAATGGGGACGAGGTCGAGCAGGTCAAGACAACCTTGAAGGAAAAGGTGCAGATGAGCGAAGTGCGGAGATTGCTGCACCTCGCACGGCCAGAGCGGAGGACAATTACCATCGCCATCGGACTCGTGCGTTAGGCGCCGCTTTCATGAGTCCTGTCGTTAGGGACTTGCTGACGCCGTTAACGCACAATGCAGCTCATGGTCTCCTCGGTTGTCTCCCTCTCGATCCCGCTCTGCATCGGTCGCATCATCGACATCTTTTCCGGCACGGCCAACAACCTCCCCATCTCGGTCCCGACCGCCGCAGTCCTCCTCGCATCCTTCTTCCTCGTCGGCGCTGTGGCTTCCGTCGCCCGGCTCATCCTGATGCGGATCAGTGGCCAGCGGATCATTGCGCGCTTGCGCCAGCAGGCCTACGCCAACGTCCTCAGACAGGTGCGTTCAAACTCCGGTTGCCGTCCATGTGCCCTGACCGAAAAACTGATTCTGGCACGTCTCGCAGGACATTGGCTGGCATGATCTGCAAGGCGCTTCGACCAAGGCGATCACGACCGAAGGCACCGCAGTCCGCTCGGCGGCCCGCGGCGGATCGGCTGCCAGCACGGCCGAGGCTCAGGCGGCGGCCGGACCCCAAGTGAAGGACACGGGCGTCCGCTCGACGGGCGACGTCATCTCCCGCCTCGGATCCGACGCCGGTATCGTCGGCGACAGCCTGACGCGCGACCTGAGCGACGGCCTCCGCTCGCTCGTGACCGCGACGGTCGGCATCGGCGCCATGTTCTGGATCTCGAGCAAAGTCACCGGGGTCATGCTCCTCATCGTCCCGCCCATCTCGGTCGCGGCCGTATTCTACGGCCGGTACCTGAAGAAGCTCTCGCGCGAGACCCAGAAGGCCGTCGGCGAGATGGTCGCCGTCTCGGAGGAGCGCCTCGGCGCGATCAAGACCATCCAAGCGCTGAACGCGGTCGAACCGACCGAGACGCGCCGGTTCGGCGAGAAAGTCGACAAGGTGCTCGACCTCGCCAAGAAGGAGGCGTGGGCGTCGGGACTGTTCTTTGGCGGGACCGGGTTCGCGGGCAACATGACCTTGATTGCGCTGTTGACGTATGGAGGATCGCTGGTGGCGCGCGGGGAGCTCACGGTCGGCAACTTGATCTCGCTGTTGACCTATACGGTCTATATCGGAGGAAGTCTCGTCAGCCTCACCTCGTTCTTCGGGTGCGTCTGCATTGCTCGTCTCTGGATCAGGAACAGTGCTGACCCTCTTTCGCACGCGCGCAGAACAATCATGAAGGGCCTCGGAGCTTCGTCCCGCATCTTTGAGCTGCTCGACGCCCGGCCTCTGACCGTCCAGCTCGGCGTCGGCCGTCCGTTGCCGCCGACGACGCCCCCTCGCCGAATCATCTTTGACGACGTGCACTTTGCGTACCCTTCGCGTCCGAACGCCGAAGTCCTGCGCGGCGTGAACCTGAGCATCGAGCCCGGCCGGATCGTCAGTATCGCCGGCGGGAGCGGCTCGGGCAAGTCGACGATCGCCAACATGCTCGAGCGGTACTATGACCCGACGAGTGGGCGGGTGCTGTATGGCGATGACAACATTGCCGACTACACGCCCGAGTCGTGGCGGCAGCGGATCGCGATCGTGCCGCAGGACCCGGCGCTGTTTTCCGCTACGATCGCCGAGAACAGTACGTCCATCACCTACCACGAGCGCTATCCCATGTAGCTGACCCGCTCCACTTGCAGTTGCGTACGGCCGACCGGACGCGACGCGAGCCGAGATCGAGGAGGTCGCGCGGCTCGCCAACTGCGGGTTCATCCAGACGCTCCCGCGCGGGTTCGAGACGCAGGTCGGCGCGCGCGGCGCGCAGCTCTCGGGCGGGCAGAGGCAGAGGCTCGCGATTGCACGGGCGCTACTGCAGAAGCCCAAGATCTTGGTCTGCGACGAGTGAGCCCTTTCTCTCCCTCGGTGCCTCTCTACGTTGCCGCGGGAACTGACGGATTGAGCGGACTTGCGCGCAGAGCGACTTCGGCGTTGGACGCCGCGAGCGAGAGCCTCGTGAACGAGGCGATCTCGAACATCAGCCAGACGCAGCAGCTCACGACGATCCTGATCGCGCACCGGTGTGTTCAATTGCCCTAGACTGCTTCGTTCGATGTCTCGTACAGAGAGACTGACATCTCATTCCTTCAGCCTGTCGACCCTGAAGACGGCCGACTTGGTGGTGTTCATGGAAGACGGGGTTGTGGCCGAGCAGGGCACGTACGACGAGCTCGCGCGCGAGGGCACCCGCTTCAACCTGCTCGTCCGGAGTCAGCTGCTCGGAGGGCCTGCGGCGCCGGTCACGGCGGGGACGAGTGCAGGCGGCGCGCGGCAGGCTTCTCGGACCGCATAGATGGGCACTTTGCGCTCAGCCACCCCGCTCTTTTTCTCTTGGCATCTCGAATGGAACATACAAGCTTATACCCTACCTCGTATTGCTGGCGCTGCATGTTTCGCGAGAGGAATTGCTAGGGAAGAAAGCTGAGCGGCCAGGATAATGAGCAGGGAGACGGATCAGTCTACGGTCTGCCGCGTCTGCGAGCTGTGCGCGGATACGTCGTATGGGTCGCACTGCGTCTCCGAAGAAGCACAGTGTCGCGAGCAGGTCGCTATCAGCCCGCCTCGGCGTTCCTGTCAAGTCTGCGCCTTCACCGCTCCGCTTTGGCGCCAGCCTACCGACCACCGACAACAGCGACAACGCTAGCCAGAGCCCCGTAGCGCACTCTAGCGCACAGGCAACGAAACCAGGAGAAGCTATGCCTGCGCAGAAGCGTGCGTTCGACGACCCGGTCGGCCCGGCGACGCCTTCGAGCGCGAGTGCAGCTGCTGCAGGCGGCGAAGCAAGACGCGACAAGAAGCCCCGCGCCAGCAAAAAGAGTCGCAAGGGCAAATCCGCCACGCCGCAACTGCCCTTGAACGCCGGTCCCCCTGCGGCTGCTTCGACCGAGGATGCCGACCTCGAGGAGGGCGAGGTCGTCGAGGGGCACTTTTCAGACCTCTTTGTCGTCGATACGACGCCTGCCGCTGTCCGGCCCAAGGACCGCTTCGTCCCGACCGAGCAACCGGGAGCGGCCCCGACGCCGTCGAAAAAGTTGGCGGGCACCGCAGAGCCCCAGGACCTCGTCGCGCAACCCGTCGCTGCGGCTGAAGGGAAGGACCTGCCGCCTACAAAGGAGGAAACGAACGGCGGAATGGATGTCGACCAGGAGGCACTCGATAGTGACGATGCTATGCGGATCTTTGCGCAAGAGGTCGGCATGTCGGACGACTCGGACGACGACTCGGACGACTCCGACTCGGAGAGCGACGAAGGCGGGAATGCCTTCGGCGGCGGCGGTGCAGGAGGCGAAGGACTCATGCTCTATGATGACGAGGACTCGCTGCAAAAGGCGATCCAGGGTCGGATTGTCGACGACAGCTCTGCACCTGTTCGTCCTGTTTCCCCTTCCGCTCCTCCATACGTCTCGCTCACTTTTCGAGGCAGGCAACGGGTCGCTACTACAAAGAAGCCGACCTCACCAAGACGTGTGTCCTGTGCGGAGGTACGCCCATCTTCCGCACGGCCTTGCGAGCGCCGCGCCCTGACCTGACTCGCCGCCACCTATCCGCAGAGCATGGTCATACGTCCCGCGACTGCACGCACTCGCAGTGCTTTGTCTGCGGCGTGATCGACACCGAGCACGAGGCGAGGAACTGCCCCGTCTCGCTCGTTTGCTCCGCTTGCGGGTCGCGCGGTCATTTCGCTCGGGTGCGCTTTCGCACGTGCTTCCCCGAAGCTCCTTTCTGACGGCTGACTGAGGGAGGATTCGAATTGCAGGATTGCCGGATAGCGCCGGGAGGCTCGCGCGGATCGTACACGCAGCGCTGCCAGCAATGCGGCAGCTCGAACCACAAGTCGACTGTGAGTCCGCTCGTCTGCATCCCTTGCGTTCGTCACATGGCCTGACTTCTTCTGCCTCGCCTCCGACAAACAGAACTGCCCGAGTGTCTGGCGGAGCTACGACACGAGCGGGCCGAAGCCGCCGAAGCGCAAGGTCGTGCTCGCGTGCGCCAACTGCGGCAACGGCAAGGACCACTTTATCGACGACTGGTGCGTCTCGCCCTTATTTCCTCGGTGCTTCTTTCCGGCGTGCTCATGGAGTCCTCACTCGTCTGCAGCATGATGCCGCGCGGCCACCCAATGAAGCACTCCGACCCGTCCGCCTTCAACCGCGAAGCCCTCGGCGCCGCCGCCGCGAACCTCCCCCTCCCCTCCGCGGGCCCATCGTCGACGTCCCGCCGACGGGGCGGCGCGACGGGCAAGCTCGATATGAGGCCGCGCGGAGCGGGGATGAGGGTCGAGGAGGAGGCGGGCGATGACGATTGGTTCGCTTCGAGGGCGAGGAGCGGTGGTGGTGGTGGTGGTTCGGCGATGAGGGACCGAGGCCGCGGATCGGGAGGCGGAGGTGGAGGAGGAGGAGGTGGGAGAGGTCCGCCGCCCGCGTTCTCGTTCCGCAACGGTGGCGGCCCCGTGTCGGGAGGGCGCGGCAGCACGCACACCGTCTATGGTGATTCGAACCGGAGCGGTGGGAGCGGTCGGAGAGGAGGTTACGACGACCTGGACCGAGACCGGGACTACTCTGCTCGCCGCAGCGGCGGCGGAGGCGGCGGAGGGTCCAGTCGGTCGGGCTACGATTCGCCGAGGGACGATCGGCGCAGCTCGTACGGCGGCAAGGGCAGCGGAGGCGGAGGCGGCGGTGGTGGCGACCGGGGAGAGGACCGGCGCGGCGGTCCGCCGCCGAGCTTGCTGGACCGGGTCGGCGGCGGCGGCGGCGGCAGCGGGGGTTCGAGTCGCAGCTCGACGCCGGTTCATGGCGGGAGTGCGGGCGGAGGCCGGGCAGGCAGAGGTCCGTCCTACCGCGGCGGGTACATGTGATGCGGCGCGGAGGCCACGCCCTCTCGTCTCGGTCGCTTAGATTTGCAGTCTCTCTCGCCCTCTCTCGATCGCAGGTGCTATGAAGACTTAGATTACAGACAGACAAGCCAAGAAGGGCAGGAATAAGAGCGAGAGAACGAGACCAGGAAATAGTATACAAGCTGGTCGTTGGGTAGGATAGACGCCCCGACTGGACCCCTTACCGCCGACCGCGGGCGCCCATGACGGCAGCAAAGATGATACCGGCTGCTGCGGCCGCACCTGACGCGATCGCCATGCCGACGTAGCCCTCTGCAGCCGGGAAAGGAGCCGAGTCAGACGCCATTCGCGCGCACCGTGAAAGCAGAGGTGGGACGGACCTTTCGAGACGGCGGCCTCGATCAGCTGCTTCAGGCTCTGCGCCTGCATGTTGTTCGGCTCCTTCTCGAGCAACATGGCTGTCGACGGTCCGGAAACGCGGTCAGTCCTTGTGTCCGTTGGGAGCAGAAACAGGGGTTCAAGGGGCCCAGCAAGCAGGACGGACAGTTGAAGCGCTTCGCTTCGGGGTAGTTGCCCAGCTTGTAGTGTCCGACGGCGAGAAAGTACAGGCATTCCCGTCTCCGGGTCGGCTCTGTCCGGTAGATGTCTGTTCCGGGGCCCAGGACGCAATGTCAATCACGTCCCTCCTCCTCGCTCAGATCCCAGATCCTCCGACTGCGCGGGAACGCACCCATCAGGAGCGCGACGCCCTCTCCGACCTCGACGCGGTTATTGCTCTTGACGCTGCCCCACGCATAGTTGAACTTGGTCTGGACCGAGACCCACCCCTTCTGCGACTCGTCGAGGTACTGCTGCCGGAGGACGTTCAGCTCGGTGGCCGAGAGCGGGGATTGCGCGTCGACGGCGGCTGTGAGGGTGAGCGGGCAGGGCAGAGTTCGTAGTGAAGGGTGCGCAGAATGGATCATGACGGCATGGAGATGGCGGAGTCAGTCCCTCGTTCCGAGCTCGCGTGTCAGCTTGCGGGCTCCATGACTGACCTGGCAGGACGTCTGACGGCATGTTTGAAGTCTTGCGCTGTTCGTAGCAGCGGTCGAGGTGGAAGCAAGTCCAGTCCAGCGCGCGGTGGCGGTGCAGCGGCCCGAGAGAGCGGCCAAGGCACCGACGCAACCAACGCTTCTACAGATTATCGTGCTTTCCATATAGATATTCGCAGCTTCTCTTCCATGACAAGGAATGGAAGGGTCTGCCGTATGATTGTACGAAAAAAAGGCAGAGGCACGAGACGAAAGTTACGCTTCGTCGAGGCGAGGCTGGTCTCGCGAGAAGAGTCAGGTGTGAGGTCTTGCGTTGCTGTGACCCGAGAGTCTGACAGGACACCTACAAGGAACCGCGAGGGACTGTAGGAAGAACCATCCTCCGGCGGGGGGAACGACGACCTGAAGGGATCTTCACCGAGCCCAGCCGCGCCAGTCAGCGGCTGAGGGTCCGGGCGTCGGATGCGGGTCAGAGCGGGAACGGTGCTGCGCCAGAAGAGCGTGCGACAAGCCGAAGCTGAGCAAGGAGCAAGGGCGGCGGAGTGGCCGAGTATCAAGCGAACTGGGCCCGGAAGCGGTGGAAGCGGAGGAGCGAAGCCAGTCTGTACGCCGCTCCGGACCATGCGCATAGGTTGGCGGCTGGAGTATTCGGCCTGGAAACTACCGAGCTTGAGCATGTGGACTTTGACGAAGTTTGCGGGCAGTGGTCGAGTTGGCCGACGTGACCAAGGGCTGCTGCGGATGACGATGGCTGCGGACGGTATCGCTTCGGAAGCTGGAGAAGCCCTCAGCGCATGTCGCGGCCTAGGTGTAGCTGGCTCACAAGCAGGTCGAGGATTGCATGGGTCGTATCAAGCCATATGCTGTGGTTCAGCCTGAGCGCCAAGGCTAGCCGCATGTCAAATGGCTCGGTGTGCGGGGGGGCGGTGCATGCAGTCGCGCGGTCGAGGTGAATTGCTCGCCGTCACAGGGCCCGGAGGAGCAGCCGACCAGCTGTACAATATGCGCAGGAACTGTTCACACAGAGAGACGCGTCGTCCGAGCGCGTCAGGGCGAGAGTGAGGGCGCGAGCGTTGGCGGCAGGAAGAAAGAGCGCAAACGGCCGAGAGCCGAAGTCGCGGTGGACACGCTTCGACGCTCTACGCTCAACCAGATTCCGCACGAACGACGCCATGGTACGCACATAGAGCTGCTGCAGAGCCCACTGTACGCTCAGAGCTGACTGGCGCCCCCCTTACGCCCCCCGCTCGCCTTCGGCCGACTCCCACGTCCGGTTCGCTCACCGTCGATCACTTGCTCGCTCACCTGTCCTGGCGCCCGTCTACGCCCGCACGCTGTACACGCTGCTTACAGGGAAAATCGCAGTCCAAGCTGTCCCCGGACGACCTCGCAGACTTGCAGAAGAACACCTACTGTCAGTCCACGACCCATTCGGCCCAGGAATCGTGACCGTGGGGCGACGAGAGCGCGGGCATAGAGACTGGGACGAAAGGCGGGAGCAGGCAAGGCGAGGGCAGGGAACGCGCTTCGACCTGGACCTGCTCGCGGCCACGCGCGACGAGCGCAGGGACAGATCCATCGGTCCCTCCCCCGCTTCGAGGTCCGCCCGGATGGGAGCGACTCTGAACGGAAGGCGGACGGTCGTTCCGCGGGGCAGGCTCGGGTCGACAGGCAGACTGGCCGAAGACGGCACAACATGCCCTGTGACCGCGCATGAAACAGCCGACTGACCCTCCCTCATGCCCGCCCCGCAGTCGACAAGAAGGAACTGCAGCAATGGTCCGTCTCCCGCTCGGCTTCAAGCTCCTGCCCCCGCGCGCGCATGGCCAGCTAATATACAGGACCGATGCAGGTACAAGGGATTCGTCAAGGACTGCCCCTCTGGCCAGCTCAACCAGGAAGAGTTTGCGCGGATCTACAAGCAGTTCTTCCCCTTCGGCAACCCGAAAGCCTTCGCAGAACACGTCTTCAAAGTGTTTGGTGCGCTTCCTTCACCTCTCTTCCGCGTTGGTCGCTGCGAGACTGCCGATTCGCTGACCTGGAGTCCTGCTCGCGGGGTGTCGCCTGCAGACCGGAACGGGAACGGCACGATCGACTTCAGGGAATTCATCGCCGCCCTCTCGATCACGAGTCGAGGCAAGCTGGACGAGAAGCTCCAATGTGCGCCCTACTGCCTTCCCCCTGACAGCGCGCCCCGCAAGGTCCTGACGCAGGTTCCGTGAATACAGGGGCTTTCCAGCTGTACGACATCAACAACGACGGGTTGATCACCTACGACGAGATGCTCAAGATCGTGCAGTCCATCTACGACATGACGGGGGAGATGGTCAAGCTGCCGCCGGACGAGGACACGGCCGAGAAGGTGCGTGCGTGGACGTCGGCATAGGACGCGTCCGGGTGCGAGCAGAGGGTGCGGACGTTATCTGACCTGAATACTTCTTGCCGGGCCTGCAGCGGGTCAACAAGATCTTTGCGATGATGGACTTGAACCGCGACCACCAGCGTGAGCCTGATCCCCCGAGCAGACTCTATGGCCGGCAGCTGACGGAAGGACAAATCGCTCGCACGCATAGTCACGTTCGAAGAGTTCAAGGAGGGGTCGAAGAAGGACCCGACGATCGTGCAGGTGCGTCGCGAGGTTCGAGGGCCTGGGTCTTGTTTGACGGCGGAAGCGGTTCCTGACGTCTTTCCCCGAATCCTCTTTCCGCCCACGCAGGCCCTCTCTCTTTACGACGGACTCGTCTAAATGCGCGCACTCGTCTGTCCTCCCCGACAACCGAGTCCCTTCGCCCTCTTTCCTCCTCCAAGACACTTTCGACTCGGGGACATTCTGTACCCTCTCTCTCTCCTCCACCAGAAGACTAGATCGGTGGCCCCACCTTGCCATGCCCTGTTCCCCTCTGTCACGTTCACGCCCTCGCTCGCCACCCTCGCTTCGTGGGCTCGTTGCCCTCGCCGGCTCGACTCCGCCCTGCGGCAGGGCGCGGCGCGGCCAGCGGCTACCTGTATCACTATGACCAAAGAAATCATCCCGTTCCCAAAAACCCTCTTCTCTCCTTGCCCCTCGCTCGCTCGTGTGGCTCTTTTTCCCTGCTCGCTGGCGGCTCAATACAGACAGGACAGGAAACGCCGCGTCTTCGAGGGTCGATCATGAGGGATAAGGCGCGCGCTGGTCCGGGTGAAGGAGGTCGCGCTCATTGGTTTCATGGACAGAGGGGATGATGAGTGTACACAATGGCGGAGGATCCGGAGAGAATGGTAGATCGCAAGAGGGAACGGGTGGGTACGTCGTGAAAGAGAAGAACTGCGCGCTGAGGGTTGAGGGCGAATGTGGCACAGAGGCCCCAAGACAAGGCCTACGGGAAAGCTTACGTACAGCTCCTGGATGGCGAGATGAAGGGGAGAATCGAAGAGAGCAAGACAGGGAATAGGAAGACGAGACGGGCTTCACGGGAACCTGACCCTAGCTGCGCAACCCGCCTCAGAGCTCTGTATCGCTTCCCAGCTCAGAGCGGCTCCGTCTGCATTCCGTTGGGGATGTGAGGCACGGGCGGCGCGGCGCTCATCCCTGCGGGCGGATTCGCCGCGCTGTCGTTGTTGTCCTCGTCGTCGTCGTCATCTTCCTGCGCGAGGAGCGCCGCGGCTTGCTTCATCGCCATGCCTTCGTTTCTGTCGCGTGCTCGGAGCGTCAGTTCGGGGGCTGGAAGGTGGAAGGTGCAAGAGAAGGGGGATGGGACGGACGAGTAGTGCCGGCCGCGTTTCTGGGCAAACTCGCGGCGGTGCTCGATTGCTGCGGGAGTTTGCGCGAGATGCGTGTCAGTTTCGAGGAATGAATTGCTGAGACTGTCAAATCGGGAGCAAAGAAGACTCACTGGCCTCGTCGGCGTCGTCTTCGTCGTCGCTGCTGTCGTCGAGCGCCGCCGCCGCACTGTCGGCGCCGCCATCTTTGCCCGGGAGGCCATGTCCCTGCACCGCACTCACACCGGGCGAAGCCGGGTGCGATCCGCCGCCCGGAGTTCCCTTCGCAGCGAGGTCGCTCGGCGTCCGCTCGAGACGGACCATCTTTTCGCTCCCTTCCGAGCTGCGACGCAAGGGGGGTTGTTGCCGGCCTGTGGCTGTGGAGGCGGAGGTGGAGGAAGAGGAAGAGAAGGCGGTAGGGTCCCGCGAGTCGAGGAGGGTGGAGAGGTGCGAGGGGGATTGGTGCTGGGGCCCGGCTGCGGAGGACGAGCCGTACGAGGTCGAACCGAGCGAGATGCCGGGGATCTCTGCGGGGGGATAGGTCCCAGTTCAGCTGTGGGTCTGGTCGGGCTCTGAAGGAGAAGGAAGGGGACTTGCGGTCGAGGTCCATGACCTCGTCGGTCTCGGCGTTGTACCTCACGTACGGGGTCTTGGGTTCGGTGATTTTCATGGTCGAGTCCTTCTGGAGGTCGTTCATGCTCAAGTTGACCTCGTCCCACGCGAGTCCGTGCGCGCTCTGTGCCGTCTGCCCTGCCTGCGGCTGCCCCACGGCCGACGCGGCGGTGGACCCGGACGATGACGCTCCCTGCGCGTTGGCGTTCTTGAGGATTCCGCGCGGCCGCACGCCGGACGAGTGTGACGGCTTGCGCGCGGGTGGAGAGCTCGGCGAGTCGACTTGCATGGCTTCCCGTGCTGTTGGAGGTTCAGAGGAGAGTGCTGCTTTGCTCAGAGCGGGGCGAAGCGGCGGCAGAGCGGGGAGACCGTCCAGAATATTCCGCTCCGATCAATCACCCTCTTACCAGACTTCGAGGGGCGGTATAGCTATACGAATATATGAAGATCGGACTGTAGATTTCTCGCGCCCAGAGAGAGCCTCTGGGACGGTGTGGCCCAAGGTGGGTGGGTTTTCGCCGCCGCCGCCGCCTTCCGCGCGCACGCGACCGCGACGGCCGCATACAGCCATCAACAACCCGTCGAGCGCCGAGCAGCTGCACCGCGCCAGAGCCCTCGCACCCGCACAGGGGCGCTTCAGACGCTGCACGACCGAGTGGCAGCCGCGGCAGAGCGAAGCGGGCAGGTGCGGGTGCGCAACCAAGTGAGGCCGCAAGACGTCAACTGCTCGGCGACCATGGCCACCGCCGAGCCCGACCGCACGACGCCGCTCGCTGAGCCGCATGCGGCGCCAGGGGCACCGTTGAGCCACGAGGGCGCCCCAGCAGCGCAGCCGGCCGAGGCGGGAGGCGCGCGAGGAGAGGACGCCGCGTTGGAGCGGGAATCAGCGGCGGGAGAGGAAACAATCGGAGCAGACGCAATAAACGCCACCCCGCTCGCCCAGGAGGAAGCACGCATGCTTGCAACTGGCTCGGATCAACCGCTCGCTTCAGCAGACGCGGGCGCTGGCCAGGCGGGAGATCAGGACGCGGGCACCGAACCGGTTCCTTCTACCTCGGGAACACAACTCGACCCGCAGCCGTTGGAGCCGCAGCCGCAGCAGGACGAAGCGCAGCAGCACACGCCGACGCGCAATCGAGCAGGAGCCGGATCGAGCGCCCGAGGCGACGCAGACCACCCCGACTCGTCGCCGCTCGGCCAGCTCGACTCGTCCCCCGCGAGCGCCAGCAACTCTTCCCCTTCCTCCAACCGTACCTCCTCCGCCAGTCCTGTCGGGTCTTCTCCGTCTTCGCATCAGTCGCCGAGCAGAAGAGTCAAGGTCTATCGCTTGAAGGACGACGCGTGGATCGACCTCGGAACCGGAACTTGCTCCGGCATCTTTCTCCAACCCGCACCCAGAACCGAGTCGGACTCGAGCTCGGGCGAGAATGGTGCACGGATAGGAGGTGCAAAGGAGGGCGAGGAGGGCGAGGGGGAGGAAGAGGAGAGCGCGTGGCTCGTCGTCAGGAAGGAAAAGGCCAAGCCGGCTCACACCCCGTCGGCTTCCGGGGCCAGCGATGGCTCTCCCGTCCGTAAGGGCAAGGCATCCGATCCTTTAGGCTCCGATCCTCCGCGGGATCTGGTCGAGGGCGCAGCGGCGGGGAACGGAGGAGGCGCGCGCATGGGCGGGGGCGAGGACGGCGACGACCTCGACGATGTCGAGGACGAGGAGGACGTCATCCTGCGCTCGCGCGTGCAGCCGTACCCGCTTGGACTCGGTCCCGATGAGCTTGGCGACGAGGACGAGGTCACCTCGGTGGACGACAAGGGCAATGTGACGATCGATGCCGGAGGGTATCAACGCCAGCAGGAGACCCTGATCGTCTGGACTGAACGGAAGGGAGGCGACGGAGCGCAGGGCAGGCCGGACTTTATGCAGGAGGAAGCGGCGGAAGCGGAGGACCAGGAGATGGCGCTCAGCTTTGCGACGGGGTCGGGATGCAGCGAGATCTGGGAGTTCATCAAGGCGTCGCGGCGGTACCTCGGTGCGTCAAGTTGTCCGTCCGCGCTCGTTTGAACCCGAGCTGACCGGTCGCCACTTTTGACAGCCGAGCGCTACTCCGCCCGTCCCGTTTCTCCCCTCCTGTCCGAAGACGCGCTGTCGTCCCCTCCGCGCCAGAACATCCCCAGTCCGAGCACAGCCTCCCTCGCCAACTCCCTCCCCGAACCGACTCTCGGCTCGATCGGGGCGTTCGACGACGCGCTCCGGTCCATGTCCCGCAGCGCCGTCGGCCGGGAACGCGCCGCGAGCGTGGTCGTCCGGACTGGAGTCATCGAGAAGCTGTGCGCGCTGCAGCGGGATGCGGAGGGCCTCGAGTCGCTGGAGGATTTACATGCGCTGTGTCGGGTCATGCAGCAGATCCGTGAGTGGGCAGGGCTTCCTTTTTGGTCGAGTGCACGAGAGGCTGACGAGCTGAGGGGCGACGCGAACAGTGCTGTTGAACGACAACGCCATCTTTGAGCACGTCCTGCAGGACCATATCATCCTGGGCGTCGTTGGGATCCTTGAATGTGCGTTTCCGGCTCGAGACACGTCGCGAACCGACCAATTGACCCTTGAGACCTCGCAGATGATCCCGATTTTCCGACCATGCGCGCCTCGTACCGCCAGCATCTCTCCTCACCAACCGCCTACGTGCCCGTCGTCGCGCCCGATCTCCTGCCAGCATCCCTCCTCGGCAAGATCCACCAGACCCATCGTTTGCACTACCTGAAGGACATTGTCCTCGCGCGGATCATCGAAGATTCGACGTTCAGCATGCTCAACTCGGCGATCTACTTCAATGAAGTCGACATCGTGAACGACATTGCGCAACAGCGCGAACTCCTCATCGAGGTCTTCCGGATTCTGCGCGGGGACGCGTCGCCTGCATCGGAGGCGGCGACGAAGGAGGAGGACGAAAAGCCGTCTCAGCTGCCTGGCTCGCCGAGCAAAGGCAAGGAGCGAAGCTTGGCGCTTGGGCCGAAGAGGACGATTGGACCCGACCTGCCGGACGACCTTCTCGCGGAGCGGTTGACGAAGCGCCCTCGGGTCGGCTCTTCTCCCTCGCCCGGCCCCGGACCGCTCTCTTCGCCTCAATCAAAGCCCGCGCCGACGCCGTCCTCCGATGCGAGCGGGATCGACCCCTCCACGCTGTCCGAGAGCGAGCGGAGACTACACGCGATGCTGTTCCTGCAGCAGCTCGCGCAGATGGCCAAGAACCTGCAAGTCCCGCCTCGCACGACGTTCTTCAAGACGATGTGCGAGCGCGGACTGCTCTCTGCGCTCGAGGGCGCCCTGCGGTTCGCGAGCGGGTTGCCCCGCGAGGAGGAGGACACGGCGAGCACGATCCGGTCGGCGGCGCTCGGGGTCTGGATCGCGGTGGTCGACCTCGTCCCGGCCGAAGTGAGGGTCTTCTGCCTCGCGCAGGGCAAGGAGCTCGAGGCGCGCCAGGAGGCCGAGACGGAGAAGGAGTCCGATCCGGTTTCGGCGCTCGAGGCCGATCTGGCGGAGGAGGAGCAGACGCCGGAGGAGGCGGAGCGGGCGGCGCGCGAGAAACAATTCCGGGAAGAGCGCAGTACGCTTCTCGGGTTGCTGATTTGCATGTTCAGGGATGAGGAGGACCTGGGGATCAAGGCGCAGTTGACGGAGGCGTTGAGGGTGCTTGTTGACGTGACGGGCGAGAGCACCATTCAGCCGGTAAGAATGGGGTTCAGCTTCAAGGCGTCTTCCGAGAAGCTCGTGCTGACGTCAGCTCCGTGCGTCTGCAGGGTCCGCGATTGCGCCCCGAAGATCCGGAAGCGGAGCGCTTCCTCCAATATTTCTACGACCACTGCGTCCTCTCCCTCGTTCAGCCTTTGCTGGATCTCCCCGAGCGATGTGATTCTGGTCCGTTCCCTCTGGCCTTCCTGTGCGAGGCCCAGTCGCTGACGATCCAGCTCGGTACAGATCCTCCCTTGAAGCTGTCCGCCGCCAACGTCGCGATCCTTACCCACCTCTGCGACCTCCTTTGCTTCTTCGTCTCGAACCACACCTTCCGCTCAAAATACCTCATCCTCTCGACCCCGGCCCTCGCAAGGGCTATCGCCCGGTTACTCCGCCCGAAGCCGCGCCTGACGCGCCACACGCACCTCCGCCTCGCCGCCCTCCGATTCTTGCGAGCTTGCGTCGCTCGCTCCGACGAGTTCTACAATCGCTTCATGATCAAGCACGACCTCGTGCGACCGATCCTCGAGACGGCGGCGGAAGAGCGGAGCAAGGACAACCTGCTCGGGAGCGCATGCCTCGAATTCTTCGAAAATCTGCGAACGGCGAGTCTCTTCAATCTCTTTCCATTCGCGCGAGTCTTGTCTGACGGTGATTTGTTCGCCCCGCAGAGCAATGTCAAGGCTCTCTTGAATCACCTCATGGAGCGATGCGGCGACACGACTCGCAAGCTTGCGACGGCGACGGGCCTTGACCCGCCTTTGCGGACGTTCGAAGCCCTCATCGCGCGATGGGAGATGAACAACGAGCCGCCGCCGGTCTCGATGCTTTCTGGCGCGTCCGCCGGGTCCATGCAGTCTCCGTCCTCTGGCGCCACCTCAAGGTCAGTCGCTTGCAGCTCGAGGCTGAACTGCGTCGCAGCCAATAGCATTGTTGACCGTGCCATGTCTGCAGCTCAATGCAGCGGCAGCCAAGCCAGCCCGGATGGACCCCGAGACGGGAGCTCGAGGAAGAGTCGTATTTCAATACGTCGGACGACGAGGACGAGACTCCGGCGGCAGCGTCGACGACGCCCGGACCATCGGAGCCGGTCCTTCAACCAGCGCTCGCTCTCCTGTCCTCGCCGTCGATCGGAATGTCTCGGCGAAAACGCGAGGCGGCTTCGAACCCGTCCCTCACCGACCCGAGTTCGGCTGCCGCAGGCGACTTGAAGAGGATGAAGTCCTCCGAATCGCTTGGATCTGCGGGCCCGCTGGTCGATTACGGCGACGACGGCGACTCGGACGAAGAGGCCGAGCGGAAACCGCCTACGACTGGGGCCCTCGATCCGCTCGCGGGTGGCTTTGTGAGAAGCACTCTCGGCGATGATGGCGGGTCGTCATCGCAGGCCGAACCCCCTGCACCATTGAGCGAGGCTGCTCGGGTCGGCGACGCATCGAAGACGGAACCCGAAGCGAGCAAGCCATCGGAAGTCGACGGCGGCGCCTCCTCTTCAGATGCCACGGGGGTCCCCGTCCAACAAGACGTTCCGCCGCCGCCCGCTTCTTCCGGTCCACCCCGAGACGACGATGGCGCTCCGCCTTTCTTACCCTCGCTCGGCTCGCTGAAGCGCAAGAAGGAGGAAGAGGACGACGACGGCGAACTTGGCTTGCTGGCCAAGAAGCGCGCGGCTCCGACATCGGGATCGAACCCACCTTCCTCCCCTGCCGCGGCTGGGAAGGGGACTGGGCTCTTCGGCTCGAAGAGTGCGGCCCCTACGGGCGCGGGCGGGGCGGCGACCAAGCTCGGCGGATTCAAGATTGCGCTCGGCGGGTTGAAGAGCAAGATCGGACAGGGCAAGGCCGGCGCGGACAGCGGGAAGCCGGAGAGTTAGAGCCGCACGCATCACACTGGATATCCTATCGTGCAAACTCTTTCATCGTTCCACCCATGCGACGCTTCTGGGCGGATTTTCCTTTCTTTTCGCTCTTCGGGAAATAAAGCCCATTCGGCGACGGGTTGAAGAGCTTGAGCCAGGAGCTTTCCATGTCACTGAAAATGGAAAGCCTGACACTTTGAACAGACTTTCGAGTATGTGACCAAGTTCGAGTCTGGGTGTAAAAGATGAAGCACAAGCTTGCCCCGATCGCTTCGCCTCCTCACGCCGCTCTATAAGCTCTCTGAACAGCACTATGGGCAAGCGCAAGGCACCTCAAGCGTCTGCATCGGCAGCCAGCGGCGCTGCAGCGTCTGCTCCCGTCAAGAAGGCGCGGTTCAGCAATCCTCCGCCTCGCGCTGCCGCTCCGTCCGCCGCCGCGCCGCCGCCCAAGTCGAAGAAAGCGCAGGGCAAGGCCGCACAAGCAGCTGCTGAGCCGGTCGCACGGACGCCCGAGCCGCCGAAGCGCTTCGTCGTCGCGTCGGGCTCGTACGAGCGCCTGCTGTATGGCCTCGAATGCTCCTTCCAACCGGCGACGAAGAAGGCGGCCAAGGCGGGCGCCGACAAGGGTTATGCACTCTCCATTGAGCCCGTCTTCTCCTTCCCGGCGCATCTCTCGAGCGTCCGGACCGTCGCGGCGAGCCATATCCTGAGCCCCGGCACGGGCAGTGAACGGAAAGTCGGAGGCAAGTACCTCGTCAGCGCCGGAACGGACGAGGTCATCAAGGTGTGGGATCTCAGGAGACGCAAGGAGATGGGCAGCCTCGAAGGAGACACGACCGGTGCGTCCAGTACACTCTCTGTCGCTGTTCCCGCCATATCCACGACTGACTCACCCTCCCCTTGCGCAGGCACGATCAACTGCATGCGGTTCGTTCCGCAACGGAACATGCTCATGGTCGCCTCCTCGGACTCGACCATCGCCCTGTACCGCGTCCGCGACTTTGTCCTCCTCCGAGCCCTCAAGGGTCACAAGGGCCGCGTGAACGCGATGGACGCGCACCCCGACGGCCGTGTCGCGCTGTCGGTCGGCGTCGACCGGATGTTGCGCATGTGGGATCTGGTTGCCGGAAAATCAGTTGCGAGTCTCCGTTTGAGCTCTGGCGAGTCTTTTTTTCCTTTCCTCCGGGGCTTGGGCCGCCACCAACCTTTCGGGCGCTGACTCTCGACCCACACTTGGATCTGCAGAGGGAGACGTCGTGCGATGGAACACGAATGGATCCAAATTTGCAGTGATCTGTAACAACGAATTGACGGTTTACGGCCTCGTACGTCGACGACTTCCCCCGGCGCCCAGTACCGCATCGGAGCGATCACTGACCCATTGCGATTGCTCCATCGCTCCCTACAGGACATGTCCATCCACCACCAGATGACTGCCAAGTCCCGCTTCCAGGACGTCCGGTTCTGCCACTTCCCCCTCGACGCCGCGGACCCGGCCCAGCGCGAGTACCTCTGTGTCGCGTGCGAAGACGGCCGGACCCGCGTGTTTGACATCAGCAACCCGACGCCGGTCGTCGTCGACGAGGCGACGGACCTGAACGCGCTCGACCTGCCGAAACTGGAACCGGTGGCGCTTCTCGCGGGGCACACGAACCGGTATGTTGACGGCGACGTCTCGTAGTTCCTGACCGGGAGACTGACCTCCCTTCTGGGTTGTGACAGGGTCAAGATGATCGACCTGCTCGAAGTCGCGCTCCCAACGGCCGAGCCCTCGACCACGATCGTCCTGACGACCGCCTCCTCGGACGGCTTTATCAACTTTTACGACCTCGCCGACGTGCACGCGCTCGTCCACGCGCGGGATCAGAAGAGCGCGGCAGGCGCGGCCGCGGGAGAGGTCGAGCCCATTGGGAGGTTCGATACGGACAAGTCCCGGTTGACGTGTGTGTGCGCGATCGGGTTGGTTGAGCGCGCAGCGGGCTCCAAGTCGGCGGCACAGGGCGACGAAGATGATGATTCGGAGGAGTCCGATTCTGAGGAGGAGGACGAGGATGAGGACGATGACGAGTCGGAGGAGGGGAGCGGTGCCGAGGAGCTGGAGGAGGACGAGTTTGCCGGCTTCGAGGACGAGGAGGAGGAGGAGTAGACGGGTCCTGTGCGGAATCGGACCTGGACCGGATCCCGCCCCTGCGTTCGAGGCTCGATCATCCGCCAAAGGTGATAGCAACTGTTGCAGGTGGACTCGGGGTATCAGTGGGATCCGCGCGAGTAGAAGAAAAGAAGCACGCGAGCTCACCGAACATGGCAAAGAACAGCGCGAGAAAGACCTGCTGCACCACCGCTTTCACGCGTTCCTCGCGCGTCGGGACCCTCATGACCTGCACGCGAGCGCCGGGCCCTTCTCCGAGGGCATTTTCAGCGACGACGTGCTGCGGAGGTAAGGGCGGCGGCCAGGACCAGCCGAGGGCGAGGCCGGGGAGGGGGAATAGGCCGGCTTGGAAGGTCAGGCCCGTGGAGGCGGTCGTGGTGGTGGCGGCGGCGATCTCGTCTGCAGGGTCGAGCGCCGCGAATGGGTTTTGGAAGGGCGGGGTGCGGAAGAAGGGGGCTGAGGGTGGAGGAGCCGCGGGACGAGGGCGCGGAGGGATCGGTCGAGAGCTGGATGGTACGAAAGAAGGAGGAGAGTGAGCGAGGCAGCTGGGACAGTCGGCAGCGGAGGGGTAGGCGCACCGAGGGTCGACGGCTGCCGCGCTCGTATAGATCGGTACGAGCTGTTCTACAGTGAGGGTCGCTTTGCATACCGGACAAGCACGTCCGCGCGAAGTGACGAGCCACTGCGGGAAAAGATGCACTTCAGACTTCACGCGGCCTGCTTCGGACTCGGACCGCTTCGGACCTACTTCGTGCATGCACGGCCAGCAGTGCAGGTGTCCGCACGGTGTTACGACGGGTTCGTCCGGAACTTCGAGGCTGTCCGTGCGATGCGCCAACTGTCAGTCGTATGAGCGGGACCCGACTGCGGCTCAAGTGGGACGGACCAGATGTGACATGAGAAGCGTTCCAGCTTCTCCTCGAGTCCGTCCGTACTGGTCCGGTTCCCGCCTGTCTTATCCGGCAGCTCGTTGTTCAGAGTCGGAGCGCGCGCCTTGGTCGAGGAGTCGCCGACAGCGACGGACATCGCCTCCCTCGCAGATTCGTCTCCCCGCACGGCATCTGGCTCGCCTGGCCTTAGAAGCTCGCAAGGTAGCTCGTCGCCTGCTGCTGGGCGAAGAAGCACAGTGTCTGCTTCAGCTCGAGGCGAGGCTGACTGCGCTTCCTGCGAGTCGGACATGACGCAGTGTCTGCGCGCCGCGGCCGCCGAGCAGGCCGAGGACGGCGCTAGCAGGAGCGGTGTGGACAGAGCGGAGTCCTGTATAGCTTGTGCAGCACGCAGATGGAGCAGAGAGCGAGATCACAGAGTTTGAATGGCGCAGTCCCGAGAAAGCGGGGCGCAGCCTGATCGCAAATGGGCGCAACTGGGCGCAACGGGGCGCAACTGGACCGGAGCCGGGAAATCGTGCAAACCGCGACTGCACGCTTCCGCGCGACCGGGCCGCGTCCGTCGCCAAATACGCCCACACTTTGGCCGCGTAGAGCTGGCGAGTGGCTCTACGAGAGCTCAATTAGACTGTCGCCAGTCATCGCTTGCGCCCAGGGAACGTGACAGCTGCTGTACCACGCGAGGAGCGCTGCTTTCGGTTCGACTACCTCGGCCCGCTGTCCATCGTTTGCCCGACGCGACCTGCTTTCGTCCTCGAAACGCGGTCTAGCGACGGACAGGCTCCGCGAGCTCAGCGGAGAGCAGCGTAGGGAGCTAGACGATCGCGCAAGAGGCGGGGACAGGCCATCGAAAAGCCGGAATGAACGTGGTGCGTCCGATCCGACCCTGTCACCACCCGAAGCCGACTCCTGACGAACTCCCCCGCCCGCAGTTCGACTCGGACGACGAGGACCTCGCAATTTACACTCCGGGGCTGCAACCGGCGCCGCGCAACAACCCGTACGGTCCGACGAATGCCACCTCCGCAGCCACCGCCGGCACGTCCCTCGGGAACGGTCACCGCTCCTCCCCGTCCCTCGACCCTTTCAGCAATACCCGCGGAGTGTATGACCCGTATGGGCAGTCCCAGAACCCGGCGAGCTACGGCGGCGGACAGGCCGCGAACCGGTTCGGAACCGCGGTCGACTTGAGCACCCAGGGCATCGGGCGGTACGACGTCGACGACGACTACAAGCCCTTCTAGTGCGCTCCTTCTCGCTCACGCAGACGTATTCTAGACCCCTTCCTGAAAACTGACCCTCCGGTGCCTTCAGCGACGACGACGATGATCTCGTCGACTCGGGGCTGAACGCCTCGACGACCTCATTCGGCCTCGGCCGGCGGCTCACCGGCCGCTCGGACTATGCCGGCGCAGTGCCCCTCACCGCCGACGCCCAAGCCCCCGCCGGGCACGGACAAGGCCAGATCGGCGAGCCAGCGCCTTCCTCGGCGCCGCAAAACATGCTCGACGACGACGACGAGCTCCTGCAGGCGAAAGCGCGCATCGCGGCACGGCAAGCGAAAGAGCAGCGCAAGCTGGATGCGCGCGGCACGTTCGACCACCTCGTCGCCGAGGTCAAGCGGATGCTTCAGGGCGGACCGCGCGTGTACGAGGGCGACCGGCTGATCCACTTGAACCATGCCGCGATGAACGCCGCGAATAAATGGCCTGGGAACAGCGTTTCGACGAGCAAATACAACGTCGTCACCTTTATCCCCAAGTTCCTCATCGGTGAGCTCCTTTCGTGCACGTCCGGAACGGAGAAGGCCCTGAGCCTCTGGGCTAGGCGGAAAAGTACTAAACTCTGAATGTCTTCCCTGCCCCGCAGAGCAATTCTCGAAATACGCCAATGTCTTCTTCCTCTTCATCGCGTGCATTCAGCAAATTCCGAACGTGTCGCCGACGAACCGCTTCACGACCATCTTGCCGCTCGGGATCGTCCTGCTGGTCGCGGCCCTGAAGGAGATCAAGGAGGATGTCGTGCGTTGGGGCACTCGACTCTTCTGGATGTTGTCAAATCTGCTGACTCTTATATATCCTGCTCGTACAGAAACGCCACCAGTCGGACGCCGACCTGAACTCGCGTCGCGCGCGGGTCCTCGACGGGTCCAACTTTGTCGACAAGCCCTGGCGGAGCGTCAAGGTCGGAGACATTGTCCGTCTCGAGTCGGACGAGTTCTTCCCCGCCGATCTCGCGTTGCTGGCTTCGTCCGAGCCAGAGGGGCTGTGCTACATCGAGACGAGCAACTTGGACGGGTATGTCGCCCGGTCGAGAATTTATAGGGTAACTTCCGGTCAGGCGCTGATGGATGCTTCCATTTGTCTCGCAGCGAGACCAACTTGAAGATCAAGCAGGCGCATACGTCGACCGCTTCGCTGCATTCGCCCGTCGCCCTCTCGCAACTCGCCGGCCAACTCCGCTCAGAACAGCCCAACAACTCGCTGTACACCTTCGAGGCGACGCTCTCGATGGGCCAGGCGGGTATGGCGGCCACGTCGAGCGAGATCCCGCTTGGACCGGATCAGTTGCTGCTGAGGGGGGCGCAGCTTCGGAACACGTCGTGGTTGTATGGGATCGTGGTCTTCACGGGGCACGAGACGAAGCTCATGCGGAACGCGACGTGAGTGAAGCGCTTGTCGGATGGACCAGTGCCAGCTGACCGTGACTTGGTGATGTCGGACAGGGCGGCTCCGCTCAAGCGCACCGCGATGGAGCGCCTCGTCAACATCCAGATCGTCTTCCTCCTCATCATCCTCCTCGCCCTCTCGCTCGCGTGCGCGATCGGCGCGACGATCCGGACGCACATCTACGGCAGCGATATGTGGTACCTCTTGCTCGGCGAAGGCGGCGAAGGCAGTCCGGTCTCGGCGGGCAAGTTCATCAAGGACATGCTCACGTTCTGCTTGACGTTGAGTAACTTGATCCCGATCTCGTGCGTCATTGCGGGGTTTGTGTGTGTTGTGTCTTTGGTTGGCATCGCTGACCGCTCCGCGGTGTGTGCAGCCTGATCGTGACGATGGAGGTCGTCAAGTTTCAGCAAGCGGCCTTTATCAACTACGATCTGGGTCAGTCTCCCTCTGACTCGCTGCCCTCTGCAAGATCTGTCAACTCACCTCATGTAACTCTGTGCGCGCAGACATGTACTACGCTCCGACCGATACTCCCGCGCTGTGCCGGACCTCCTCCCTCGTCGAGGAGCTCGGTCAGATCGAATACATCTTCAGCGACAAGACGGGCACCCTGACATGCAACCAGATGGAGTTCCGCCAATGCTCCATCGGCGGCATTGCCTACGCCGACGTCGTCGAGGAGTCGAAGAAGGGCGAGGTGTTCTCGTTCGGCGACTTGCAGGAGAATGCCCGTACCGGGCACGAGACGGCGCGCGTCATTCAGGAGTTCTTGACCCTCCTCGCAACGTGCCATACGGTCATTCCGGAGCTCAAGGACGAGAAGATCGTGTACCAGGCGAGCAGTCCGGACGAGGCGGCTCTCGTGCAGGGCGCCAACGTCCTCGGGTACACCTTTGCGGTTCGTCTTGTCCTTCGGAGTGGTGACCTCGGCACCCAGGGCGCTGGCGCTTACCGGAATCGCATTGCAGACCCGCAAACCGCAGTCGGTCTTCGTCACCATCGACGGCGAGCAGCGCGAGTACCAGATCCTGAACATCCTCGAGTTCAACTCGACTCGGAAACGCATGTCGGCGGTCGTACGGACGCCTGACGGCAAGATCAAGCTGTATTGCAAGGGGGCCGACACGGTCATCTTTGAGCGGTTGGCGAGTGAGGGGCAGGCGTTCACAGAGGCCACGTCGAATCACCTCGAGGTACGAATTTGAGCCTTCTCACGAGGGGAACGCGGCGCCGAGCACTGACAGTCCGCCTTCTTCCTATCTGCGCCCGTGAACAGGAATACGCGACCGAGGGTCTCCGGACGCTCTGCATTGCGATGCGCGATATCCCCGAAGCCGAATACCAGAAGTGGAACGTCGTGCATTCACGCGCCGCGGCGACGATCAACGGCCGGCAAGAGGCGCTCGAAAAGGCTGCCGAGATCATCGAGCGCGACTTGTTCCTGCTCGGCGCAACGGCGATCGAGGACAAGTTGCAGGATGGCGTGCCGGAGACGATCTACACGTTGCAGCAGGCGGGGATCAAGCTTTGGGTGTTGACGGGGGACAGGCAGGAGACGGCGATCAACATCGGGCTGTCGTGCCGGCTCATCTCCGAGTCGATGAGTCTGGTAAAGCGGCCTGTCTCGGACGCGTGCATACTGGACGGCCCGAGCTGACAATGATCCCGCTGCAGGTCATCGTGAACGAAGATAGCGCAGTCGATACAAAGGACTTCTTGACAAAACGGCTCGAGGCGATCAAGAACGCTCGGAATGCGGGCGACTTTGAGGAGCTTGCCCTGATCATCGGTCAGTCTGGCTATCCCCTGCTCTGCCCAGTCAGATTTTCTGACGCTATTGCCTGATCGCACAGACGGCAAGAGCCTTTCCTACGCCCTGGAGAAGGACATCAGCAAGGTGTTCCTCGAGCTCGCCGTCATGTGCAAAGCCGTCGTCTGCTGCCGCGTCTCGCCGCTGCAGAAGGCACTCGTCGTCAAGCTCGTCAAGAAGAACCTCAAAGCGATCCTGCTCGCGATTGGTGACGGCGCCAACGACGTTTCGATGATCCAGGCAGCGCACATTGGCGTCGGCATTTCGGGGCATGAAGGCCTGCAGGCGGCACGATCCGCCGACGTTGCCATCAGCCAGTTCCGGTACCTCAAGAAGCTCCTGCTGGTCCACGGTACCTGGTCGTACCAGCGGCTGAGCAAGCTCATCTTGTACTCGTGCGTCACTCATCCCCTTCTAACGGCTGAGGAGCAACGTACTGACCCATCGCGACCTCGACAGCTTCTACAAGAACATTGCGCTGTACATGACGGGCTTCTGGGTATGCCCTAAGCCGAAGAAGCAGGACTGCGGGTTTCGGTACCAGCTAACGCGTCGCACCCTTTGCAGTTTGCCTTCTCGAACTCGTTCTCGGGTCAGGTCCTCGAGGAGAGCTGGACTCTCACGTTCTACAACGTCGTCTTCACGGTCCTGCCGCCCTTCGTCCTCGGCATTTTCGACCAATTCGTCGGCGCTCGCATGCTCGACCGTTACCCGGAGCTGTACAAGCTCGGCCAGCAGAACCGATTCGTGAGCCAGAGGTCGCCTTTGACTAGCCGTGATTTGCCCTGACTCGATCCCTTCGATGCAGTTCTCGACTCGGATCTTCTGGCAATGGATCGCGAACGCGTTGTTCCACTCTATCGTAAGTCTCTGCTGTTCCCCGACCCCGAGTCATGACACTCACCGCATGCGGAACAGGTCATCTACATCTTTACGGCGGCGATCTTCAGCGAAGGGCTGATCCTCGCGCAAGGATGGATCGGCGCGCAATGGGTGTGGGGCACGACGTTGTACCTAACCACGCTGTTGACGGTGCTCGGAAAGGCCGCCCTCATCTCCGAGTCCGTTGTGTCTCCGCTTCTCTCCCAATCGCACCTCTCCGCTGACCTGAAGGAACCCGCGAACAGCATCTGGACGAAGTACACCCTCTTCGCCATTCCGGGTTCTTTCGCCTTCACCATGTGCTTCCTCCCCCTTTACGCCTGGGTCGCCCCGATGCTCGGCTTCTCTCTGGAGTATACCGACATCGTCAGCCGACTCTGGACGTCGCTGGTGTTCTGGTTCACCATCCTCGGCATCCCGGTCTTGCTTCTCATCCGCGACTTTACGTGGAGATCGTAAGTGCATCGGCTACCTTTCCTGCCAGAAACTCGCTGACCCAGGCGCAAATCTTTTGTACAGCTACAAGCGGCTTTTCCGGCCCGAGCCGTACCACATCGTCCAGGAGATCCAGAAGTACAACCTGCCGGATTACCGACCTCGAATGGAGCAGTTCCAGAAGGCAAGCGACTAGACTTTTCCTGGCAGAAGAAGCCACGACACTGACAACTCGTGTCGGAAATCGCGCAGGCGATCAAGAAGGTCCGAGCCGTGCAGCGGATGCGGCGGAATCGTGGCTTCGCCTTCTCCCAGTAAGCGATAAAGTTCTCCTCGCGATACCTCAATCCAAGCTGATCGCACTTTAATCCCGCAGGACCGAGGAGGGGCAGGAGCATCTGATCCGAGCGTACGATACGTCGGTGCGGCCGGGTGGCAAGACGGTAGAATCATGATCCCCTGTAACAGCTTTGCGGTCGGCTCGCTCTCGCCAGCTCGAGCCAGTTTACGACCCGTCGAGAGGAGGCAGAAAGAGAAGTAGAATGCAGCATGCGCGGCAAGGCCCGCCTACGAAAATGTGCTCAAAAGCTGGCGGGAAAAGATGCGAACGGGAAGAAAGGACGAAGAGCGGAAGATCAGGAGGTCTACTCCACGTCTTCATATCGCTCGAGCTTGCGGGCCATCTCGTCGATGCGCTGCACAGCAAGCAAGGCGGATAAGCGTCATATACTACTTCGAACCAGATTCGGCACTTACCGCTTGCATCTCATCTTCGCGCGTGCGGTGATTGTTCTCCATCTCGTAGATCTTCTGCGTGTGCGCAACGTGAAGCGCCTGCAGGTGTGCGTCATCCGTGGAGCCGTCGTGCGCCTTGGTCTGAGCGTCGGCGAGCTCGAGGCGGAGATTTTCCCGGTCTTCCTCGACGGAAATCAGCTTGGCCTGGAGCTCCTGCAAGGCCAGAGCATTCGCCTCGTCGCGCTGCCGGAGGGCGTTCTGGTGGTCTTCCTGGGCGCTCTCGAGTTCCGTCGCCTGCATCTTGGACATCGTGTCGATCTGGATGCGCGCGTTCTCTTGCGTTTCGGCGAGGGCCTGCCTCGTGTCCTCGAGTTGGGTTTGCGCGTCCGCGAGACGTTGCTCCAAGGCTCCGAGATCCGGAGTCTCCGTCGCTTGGTCTTGAGCCCGAACGGCGGCGGAAGCTGCAGCCTTGGGCGCCTCGTCCAAGGCGAGCCTTGCTTCTTCGAGTTCCTCAACGGACCGCTCGACCTTCGCCTCGAGCTCCGCGGCGCTGCTCTTCGTCTGCTCAAGCTCTGCCTGTGCCTGCTCGAGCTGAAATTGCAGCGCCTGGACGTCGGCTTGACGCGTCGCTTCGGCGGACGCAGCGGTCGACTCGAGCGAGAGGCGCAGCGCTCCGATCTCGGCGGCGTGCGACGCCCGCAGTTGCGACAAGGTTGTTTCGTGCTCCGCGCGCAATTGCTCGAGCTCAGACGCATGTGCAGTCGAGGCTTCAGAGTCGCCGCTGTTCGGGGCAGTCTCGAGCGAGCGAGCGTGTTCCTCGCGCAGGCTGTCGAGCTGGGACGCATGCTCTGACTGCATTGACTAAGTACAAGCAAGTCGTGCATCAGGCTCCGATGACCTTGTGATATCGAGTCTCGTTCGATCCGGACTTACCGAGATGCGGCTCTCCAGCTCGCCAATCGCCTCGTCATGCCGCTGCTTCAAATCGTCGACCTCGCTCCGGTGCGTGCTCCTGAGCTGCTCCAGCTCATTGACGTGCTCCTCGCGCAGTTGGGCAAGGGCTCCTTCCCGCTCCTGGTCCGCCGCCTCCGAGCCGGACGCGCCCTCGGCGCGAGCCTTCTCGAGCGCTTCGGCATGTTGAGCCTCCAACCCGGCAAGCTCCTGCGCGTGCGACGAGCGCACAGCTTCCATCTCGCCTCCACCCTCGACGCGAACGCGCTCTACTTCGGCGGCATGGGACTCGCGGGCTTGTTCGAGAGCCGCGGCGTGCTCCGCTTCGAGGTCGGCGACCCGGCCGCCCAGCTCAGCAGCCGCAGATTCGCGAGCCTGATCGAGGGCAGACGAATGCTCCTTCTCGAAGTCTTCGAGCTGGCGTGCGTGCTCCTGCTGCATGCGCTCGATGGCGGCGTCCCGCTCGGCGGCGTGACCTTCCTTTTCCGCGGCGTGGGCGTCGCGCAGCTCGATGAGGCGAGTCTCATGGGCAGTGCGAGCTTCGGCGACGTCGGCAGCATGGGCGCTGGTAGGTAGGCAGCCGCGAGCAAGATGGAGTCAGCGTTGATGCTTCCATCGGCGGCGGACTCTCGCGCGCGCCACTCACGCTTGCGTCTTCTCAAGCGCCGCCTCGAGCTGCTCAACTCGGCTCTTGAGCTCGTCGACCTGGTTCCTGAGCTCCGCGACGGTCGCCTGCTCCTCCCTGAACTTGCCGAGCTCAGTCTCCTTCTCGGCCAACTCGCTCTCGAGCGCAGCGATCCGCCCTTGCGCCGAGTCCGCCTCGTCCTGATGGCTCTGTCGAAGGGCCTCTAGCTCGGACGAAAGGGTCGCGACCTGCGGACACCCGGAGAAAGCGTCAACTCGGATCTCCTGGAACCCCAACGAGACTTGCTCGCTGCGCACCTGCTCCTCCAGCTGCTTGACCTGCTCTTGCTGCGCCCCGCGACCCTGCTCTGCCTCCGCCTCCTTCTCCTTCAGCTGTCCCTTCAGCTCTTCCAGTTCCCCTTCGAGCCGCTTGGCCTTCTCAGCCGCAGCCGCAGGCCCGGCTGCACCCGGAGGTGGACGCGGACGAGTCAAGCCGGCGCGGGCCGTCGTGGCAGAAGACCCGGATCCAGAGCGCGCCGAGACGGCGCTCCCCGGGCGGGTCAGACCCGGCGCAGCGGTCGACGACCCTCCAGTGGAGACGGCGCTCCGACTTGCAGCGGCAGAGGGCGCCAGCCCCGTCCGGCTCGCGGTCGTACCGGTGGACCCGGTCACGCTCGGCCGGACCCGAGCGGGAGCAGGGGCCGGTGCGGTTCGCGTAGCCGAGCCGGTCGGTCTCGTCGTCGCAGTCGTCGGACGAGTCAGAGTCGGCTTCGCGGTCGAGACGATCCCGCCTGCAGGACGTCCGAGCGGGCCTTGGCCCGGGGCGGCGGAGCGGGCGTTTGCGGCGGAAGAGGACGAGAGCGACGAGCGGAGCGTGGTAGGGCGGTTCGAAGTCGTCGTCGTCGTCGAGGCCGTGCTGCCGCTCGCTGAGGAAGGGCGCCTGACGCCGGCTCCTGCCGCGGAGATGGGAGTCCTGCCTGTCGTCGACGACGAAGCGGAGGAAGCGGACGCGAGCGGCCGGCGGGCTCCGGTCGTGCTCGCACCGAGCGGTCTCCGAGCCGCGCCTGCTCCGGCACCGGGAGCAGTCCTACTTCCAGCTGAGGAGGCGAGGGAGGCGCGGACCGGAGGGCGCGCGGCAGAAGCGGTGGGGGCACCGGTCGCACGGGTCGGCCCGCTCGAGGGGGCACGGCCGGTCAGAGTCTTCTTGGCAGCCGGTACGGTCTGAGCGGGAGTCGCCGCTTTCGTTTCGGTAGAGGCGGCAGCCGTCTCGCGGTCGCCCGCCGCAGCATCAGATGCGGGCGCAGAATCGGTGGGAAGGCCGTTCGGCTCCTCCGCAGCGGCGGAGGCCGGCTGATCATCGCCTGCCTGCGTCGGTGCTTCGAGAGCGTGAGTGTTGCTCGCAGCTTCCTCTTCAGGGTGAGCTGCGGGGACGCTGTCGACGTTGTCCAGGCCATGTTCCGACTCTTGTGCCGGCTTCTCGGTGTGAGCGACCTCGTCCTCCGGGGCGGCGTCGACGACGAGGGGCACGGGTGGGGGCATCTGTTCGCCTGTGAGCATGCTTGCGTCGCCGTCTGGGTGTACGCTCTGGAGCGAGCGGTCCGGCAGAGTCGCGTCGAGGTCGTTGTCGCGGTCCGTGTCGTGGTCGACGTGTGCGGGTTCGGCGTGCGGGTCGAGGAGAGCCGACTCGTCCATGAGATTACGTTCCGGCATATTCTCGGCCGCTGCTTCCTGCCCGTGAGCGCTGCTGGGGTCGTCGTGCGCGTCGGTTGAGCGATCCAGCAACGATTCGTCCGCGTCCATGTCGACGGCGAGGACGCGCTCAGGCTGCCCTGCGTCGGTGTCTGCCATGGTGTACGCGTCTGTGGGTAGCCTGTGCTAGCAGCAGCGGCTCTGCTGGCTGCACAGTGCGACTGCCGTGTGTTCGCGCCTGTTCCCGCAGAGTTGAGTGACCGCGGATGCCGGCGCCTCCCCTCAGGTCGCGCCGGAAGGCTGCTCCACGTCGCCCCTCGTCCGCACCGCCCTCCTGCCCACAAACGAGGGCACGCAGCGCTTGGCAGAGCCGCACAGACTCGCGCGCAAGACCGCCATGCCGCCCTTTGCGGCTATCCCGCGCACCGCCGTCCACGCGTGGTGTCCCGGTGCGCTCGCGCCCGCGCACCCGCTCCTCGTCACCGGCACCGTCTCGGGCGCCCTCGACGACTCGTTCTCCACAGACTCGCAGCTAGAGCTCTGGGCGCCCTTTGCCGACGACGTACAGGGCGAGGGCCACACTGCGCGCACCCCGCTCGCGAGCGTCAGCCTGAATGCCCGCTTCAACAGCCTCGCCTGGGGCACCCACACCCACCACGGCCGCACCCCGCTCGGAACCGTCGCAGCCGGACTCGACGACGGCGGCGTCAGTCTCTGGGACCCGAACCACCTCCTCCAGCAGGCGCAGCACCGTGGCTCGGCGGCAGGAGGGCCCGGCGGCTCCGACGGCGAGGATCCCCTCATCGCCCGCCTCGAGTCCCCCCACCGTGGTCCCGTTCGAGGCCTCGACTTTTCGCCCGCACAAAGCAATCTCCTCGCAACCGGAGCCACCAACGGAGAGGTGCGTTCGGGTCGGCTTACACGCGCCCCGAGAGAGGGGCCCAGAGACACACGCGCAAAGACGAAAGCGCTGACACCTCTCAACCGCAACTCTTCCCCTGCACGCCCCTGCAGATCTACATCTGGGACTTGACCTCTCCCGCCAAGCCCTTCTCGCCCGGCACCCGTTCGCGCTCCCTCGACAGCATCACCTCGCTCGCGTGGAACCCCTCCGTCGTCCACATCCTCGCCTCGAGCAGCAACACCGGCCACACCGTCGTCTGGGACCTCAAGTCGAAGCGAGAAATCACTGCCCTCTCCTTCGCGAGCGGAGGCGCGACCGGTCTGGGACCGGGCGGGTTCGGTGCCGGAGGGGGCGGCGCGGGCGGCGCGGGAGGGTTGGGCGCCGCTGGGTTCGGTGGAGCCTCCGGAGCCGGCGGAGCGGGCGTCGGTGGACTCGGTGGCCACAGTGCCGTCAAGTGGCACCCCGAAAACGTTCGTATCGCGCTCTCTCCGTGCTTCGAGGTCACCGGTCGAGGGACTGACCTTGAGCTGGGCTTTGACCCGGACTCACCATATACAGCCGACCAAGCTCGTCACGGCCTCGGAAGATGACCATGCGCCGAACTTGCTTGTGTGGGACCTCCGAAACTGGAAACAGCCCGAAAAGGTGCGATCGACAGCCCCGTCCACCACCGGCCCGAGAGCGACATCTCTGACCCCGCATCCGCCGCTTCACAGATCCTGCGCGGCCACGACAAGGGCATTCTCTCGGTCAACTTTTGCCCCGCCGACTCGGATCTCCTCCTCTCGTCCGGCAAGGACGGCCGGTCGCTCGCGTGGTCGCTCACATCGGGCGAGATCGTCGCCGAGGTCACCCCGTCGAGCAACTGGACTTTCGAGTCGCACTTTGTCCCGTCGAACCCGAGCATGATCTCGGCCGCCGCCCTCGATGGCGAGCTGTACCTGCACTCGCTGCAATCGACGAACGCGCCCGCGCACGACGCCGAAGCCGAGGCGCAGCAGCAGGCCCAGCTCGCGGCGAACGCTGCGACTGCCGGCGCCAACGACTTTTTCGAGCAGGCTATCTCGGCCAACGCGAAGAACTACCCCACCAAGTCGCTCTCGGTCGCGCCCAAGTGGCTCCGCCGCCCCGCCTCGGTCGCGTTCGGGTTCGGAGGCCGGCTCGTCCGCGTCGCGGCCGGTCAGGGTCCGCGGGTCCAAATCGACCGCATCGTCACCGTCCCCGGCGTCATCGAACGCGCCGAGAAGCTCGAGCGTGCCGCGACGGGCCAGGAAGAGGGCGGCTTGGCCAAATTCTGTGACGACCGCGCCGCGGGCGGCGAGTGGGAGGACGAGGACCAGTCGCTCTCGGCGGCGGAGAAGGAGGGCTGGGCCCAGCTCAAGACGCTCTTCCATGCGTCGGCGGGCGGCATGCCTGGCTCGGGCGGGGCTGAGGCGCGCGAGAAGTTGATCGAGATGCTTGGCGGGTTCGACCGCGAGGACCTCAAGGCGCGCGTCGAGCACCTCGTCAAGGACCTCCGGGCCCGGTTGCCCGCCATTCCGGGCATTTCCGTCGACGAGACGGCGTCTGAAGTAGCGAGGTCGCCTTCGGCCGAGACGGTCACGACGACGAACAAGATGTCGCCCGGGTCGCAGACGGACCCTTCTGCGCCGACCGACCTGACCTCGACGGAGCCGTCGCTCTTTGGGGGGAGCCACAACGACGAAGGCTCTGGCGGCATCAACGGGTTCCTGGGCGGCACGGACGGCCGGGACCAGTCGACCGGCGATGACTTTTTCGCCTCGCTCGGCAGCGGCAACTCGGGCTCGGCGCGGCCCTCTGCGCTGCCGGACCGCTTGACGCAGCCGTCGCTGCAGGGTCAGGACGCCTCGAGCTCGATTGCGGCGACGATGGGCAGCGGGCCCTCGTCCGTCAAGAGTTTGAACCTCAAGGCGGCGACCTTCAAGCTGTTCCAGGACGGCGCGAGCGAGGCGGATCGGCTTGTGACGCAGTCGCTCGTCCTCGGCGACTTTGCCTCGGCGGTCGAGTTGGCCTTGTCGACCGAGCGGTACGCCGACGCGCTCCTCTTCGCTTTGCAGAGCGCGTCCCCGGACCTCGTCTCGAACGTCCAGCGCGAGTACTTTGCCCGGACGGCGACCGACCGCCCCTACCTGCGCGTCCTCGAGTCGATCTCGGCGACGAGTGTCGGCGGCGGTGGGCGCGACCTCGCGGACGTGATCCAGAACGCCGACCTCGAACAGAACTGGCGCGAGGCGTTCGTCGTCGCGTGCACGTACGCCGCGAGTGACGAAGAGTTCTCGAGCTTGGTCGAGCAGCTCGGTCAGCGGCTCGAGTACCAGTATGAGCTGGTGAAGGGTCGTGCGGGCCCCGCTGCGGCGGACGGATGGCGCAAGAACGCCGTCTTGTGCTACCTCGCCGCGGGCAAGCTCGAGAAGGTGGTTGGGGTCTGGGTTCAGCAGATGAACGAGGACGAGCAGGCGCGTCTCGGCGGGGCTGCGCGCGACGAGGCGACGTCCGCGACGGTTCGCTTCGAAGCGCATGCGCGCGCCCTCCAGGCGTTTGTCGAAAAGGTGCAGGTTTTCCAGCACGCGGTCGGTTATGTCGACGTCGAGCTCGCTTCGCCGACGCAGTCGACTGCGGTCGCCGAGTCGGGCGCGCGCATCTACAAGCTCGCGAGCCTGTACGACCGGTACATTGAGTACGCCGAGCTGCTCGCGAACCAGGGCAAGGTCGACCTCGCGCTCAAGTATGTGGCCAAGACGCCGGCCGACTACGACGGGACCAACTCGGCTGTGAGCGCCAATGCGATGAAGCGCGAGCGGCTGCTTCGCGCGAGTCACTCGGCGGCTGCGACGCAGGGTTACGCTTCCGCTTCCTCCGGCTACGGATCGTCGAGCCGGGCTCAGGCGGGCCGGTACGCCCAGAGTGCGAACGCGTATGGCGCTCCGGCTGCAGCGTCGAACCCGTACAGCAACCCGCTCGCCTCGAGCTCGACGGCCAGGACGGCGTACTCGAACCCGTACGCGCCTGCTCCGGCATCGACCCCGGCCGCGAACGCAAACGCGTACAACCCCTATGCGCCAGCTCCAGCGGCCGCAGCAGCACCGGCGGGAGTCCCGTCCGCCGTCGCCTCTCCCGCACGGAACCCGTACGCGCCGGCGCAGCCGATGACGAACCCGCACGACGACCCGTATGCGCCGGCTCCGTCCGCTCAAGGCCCGCCTGCTGCGGCAGCGGCTGCACCGCCCTCGGCGGCGGCTTCTAGCAACCCGTACGCGCCGGCCCCGGGCGCAGCGGGTCTGACGTATGCGGCTGCGCCTTCCGCCGCTCACGACCCGTACGGTCCGAGCGCCGGCGGCAACCCGGGCGCGGGCCTGCCGGCACCGCCGCCGATGCGGACCGAGTCGCCCAGCTTTGCAGGTCGCAACGGTGCTGCCGCCGCTGCGGTTCCGCCTCCGCCGCGGGCCAAGCCGGCGAGCGGCTGGAACGATGTCCCGACTCTGCCGGCGCCGAGACGGAATACGCCTGCTCCGCCGAGCGCGACGGGCTCTTCGCCTGCGCCTGGTGCACCGAAGCCGGCGGCGATCACGAGTCCGTTCCCGAACTCGAGTCCGGTCGGCACGCCGGGCGTGTACGGTGCTCCGCCGATGGGACCGGGACAGGTGCCGCCACCGCCGCCGAGTCGGGGCGCCAACCGTACGCCGGCGCCGGTTCCGCCGCCTCCGATGAGCGGTCAGGCGCCGCCGCCGCCCATGGCGGGTCGCGTCCTGTCGCCCGGGCCGGCTGCGAACCCGCAGTACGCGCCGCCGCCTCCCGCTTCGATGGGTCGTGAGGTGTCGCCTGGTCCTGCTGCCAACTCGCAGTACGCCCCTCCGCCGCCTCGGTCGCTGATGGGCTCGCTCGGACCGAGTCAGTCGCCGAATGGCGGGGCTGGCCCGATGCCGCCCATGCAGGGTAACCCGGCTCCCGCACCTGGTCAGGGTGCCGTAGTGCCGCCGCCGCCGATGGCGCAGCGCTCCGGTCCGACGTACGCGGCGCCGCCTCCGCCTCGAACGGGAACGCCGAGCGCGCCGCCGCACCCTCGAGCCTCTGCCGCTCCTCCTCCGCCTCCTCCCGCCGCCGCCGCCGCCGCTGCGCCGCCCCCGCCGCCTGCTTCCAATGGCGTCGGCATGCAGCAGCAGCAGCCTGGCGCGCCTGGGTCGGTACCGCCCCCGCCTCTAGCCGGGCCCATCTTTGCTGCACCGCCCCCTCCCCCGCCTGCTTCTGGCCAGGCCGCCGCGGCTCGTCCGCCGCCGCCTCCGATGGCGCCGGGTCCTGCCCCTCCGCAAAGCGGGCCGCCTCAGCCGATGGGCGGCAGCGGGTCTCCCCTAATGCAGCCTCAGCAGGCGCAGCCGTCCTTCCCGGGTCCTCCTCCGCCTCCTCCCGCACAGGCGCAGGCGCAGCCTGGTATGCCGCCTCCGCCGCCTCAGCAGCAGGGCCAGCAGTCGAGGCCGCCTCCGCCTCCTCAGGGACAGGCGCAGGCTCCGCCTCAGCAGGCAGCGCGTCCGCCGCCGCCTCCGCAGGCTCAGCCGCCGCGCATGAAGTACCGTAAGTACCGCATTTTCTAGCTCGGTATCCGATGTGGGGACTGACCAGAGTTTGTGTCGCTCGACAGCGCCCGGAGACCGCTCGCATATCCCGCCTGCTGCGCAGCCCATCCTTGATACCCTTTCGGCGGAGCTTTCAAAACTGAGGCTGACTACTCCGGTGCGCCTCTCGCCCCTAGCTCTCGGCGTTGATCACGGATGCTGACTAGATGCAACCGGTTCCCTTCAGCCTCAGCAAGTCAAGATCGTCAATGATACGGAGAAGCGCCTGAACATACTGTTCGACATGCTGAACTGCGAGACGCTGTCGGAGCCGTCCACGCAGCGCATGCTCGAGTTGTGCCAAGGTTAGTAATTCTTCTGGAGATGGGGTCGCCCTGGGAGGACTCGGAGCTGACTAAATACCTCCCGGCCGCAGCCATCCAGGCGCGGGACCAGCCGACGGCCTTGAACCTGCACTTGCAGCTGATCACGTCCGGAGCGGCGGACGTCACGCCGTTCCAGGCTGCGGTCAAACTGCTCGTGCAGCGCATGATGATCCCGGTGCCACCGGCGCAGGGGCAGCCGCAGCAGCAGCAGTAAAGTAGACGAACCGAGCTAGTGCATCTGAGTTCTCCATCATTTCCGACACCACTGCTGAGAAGTGAGTCTATTTTGAGGGCATGTCTTCTTGCAAGCTGGGAACGTCGCTCGAGGCATGCATGGGCCTGCTGGACGGTTCCCTGCCGGGAGCGATTCCGGTTTGCATTTAGTTGCTCGCCTCGACGCACTCGACATTCTCCACCTCGGCCGCTCCAGCTTGTTCTCGACTGCCTTGAGCGTGCTCCTGGCGTTGTCACAGCTGTCTGCACTAGTCGTACGCCGACTCTCAACGGCTGTGCGTTCTGAAGTGCCGCGCGCAATTTAGGTCGATCGTCCGCTCGCCGTTCGACAAACACTCGACTTCATCGCGCATCGTCCAGGAGCGTTCACACCGCCTCTCGACCGCTTTCCGTCGGCTCGTCGTGCGCCGGAGCTGTCGCATGCGGCCTACCTTGCGTACATACCGCGCGCCGTGAGATGGCCGCCGGGGAAGATGACGCACAGGCTGGGCAGGATCCTGGCCGCGGGCAGGTTTCTGAGGAGAAGGCGAGGCCGCAGCTGAACCGCACGTCGTCCACCACGAGCTCGTATCGGGAAGGTGAGTACATGGAGCGGAGAGCGATGCAAGATGGGCGACATGTTGATGATTTCTCTCGACAGGACGACGCACGCCGATCCACTACAGGCATCACGAGCCTGCTCCGAAGCGCTTGTTCCGCAAGATTGCTGGCCTCATCCATCAGCGTGATGCTGGCTCGCATGCCGGATCGAAGCGGGGCCGCTCCGGATCCGTCTCGTCGCATTTCCGGCATGTGCCGCCGCAAGTCGGATCCGACGAGGGATCGAAATCGGCGACTCCGGCCGAGCCGGAACATCTGCCGGTGGAGGACATCCGACCGAACATCAAGATGCGAATCTCGACCTTCAACATGGCGAATCAGCTCCCCGCACCCCAAGGCGACCTCAGCGAGTTCCTCGGCGACCTGTCGACGTTCCCCGACGAGTACATGACGAGACAGCGCAATCGAGGGAAACGCTCCTCGAGCGCTGCGTCCTCCTTCTTCGCAAGGGCGCGCGGAGAGACGGGTCGTCCGCAGTCCGGCTCGTCGCACCTCTCGGGTCTGCCGCCAGCGCAAACCCTACCAAAGTTTCCCCTCACGCCAGAGCATCCTTATCATATCATCGTCGTCTGCGGACAGGAGTGCCCCACCGCTCGCACGGCGGGAGTGTTCCGAGGGCAGAGCTGGACGTCGATGCTGGAGAACTACCTCTGCGGCGGGACCGGCGCGGGAGAGTCGTCGGACGACGAGGGAAGCAGCGAAGATGAGCCGGCGCCAGATATGCCTCAAAGTCCGACCGGAGGAACGCCCGAGCGTGGGCCCATGCGGGACACGGCGTCGCTCGCCAGAACCGCATCGCGCTCCGCCGACGATGATCCCGCCTCGGCGTCCGTCGCGGCCAACACGGAAGACGAGCAGAGCGTCTTCGCTTCCGTTGAAGACTTTGCCGAGCAGACGGACGCGTCGAACGCAGATTCGACTTCCTTTTCGTCGCGCACTTCACGTCGGGGGCCGTACGTCCTCGTCGAGAAGGAACGCCTGATGGGCATCTACTGCGCGGTGTTCGTCGCTCGGTGCTGCGAGGATTTGGTCGAAGGCGTCAGCAAGGGGCGCGTAACGGCGGGCTTGATCGGCGGGAGGGTCGGCAATAAGGGCGGTACGTCTGGCCTCGAGAGCCTTCTACTGTGTGACAAGCTCGTTCCTGACCGATAGCATTTCGCAGGCGTCGGGATCTCGCTTCACTTCGCTTCGACTCGACTGCTGTTCGTGTCGGCGCACCTCGCTGCCCATGCTTCGGGTCTCGACATCCGGAAGGCGAATGCACAAAAGATCCTCGACGAGCTCGATGTCGACGACTTCCTCGAGGGCATGGGACCGAAACAGCGTCGCCTCGTCGACCGCTTCGACCAGACCTTCTTCATGGGCGACCTCAACTTCCGACTGAACATCTCGCGGCTGCATGCGGACTGGCTCGTCCAAGCGAAGGACTTCGCCAACGCGCTCCAGTTCGATCAGCTGCGCGCCGTGCTCGCAGAGACGGACTGCGCTCTAACCGGCTTCGGGGAGGCGCCAATCAAGTTCAGCCCGACGTACAAGTACGACTTGCAGAAACCGCCGCGAAAACTCGGAACACGGAAGCGATCGATGCTGCTGCACCGGCACCACAAGTCCAAGACAGCGCCGCCGGCTACGACGTCGAGTCCAGCCCTCTCTCCGCATACCGAATCGGACGCCGCTTCAGTGCAGCTGTCGGCGAGCGAAGGCGTGACCGACTATCCAGCCGACGACACGGCGTCTGTCGCGTCCACCATCGACGTGGACGCTCTGGACGCTCTCGCAGCGGAAGACGAGGACGTGGCCGACGCCCCTGTCAGCCCGGGGACGCCCGATCCTGTCAGAGCTGCGCGCGTCCGCTTCCTGACGCTTGTGAAGCGCAACTCGACGCTGCCTGCCCTTGAGACGGCGCGCTTGCGGGCTCAGGCCAGCAACCGCCAGGCCAAGGATCGCGGTGCCCCGATCGCGCTCACGGATCTCTTCGCGGAAGATGCTGCGAAAGTCGAGCCTGTACCGAGGCCGATCTTGCGCCAGTCGCAGTCTGCGGTCACGACACGCACGGCGCGTCCGGGCATACTAGAACTCGGCGACGACAACGCACAACGCGGATCGTTCGACGCCGACGAGCCAGTTTGGGACAGCTCAAAGAAGCAGCGCGTCCAGAGCTGGACGGACCGAATCCTCTTCTATCCGAATCGGGAGGTCGAGGAAGCGTCTAAAGCCGCCGCGTCCCCCGTGCCTCCTCCTGCCCCTGCGCTCGTCCAGCCGGACCACGATGCGCCAGTCGATCTCGTCCCAACTCGGAGTCGCTCTCTTAGGACGACATCGGCTGAGCGCCCGCGGAACGCGCGGTCGCGGGTCCGCCTGCACCGCCAGGCGTCGGCTGCTGAATCGGCCGACACCCTCGCCTCGACGTCGGCCACGCTGTGGCAGCGAGTCAAGTCATTCCCCGCCTTGACGACCTTTGAGCGCCGCGATTCCTCAGAAAGTCGTCCTTCGTCGCCGGTCGACGCGGACGAAGAACACTCTGGCGCTTCGCCTCGAGCATCTCCCGTGCCGGCGTCCACCCCGACCTTCCTCGGACCGCGCCGATTACCTCGCCGGCACTTCACCTTATCGGGATCTCCCGATAGCTCGCCTTCCCAGTCGCCTTCCCCAAGCCCGGCAGTGACGACCGCGGAATCCGAGCCTTTCGCCGGTGAAGTTCAGCCCGAACCGCCGCGTCCGCAGGAGTCTAGCCGGACCCACAACATGCTCGGACGGTCACGGACGTTCGGCACCGCCCTGAACCGCATCCACGAGCGACACGCCGAGCCGAACAACCAGAACTCGTCCTTGAACACCAAGTTCCGGTCCTTCTTGACGTCCCTGCCTGTGGCGCTCCCATTCCTCGCGCCGGTCGTACGCGAGACCTCGGTTCCGCAACCGGATCACATCGACCCGGTACAGCGCAAGCTGAAGGGTCCCTTGCCGGGCGAAGTGTTGCCTATCAAGTACACTTCGGTGATGAACATTGAGCGCATGCGCGCCGTCTCCGATCATCGCCCCGTCTACCTTGTCTGTGCTCTCGGAGTAGAAGAGTGGTGATGCTGTCCCCCTGTTGTTGAGACTTGCACGAGCCGTTATTAGGCGATATATAGACGCAATCTAATTGGTACTACCTTGTCCTGATCATATAGACGCAATCTAATTGTTATTACCTTGTCCTGATGGCTGCCGCGAGCGGGTGGTCGACCAGCGCAACCGAGTAAAGTCCTGCTACAGCGCTCCCCTGCTTACGTCCGCCGGGGATCAAGCCTTCCGCTCGACTTTCTGTGCGCGTTTCCGTTTCTCTTCGAGCTTTCGCTTCGCGTCGTCCTGCTGTTTCTTGCGGTCGGCTTCGTCCCGCGCCTTCTTCGCCTGAGCAGCACCTGTTCCGTTTGTCCGAGTCAGCTTGCAGAAACCTCAAGCTGGAGCAGTCGCTCTGCAAGCTCACTTGCGCTGGCTGCTCGTCGTTGACGCTCGTTGGCGTCGACGTGCACCTTGTTGAGGTTTGGCAAGGCCAGCAGATCTGTTCAGACGGCAGGAGCGATCGTGAGTTCGCGCATACATCATGAAGCCCATAAGGGCGATTCGAGCGCACCGACGCCTTCGAGGGCCTTTTTCCTCTGTTTCTTGCTCATCTGGCTCGGGTCCTTGAGCGCCTTGTCTGGCGCTCGCTCGGCTTCTTCCCGAGCGAGTCGGTCCGCTTCAGTCTCCTCTTCAAGGTAGCCATATTGCTGCGGCGGGGCAAGTGTAAGCGCGTCGGTCCGGAGGCGGTCCGAGGCGAACGGGCATGAACAGACCTTGAGAAGATCAGCTTTTCGCTTGGCCTCGTCAGCAGGAGAAAGCTTGGTCTCTTCCGGACTTCTTTCTGCGAACGTAGGTCCGTCGTCAACGATTGGTCGGGTAGCTGGAGCTTCGAAGGCAGACCGATGGGACCTACCTCCTGCAGCAGCGGCGGCAGCGGCGGCGGCGGCTTCCTCCTCGGCTCTCCTCTGCGCAATGACCTTGTCTTGGTACTCTGTGGTCTCGGCAAGGAGCTGATCGACTGCCGATGAAGTTGCCTCTGTCCGGAGATGATTGTCAGCGAGGGTCGCAGTCGGCAGCAGACGGCTCGCCGCACCGTCGCTCTCGTCCGCCTCGAGCATCCCAAGGATTGCGCTCTTGCGGTCCTGTTTCAATACGGCGTGTCAGTGCTTCCGTAGCGTTTGATCTCGAAACGATCGAAGTGTCGGAGCGTACCTCGGGTTCGAAGGATTCCTCCTCGACGAGACCGACGACGAACTCGACCGTTTCCTCATCGTTGCGGAGAGAGAGCGCGCTGAGCTGCGTCGCAATCAGTTCTGGTAATGGCGCCGTATCCATGGTCGAAGCGTTGAAAGTGGAATGAAAGTGTCATCGCACCCAAAGCCGCGACCTTCCCAGCGAGCCGCTTGGTGGACCTTACGCTCGCTCTGCCCCTTGCAACTACCCCGCTATACCTCTAGAGCGCTCCAAGTAGCCGCAGTCTTGTCTCCGCCCTGTTCCAGCCTGATTCCGCCCGAACTCGACCGTCTGGAGCTCGCTCATCGCCGCAGCAAGACAGAAACGCTCCCCACAGGCGCTGGCCAAGCCCGACGGAAGGCGACGTGCCATCAGAAAAGACTACTGAGACGCTCTGTGAGCTCGAAGACTGCCAACCGGATGCGCCGGCTTGTCCGAGCCCCGCTCAATCATTCAACTCGAGTGTGATCGAACTGACGCACTTTGCCTTCACCAGTCTCGACCGTAGCCAGCAGCGTCGCAAGGTTGGAGACCGTACCGAGTCGAGCGCCAAGCTGGCGCCCCCGAGAATCCCGAGGACGCGGGGGTCTACGACCGGGAGTCCGTCTCCCCCCGGCCGCGTCCTGCCGCTCCCCGTGCCGTCCGCCATCGGAGGCCCTCCCGTCGGACCGAGCATAGCGGTTCCCGCTCCGTCCGGCTCTCCGCCGCCCTACACCGCCCCAGTTTCTCCGCCTTTACGATCCCGAAGCGTTCCGCAGCTGGCCAATTCAGGGTTCGCGGGCTTCGCACCGAGCAGTTCCCCTCCAACAACCTGGCTACCTCCCATTCTCGACGGCCGCGTGCGCTTTCACGAGACTGGGATCGGCGTCCGCCGACCGGGTCAAGTGCGCAGCTCGTCGTCCTCGCTCCTGGTGAATGGCCAGCCAGTACCAGATCGCTTACGTCCTACCGAGGAAGACACCTACAAAGCGTTCTCCTCGACTGCTGCGCCGTACGCTAGCGGTGTGCGGGAGGAATATGCCGACGATGAGGCACGTGACGCAGACGAGGAAGATGCGGAGGCACTCGAGATTCCCGCTCGTGCGCGAACGTCGTCTCGGCGACCTTTCCTCCCGCACGAGTTCTCGCGGACCGACGCCGGACCAGCACTGCGACGAGTCGTCAGCGAACAAGGACCGCCGATACCAGAATCGAGCAGTACCGCCAGTGCCCCCCGACCGGCGGCCGTCGAACCAGTGAGTGAAACGTCTCGCGACCGAGCACCAACGCTGCCGATCTGATCACTCCTTACTGCAGCCCCCTCCGCCCGATGGCTCGCCGCCGCGACGGCGCAAGCATATCTATACCCCTATCCTGATCTTCCTCAATTTCCTCGCCGTCCTGCCCGGTCTGCTCGGCTTCCTCTACTCGGCCGCACGCTTTTACTCGACTCGTCACCTCATCTGGGCGTCGGTTTGGGATGCAAGATCGGCCGGTGGTGTCACCGAGGCGCGTAGTACGCGACTTGACTGGTTCATCTCCGGGCTGTGGGCCCTCGCGACGGCGTACTTCACCTTGTCCCTCGCTCGCGGCCTCATGCGGAGATGGCTCGTCTACTACTCAACCGTCCCGACTATTATTCGCGTCGTCAGCCTGCAGGCGATCTGCTGGCCCCTCGCCTTGACGACGCACCGCGTCCTCTCGTTCGACCAGCCCGTCGCCGCCTGGATGATCTGCGCGACGACCGCCGCCTTCTGCGTAAGTCCACCTCAGCTATTCTACTACCTGTTCGCTAGGCTGACTCAAAAGTGGACACGCCTCAGAACGTCATCCAATCATGGGTCACGAGCAACATCGTCGAGCGAAAGGACCGCCCAGACCGGCAGCGGTGGCGTCTTTTCTCCCTCGCCGTGACCGCCGTCCTCGGACCCGGTGTTCGGACGGACAAGTACCGCAAGGGCGAGAGGGTCCTGAGCTGGAAGCGCGTGCTCTGGGGCACCGTGTTGCCCTTTGCGCTGCTCGGGTGGTTCACCGCCAACGCGCTGCTCTGGCAGCAGTACGTGGCCAGGTACCTCGGCGGAGGCGGCATCGACCTTGGGCATCCGAGGCTGAATGTCTCGGCTGTCAACCGTCGAGTCGATCCCGCGCCTGCGGGCTTCGCGCCCGCACCGCCGGCCGACGTTCGCGTCATGGTCCTCGTCGCCTCTTCCTGGAACAACTACTCGTCTTCGAACCGCCATACATTCCGTGAAACCTCGGTCCGCCTCTTCCCGCGTGCGAGCTCGTCCATCACGGTAGACTACCGCTTCCTTCTCGGCACCGCACCTTCGCCACACACGGCGACTCGGTCCGGACCCGGCATCGAAGCCGAAGCGGAAGAGTTTGGCGACATGCTACTCGTCCCTGCTCACGACACGGACGAGCTCCTGAGCAAGAAGATCCACGAAGGGTGGAAATGGGCGGCCGGACTCGACGTCGACTACGTCCTGAAGACCGACGACGATATTTTTGTTCGCATGGACGTCGTGGCCAAGGAGCTGTCGCGGCTCGGGCGACGACGGGAGTACTGGCGCGGCTTTGCTTACTGGCGAGTTGACCTCGTTTCCGCACCTGGCCGGCGTCCCTGCTCTTCGTCACTAATCTCTCCGTTCCTGCACCTTTAGGGATATTCCGGCGGTCAAAGATGCGTCCAACAAGAACGCCGATTTCTCCTACGAGCTGCCGTCTTTCCCGCCTTACACGGCAGGAGCGCTGCACATCCTCTCCAAGGATCTCGTCGAGCTTGTCGCTCCACCTTCGGGGTCCAGGCTGTTCGTCAAGAACGAGGACCAAAATCTCGGTCTCTGGCTGCATCCTTCCGGCGTCCGACCGATCCACGACCACCGCATCCAGCAGGCGCAAGTCTGCGAGAACGACATGATCGCGAAGCACTTTGGCAGCCAGTACACCGAGCCGAACGGTTTCGGGCCGCGCGAGATGTACGCCAACGTCGTCGCGGGCAGGAAGCAGTGCGAGGGCTTCCTGCAGCGCTGGTGCGGGGTTTGCTACCCTTCGTGCCGCGGCCGAGACAACCACTGGCGGACCTCGGGTTTCGCTTGCGACGACCTCCGCGGCGCCACCCTCGCCGAGAAGCCGGGTCTGCCCTCTCCCGCCGTACTCGACCCTCCGATCCGAGTCCCGCCCGAGCCAATCGTGATCGGCGGTCCCGACGATCCATGGATTATCCCGGGCATCCTCTCTCGCCATGCTTCGCCGTTCTCGGCGACGGCCGACTGGCACCTACTGCATATGCTCTGCTGGCACGACGCCGTCGACACCTTCCAGGAACGCCACTTCCAGGTGTTGGAAACGATCTGGGCGCATGAACCCCGTGCGGTGTTGCTGCTCTTCTCGACGACCCTGCCCGAGGATTTCTTAGCCGACTTCGCTCGCCAGGGGTACTCGATCCATGTCGTTCGGGTCGGCAAGGAGGAGCTGCTCGCGAACGGCTGGTACCTTGGCCCGCAGAGCCGCTTGTGGCTCGAGAAATGGGAGGAATGGGAGGCGGGCCCGAACTTGTGCGTTCGCCCGGCGAAGCCGTCCTTCGAGACAACGGGACTGACAAAGCCTTTTCTCTGCAGCTCCTCTCATCTGACTGACTACCTCCGGTATATCTTCCTCTACCGTTATGGCGGGACTTGTGAGTGTTTGGGTCTTTCTCTGCTGCATTCGCGCTGACCTTTTCCCCGTCAGATCTCGACATGGACGCGCCCTGGTTGCGCTCTGCGCCGAGCTCGACTCTCGAGTACATCGGCGCGGATTATTCGACCTTGGCGGGCGATCTCGACTGGACTCTCGACGAGGATGGGCTGTACCTCGCACCGGGCGTCATGCGCTTCCGTCGAGGCTGGACCGTATTCCGGGACGCGGCCGAGCAGGCCTTCTCCGTGGCGTACACGGTCGACTGCGTTGGCTGCGTCGGGCCTCGGGCGATCACCAAAGCGATCGGTGCCCGCCGGTACCAGCTCGAGCAGTACGGTCTCACGATTGTCCCCTCGCGCGTCCTCTACCCGCGCAACTGGATCGGCGCGCACGAGCTCGTGCGGACGCTGCCTACCGGCGAGGCGAGGGCAGAGCTGGAGCGACTGGCGCAGTCGTCCTGGTCTGTCCACCTGTTTGGCAGGATGACGGATCATCTCCGCATCCAGCCGGGTAGCCTCGCCGCCGAGGCTTTCGCCGCCTTCTCGCTCGGGGTACCTCGACGAACGGGCCGCCTTTCTTCGGGTGACGACGAGCTGGCGCGGCCTTCTCCGGCGTGGACGGCCGGTCCGAGCCTGCGGTTCCCGAAGCGGTACACGTATCGGTCACGCGTCCGGCTCGAGCAGCGCGAGACGCCCGACGTGCACCTCCTCGGCTCGCTCGACGGCCGCTTTGACGGCGTCGACCTGATCGCGCTCCGTGGAGTGCCCGTCCGGTTCTCTGGGGACCCGAATCGGCTCGAAGCGACGGTGCGCCTTTCGACCACCGCGGGCGGGCGGATCGCCCTGACGACCGGGGCGGGATCGGCGGGCGCGGTGGGCAGGACGCCCGACGGCGAAGCGGACCCTGCGCACGGCGCTTCGTTCGCAGTGCGGCTCGCACCGGGACAAGCCACGCTGCGGACCTTGAACGCGATCCTGCGCGGCGTCCTGTACCTGCCCCCACTGCCGCCGCCGCCACGACCCCCAACGTCGGCAGCACCTGCGGAGCCGGCGACGGACTGCTTGCGGATCGAGCTCAAATGGGGCAACGAGCGTGTAACCGGAGACATCGAGATTGACCTCTCGGACCTGTAGCTATTTCAATCCCTTCGAAAGTACATCGGTTTCCTCGCACGAGTGCGGGTGCGCTACAGCGAAAGGACTGTGCAGTAAAGAGCATGTGTATGGCTGGATCGTCTATGCTTGGTGGGCTACGGATCGAGGCGACGGCGATGGCGACGAGGATTACGCGCGCAGGCAGTAGCTTGCATGACGGCGGAGAAGCTACCGCTAGCTCTGAGCGCCATGAGGAGCTTGTGCTAGCTCAGGTGTGCAGCTAAATGTTGCATTGCTGGCGGTGTGAGCGCCGGCCGTGTGCGTCCGAGTGGGGACGCTCACGCGCGCCGCGCCCAAGTCGACTCGAGTCTGCGCCGGCCGTCGTCGTCAAGGAGTCGCCTCGGTCCCGCTCCCCTCGCGCTCGCACGGGTGTACCTCCTCGGCCACTCAACCGGACGCGCTCCCTCGTGCTCGGCGGACCCCTCTGTGCCCGCGCGCGCGCGCTCAAACGCACGCACTGAGGCAGGCAGCAGGCGGCCATGGCGAGCGACCCGTACATGCACGGCGTCCTCGAGGACGACCTCGCGATCTACCAGTTCGACTCGCTCGGTCAAGACTCGGACCTCGCTCACCTCCTCGACGACACCGACAACGACCTGAACGACGAGACGTTCGGTGGAACCGCCGACGATGCCGCTCCGAGCCGCGACTTTGACTTTGCCGGGTCCACCTCGCGCTTCCTCGGCGCCGATCAGGCCCCAGCCGCCCAGGCAGGCGCCAAGTTGGGCTACCAGCGAGAGCTGGTCCCGCTGAGCAGCGACTGGGGCGCCGATCCGCTCCTCGCGCCCTCGGCCGCGCCTCCCCGCCAGGCTGCCGCTTCGCCTTGGACCAGCCTGAACGATGACCCGCTCCTGTCCCGCGCACCCGCATCCGCCTACCGCGCTCCGACTCAGAGCAATGCCGCGCCTGCTCAGCAGCAGCAAGCGCAGCCGGCGGCGAGGCAGGTCAAGACGCTCGAGGAGGTCGAAGCCGAGATGAGGGCCCAGTCCTCAGCCGCCCGCCAGACTGCCCCATCGGCCCAGCAGCAGGCGGCGATGGGCGTGGCTTCTAGCGAAATTGCCGGTCAGCCCATGACCCTCGAGCAAGTCGAGGCCGATCTCCTCCGCCGCCGCCAGGCCGAGCAGCATCAGCAACAGCAGCAGCAGCAGCAGGCGACCGCGCCGCAACAGCAGCAGCAGCAGTCGGGGGTCCCGCAGATACCCCCTGGCATGTCCCCTCAGCCGCAGGCTGCCTTCCCGCCAGGCATGCCCCCGGCCGCAGGCCCCGCCATGTTCCTTGGCAACTTGCCGCCGCAGGTCCTGCAGACCCTGCCCCCGCAGTTCCCCTCCCTGCCCCCGCACATCCAGCACCAGCTCGTCGCGCAGCGCATGGCCGCCTTCGGTCACCCGCTCCCGCCTCCTGCGGCAGGCATGGCGCCGGGGATGGCCGGGCCGAACGGGCAGCCGTTCCCCGGAAGCGCAGGCGCGTTCCCGCCCGGCATGGTCGCCCCGTCCCCGCGCATGATGTCGCCTGCGCACGCTCAGGCGAACGGAAGTCCCGTCCCGCTGCCGCAGCACCTTGTCTCGCCGGGCGGCGTCGCACACCCTGGTCCCGGCCCGAGCCCCGGCACGCCCGGATCAGGGTTCCCCCCTCTCGGGGCGGCTGCTGGACCTGGCATGCCCGGCGCCGGCGCTGGTGGGGAGCCGAACATGCTCTCGACGCTGTTCCCGCCTCTGCCATCGCAGCCGGGCACGATCGCGAGCGTCGAGCGCCAGCTCGAGATGCTCTCTCAGGTCGGCCACGCGCAGCACCCTTCTCTCATGGGTGCGCAGCTGCAGGCCCTCTTGCAGCACGCTCACGCGGTCGTCGCCGATGTCGGCAACGCAGCGAACCAGGGCGGTTCGGAAGGCGCTGCTGATGCTCCGCAGGGGGCTGCGGACGAGGCGGACGTCGAGGCGAAGAAGCGAAAGGCGGAGGAGCTCGTGCGGGCGGTCGAGCGCCGGATCTTCGAGTACGAAGAGGCGGAGCAGCACCGTAAGCGCAAGGCGATGAAGATCGCGAGCATGGTCAGTCCAGCGTTTCCTTGTGATCTTCGAGAACGGGGCCCGCTGGACATAATCTGATCTATCTTCCACATAACAGGCCAAGCACAACAACCTCATGTCGAACTCGGACAAAGACTTTATCACGCGGATCCAGGTCTCGCAGCTGCTTACGGACGACCCGTACGCCGACGACTTTTACTTCCACATTATGGCGGCGATCAAGGCTTCGCGTCAGTCTGCCGCCCTCGTTGCGGTCGGCGGCGGCGCTGGCGGCGCTGGAGGCCCTGCGCCGCAGCCGGGCTTCCCTACCCAGCCGAACAACGGCGTCGGGCAGGGCAACCGCCGTCCGAACCGACGCGACAACGCCATGAACCGCATGGCGCAGAATGTTCAGCGCCTAGTCGACAACGCCAAGAAGCGTAGCGCGCACGAGAGTCACACCCTCTCGCTCGATGGCGCCCTCGGCAAGATCGCGACGCGCACGCGCTCGGCTCCGCGGCCGTTGCTGCAGGTCCGGCCTTCTTCGCAGTCGACGACGGCTCTTGCGGCAGACGAGCGTGCCAGTCCGCCGGGCCAGACTGGGACGAAGGAGCCCATCCAGACGAAGCGCGGCGTCTCGACGGGCAAGTCCCTCCTGAGCGGAGCGGGCCTCATCACTTCGGCGTCCGCCACGTCGACCGCGACTTCCGGAGCTCCGGCATCCGCGAACGGCCCCCTGACGTACCGCCAGGCCCTCGCCATGATCGAGGAGGTGTACGACTGCGTCCTCGATCTGGAACAGCTCCGCCGGATACAGCCGGCGTTGCTCGGTGCCGAAACCGCCGCCCGCGCGCAGTACGAGCAGATGACGGTCGAAGGCGAAGTCCGAGAGCAGGTTCGCGACAAGTGGGACGAGGCCAAGACGGCGGTCGCAGAGGGCGAGGCCAAGTATGCCGAGCTCGTCGCGCGGCTGTGGGACTCGCTGCACGTCATGGATCCGTTGGACGCCTGGTTCGTCGCTCTTTCTCCCGTTCTCCCTCCGTCTGCGACCCGCAAAAGCTCATTCGAACGCGAGTTCCTTTCGGCAGCACGCCCCACCCCTTTGTCGCCTTGCTTGCCGTGCCGAAGGGCATCCGCATCCTTCCTCGCGCTATTCGCCACCTCTCGGCTGAGCAGACCCTCACGCTGCTGACGCTACTCGTCGCGACCTTCGACACCCTTTCGGTCGTTCAGGAGGCCGTCATCCTCGACCAGCTCGACACGACCGCCGAAGGTCGTCAGCGTCACGCGGCCGTCGAGGCCAAGACCGAGTCGCTGCTCAACGCGCTTATCGCGCCCATCATGGCCGTCGTCGGCCAGGCTCAGCTCCGCATGGTGACCGGCATGCTCGGCCTTCTTATGGACCGGAACGACCTGCTCAAGGTCATCAGGTCCAAGCCGGGTCTCGCATTCCTCACGATCCTCCTGTCACGCGCCGAATCGCTCAAGCAGGGAACTCCCGCGCCCGAGACGGCCGACCTCGAGCAGTGGACCGTCACTTTCACCCATCTCTTCATGGTCCTCTCCTCCGGCTCCGCCCTCCTCACCTTGTTCCCCTCGTCGCGCCTCGCTGCGTCCCTGCCGTTCGGTGTCGCGCAGTACCAGTCCCTCGATGCGCTCCGGCCCGGCGTCGACGCGGACGATGAGCCGGTTTGGCGATTCCTCGCGAGTGTCGCCGTCGGCGCCGATGCCGATCAGCAGCAGACGCTCGTTACAGGAGTGCGGGACAAGGTCATCGAGAATGTGCGCGCCGCTCGACAAATGTCCGAAGTCAAGGCGACGCAGGCCGCGTCCGGGGCGGCGGAGAAGGCCGCGATGAAGATTGTAAGTGCTCGGGTAAAGCCTGCCGGTAATTCAGTGACAATGCTGATACTCTTTGGGTTCTTCCCTCGTGTGCAGCGGAACGTCAACCTGCTCCTGAACGCCCTCTCGCTCGATGCGTCGATGATCGAGACTGAATGAGCTGGACTAGATACCCCCAAGCCCCCGAGCAATTATGCGAAGGAGCGGTTTCTCCTCATTATCACATCTGTATTGTCTGGTACGAGTCCTATCCAGTCCGGACGCTCCTGAGGGCGATCGGGAAGGTGCATTGGTCGGTCGGACGAGCCGACTGCGGAATCGCTCATGCTTCCGCCCCGCTGCGGAAATATCCTTCATTCCCTCTGTTTCACTCCGGATCGCTCGCGGACTACTTTGATACGACATGAGCGTCTCGGAGCAGGCCCGTCTGCTCGGTGAGTAGACCTCAGATCCGCTGGATCCGTCCGCAGCTCGATGCTCGCCACATTTGCGCCGTCGCCGCCCTGCCTCCCGACAGAGTTCTTCGGACTGACTTCAGACGACCTCCCTTAGGCTGTCCTAACGACAGGATCTACTACACCCCCTCCGGCCGGCCGTACTGCAACTGGTTCGGCCTCACCCACCCGCAACGCCTAGCGGTGATCATCGTGCCTCCGGTCTGCTTCGCCCTCCTCTGCCTCGCAATCTTCTGGGTCTTCGCCCGCGTCAACATGGTCCGTCGTCGCCTCGTCACCTGCGAAGCGCGTACAATTGCGGCGGAAGCCGCGCTGGCGACTCTCGAGGGCCAGTGCAAGTCGGACCGCGACCTTTACTACCGCGCCGGCTGGAAGGACTGTCACCGCGAACGCCGGAGGCCATACTGCGAATACATCTCGGGAAAGCGCCTGCCGTACTACTGAGCCCCGTGCAACCATCACCATGCACACGTCCGATGCGGATCATAGGGAGACATTTTGGAGAGAGGAGGGCGAAGGCCGTCACTGCGGGGCGTACTTGAGAGTGAATTCGACAGAGTGGCCAGACTCGGTGTACACAGTCTCCTTGGTGTTCACCGGAGGCACTGCCTCGGCATAGAACGCCGACGACCCGTCAAAGACGAGGTTGTCGATCGAGTCGAGCGTGAAGCTGCTCGCCGTGTTGCCGTCGGCGCAAGAAAGCGTTCCGTTCGTAACCGCGCACGGTCCCTTCGAGCTGACCATCGTGAAGCCGGAGGCGAGGCTAGCGGAAGAGGACGACGGGGAGAGGTGAAGCGTCGCGCACGTTCCCGACGTGAACCAGACGCCGGCCGAGATCAGGCATCCTTCCTGGGTGCCATTGACGATCCCGTTGAAGAACGCCGGTGTCGAGTCGCCATAGGGCGACGAGCCGGTCGAGCCAGAACCGGACGAGCCGCTGTCGGATCCGCTGGTCGGGGCGGAGTATTTCGGGAGGTAGCGAATGCCGGTGCTGTCAAAAGAGGCGAGTCAGCAATCGAGGTCGGGACATCAGCCGAGAGAGGATGACGTACGCAGGGCAGCTCGATTTGGAACCGTCAGGCGACGTCGGGATAAACTTGCCGCGGGCGAGAGGACCCTTGGTGTGGAATCCGTACCACGCTTCATTCAACTCGTTTCCGGAGGTGCAGCCCCAGATCGCCTACGCGCGTGAAGATCCGTCAGAGATGCTGACCCGCGCGTAATGCACATCCGAACCTCACCTCGTATCCGAAGTGCTTGCGCGCAGCGGCCTGCAGCTGGTCCAGGGTGTACGTCTGGTTCGTCGTTGGGACGATACCCTCGGCGGCGAGCCAGTCGTACGTCGGCAGCTTCTTGAAAAGCTTGACGGTCTGCTCGAAGTAGTCGACGACCTCCTCGTACTGGTCGTACTTGCGCCCGTAGCAGGTCGTGTTGAGAGTGCTGATGCACGTGCCGTGCTTGTTCCACTCGTGGTCCCAGAACGAGTTGTCGTCGCCCTTGTAGTCCTTCCAGTACTCATTCATGTACTTCAGAAGGGACGGCGGCGCGTTGTTCTGCAGGATCGTCTTGATGTCCTGGTACTCCCGCGACGGGTCGCAGTACGCGTCGTACGAGCCGTCGCAGTTGTCGGGCCACAGTCCGTGGACAGTCCAGCTGTCAGCCGGTCCGACCGAGGGGTCGGTCTGCGAACAACCGAGGTCAGCCAGGGATAATGTAATGGAAGTAGGGACGAAGGCCTGCGTACATCCCAGAACTGCGTCTGCAAAAAGTAGCCGCCGGGGACGTTGGTGCAGCAGCTGTCCAGGCCCGGGAAGCTGGGAGAGGCCCCGTTCTGGCAGCTTTCCGGCAGGAGAGCGGGCGCCGGGCATGCGTTCAGGCCGAAAAGACGATGCGCGCGCGCCTCCGCCTTGTCGAGGAAGGCATCGGATTTGTCGAGAAAGCCGGAAAGCCACCGTCCGTTCGGGGCAGCCGTGGTCAGGACGGCCTGGGCAGCGAGGACAGCGAGCGAGCTGCCGAGCATGGCGCTTGTGAGGATGGTGGGGGATCCGAAGGAAGAGGACCGTGTCTATCGTCAGGAACGCCGACCAGCAAGGGACACGTGCAAAATCTGCGGCGCGCTACGCAGATGCATAGCAGCTGCACGTTTTTAGGTCGGCTCCTTGGCCGAAAGCGAGATCACGCTAGACCCCAGTCGCGCCAAGCGTCCCGAGCCGAGCGGAGCGGCGGCACGTTGCTGAACTCGACAGCCGGCGGCCGGCGAGGCAGCGAAGCAGAGACGCAGCTACATAGTGCTGCAACCAGCGTATATGCTGCAACCAGCGTATATGCTGCAGGCGCTCGCTCGGCATCTTCTCCGCAGCAGCACGTGCGATTCCTCGGCGAGCCGGAGCGACGAAGTCAAGCGGGTGGCAACGGCTGTCGCCCCCACCGGCCGCACCTCTCGCGCCTCAAACCAAGTCATCACGCCCGCTGCCTCCTCTCCCCCGCCGTGCCCGTCGCTACGTAGCTCGAGAGCAGCAAAATTGACATGTCCGCAAGCGGTAAACCTCATCCGATCACGGTCTGCTTCCCGGCCGACTCCTTGGTCGAGAATCGCATTGGGCGACGGCCCATGACACCGACGCTGGGTATAAGAGTTTCTTATACAGCCTGGGGGGACCCCGTCCGGACGCTCAAGTCGCCGTACGCCTTGCGCTGCTGTACAACCGGATCGACGGTCCCGCTTCCAACTTCGGCACGACCCGGCGCCTCACTTGTTGAGCTTCTCCGCCAACTCGCGGACGCGACGCTGCTCCTCCGCTGACGGGCCGTCAGAGATCGGCTGCAGCAGTGACGCACGTCAGGACGGATTCCGACAGTGAGAGCAAACCACGCAGTCTCACCTCGGTGTGGGTGTTGCCGATCAGGTCGCTCGCGCGGTCCTGGTCTTCCGGGTTCTTCAAGCCGAGATTGTTGGGCGGGTTCTTGAAGAACTGGTCGTTCTCATTCACAACGGCCCCGTGCTGCTCTCCGACCGGGTACTTGACGGTTTTGGCGTGCTCGTCCTTGCGCTGAGGGTTCTTGTCCATGTCGTCCCTGGAGCGATAGACCGCTGCGTGAGCTTCAGAGTCACCGAGCGGGCAATATGAAGATGTGCTCACATCTTGTTAATGACTCTCGAAGTGTTGTGAGAGGAGAAGAGGAGACGAGGAGAGGGCAGCGAGCGGGTGGGGCATCTTGCTCCGGTGACGTCGTCGGCGGCATCCTCGGCACGCGAGCATCAAGGTCGTCTGCAGAGGCGCGATTTTTTTTTCTTTTCTCCGAGCGTGTCCGTATATGCAAACCTGCGTAGATGCAATGGTGTATTGCTACGAAAGGATGGAGGACAGCGGAACTTCGTAAGTCTCCTCCGCCCAGAAAGGGAGGGCACTCGACCAGTCCCATTCGATGGTGGTGTCTGTGCCACGGCCGGAATGAAGATCAGCTGGCGATCTGTAAGACAAGAGGTGAGGGAACTTACAGCGCATAGCGTGCAGCCAGATGAAAAGCTGCTCCGGTCGAGGATCGGGGTTGAGGGGAACAAAACAGGTCGAACAGAAGCCTTCTTCCGCTGCGGCAGGCTGGGAATCAGGCGTCTCCGGGGAGGATTGGGCCGCTCCGGATGTATCCGGGTGTTGGATTCCAGCTCCATTGATTGCGCCCGCGCCCTTCTGCTTCGCCATCTCGATCCCTTGTAGGTCTCGCGCGCGTGCGAAGCCGTCGGATTCCTCCTTGACCTCTCGGAGAGCGGTGATAGCTTTGGCGGCGGCTTCTGACAGAGGGAGATCGTGAGGTTTTCGGTCGAGGTCGCCCGCAGGATCCGGCGCGTTTCCGTTCGCAGCCCGCGCGTAGTCCGCGCGTACGTCTCCCGCTCGATTGAAGCGTGGAGGTAGTCCAGGCTCTGATGAGCTTTCTTCGAGCTTCGTCCTGCACGTAGTCAGGAGCGTCAACGGAACATCGCATCGATGAGCCGGCTGAGTGGGAGACGCACTCAGGCTCCTGTGCCGCCGCCCGCTCTTTCGCCATGAATGCCGTCCCTCGCTCTTGGCGCTCCGCCCGATCTGCGGCAGTGCCGCCTCGATCGGAACCAAAGACGCCGCCTTTGCCGCCGCTCTCTCCCCATGCTGCCGAGTTCTGATAGATCGGATCGTTGGCGATGGGATGACCGAGGTATTGAAGGTGGACCTGCGACGTGAGCTGCAGGTCAGCACCGGACGTGTCCGGAGGAGATTGTCACGAAATATTCTTCCTTACGCGGATCTGATGTGAACGACCCGTAATGGGTCGGCCTGCAGGCAGCATCCGGTCAAGGTATACTCAATCCCTCCAGCCCCAAGAAGCCCTTACAGTGCACAACGCTCGTGTCGCTGCGCTCGTTGTAGCTTAGGCGCTTAAAGATCGTCTCGGCGTCCTAGTGTCGGGCGGGGAAGGGGATGTGAGAGACCGGGACGCGCAAGGCAGCAAAAGGCAGAAGTGGGCTCACCCGACCTTCCGGGTGCACCACGTTGACGCCAATCTGCCGATCGATAGTGAGAAGAGGTTCCTCGCAGGCAACTTCGCCACTGGAAGGGCGGCCACGTCAGACGAGGTCTGCAGTGAACGTGCTCGCCGACATACTCGGGGAAGCGGCCGCGACAGCGAGCCACATATTCCTTCTTGACACCGCCTTCGTGATTTCTCCGGCCTCCGAACCACGCTCCCAGCTTTTTCGAAGCGTCGGCGGTCAAGGCGCAGATCATGACACCGGAAGTCAAACGGTCGAGGCGGTTCGAAGCTGCAAGAGTGCGTTCTCGTCAGGCGGCGATGGTTAGCTCCCAGTAATGGCATAAGACGCACTGTGTACAAGCGGCAGATCGTAGTCGAACTTCAGAATCTCGAGCAGTGTGTTGAAGTTGTATCGGCCGGTCGGGTGAACCTGCACAAGCGGTTGTCAGCGATCGCACGCGACGAGCGAGCGGATCGCACTGACCGGCATAGAGCCGGGCTTCTCGACGACAAGAGTCTCGCCGTCGTTTCCGGGAAGGCGCCCATCGTACAGAATCCGGACCGGGCCGGCGGCGACTGGAGGCTCGTGTCTGCAGATCGATGGGAGCGATCAGTTGAGGCCAGCCATCCGAGTCCGCCGAGGCGTACCTGTGCATGACATTCGAGATTAAGTCGCCGTTCCGCAGTATGCGACCCGGCGTACTCTTTTCGTTGTTCACGAGGATGATGCCTTCAGATCCACCCGGAGGATGGGTCAGTCTCGCGCCGCGTACGGAGCTGCAAGAGCTGCGCGTACCTGATTCGATCGCCCATTCCTAAGAAGCACAGGAAAAGAGTCAGCATTCTGGCCTATGTCCAGGCAGGAGACTGTAAACGCACGTAGTATTCCGTCGTGCGGTCTCTAATCCAGGAGCCTGTCCATGATCAGCTTCAATCAGCTTCGTACGAGAGATCGAGAGCGGGCGGACCTGAATTCACTGTAGCTGTGGAAGGAGACCGCAACGAAAGAGTCAGTTCACGCAGGTGGGCGGCCGGAAACAGGAACGCCTTTAGCTCACACATCGATCAGGGTGCGGTCTTGCCATCTCTCCTTCGTCCAGCTATTGAAGGTATACCTGTGGCGTCAAGACACAGTTTGAGCGCCTGGAACGACCCGAAAGAATCGGTCGAGTCAGGCCTACATGTAGGGCATGACTTTACGCAGGCCGTGCTCCTCGTAGTAGACGGGGCGGGGAGGCGGCAAAGCGAAGAAGCCCGTCGCCGGAGCGATGTCTTTGCGGGCGGTACCCTTCTTGCCCTTGCCCAGCGTGCCGGCCTTTGCCCTGCTCGCCTCTGTCGCCGTCGGATTCCCCATGCTTGAGCGGATGTCCTGTTCGGCGGCTGCCCTGTTTGGCTCCTGTACGATCGGCCCAGCGTACTTGCGACGACGCTGCTCAAGAGTCGTGTGACACGTCTTGCTGAGACACGACGTTTGCTCTGCAGAGATCTGGGCCAGGAACTCTCCTAGACTTTTTGGCGTCGTTGCTCCTTCCGCGTCGCTTCATCAGTGGAGAAGTGTCTGGTAGCCGACCTCTGCTCTCTTAGGCCGCTAACACACGCCTTATAGCGCCGCAAGAATCGCACAGCATGGCTCAGGCGGGCCCTATCGATCAGCTCATCGCCGGCTCCGTCCTGGTCAAACAGGGAGCCGAAGGCGTGCGTCTTCCACTCCTGTACCGGTGATCGAGAACTGGTCGTGTTCGCAGGCTGACGCTGAGACGGCGGATGTTGACAGCGCGCTTATCGGACAGAGCTCGTACCGTCCCCATTGATTGTGCAGTCGTCCAGCTCGGCGACGCAAGATACGCCGCCGAAGTGCCCGGCCGCAGTCCCGGTTCTCGTCAAGCATCGCTTCCCGAAACGGTATCGGCACCCGACTCTCGACGCGCAATTGACTCGACAGCGCCTCGTGTCGGAGGCCCGGGCTTTGGTCCGGTGTCTCAAGGCGGGGGTGCGCGTGCCAGCCCTGCGACTAGTCGACGTCCGGCACGGCTGCCTCGGCATTGAATGGGTCGAAGGCTGGACGGTCAGGGAGATCCTCGGCGGCGGACAAGAGGACGATTCGGTCGCCGAGAACTCGGATCCGGTTCCGGAGCAGCTCGCAGGAAATTCAGCTTTCAGCGAAGGTCCGTCCGGCGGTACCCTCCCAGCTCTTCAGTCGCGAGCGCTGAGCTCCTTCCGCTGACCCGGCAGATGAGATGCTTGTCGCTGTTGGGCGCGAGATCGGCAAGATGCACCTCGCCGACATCATCCATGGCGACCTGACGACCTCGAACATGATGGTGCGGAAGCCTTCCAGAACAAAGCCGACAGCTCTCGAAGTGGTGGGTTCCGGAGGCTCTATCATCAAAGGTACTTCATGCCATATTGACAAATGTCTGCCCTCGTCAGGTTCTCATCGACTTTGGCCTCTCGTCCTCGTCTCCGATGCACGAGGATCGGGCTGTGGACCTGTACGTCCTCGAGCGAGCCTTTGCCTCGACCCATCCGGTGCTGGCCGGAACGGTGCCGCATTTTGATCGCCTGTTGGTCGGGTACCGGGACGCACTCCAGAAGGGTCGCGCAGGCGAGTGGGAGCGGGTCGAGAAGCGCCTCGAAGAGGTGAGGCTTCGCGGGCGGAAACGAAGCATGGTTGGTTGAAACCGGCATCTTTATTCCTCGATCCGGTCTGTGGACCATGTATCGGACTGTCTCCATGCTCAGGACCAGGAAGCGACGCCTTCTCACAGGTGCCGGCTTGTCGATTCTTTCGTGTCGGGTAGGCCGGGGCTTTTGCCGGGCCCTTCTAGAGGGTGCTGCCTTCTGTGCTGGGCATAGAATCGGGCGCTGTGGAGCTGTGCCTCTCCGGCCAATGCTGCCTGTCCGCACGCTTGACCTAGATCCGATTCAGGCCGTCTCTCAGCGCGGGCGGGTGGCAGTCAGTATATAATTGCAAGTAAGAATAACCTGTCTTGGAACATCTCCTGTGGCGCAGCTGGTTAGCGCAGCATGCTTATAATTGGTCTGCCTTTTGGCACGGGTCACGTGACGGTCGCGGGTTCGAACCCCGCCAGGAGAAGAAACTTTTAGGGGTTTTCGCGGCAGGAAGAAACGACGGGACGATAGCCGGCTTGACGCTGTGCGGGTTGTCTTTTTGCAGAAATGCTGCAAAAGCTGCAGTGGATGCTGCTGAGGTTCTGTGCATGTCTAGGCTAGGTGTGGCTGTTTGTGCCAGTCTGGGAGTGATCGTGTCTGCAAATTTGCTCTGCTCTGAGTGGGCTACACTGAGCATCCGAAGGTGCTTTCCAGGCTGTGTATACCTGCTGTGGTAGTCTGGCAGTAGACAAGCTGTCAGGTCTGGGTCTGAGGCAATGCTGTGCTACTCGTGCTCTCCTGGTGCCGGGCACAAGTTGTTAGGATCAGCTGCAGACAGGTAGTGAAGGCTCACTTCTGCAAGCTGCAAAGGGAGGGGCAATCAGTTTGATTGTTTGGGTGTCTTTGAAGGTGCAGCAACTTAAGCTACCTACAGATGAGCTAGTCTTGGACAACTTTGCCTGTTTGTTGAGAATGTGGCAAGGAAGAGTTTGTTCTGATAGTGTTGTTTGTGTGCTGCATGCACAAAGGGTGTCACTGTGACTGCCAGGGTTCAGCACCCCCTCTTATCAAGACCTTAGTCTTCAGCCACAGCTGCACCATTAGAGGCAGTGGTCCTGACCTGAAATGCTGGGGCTGCTGCCTTTTCCCATCCCTGCCCCAATTCCCGTTTGAGTGTCGCTCTCTTGCTCTTCCTCCTGCAATTCACTGACAGCCCCCAAATCTTTCCAATGACTTCACACTATTGCTGAGGTGGCAGGACTTAGGACCTGCCCCCTCCGGCATCAAGATGCAGAAGTAGATCAAGCAATTGAGTCATGTCAGCAGCATGGCTCTCCCCTCTAGCAAGGGTTTCCCTGTCACAACTCCTTCAGCATTTGGACTGGGATCACATTTGCTCAGGCTGTGTTGCTCCCCTAGCTGCAAAATGCATGCCCTTGCATCACCTGAGCATGTTGGCTTTGCCCAGCACAAAGCTGGATATACCTGCATGCTGGAGCGTGACTTCTGTACAAGAAAGCGCACCTTTTTTGTGCACCAAGCAGATGCCCTGGTTCCACAGCAAAGAAGGGAAGATGGCCACTGCTGTGAGAGGATGCAGAGGAAAGTCCTGGCAACACGAGACCACTCGGTGGGGAAAATGCTGTGCCTCTCATTGTTTTATGCATTTGTCATGGGACTCACTTGTGCAGTCCGTATACCTGCTGCTGAGGTGCCTTACAATTGTGTGTCAAGATGACCCTGCTGTGGCCAGCTCAACCCGATGCTGGTGGTACCAAACAATGGAAACGCTTGTCATGTGCTCCTGATGCACGCTCAAGACCTGACGCAGCTGGCTCCGCATGCCTGCAGGATCATGTGCGCCTGGGGCCACGTACCCTCTCTGCCAGCACAACACTTGCCTCTTGCTCTCTCGTATTCCACTCTTGTCTTGCCAAAGAGCAGGCAAGAGCAGGCAAGTTCTCAGACTTTCTGGGCTTGTCCCCTTTTCCCGCCATACTGGCACTATCGCATGTCATTCTCGTCTTGCCAGAGAGCCGATAACTCTACATCAGGCAATCTGGCTCACATGCAGGCATAGCTGACTTGATGTAGGCTGCTGTAAGTCCTGTACAGTTGCCTATTGAGCTTGTGCACTACCTGCGTTACGATCGCACAAGATTAGTTGGAAGTCTGCTGAGCAGGTCACACAGAAGAATCAGTGTCAACAATACAGAACGTAAATGCTTGCATGCATAACAAAGCAGGTAGTGGACTGTCCTTACCCTCCTTGAAGGAGCAAGAGTATGCCAGACCTACTGCAGCTTTACTCACTATCAAGCATGTGACCTGTATAATCTTGTGAAGGCACTGTCAACAGACGACCTTGCTGCTCTCTATAATCCGGTGGCAGCTGGGACTGCACGTATGTACATTGGCAGACTGCGCCCACAAGTGGTAGAAGACTGCTCCTATGACAAGGAACACAATCTCTGCATGAGCTCACATGCGTACAGTGTGGCTTATCGGGAATGAGTTGACTCCACCTCTGTGCATCAGGACCTGCCGCCTTCGCCCGCTAAAACGCCACACTCTCCCGCCGCCAGTCAACCCCGTTCACCAGACTCCGCACGGGAGCCCGCGACGTCTGCGCCTATCAGGCGCCTTTCGATTCGACAAAGGCGGGCGTTACTTACCTATATGCTAGAACATTTGTTTATTGTGCTACCTTGAAGGTCATAATGCATGCTCAATAGGTGACTAGCAGATATACTCTCAACGATCTCACGTTAAGGGACTGTACGACGTGCCTGTGCGGTGAGGAGATCGAAATGAGGGAGCACATGCTTCTTCATTGCCCCCGCTACGCCACAGCGCGCCTGGCTCTGACCGCCTGACTCAAGCGCAAGACTCCCACGGTCGCCTTGCGCCTCGGCGATGCTCGCGCGACCAAGGCAACGCTCCATTTCCTTGCGGAGTTGGGGGCGTTTCGACTCCCTCTTGTGCCCCTGAGCGGATCGACCCTCCGAACCAGCCCTGACCCTGCAGCGCTAGACGCAAGCCACTCCTCGTTCCCTCTCCTCTCCGCCTCTCCTCCTCTGGAGCCCAGACCACCGCCCCTCCACCCTTTCCAACCCCCTTCCCTCCGGCCCCAAAATCCCCCCCCCCCCCCCCCCCCCCCCCCCCCCCCCCCCCCCCCCCCCCCCCCCCCCCCCCCCCCCCCCCCCCCCCCCCCCCCCGGGGCTCCCCTTCATGTCAGTTCCTGCTATCTTGTGTAGCTAGTCTACATGGGTCATGGACCTGACAAAAACGAAAAACAGAATGTCTATCTATCATGACCTGCACTTGCAGGACCGCCCATACATCAGATCTTTCATGAGAGTCTGCTGCAAGCATGCAGCAGAACCTGCAGACGTGCATTTGAGCTGGCATAACATCAGTAAAGTACAAGTGAGTCTTACCAGCTACAGCACATTCAGGTGCCTGACATCCTTGCAATGAATCATGTCCAAGAGGAATTGCCCACCTGACAGGATATTATGACTCATTGTAGTCCCAGGCTGTTTGCACATCAAGCACAGCATGCTATGGAGTTGTGCTGTCACTCTTGCCAACCTGCAGCTCACTTGAGTGTGGGCTTAGCACGATATGTTGCACCTGTGGCCTGAGAATCGCCGACGACTTGTACGTTGTCAGGTGTGGTCACTGCAGCAAGTCCATCTGCCCGGCTACTTTTGCTTTTAGTGTCGCAAGGTGGCAAGCCAGCTTTGCATGGATTGCTTCCTGTCACTTGTCAGTGAGGTAAGCTGTGCTTGGCACAGAAGGACTCGCAGACTTGATGTTGCATCATAGTACAAGTGGTGACCCCGGTATTTAATTGCTGCATAGTCTTGGGATCGGCCAAGCTAGCATCAGCGGCACAAGCTTCCAGTCTCATACGTTCTGAACATTTCTCGCAAGCCTCTCAGAACTGCTCAGGGATGGCCCCTATTCTGCTCAGCCTCCCTCAGTGCCCTTGGTGAAATGCCTTGCTGATCCACAGCTCTCACTCAGAGCATAGGTGCAACTATCAGCAAAACAAAACTCATTGACAACCTCAAGGAAGACACATCCTGACTTGCTTTCTAAGCTCAGCTACCACAACCCAATGCAAAATGTGCAACAGCAGCCTTGTGCTACCTGAATGAACTTGTTTGCGCGTAGCAGCAGGTGTCCTATGTGTGTAGCAGCCTACATTAGTCGCATCTCAGACACATTGAGAGACTCTGCCTGTACTTGCCTGCACATTCACAGTAGTGTGGTCCTGAACGCAATCTTGCCAGCAGCTCTTCACTCACAGGATGATCACACAATCAATCAAGCCAGCACTTGGCTAGTCACTCTGACCTCGGCTGCACATGTGACTGATCATACAATGAGCTGCACCTGCTGCTGCACAGCTGTCTCAAGTCACTGTTCGCTGCATCCAGAATCAAGCCTGTGGCCTTTTCTGGAAGGCTGGTGAGGTCCCGGATTCATTGCTCTGCGGAACACGCTTGCAAATTTCCCCTTGCCACACTCCAGATTTTTACGCTGCACGCTGAATCCCACAGCATCTGCTTCGTCTTCCGGCGTACTTGCTCACATCTGCTGCACTGTGCAGGCTGGCCTGCATTCATCACAGCCATGTGGCACTGTCTACTGCTAGCTTTGTCTGTTCTTATGAGCACTTACATTGGGATATCATGTGCCTGCATTGGGGACAGAGCAGAGACATTATTGGTCACAAGAGGAGGCAGCAGCAACTGCAAGCAAACATGTATGACTCATTGGACAAGTAGAGAGACGTAAAGAGGAGCGCAAGATGGGAGCTGTGAGATACGTGCAATCACAGGATCATGTGGATGAGAAGACTCCGGAATTTGGTTGAAGCACAATGTACCTCGGCGTATCTGCTATTTATACTGGCGTGCGAGCTTGCTGACCATGCCAAGGCAGGCTTTTGTGCACATATATCACCCTCTGGGGCAGGGCAGGGGCAGAGCAGCTGTCAGGTGAAGGGAGTGGTGTGGTAAAAACGTACAGTCTGTTCAGAAGGGAGGCCAGAAGGCTTTTTGGATGAAGAAAGGAGCGCTGCTGAGGGTGAGGGAACGGAGTGGAAGGCTGTCAAGTCACCGCAGCTGTTCAGGAAGCGTATCGTGACCTCCCAAGGCATTTCTTGTCACAGTGGCACCTTGTAGAAGGAGCTGGAAGCAGTGAGGGAGGGCCAGCAGAAGAGGAGTATTGGAGAGATTCGGCCTATCCATCGCGGCAAAGTCTGGCTTTGCTGTGAGGGTTGGCCGCCTGGCTATCAGCTTGCATAGCTTAGTAGCAAAGTTGACAGTAGGCGAGGCGATTGGAGGGGCGTGTGTAAGACCAGCAGGGCTGATACTCAGCACCGCTGCAAGGCCCCTTTGCTGCCCTGTGCCGCGAGGTGCCACATTGTAAGTCAAAGTTGTCTGAGGGCTTTTACGCTGGCAGGCACATTGAGCAGAAGGTTGTCGTCACTGCCCATGCAGCTGTCACCAGAGTCAAAATCTACAGTGTGCTTGTCAGTCAAGCCTGCGGAATGCTGGGCGTGTGTGGTGCCGCAGACGATCTTCCTTTGCCCTTCCACTTCCTCACATGGTGCACACGGCGCCGCCAATGCTCAAGGCTTTCCCACCTGCCATCTGATCATATGCCAGCACACTCTTGCCTTTATACGGGTTTGCTGCTTCTCGCGCGCCGCTTCAATTGCATAGGCCAGCTCTGTGAGCGGAGCGGGCGCTAGTTGGCTTTGGAGTGAACGTGGCGCGAAGCTCAGGCAATGTGGGCACAATGTGATGGGTGCCTCTAGCTTGTCTGTCTGAGTAAAGAGACAACCGATCGCAGAGGTCCTTGTCTCTGATCAGAGCTCAGACTGCTGAGCTTGATACATCGCAGGATGCTTGGCTGCCAGCAGACTTCATACATTGCTGGCGCTTGTCTCCTTTCTGCAGAGGAGGGATGCAGTGCAGGAAGTAAGCAACACTTGCAGATCTGCACTGCGCTCTGATTGCCAACAGAGTCTTCTGCATACAAATCATCCACATACAGTCTGTCCTGCTAAGACAAGCGCATAGCAGAGCTCAGCTTCACAGACTATGTCGTGAGCACCACGTCCCATTGCCCACCATCTGGGCATCAGGCAACTATCCTATCTCACTCTCTGCCGTCGCCACCACCTCTTTGACATTCCCTCTGTCTGAGAGCTCCTGCTGAGAAACAATTTTGGTCCATCACACTCCCACATTTTTGTGGCGCTCTCTCGCGGGCGTATCTGAAGTGATGAGTGCTTCTGCCTTACATGCGCAGCTGTGCCTTGCAGATTCGCTGCTGGCTGCCACAGAGTTTTCAGCATACTCTTCTGACATGTCACTGGATACGTTTATTTGCGTTGATGCGAGTTCTGGTAAATAGCTAGGCCAGCGCAATGGTGGTTTGGCAGCAGAACAGCTCAACAGGCGGACCCTCAAGCTGATTCCAGGCTGCACTGACTGGCAGCTTGACGATATTGCTATCGCAAGCACCCATTGGGGGTAGCTCTGCCAAGAAGGTTAGGCTGGCACAACCAGTGCCGCCCACCAGCACAGCTGTTATTAGCAAGTCTTCACTCGCTGTGAGACCTTACAGACAGTATTGCAATATCACTTCTTATGATTGGCAATGGTTCAGAGCTGGTTGCAGCCAAGGCAATCACAGGGTGCTAACCACTGAGCAAGCATGAGCCTATGAGAGCAGAACAGCACACACTTTGCGTATGTAGTGTGAGTGAGAGGCACACATGTTCGGATGCAAGGCCAGTCACTGGAAGGTGGCACATACTTAAGTCAGGGAGCAAGTCTACTGTACTACACCACCATCCATTTCTGCATGGACTCCCATGTTGCTGCAGACGCTCTCCCATCCGGCTGATGTGCCCTGCGGATCTCCTTGGCATCCAAGGACCTCCGCGGACTTGGCAGTCTTGGTCCTACGGACCTCCTCGGAGTCCTCGGACCTCCGCGGACCCAATCGCCTTCGGAGCTCGCGCTCCTTTCCTCTCTTGTTCTCCAGCAGTTCACTCTCACTGTCTGGGGAGCAGGTCCGTAGTCTCTCTATCACTTTCGCTCTCGACTGTATTGCTCACCTAGCAGTTCACTCTCACTGTCTGGGGAGCAGTTTGCACAGGTTATGAGCCCCAGCTAGCGCTCTCTCCACCTCCTGAGTTGAACCTGCTCGCACCTCTCGCCGCTTGCGCTTCCTTCTTGCCGCCCCCGCCTCCTCTGCGTCACAAGCGGCACAATGTCCAGCTCCAGCACCTCAGAGTCAAAGCCGGACACCCTCAGTGCACTCTCAGCACTCTCTCTGCGCGGCCCCCTCAAGCCGACGCCTCTCCCTGTCGACGCCCACCTCCGCGGCCCCGACAACTACGATGTCTGGACCATCCAGCTTCGTGCACTCGTTGGTCAGGACGCCTGTCGCCTCCTGGATGGTCTCGCTCGCGACAACAGCAAGATGGTCTACTCCACCTGGGACCGGATCAACGAGTTCACCATCTCCTCCATCGTCATCTCGTGCTCCCAATCCGTCATTCACCATGTCGCCAACTGCACCCGGTTGGCGCATGCGTACTGGGAGGCCCTTCGCGATGTCTTCCGCCCGACGGACGCTCAAGGCGCCCTCCGCCTCCTCACTCGCTTCTGGGGACTCTCGCTCACAGCTGCGACACCCGAGGCGTTCGACTTGTTCTCCAAGGATTACAAGGCCGCCCTCGCCGCCATCAAAGCCGCCGACGTCAAGCTTGAGACCGTCTTCTCTTTGCATCTCCTGCACGCCCTCCCGCCCGCCCTCAGCGCCTTCCAGACCAGCCTCGCAATCTCGAACTCGTCTGAGCTCTCCCATCCGGCTGATGTGCCCTGCGGATCTCCTTGGCATCCAAGGACCTCCGCGGACTTGGCAGTCTTGGTCCTACGGACCTCCTCGGAGTCCTCGGACCTCCGCGGACCCAATCGCCTTCGGAGCTCGCGCTCCTTTCCTCTCTTGTTCTCCAGCAGTTCACTCTCACTGTCTGGGGAGCAGGTCCGTAGTCTCTCTATCACTTTCGCTCTCGACTGTATTGCTCACCTAGCAGTTCACTCTCACTGTCTGGGGAGCAGTTTGCACATCCCACATTTCTTGCCTGTCCCTTTACTGAGCCTTTCCTCCTGTTGCCTTTCAGTGCCTTGGTTTTCTTCCCTCACCAGCAGGTTGGTGCCTCTTCCTGCTGAGCTACATGACCAGCCATCTCAGAGAAGCTGTGGGTCAAAAGATGTGCTCTCTTGGAATGCCAAGGAGCCCTACTGTCAGAGTGCCTGTCTAATTGTTGACAGACAGCCTTGGTCTCTCCTTGTGGTTCCGCAAGCGGCCAGATCAAGGCAGCAGATGTGGTACTGTCAACAACAACAGCAGCAGGTGCTTGCTGGTCAGGGGTGTGGCCCTTCTCTGGAAACAGAAACTGAGCTGACCACAGATGTGCACAAGCGACAGTGACTGACCGCTCAAGAGTCCAAGTGCAGCAATGCTATAGGAGCAGTCTCTGCAGCAACATTGCAGCCTCTGCAGGTGAGATTTGCAATCTGATGGACAAGTCCCGCCCACAACACCCCGGCGCAGAGGATACATATGTGGCCCTTGCAGGCGCAAGCTGTGTGTAATGCACAGGCCTTTAAAAGGTACTACTCTGGACATGCACAGGTACAGAGGAAGGGAAAGTGCTGACAAACAGAGCAAAAAGACCAACTTCTTCATTGTATCTCATCAGTGTTGCTTGTATTGCAGCAGTACGGCTTGAATGAGCACTGTACTGAGCTTCAATCTCGTCCAACTGACAGCAAGGCGAGTATCTCTAAATGCTACAGGGCAAGCAGACAAAGTTGTTTATTGTAAAAAGGGGTCGTGGAATTGAACAGATGTGTCCGCTATATAGATAGACGGCAGCGCAGCACGTGCTTCCAAACCTGCAGATGAGAATGCATCATCAGATGTCGGAAGCCATGTCATCCTGCAACAGCTTGTAGCACTCACAAGGAGGCTTGTTACTGTAATGTGCAAATGACTGTGCCCTCCTTTGTACAAAACCCGCCTCGATACATCTGCAGACAAGGTAACTTGCTGCAGATCCAGAGCACAACAGAATCAAGGCAAGAGCTTGAAAACAACGCTGTACACGCACCATACCTGCCTCAGAACAAGTTCTTAGCCTTTGGCCAGTTTCAAGAGCAGTGCAGGCAATACGCCAGAGCAGACGTTTGAAACCCTCCCAGAAGTACAGACCTTGCATCCATGAATCCACAAGACCTCTCTGGCCAGGTGCAGGCAGAGACTCTGCCAGATCTCGACTGGATCTGCAGCAAGCCCCTGAAATAGCTACCGTGCTGCTGCCTGACCTGGCACACATTGGTTGCATTTGGTCCACAATGTAGATGGTGGGAACCACACAAACATATCTTAAGCAATTCCAATGTGCGAAGAGAAACTCATGCCGAGAGCATGACTTGAGCGATGCATTTTTGAATTACACAGCGAGTAGCTCATAGACCGCGCTGCTCCTCCCCTCCTGGACAGTCAGACATGTGGCAGTGCCTTTCGCACCGGACTGTTCTGCTCCGAGCACCCTTTGTTGTCCTCGCCGGAAGCGAGCGTTTCCGGGCAGAGATCGGATCTCCACCTGCCAATGCGCAGATTGGGGTCAGCCCAGCCCGCCAAAGGCAATACGCCCCTTCACACGACTCACAAATGCGCCGGTACGTGCTGCGCGGACCTCGAGCAGGTGGGAGGAGAGCCCAACTGGAAAGGAGGAGTCAGCCTTTCAGTCGCAGACGACTGCTATCGCAAGGGAGACCAGTACGCACAGAGAAAAGGCAGCTGAAGAGCCACCGCAAACGGCTTGGTCTGCCAGGCAAAGTAGGTCCCGGCAGTTGGCTGTCCTTCGCCACCGACCTCGCATGCCACCTCTGCGGTTGCGTGGCCGCATCCTTAGTCAGAGCACAACTCAAGGATCAGGCAGAGTACAAACGCACTGTCGGTAGCAAGGATGAAGCCGGCTCCGACTTCGAATAGCCCGAGTGACACGGCTCCGTCCAAGCGGCGCACGAAGATATCGGCATCAAGCGGTGGCAAAGGCAGCAGGTTCGGCACCGTGACGACCCTGCAGCCAGGTGTGATCAGTGACGAAAGTGTGCGCCGTGTCACCGCGTCTGCCGCACCTGGAGTTGGCGGGATGCAGGATTTCGATCCCGTCGTCTCGGATCAGGCAAAGTCCGCTCCGCAACACCTGCAGGTCCTTGATCGCGTAGGGCCTGTGTAACGACTCGGTCAGCCTATCGTCTCGTGCCTCAGTATTCGAGGAATGCGCTCACACCGCATGGGAGCTGAGCGGTCTGAAGCGGCTCGATCCCGAAGGATGGGACCGGCGGCGATCGCCTTCAGGCGGAGCTTCGAGCATCTCAACGAGTCGGACGATCGTCTCATGGTCGTCGACAACCGTATCTGTGTGCCGCATCGCTCAGCAGAGCCCCGAAAGGTCGCGCAAGCGGCGAGGACGCACAGGCTATACATTCCGAAGCTCCGAGCTGACCGACGACGAAGGTAGCCACAGGTCGTTGGCCGCTCAGTCGGACGGGTACTGTCACGAGCAAGGTCAGAGACAGCCGGGCCATGCTGCAGAATGACCGGCGACGCACACTGTTGCGGACCGTGTCGGGCAGCATCCGGGCCCTTTGCGGGGAAGAGAGCGTCGAGCGGGTACGCGAGCAGGACCCCCGCCGCAAGGGCGAGCAGCAATCCTCGCGGAGGACAGAGCGCGATCCTCGTCACCTGCGCGAGGTGGATCAAGCGCCGCTGGGCTGTTGGCCTGTCCTTCCACCCGACGTAGATCCCGTCCTTCCCGCCGAAGAGGAGTAAACCGGGGTGTCCGGGTACCTGCAGCAAAGCGCAGGAGGTGCACTCGAGACGTGTCGCTTCGACGAGAAGATTGAAGCGAACAGCTCGCCGCGACGCGCGACGTTCGAGCGCCTGCGCGATGGCTTCTCGCCACGCTTCGCAAGACTCCTTCGTGTCGACGTACAGCAGGGCGTTGCCGGCGGGATCGTCCGAAGACGACGTACAGACTTGGAACAAGAACGACGAGGTCGAGCGACTGGCTCCGCCCAGTGCCCGAGAAGCGGAGCTGAGACTGCGACCGTTCCGGTAGTAGGCGGGTGCGCGCACCGTCGCGATACGGCCGTCGACGTTGACGAGATCGAGCGGCATCGGACGCCTGCTCACGCCAATACGGTTTCGCCCATTGCCGTCGACTTTGGGAGTTTTGGCGACGACGAGGAAATGGTCGAAGAGGTAAAGAAGTCCCTCGCGCCAGGCGTCGCCGCCTTCCCGGACTAAGACCGGTCCAGAGCGAAGAAGTCGCCTCGACGGATGGGTCAGATCGAGATCCTAAACGGCGGGAATGGATCAGCCTCGGCCGAGTCGATCAGGTCAGATGATGCTTTGTCATACCCTGCCTGTATCGTACTTGAAGTAGACGTCGTGCTGAAAGTTGCGGATCGCTACGCGCTGGTTCGCCGCGACCACGCCAGCATCGGCCGCCGCGCTCTGCTGTTGCAGCACTCCGAGCGTGGTTTCAAGGTGCTGGCGACCCGGGTCCCCCCGATTTGCGCCTTTGAGCACAGCTGCGAGGAGCGTGATGTACCGTAGCGCGCGGAACGTCGGTCGGCTGTGGAAGGTGTCGAACCCGCGACGTCCGGCTTTCGGATGATCATGGAAGCGCTGCGCGAAGATCGGTCAGGAACGGCGGAGCCGACGCCTCCATAGATGGCTGCCCTTCCAGACGCACTTCGAGGAACCGCGCAAACGCAGGATTGGCGGCTTTCTCGCGACGCAGGCGGTCATCGGCAAGAGGAAAGGCGGTCATGTACCGATGATACGCTGGCGCCCATGCCTCTGCCGCGGCTCGAACGGTCTTGCTGAGCTCCGAGACCGACGGCCCTCGACGCTGAAGATTTCGAAGCGCGGCGAGGAAGTTGCCGCTGTGTTCACGGATCGAGTCGATGTTGAGCAGGACCTCTTCAAGAAAGTTTGCAAGCGTCGGAGTTGGGATGACGGGCGGCGAAGCCGTTCTGAGCGGTCGCGCGAAAGCCTAGCAGCGAGCAAGATAAGAGAGATGCCGCAGTCAGCAGGGCCTCTACAGGACCAGTTCGGCAAGCTAGTCTCACGGTTTCGACGAGACAAAGATCGTCATAGTACGCTTGCTCGCCATCCGCGAGCTCATCGACCTGGTGGTGCAAGGTGGCTTGACGGGCATCGTCCGGGCCTTCGAGACTGCCGGATGGCACGGCCCGACGGGGCGTCCTCGCCTCGGTCGCATCCACCTGGTCAAGATGGTACTCCTCAGGATCAAACTTGAGCGAAAGGCTCGAAGTAGAAGCTCACGGGCGGGCGTCGGGGGCACGAGAACGAGTAGCAGGGATCTCGATATCCGGCAGCCGAGAGTGCTTCACGGAGCGGACTGAAGCAGCGGGTAGCCTGAGTGACGACGCCGGTGGGCAGATCCAGCTCGTCGGTGGAGAAAGCGTAGAGGACGTCGGCGCTCGTCGTAGGGCCGATGCGGGTCCCGGCCCAATCCAGGTCGTGGAGGAAGAGCGCATCTTGCAGCGACTTTGCGACGTCGAGTGCGACGCTGCGCAGACCTCCATCCGGCCATTGCGAGTCTGCATCGGACCGCAGCAAGTCCTCGAGCGTCGCGAGCAGGGCTGCAGCGGGGACGGCACGGCGCGAGGCGAGGCGGTCTCGAAGCCGAACGGCGAGGTGGCTCAACAGCGCGGACTCCATGGCGGGCGTGGGCGCGCGCAATGACGCCTCATAAGCTTACGAGCTCAGCTGTTCATGCAGAAGTGCAGTTTGGGGGCGATGAACACGGGAAGAGCCGGTCAAAGTGGTCGCCGCCCGACGCCGCGGCGGCCGGCAGCATCGTCGGCGAGTGTCGTCCTCACCTACGCCCGCTCGTGCCCGCCTGACGCTCTACAGCATGTTGCGAGCAATCACCAAGCCGGCTGGCCAGCTGCGCGTCCACGCGCGCTTCGTGCACAACCACCTCACGCGGATGCCGGCGTGAGTCTCGAATGACCGACTTCCTCGTCGCCGCCCCGCCCGCCCCCGCGCCCCTCGAAGCGCCAGCATCAGACAACGGAAGGAGGTGATCATGCGCGAGGCTGGGCGGATCCGACCGTCCCGGGAGCAGCCTCCGGTCACCGCTTCCTCGCGGACCCCGCTAGAGGCTCGCGGTCTCCTCGGCGCGGGCGGACCCCAGCTAGCCAATGCACAGAGGGCCTGCGAAACAGAGACAACAGTTCGATGTAGTGGTGGACGTGCTGACCCTATTCGCGTCCGTCTTGCAGGCAGCCGCACACCCCGCCTCAGGTGGGCACCGCCCAGTCCCCGAACCGCGAGACGACGTGGTCTAAAACCCAGGCTCCGCGGTGAGCGGCTCGTTCCTTTCCCTTCGTCCCCTGCAATCCCTATCAATCGGCCCCGAGGTCCCACTCGGTTGGAGCCGATGACCTCTCGAGGAGGATCCCGACAGTCTTGCCTGACACTCATTCATCTCGCCTCCTCTGCAGGACGGAGGCTATGGTCGGCCCGCGCTTCGAGCAGACTGCCGAGGCGTTTCAGCCGCGGCCACTCGCAGCCATCGAGCTCATCGCTGAAGAGCCCATCCGACTTGTGGAGGACCGCGTTGCGTCCTGCGACGGCGGTAAGTCCGCCTGCCTCGTCCTTTGACGGCAGACAAAACGCGCTCGGCCTGTCGCATCACGGCGCTGTGATCCCGGGCTCTTCTGGGCGGGAACTGATCGCTCCTTTTTGTACTAGGCGGAGGTGCTCTCGGCCACCCGCGCATCTTCATCAACCTCGACAAGGAGGGCCCGCACAGCTGCACCTACTGGTCAGTTGATGATCTGACCTCAGCTCGTGCTCGGGGCTGGAGTACTGCGGCGCACTTGACCTTGTTCTGACGAAATCCTCGGACGAGCCAACTGACCCTGATCCATTTTCTGGCCTTTCGGATTCCTACAGCGGCATCCGCTACGAGCAGGACCACCACCACCACGGTCACGGCAAGCCCGCCGGCGGCCTTGATGGCACCTTCTCCGAGTAGACGCCTCCTCTTTTTCGCTCCCTCTTTTTCCCGATCCGACTTGCAGTGTATTCTTCCCTACAGTCCAGACTCGTCTCGCACGAATCATGAGTAGCGTAACGGAGTTCCCCCTCAGTGTCAAATCTGCGTGATTAAGCGAGTGTAACATTTCCGGGTAGCACCGCCCCCTTGGCTGCCGCTTCCGCTTTCGCTCTCGTGCTCATCATCGCAAGCCTCCCGCTCCCCGCCTCGCTACTTCACCAGCGCAGCTTGTACATCATGCCCGGACAAGAGATCGACGACCTGATCTCGGCCAATATGGCCAGCGGCAGCGGCGCCGGCTCGGCCGTCCTCTCCGGCTCCGGCTCTGGCGGCAGCGGAGGATCCGGTGCCGTCGGCGGCTTCAACCCGGAAGAGGCGCAGAACGATGAGCTTGCACGTCTCTGCTCCTCCCAGCCGGGCCCTCTGGCTGTCCTGACGAGCTGACGTCGACTCGACCGCCCGTGCCTGCCCGCCTGCCTTGCCGAAAAAACAGATCGAGCAGCAGTTTGCCGTCATGTGCTTCGAGCAAGCCGAGGCGTACTTCAACCTGATCACCAAGATGAAGCCGTCGACCTTGAAGCGCTTGACCAAGTGGGACGACGAGATCATGGAGGCGTTCGAGAAGCACTTCCCCGATTACCAGTCGGACGAGAAGCTGCGCGTGCTGAACGAGGACGAGATGAAGAACGCGACCGGCAAGCGGCGCTGGCGAGAGTTCATGATGCCGTTCGCCGAGAAGATCGGTCAGTCGTCCCGCGCATCCCGGCGCTTCCGAAAGAAGCGAACTCTTCCTTAACGTCCCCCGTTACACAGACGAGTACAACTTCGGCACCCTGGTCCGGACAAATTGCGAGGAGGACTACAGCGAGACGAACGCCATGTTCGGTGCGTTCTGACTCTTCGAACGGCGTCGCGACCGCTGCGAACCGGTCCCGACCGCTGGCGGGTCTCTCTTGGGAGCTACGAGCTGACTCCCTCTCCTTGAACAGGCTACCGATTGCAGTTCTACGCCATCGAGATTGCAAGGAACCGCCGCGGGTTGAACGACGTCGTCTGGAAGAAGGCGCAGGAGCAGTCCTGAGGTGTACATTCCCCTGTCGATCCTGACGTTGTATCAAGACCCTCATCTCTCGAGTGATTCCGCGGCGAGACCTGACTCGTACCGAACGTCGCCCTGATCACTTAAATTCCGTGCAGAGGTCTCTGCCACAAGGCACAGCCGCTCTTCTGCTGCTCTTTGCGAGACCCTCTAAATCCAAGTAAATAAGCGGAAAGGAAAGCAACCAGCGTGCGAACTCGAGCTCTACACACGAAACCCCCTGCCATCGACCGGCCGGCCGGCCGGTCTCAACCGCGCGTCTTGCCGAGTTCCGTGGGCAGATTTTCTGTCACAGCCGGGGGAGGCAAAGTCAGCCATCGCGCACGAGAGCATCAAGTGCAATTGAGTAACTCACGCTTGGCCGCAGCGGATTGAGCGGTCTTGGCGGCCGAGTACTGTTTCAGGAAGGACGAGAAAGCGGTGAGCCTCGGAATGCCCGACCTCTCGCTAGCCGCAGTCGCGCAAACGTACCACAAGGCCAGCAAAGAACCCGACGAGGATCGACGAGACGTTGGCAAAGGTCGCGGGGTCGCCGAAGAAGAGGATGCCCGACGCCGCCACCGGCAGCTTGTTCAGCGCTCCGACCATACTCTGCGGAGAAGAATTCCGAAAAGGTCAAACTCGTTCAGAATGGGACAGGAACGTGTCCACTCACGAAGGTCGTCGAGGAGGTGGTCCGGACCGTCCAGGCCGTGCAGTAAGAGATGAAGACGGCCGCGGCGCCAGAGAACGCCATGAGCGACAGGAGCGACGTCCGCGTCTCCTCCGGGCTGATGCGAGGAAGGAGCAAAGAGGATCAGTAAGGGGTCCTCTGACGACCTGAAGAGCCACCCGTACGCACAAGTTACGGGCGAGGTTCTGGCCGGACCAGTCCTCGAAGAGGATCGAGAAGAAGACGAGGACGGGGATCGAGAGCAGGTTGTTGTAGTACATCGAGTCCCAATCCTTGAAGTTGGTGACCTTGATGCGCTTGCGCATTGCCAGGACGTAGCCAGCCGAAACGAAGCAGTTGACCTGTATTTCTCGGGAGAGATCAGTGTACTGCACGGCCGGTCGCGGTGTTGTCCAGACGACTCCGCACCATCATCCAGGCGTAGCCAACGCTAGACTGTCCGCCAGCCTTGGCCGGAGGCGCGACGCCGTTGAGCCAGCTCAGGAGGTCGGGACTAGCCGCCATCAGGGACGACATGACCTGGAGGGAAAGCGACCAAGATCAGCCGGGAAGCGCGCCTTCGATCCTGAAACGGCTTGGACTCACCATGAGTGCGAAGGACACGAGGGTGAGGGGCGTCACGGAGCCTCCGAACCAGAGGACCTCGCCGTAGGCGATCAGGATGATGGTCAAGTTCTTGAAGATGGTGTAGACGGGAACCGAGAGGTATTGCTGCAGGAGAGCGGAGAAGTGAGCCCAAGTCCGGGTACAGGAATACCAGAGTCACGCACGAGCGACTTGGAGCCGGTGTAGATGACGGAAACGAGGAGGAAGGAGATGGGGAACCATTTCCGCGCGTCCTCGCGGTCCCAGTCGCGGAAGGTAATGACCTGTCGCAGTGCGCCCTGATCAGATTCTCTGTTCGTACTGATCGAATGGGGACCAAAGCTCACGCCGAGGCGTTTCGCGACGACGACGCAAGAAACGCAGACAACGGACTGGATCGTCAGGAGGAGGAAGTTCATGTTGAAGTAGCGTCCCGACACGACGTATTCTGGTAGCGCGGAGCATGCGCGTCAGCTTATACCACGTACGAGCAGCGCCTCCGGGGCCAGGGTTGGACGTCAGGGCGCAAGACTGACTGTTGATGACCTGTCCGGCGGGATCAGGGCGGGAATCGCGGGCGTCAGTGAGCCTGCTTGGGCAGCATCGGCCAAGGGCGCGTCGCATATACGCACGGTCATCAAGATGCTCGACGCGCAGTAGCACATGACGGGCAGCGCGGGGTGGTTCAGGAGCTGATCGAGGTGAGATGGCGGCGGCGGGCTGCGCGAGCTGATGCTGTTGCTCCGCGACGAAGGGTACGAGCCGGCTTGCTCCTCATCGACGACGACCTTGTAGGCGCCCTTGTCATCCGGTGTGGGAGTCGACATGCTGGCGGCGAGAGTGCGAGGCAAAGACGTGGTTTTTGCCGGGAGATGTGCAGGCGGCCGGCGGATTTCCCTGTGCTCCTCGATCTCGGCTAGTGTCGAACGTCGCGGGTCGGCCTTTGATGCGTGCGTTACGCGTCTAGAGCTGGCTGCTCGTAATGGCCGAGAGCGTGAGCACGCAGGGTGCGCTGTGGGCAGACAGGGCGAGGCGGTGTGCAGCTGCTGGCACGAGGCGACGCGCCTGCCGCGTCGACGGCCGGGCGTCCGCGGGCGAGGCCAGCCCCAGCCACGGCCTGCATAAAAGTCTATTCAAACTCGCAGCGCACACGCGCATTCGCAGCCACCGCGGCCGCCCAGGCACGCCTCGCCTCGCACACATCCGCATCGGACATCCACAAGCGAAACAGCCGACTTTACAAAGCTCTCTCTCCGAAGAGTTCGAAGAGAAGCAGAACCAATGGAGTCTCGATCATGCACACACGGAGACAGAGATTGACATCCGGAGCGCTCGGGTTGTCAACGAAAGAATCTATTCCCCTGGCCTGTTAGTGTCATCAGTCGACGAACTCGAAGTGAGTGACGTGTGCGAAGACACTGTCCGCCCTCCGAGCATGTGTTGGGATCGAGCAGCGAGCGGACCGGTTCGACCTACGCGTGCGCGGCGAGTTCGGCCCGTCTCTGGCGGAAAGCGCCCTCGCATGATCTCGACGGCATGCAGCGGCTACTGGACGGAATGCTCGTATCGTGATGGAGTTGGCGAACGACGACGGCTACGGAATGCACGGGTTCTGACTGCGCCAGGTCAATCGTACTCCGTCTCGGAGAGCAGAAGACGAGAAGGGCGCTCCAGACGGTCCGGAGCCGGAGGAGCAAGGTGGAAAATAGACAACACCAGTCAGAGGAGCCTTCAGGAACTCCTGCGTCGCGCCTGCAACTGAATCGATCGAGCACTGCCGATGAGAGGTGGCCGCGGAGGGAGCGAGAGATCCTCAGCATGTCGTAGCCCAGGCATCGGCGCCTCGCGTCGCTCCGCAGGTGCACACCAGCTGCCGCAGCGGGACGAAGCTCGATCCATCGGCCATTCCGGGCCTAGCATCATGTAGCGAGTGCAGTGCGAGGGCGCTGCAGTCGTTAAGAGAGGAGAGCGTCGGAGAGCGGTCCAGCGAGAGACGGCCGCCCGGGTGATCAGCTCCAGCCTTAGACGGTCGTACTGCAGGCCAGCGAGCCTTTCGGCAGCCTCCAGCGGCTGCCGAGCGGAGCGCAGGGTGTGGTGAAGAGCGAACCCCGGTGCCCCACCAGCTTGACCTCCTCGACCTCTGTCCCTCCGCTTTGGACGGCAAAGCGATCAACAAAGGCTACAGGGCGAGTAGGAGGCCGCAAGCCGGATGTACCGAAGGGCGGGCTTCGCTCGCTACGCCCGGCAGCCCTTCGTTTCTTCGCTTCGACCCTCCGCCCCCCCTCTGCGCCTGTCCAGCTCAGGCCTCGAGCCTCCTTCGTCACTCGGAATCGTTCTTGATCGCGTCAGAGGATGCTTCGACGAAACAGACCGGTCCAGCGTCGGTCGCCGCTACGCCTCGACCGCTCAGGATCCGAACTATTCGCCTGCTTCGGAACTGCATAATGACGGCCGAGCATCCTCCGGACCCGAGCGACCCCGTATCCGCGCGAATCTGTTCCAGCTTCGCCCTTACCAAGAGCAATGCGTCAACGCCGTTCTCTCCGAGCTCTCCTCCGGGCAATTCACTCGACTTGGCGTATCTGCCCCGACCGGGAGCGGCAAAACGGCCATGTTCACAAGCTTGATCGCGAGTATGCCGCCGAGACGACACCCAGTGACGGGACAGGAGGCTCGGCAAGTGCTCGTCGTCGTCAATTCGATCCAACTCGCGATGCAGACCGCAGAGGCAATCCAAAGGGCATACCCAGACATGGTCCGTGATTCCCCTCGGACGATGTCCCTCTTGAAAGCCTACCCGACCATCCAGCGCACCTCATCTCGTGCAGATCGTCGAAGTCGAACAGGGCAAGAGCAGCGCGAGTGGAATGGCAGACGTGACTGTCGCCACCTTCCAAGTCAGTCTCTTTCCACCTGGATGGTTTCGGTTGCGCGCAGGTTCCTGTCGCTGACCCGCTCCGATCGGTCCTTAGACACTCGCGTACAACTCCTTCTCGCGGCTCGAGAAGTTTCTTCCTGAAACGCACAAGGCCGTCATCGTGGACGAAGCCCACCACGCGGCCGCGCCTTCTTACATCGAGATCCTGTCGCGCTTCGACCCCCTCGTCGAGGCCGCTCTGGTGAGCCGCGACAGCGAGGGCGCAGAAGGGCAGGACTTTGGCGTCGAAGGCGCGATCGAGTCTCAGCAGACCGAGGCGCGCGCGAGCAAGGGAGGTGGAGCCGAGCTCGAAGCGGTCGAAGCTTCCGTCGGGGAGGAGAAGGACATCTTTGACGATCCGGAGGCCGTCGACGACTTTCTTCCGCGAGGCTCCGACGAGCCTACAGCCCGCCCGTCGTCCGGCACCGGTGCGACCTACGTAACGGAACCGGAGCCACGGCCAATGCTTCTAGACCCGAGCGGTCGAGCACGAATACCCCTGTTGGCGTTCACAGCGACATGGGGGCGAGCAGACGGTATGGCGCTCGGCAAGGTCTTCGAAAAGATTGTCTGGCACGCGGACTGGCTCGACATGGTTCGAGGCAAGTGGTAAGCCACCGCCTTTCCCTTCCTTTTCTCTCCGGCAGTCGTCATTGAATGCATCATCGTGCAGGCTCTCCGACATCCAATTCACCACGGTCCGCCTCGACCCCGCGACGTTCGACCTCGACAAGGTTGAGATCTCGGCGTCGACAGGCGATTTCAACCTCTCCAGCCTGGCCCGCGCCATCGATCCGGAGCAGTATGCCGCCGTTGCCGTTGATGCTTGGTTCGAGAAAGCTCAAGGTGAGGACTTTCGTCAGGCAGGAGCTGTTCCTGCCGAATATGGAACTGAACACATCGCCCGACGCAGATCGCCGCTCTACGCTCATCTTCGGCCTTTCCGTGGCGCACGTCGTCACCTTGACCAACACCTTCCGCGCGCGGGGGATAGATGCGCGCTTCGTATACGAAGGGACGAAGCAGGCCGACCGGGTCGAGTTGTATCGGGCCTTCAGGGCCGGAGACTTCCCCGTGCTCGTCAACTATGGCATTCTGACCGAAGGAGGTACGAGCTCTTAGACCCTCTCATCTCCACCGATGTGAAGCTGAGGGTTTGGTCTTCGCGCCCCCAGCCGATTTCCCCGAGATCGACTGCGTTCTCCTAGCCCGCCCGACCCGCTCGCAGAACCTCTTCCTCCAGATGCTGGGCCGCGGCTTGCGCCTCTCTCCAGCCTCCGGAAAGCAGGACTGTCTCGTCATTGATCTTGTCGGTACGAAGGAGAGGGTCGGGCTCGTGAACACGCCGACGCTCTTCGGCCTCGATCCGCTCATGGACATTGACGGTGAGTTGCACTTTGCCGGGGAGTCTGAGCGCGGCAACTAACAAGAATACTTACCGCTCAGGCCAGTCCGTCAGTGAGCTGCAAAAGGCTCGAGAGGAGCGCCAGGCGCCCGAAGAAGCACCTCTCGCCTCGGCGGTCGCAACGACCCTTCCGTTCGCAGTGACCTATAAGCACTACGCGACTGCTTTCGACCTTGTCGAAAGTGGCTCTGCGGACGAGGCGAACGTCCCGATCTCGCGCATGTCGAGGAACGCTTGGGTCGGTTGCGGAGAACAGACCTGGGTGCTCGAGCTCCTCGGCCAGGGCTACATACGCGTCGGCCCCTTTCCCGAGGCACCAGGTCTGTGAGCGCCCTTATTCGGGGGAGGTTCGGCTTTATCTGACTTTGACGTCCTCTTCAGACAACTACCAGGCTCTGCTGTATCAGCGCTTGCCTTCCTTCATCGTCGGCCCCGGTGTCGTCCGCTTCAAGGCCCCGAAGGAGATCGCCCTGCATCCCAATCTGCCGATCCTCCTCCGAACCGTGGACGCCTACGTCAAGAAGCACAAGGACTTCGGCGACCTCTCCCTCGGGCGCTACGCTCCCTGGCGGCTCAGCCCGCCCACGGACGCTCAGCGCAAGCTGATCCTCGCCAAGGCGCTCACGGCGGATGAGCGCGCCGAGGGCAAGACGACCATTGACGGCGTCTGGATCGGGAAGCCCTGGCGCGAGCAGGTCGACGTGATGGACCCGGACGCGTTCACGAAGGGCCAGGCGTGCGACATCCTCACGCGAACGATGTACGGCGGGTTGCGGCACTGGAAGAAGCAGCGGAAGGAGCTCGTGCGCGCAGACAAGACGGCCGCGCGCGAGGGTCGGAAGGCGGAGAAGGTCCAGGCACGCAAGGAGAAGGCCGAGGAGAAGAAGGCGCAGCAGGCGGCGGAACGGGAGCGGAAACGACTCGAGAAAGTCGTGCAGAAGATGCAGGCCCGCCGGTCAGCTCGAGGGGAAGATGGCCTCGAAGACGGAGGAGGAGCGAAATGATAATGCGGCGGAGGAGCTCAGACCGCGAATAGACTTTCTCTCGTAGCATGTTGTTGCCAACTACTCGCGCCATACCTGTCGTACAAGTACAACATTGCACTGCACTGCGGTTTTCCGGATAATCGGCCGGGCGGACTCGCAGATGAGAAACCGACGCAAGCCTCATCGACCACCGACGGTCCACCCAGGCGGCCTCGCCTCGTCGACCGTCTGCCCGATATACACCTCCATGAGCTTAACAAAGACGGCGAGCGTCGCCCACGCGTCGTTCCCCGAGTTGTGGTAAGCCAGAGAATCGCCTCCGGGCAGCGCGACGCCGAGGGCTTTGCACGCGTCCTCGAGGCGGATCTGACGTTTTCGACGCGAGTAGCCGGAGAAGAGCCTCTGCGTGTCGAGGAGGAAGGAGGCGCCTTCGCGGTACTCGGGTGCGTGAGGCGGTTCCGGCAGGAGCGGGTTCCGCTCGAAGACGTGCATGTCGAGCCCGAGTGCAGTCAGGCTGGTCATGTCGCCGCGGTGATCGTGCAGGAGGAGGATCGTCGGTCCGATCGAAGCGGAGGGAGTGAGGAGCGCCGACAGCTCGGCGACGATGGCGGCGAGCGACAGGACAGTGCTCTGGCCGAACTGGAAATGGTCGCGCGCGTCGGGACAGTATCGACCGTTGCGCTTATGAGAGTTCTCAGCGACGACTGCAAGTCCGAAACGTATTAGCTCGGGTCACCGTGCTCAGGCGGAGCGTTTTGGACTGACTGTAATGCCTGGTCGTAAAATCGGGTTTGCCCTCCTTCGAGAAGCGAAGGCACGCCATGCCAATCTCGGTGATCAAGTCGTGGTCATGCTCCCACGTCTCGACGTCGACCGCGACATAGTGCGGCTCGCCGCCTCCCAGGTCCCCGCGAACGACCGCATCGCGACAAAAGGCCCAGGCGGCCTGGCTCCGCTTCAATTCGCGCCAATGCGCCGTCGTCGCGTGCCAATCGTCTCCGTCCTTCAGCTCGCCAAACTTGCGTTCAAGCTCCTCCTGGGACGCGAGTTGTCTCGGGTGAATCCGCCCTCCGGGCGAGCCCTTGACGAGCTCTGCCCGTTTCCGGTACGCCGTCTCGCGGAAACTGGCCTTGGCCCGCGAGGGACCCATGAGCGAAGAGAGGTCGTCGATCAGGCGGTGGACTTGCTCTTCGCAGAGGAAAAGTTCGGGAGCGTTGCCGGACAGGGTCGCTTCGTAGAGCGTGATGGGGAAGCCGCCGAGAGCCTCGACAAAGGTGGTCATGGTGGAGCGGGTCTTGAACCAGTTCCGGGCGAGTCCGTCGCGCTTCAGGAGCGGCGTATTCGGCCAGCTGAAGAGGACTGCATGCGTTCAAGGCCCGGAGAGGGCGGGCGAGTCAGCGCACCGTCTGCAGGTGGGGCTCGAGGACGGAGAAGTCGCCGACAGCGTGCCGGGATTCGTGGGCTTGATGAGTGCGACGTACCATACTTGAGCTGGACAAATACTTCTGGCACTTCTTCCGCCGCCGGTGCCGCCATCGTCGCTGCCTCGGCCGCCGAGACGCGGTCGTTCCGAACCAAAAACGCGATCGTCGCGCTTTTCTTTCTCGTCGACTAGGCGGCTGGGTCGGACGAAAAGGCAGGGCGAGCGACAAGTCGCGTGTAGAGTAGGGATCGGGGCAGCGCGCAGCCACTCTAGCCGCAGAGGCGGCGAGAGGGAGTTGGCAAAACAGGAGCCGACGACCGACAGACTTTTGCAGGGCTTCCGAGCGGGGGTCTGCGGTGATTCCGTGTACCTTACGGGGCAGCGATGTCTTCTGCAGCTTGAAGCTCTGCCTACGCTAGGACGTGCCGAGATGAGCGCGATGTAAAGTGGGTCCGCGCAGCCCTTCAGAGAACCTTCCTTCTTAACGAGATCACCTCGAGACAGGTCTCTCCGCGACGACCAGTCAGACGCAGGCTCAATGTGGGCTCAAGCGATAACGCGGGCGGGTGAGGTCTATCACCGGTGAGTAGCAAACGCTGGACCTCCCGGCCTGCCGCGCCGAATACGAGTACTTTCCCGGCTACTGGAGTCGACGTCTAGCGCTGCGAAACCTCTTGCAGAGTCTAGTCATAGCATTGGTGCGACTGAGTCGGAGTATTCGAGCCTTCGCTTCGTCAGCTGCTGAGTTCCGGGGAAGGCTGACCGCGGACGATGGTCGAGGCACCCAGCGCTAGGCACTGGCCACAGCCTCTTCGTCGAGCTGGGTTGAGGATGTAGAGTACATAAGTGGATGTCGATCGGGTCGACGCAGAAAGCCCGGGCATTGGCGTGGGCAGGATAGCGAAAGAGCGAGAGCAAGCGCCGCAGCGCGGGGGGAAGGCGAGGATGATGGCGATGGCGGACGAGCTCCAAGAACGAGCGTTCGGCAGTCCTCGATGCAAGAGTGATGCGTTTACAGCTAGGAGTTGTATCTGCGCCTCGCTGTGAGCGAGAAGTGGACGTTGGTGCCGATGAGACCGGAAGAGCTCCGGACGGCGGCCGAAGCGGCGACCGCGCGAGAATTGGAGCGCAACCTGTCCAGCTTGTACCTGACAGTACCGCTCCGGAGAAACAGCTTGAGAATATCCTCGACCGGTGCAAGCTCTGATGGCAAGCGCGTACAGCAGCAGCGCCGGCATTTGATTGTGGGAAAGGACCCTGTCGGGGTGGGTAGCCGCAGAAGGCAGCTTCGGACGGATAATTCGGCGCAGTGCCGAGTGCCGACCTGTAGCATTCTGCACGGGGGCACAGCAGTAGAGAGGCCATAGCGTTGCCTGGGCGTGGCGGCGGATCTCAAGTGATGAGAACCGAGGCGGATTCGGACGAGGCGGTGCAGACAAGTGTGAGCTTTGCCTCACGACGCCCCACACACACTCGCACAGAACGCCTGGACAGGCTACAGACAGCTACAGACAGTCATCTACTGCCAAGCCCCATCACCGCGCTACTTGCCGCCGCCGCTGGACGCTCTGCCGCGATGCCGCTCAAAGCCGCCGACATCTCGCGCGTCCGCAACAAGGTCGTCCGCGGAGAACTGAACCAGAAACGCAAGAAGGATCTCAAGCAGCAGAAGCTCAAGCGCCGCCTCGAACGCAAGGAGGCAGAGGCGCGCGGAGAGACCGTCGAGCGAGGTGCGCTGCCTCCCTCCACCAGACTCCCCCCTCGGAAGTGGCTGACTCCCCAGAGATTACGCGCAGGCATCCCTCGGACGATCGAGAACACGCGCCAATGGCTCGGTGACGAGGACGGAGAGTACGCCGACCCGCGGACTCGACCGGCCGCCGTCTCAGTCAACGATGAGACCGGAGATGTCACCGTCGACATGGGCACCCTTTCGAACCTCTTCCCGACCAATGCCCCGCCCGCAACCGAGGGCGCAAGCGATGAAGCTGGAGCTGCACCCGGACCGCCGGCAGAACCGAAAGTCCTAATCACGACGAGCCCGGGGAAACCGCCGACGCCGCACACGCGCGGATTCTGCGAAGACTTGCAGGCACTCCTCGGAGGCAAGACTCGCGCCGACGTCGTGCCCCGGCGTAGTCCCAAGTTTGAACTCGGACGAGTCGCGCGGTGGGCGAGGAAGCGAGGGTACGGTGCCATCATGGTCGTCGGCGAGGACCACGCCAAGCCCTGTGAGTGGACGCTGTTTCCGCGCGCATGCCCGCTGTTCTGAAGGAGCAAGTACTCATGCTCACTCCCGAATCCTTGATTCAGCATCTCTCACCGTCTCTCTCCTTCCGTACGGCCCGACCGCCGCATTCCGCCTGACGGGCGTCACTCTTTGCAAGGACATTCCCGTGCGTCCTTTCAGAGCCCCCAGGCCACTGCCGTGATGAAGATTGAGATACTGACGCTGGGATCGTCTCGCAGGGCCACGCCAAGCCGACTTCCCACCCGCCCGAACTCGTGCTGAACCACTTTGCCACCCCGCTCGGTCTCTCGCTCGCGACCCTTCTCTCCCAGCTCTTCCTTCCGCCTGCTGCCGCCGCAAAGCTCCAACGTCAAGGCTTCCAAGGCCGGCAAGTCGTCCTCGCGCAAAACTCGCGCGACTTTGTCTTTGTCCGGCGATACCGTTACATGTTCGCCCTCAAGTCGCACCGCCTCGGCAAGACGAAGAAGCAGGCCGACCTGGCGCGCATGACCGAGCCGAAGCCGGACGAGGAGATTGACGACACGGTCAAGACGCGGTTCCAGGAGATCGGTCCGCAGTTCACGCTCAAGATGCGCTGGATCCGGAGGGGTCCCCTGGGCGAGACGCAGGACGAACGACAGGCGCGGGAACAGCACGAGCAGGCGACGGGCGAGGGGGCGACCGAGTACGGCGATTCGGGCGCGGCGGGCGCGAACGGGGAGGAAGATGAGGAGGGCATGGACGCGACGGAAGAGGGTATGGCGGTCGATGGCGACGAGGACGACGAGGAGGCGGATGCGCTTGCCGAAGCCGAAGCGAAGCACGCGATCGGACTCGACGCGACGGACGCGGCGGGCCAGCCCAACTTTACCAACATGGAGGACCCGACCGTCAGCGCCGGCGCTGCTGGCGAGGCAGAGGCAGGTCCGTCCGACCCGGCGCCGCAGAGCAAGAAGCGACCTCGAGGCGTCCCCCGCGTCCGCCAGAAGCCCTACCACGCCCTGCTGAACCCGCCGCCCGACTCGGACTCAGACTCGCCCGAGCCGGAATCGGTCCCGCTGCCGATGAACGGCAAGAAGAAGAACCCGCAATTGCAGAGCGCGTTCGACACGGTCGGTCATACGTGGCATGCTGGAAAGGGCGAAGGCGGTGTGCGCGAATCGGCGAAGCGGAGGGAGTGGAACTGGGAGGTGAGTCTTCTGGACTGGCTGCGGCGGCGCTTTCTCGCGCCCTCCGCCTTGCCTCTGAAGGAGCAGTTTGCTGACCCTGTGACACCTTCAATGGCGACCTGCAGGCCCGCATGCAAGTTTCGAGGCGCAAGTTCTTCCTGTGATCCCTTCGCATCGCTACGACTTGCGCCCCTCTTCCCTTTTTTCGCCGTATCCGGTCCCCTCGTTCTTCGTTCTTGTCTTCCTCTCTCACTGCTCTTTCCTTGCATCGCATTGTTGTCACCTCGAGGACTCCCGAGCCAAGCTTGTACGGCGTTGGCGAGTCACAGGCGCGCGTGCCGAGAGAGCCGACATCTCGGCCGAGACGGCGTATGCGGCGCCGACTTGAGCGCGTTTTTGGGCCTCCGGCTTTGTCCGAGTCGGTGCGGCCGCCGCTCCGCCGCTCCAGCCTGTCCCTTGCTTTGAGCGTTTCCTGTGGTCCCAGAAATGCTACTCTAGAGTCTGCCCAGCGCCCGTCCAACAGGATGGCCCCATCGGAATCTCACTCGGCCGGTTCGCCCTCGCCGCCTCTGGGTCCGCTCCGCGATCGGTCCGTCTCGACAACGAGCGATCCGGCAGCTGCTCTGCCCTTCCAAGGCGGCAAAGTCGACTGCGAGGCCGTCGAGTCGAAGCCCGAGCAGGTCCGGACCGACGTCGCCCAAGATCTGCGGCGAGAATGGGAAGAGTCTCCCGAACATCCCACCAACTGGCCCAACTCGAAACGATGGACGATGGCCCTCGTCATCGCCTTGACGGGCTTCTTGGTGAGAGAGGTCGCCCTTTTAAGCGCTGCGATCGGGGACTGATAAGAGTTCCTCCCGTCTGCCCCAGAGTACCCTGGACTCCTCGATCTTTGTCCCCGCCCTCTCGACTCTGCAAGCCCGCTACGGCGCTGGTCGTGAGCTCGCTACGCTTACAATCTCGCTCTATGTCGTCGGGCTCGGGTGCGGCCCCTTCGTCTTTGCGCCGATCAGCGAGCTGTACGGACGACAGAAGGCTTACGTCGCGTCCATGATCGGTCCGTTCCGCTTTCTCCCTTGCTTCTCCTGCGTAGTGCTCACATGTCTCGTTATCTCTTTCAGGCTTCACCATCATGAACCTCGGCTGCTGCTTCGTCGACAGGTGCGGACAGTTCTTTCTCATGTGCTGCCGTCCCGGACTGACGCCAGGCTACTCATACCATTCAGTCTGGCCGGCTTTGTTATTCTCCGATTGTGAGCACGAAGCATAACGGGCGCTCCTGCCGGTGCTGATTGATTTCCGCTCCTCCAGTCTGTGCGGTTTCTTCGGAAGCAGCGGTCCGGGCCTCGGAGTCGCCACTATTTCGGATTGTACGCCGGGCTCAGGAAACTTCGAGACAGGCCTGTTTGCTGACGTTTTCCTACGCAGTATTCAAACCGCACGAGCGAGGCAGACCGATCGCGATCTACGGCATCGTGAGTCCCTTATTTTCAGCTTGGGTCGGCCACAAATGCTTACCCTTCGTACGAACAGGGGCCGATGCTCGGTAAGCCCCGTTGTAGCCAAGCAAGCGCTGATCTGCGGGTGCTCACAGAGGAACAATCTCTTCCCGGCAGGTCCTGTCATCGGCTCCATGCTCGGGAACTGGCTCGTTCTCCTCAGCTGGCGATGGCCTCTGCGTATCATGACAGTCCTGATCGGCATCAACACCGGCTGCGTCATGCTCTGCATGCGGGAGACGTACGCGCCGGTGCTCGAGAGGAGATGGCTTGCGCGCCGGACAGAAGCCGCAGCCGACGAGGTCGGGTCGGAGGAAAAACCTGCGATCACGGCTGCTGCGGCGACCGTCCCAAAACCGGAGATCCGAGATCTGCTGAAGCGCACCTTTTCGGTATGGAGCTTCTCAGCCCGGGCGGCTCGACGGACACGAGCTCACCTCGTTTCTTCTCAGCGCCCGCCAAGAATGCTCCTCAATCCTGTCTGCGCGCTGTTCGCGACTTATTACGCCTGGGTTTACGGCTGTATCTATGTTTTCATCGTGTCGACGTGCGTCACTATCGCCCCTCTGAGTCCGAGCACCGAATACGGCTGATTCGGTTTATCGAAGGCCGCTTCTCTTCGCCCGACACGATCGCCCGACGGGGCTTTTCAGCTACGACTGGCCGGCCGGCACAGCAGGATTGGGATATGTCCCTCTAGGGATCGGCTTCATAGCGTCTGCAACCACGGCTGCGCTCACTCAGGATCGCATATATCGCTACCTCTCGAAGCGCTATGGTAACAACGGCGTCCCGGAGTATCGCCTGGTCATCACGCAGGTGCGGCGCCTTCACCCTCTCACCTCAATGCGGTAGACTCATATTCGGCCGGAACAGATCGGGATGATCGTGTTTCCTGCCGGTCTGTTCCTCTACGGCTGGACGGCCGAAGCGCAGACGCACTGGATCGGCCCTATGATCGGCAGTTGCATCCTCTCCTACGGTCTGATGCTGTCGTTCAACAGCTGCCAGGTATCTCCTTCCATCCATCCGGACCTTCGTGCCCCGAGTCATGGCTGACGAATCGGTACTCTCAGAACTTTATCGTCGACGCTTTTTCTCCGTACAGCGCCGCCGCCATGGCCGCCGCTACGCTTCTCCGGTCGGTCACGGGCGCCATTCTTCCCATATGGAGTCCAGCCATGTACGAATCGCTCGGCTACGGCCTAGGCTGTACGCTGTTGGCCTGCGTCAGCCTTCCGGCTATTCCCGCCCCCTTCGTCCTCTTCATGCTGGGGGATCGGATGAGGGATAGATGGAAATTCAAGGAATAGATCGAAAGCATTTTGACAAGCTTGATGGGTGGTAGCCGTCGGAGAGCATAAGGGATTCGCGTCCGCAGGAACTGCCGAGCTTTGCTTCTCTTGCTGTGCGGTCTAGTCTGGCAGACGTTGCGAAGAACGACGTTAGAGAAGGAACACGGTACAGTATCATGAGTGGATATAAGCGGCGCCAGGAGGCTGCCATCTAACAAAGGCTACAGGAGGAGCGCGACAGGAAGGAACCGCCGCCAAGACCAGTGGGTCGGCCAGCGCTGGAACGCGACTCGGATGCGAAATTATGAGCACAGAAATCATTAGGACATGGCCGAGCCGTGGCCGTAGTGTCGGCGAGCCGAGAGGTGGCGCTTGGCGTGCGATGTGGTCGAATTCCGGTGGCCGGACGTCGAGCCTCGCGCGCGGATGCACTTGTCGCCGTTGAGGTTCGGCTTGTAGCCCGCGTCGCACGAGAAGATGATGCACTTGCTGGCCTCGCAGCCGACGCCAGCGGCGTGCGGGATGGCCGTGCAATCTTGGCCTTCTCCGGTCGAGGCGCAGCCTCCGCAGGACTCGAGCGCTTGCGTAGTGTCAAGGCACTCGTCTGCGACGCGAAGGGAAGAGCCATGAAGAGTATGTCAGTCTGAGCCAAAGAGGACTAGTGCAAAGCACGAGAACGTCAACTCACAGCCACCCGAGCGCGCCATGAGGCCGGTAAGCTCCTCGCCCGTCTTGAAGTGCTGAGCGCTAGCGTCGACGAAGAGCGTCGACCCGGCAATCGGGCAGGCTTGCTCGCCCGCGGGACACAGGGTCTTCGACTCGGTGACCTTGGAACGCTTGGCTCGCGCACGCGCCGACGGGCCGAGCGCACATGCGCCGTTGACGAGGTTGTAGCCGGTCGGGCAGGACGTCGTGACGCACTGGCCTGCCTGGCAGATACCCGCAGCGCCTGCGGGGGCGAAGCTGCACACGTGGCCTGCGGAGCCGCAGTTCTTCACGTCCGTCTGGTAGTTGGCGGCGACACACTGGTTGTTGACCAGGGTGAAGCCAGCGATGCAGACCGAGACGAGGCATTGGCCGTTCGAGCAGACCTGCGACTGGGCCCCCGAAATCTGGCAGAGGATGCCGATGCCGCCGCAGTTGTTGACGTCGGAGTTGGTCGGCCGGCAGAAGCCGTAGGACGGATCGAAGACGTAGCCGGAGTTGCAGCTTGACGCTTGGCAGACGCCGTTGACGCAGGTGCCGGAACCGCCGTTTGCGTAATTCGCCGGGCAAACGTTGCCCACCGTACCGCAGTTGCTGGGGTCAGTGGCCGTGTTGACGGCCTGGCAGGACGACGAGGTGCCGAAAAGGCCGAGGAGACTGCCGCTGGTCGTGAGCGAGTAGCCGGAGTTGCAGCTCGCGATCTGGCAAGCGCCCCCACTGCAGCTGGCGACGCCGTTCGGGACCGCGCAGACGTTGCCGACAGAACCGCTGCATGGGCGCGAGAGGTCGCGTCAGGGCCGGAATCGGAAAGGAACGAGAGACAGGAAAGACGAACCAGTTTTTGACGTCCGTCTGCAGGTTGAGGGCGGAGCACTGGCCGTTGACCAGGTACGAGCCGCTGGCACAGGAGGTGTATGTGCAGACGCCGTTCGAGCAAACGCCCCCGCCGTTGACGAAGTTGCAGACGTTTCCGACTGCGAAGGAGCATGAGGTTAGTGGCCGGCTTAAGGACATGACGTTTGGCTCGTACGACATACCGGTTCCGCAGTTCTTGACATCCGAGAGGGTGTTCACGGGGGTGCAGGACGTGGAAGAGCCAAAGAGCCCGAGGAGGGAGCCGCTCGTTTGCAGCGTGTATCCCGGCGAGCAAGAGCCGATCTGACATGCTCCAGAGACGCACTCGCCGACGCCGTTGGGAACCGAGCAGACGTGACCGAGAGATCCGCTGGTGGAGTGCCGGAGAGCAGAGTTAGTAAGACACGCTGGGCAGACCAGATCACTAGCGGGACTGACCAGTTCTTCGGGTCAGTCTGCAAGTTCAGGCTGGTACATTGACCGTTGACGAGGTAGAAGCCCGCAGTCGTGCAGGACGTCTCGACGCAAACGCCGTTCTGGCAGGCGCCAAGGCCGTTGACGAAAGAGCACTTGTTTCCGACTAGGAACAGGAAGGGGATCGAAGTGGGGTCTCAGTTAGCGAGCAAGATATCGCTGACATAATCGAGACGACGCTCACGGGTTCCGCAGTTGTTGAGGTCAGACGACAGGTTGATTTGCACGCACTGACCGCCGGAAAGCGTGTAGCCGCTCTGGCAGGAAACGGCGACGCACTGACCAGCCGAGCAGCCGGCGACGCCGTTCAAAGCAGAGCAGACGTGCCCGACGGTGCCGCTATGCCGCGCTCAATGATCGTAAGCGCCCGAACCGACGACAATTAGAGAAGGACCTTACCAGTTGTTGACATCGCTCTGCAAGTTGAGAGCTGTGCATTTGCCGCCGACGAGGTAATAACCGGCTCCGCAAGAGGTGAAGGTGCAGACTCCAGCCGAGCAGGTGCCCGAACCGCCCGGGAACTGGCAGATGTTCCCGAGAGAACCGCTGTTTGGCGGGAGGAGCTTCAGCTATTCTGACGAGCGGCCGAACATGATTGAAGCGAGGCTTACCAGTTATTCGGGTCGGATTGCAGGCTCTTGCAAGTTCCGGAGTAGAGGCCGTAGCCAGCAACACAGGCGGTGGCCTGGCAGGTTCCCGCTGTGCAAGCGTACGAGGCGGCTCCAGTGAGGGTGCAGACCTTGCCAAACGCCCCGCTGCGTGCGACGACTCCTGTCAGACTCCACTTTCGGACTGTACAGAGACCAGCCGAGCGACATACCAGTTCGTCGGGTCCGAGGCGAGGTTCACGCAGGCCCCCGTGTTCGTGTTCAAGGTGTAACCGAGGGCGCAAGAGCCGGGCATGCAGACTCCGTTGACGCACTGCGATCCGCTTCCATTCGGCCAGGAAGTCGGGCAGACGTGGCCGGCCGAACCGCTGGAAACGCAGGCGATGTTAGCTCGACGCCTAGCTGCGGAGTCCTCCCGAGGCGTACCAGTTCTTGACATCGGTCTGGTAGTTCGGGGTGGTGCTGCCGACGCAGAGACCCAGCAGACAGAGCGCCCGCTTGTCGAGTTCCTGCTGAGGAACCGCCGGCGACTGGTCGACGAGGTCGGAATCGGGGATCTGCGCCGAAACCCCGATCACGCTCGAGACTGCGGCAAGGGCGGTGAAGAAGAGGGAGAGCTGCATAATGGCGAGGAGATGGAAGAGGCCGAAGGGCGTGAAGGTGGAACGAGCGTGGCGAGGGTCGGTGGCGGTCGACTCGAGTGAGTGGAAGCGGAAGACCTAGCGACAGAGGCCGCGCGGGCGTCCTCGACTTCGAGGGCTGGCCGAGGTCTTGCAGATGGAGAGCACAGACGGAGTAAAGAGCGGGGTCGACGGCAAGCGAAACGACGGTATCTAGCTGGCGCTCTTCTCTGCGCAGCAACAGCTGTTCTTCGCCCAGTGAACGGAGCTGGGGAACGGAGCTGGGGAGAGCAGGCGAGTGAGGTGAAGGCGCGTGAAGCGGGCGACGAGAGGCTGTACGAAGAGCTTGAGAGCCTAGCTTTGAGGGCATGGGTCAGCCATGGCCAAGTTCGGATTGGGAGAAGTCGTCGAGCAGCGCCGGTGAATGTGCAAGTCGGTTCTCGCCTCCTCATCGACCTTAATGAAGAGATGAGACATTCTGATCGCCCGCAGTGCAAAAAGGTCATCGGCTCTCGGCAGAATCCCGCGAGGCCGCGAGAGCGCGGGCGACGCGGAGAGAGCGCTCCGCATTCGGCAAATGTGCGAAACCCTCCGGCAGAAACCGGAGAGCCAGCCGCCTGGCTGGCACTGTATCTCGCCGAGTCCACGGCCCGGCGCCTGGGGACCAGCCACCGGTGGCTTTGCCGAGATGGGCGCAGATTGCGTCGTCCATTACGAGCTGCTGACAGGGAGAGCTGGCGAGCGTCATGAATTTGACTTCGGGGACCTAGCTGCTTTCGAGGAAGTAAAGTCGCCGAAGGGTAACAAAGGGGACCGCCTGGACGAGCGATGCATTTAAGGGAACCCTCCCGCATACCCTGAATAGTCCATCGTCAAGTGAGCGACCGATCGCGGGAGCGCGAGCCGTCGAAACGGCGCTGCGGCTGTGCTTCGTTCCTCCGAGTCAAGGGAGCAGCGTTGCTCATGCCAGGCGTCGTCTAATGCAGCAAGGCGCATGTTGTGCACTACGTGCTCGAAGTCATCATCCTTGGAACATGTTCCGGAGGGTTGCTTCGCTCCTTGCCTGTCGGATGCGCTCCGTCTCCTCAATGCCACCGCTCTTCTTGAGGCGCCCCTTGCCGACAAAGTCGCCGAGCTCTTCGGCAAACTCGTCAGTCCGAGACGCGAGTTCAGCCTGCCGCTGCTTCTCGGCGCGCGCGATCGCCTCGAGTCGTTTGCTCGGATCGGGGCTCAGCGCTTTGACCTCCATCAGGACAGTCGAGAGTCCCTCCTGCGCGTTGTCGGCGCCGCCGTAGTCGCGTTCGCGGGTCCTGGCTCCAAGCCCAGAGGCCTTGAGCTGAGTGGCAACTGCTTGGATGTTCTTGAACACCTTGGCGACGTCCTCGAGGTCTTCGTCGAGCTCGCCGAGGAGAGTCTCCTGCTGTTCGACCGCCTTCTGCTCGCCGAGGATCTTGCCGAGCTCGTTCGACCACATCTGCGACCATGTCGGCTTAACCTCCTTGAGCCATCCGGACAGCTTCTGGCGAGTCTCGACAGCCTTGCGCAGGGCCGAGGCCGTCTCGCTCAGCGTCTGCGGGCGCGGCTTCACGCCCTTGACGGTATCGGCGCGGAGCTGCTCGATCGTGTCCTGCAATTCGTCGACCTTGACGACGAGGTCCGTACTCTCCGAATCGAGTCGCGCCGTACCCGCTTCGACAAAGCTGCGGTCGGTCGACAGCTTGGTCTTGGCGAGATGCTGGACGTGGCTGGTCTGGACGCGAACCGACGCGAACATCTCTTTCGTCTGCGACGTCCAGTCGGCGTAGACTTGGCGCAGGACACCGATCTCGCGCCGGAGGGTCTGCACATCCGCATGCTGAGACTTGAGCGTATCGACGACTGGCGCCTCGGATCCCGCCGAAGCGGTCGGCGTGGACTCGGAGGCCGGCGCTTGCGCGTCAGCTGGCGCCGGCGATGCCTCGGCTTCGCCACTAGTGGTCGCTCGGCTCGGCGTTTGAGAATGCAGCACCCGCTGCGCGGCGTTCTGAAAGTCGCGCTCAGAGGGACTCGGTCGCAGATGGGGAGAGGTGCCCGAGAGCGTAGCGACTGAGTCTCGGTGCGAAGGCGACAAGAAACCGTTCGCGGTCGACAGGGCAGGCGCTCGGATGGCCGAGACCGTCGCACGCAGCTCCTTGATGTCCTGAGCAAGGGCCGACAGGCCGTGGTCGATGTGTGTCTTGACTTGCTCGACACCTGCGCACAGCATACGAGAGTCAGCCACCACGTATCGGCCACCAACGGAGGAAAGGCTTCGCCTTACTGTCGACATTCAGGCTGAGCACGCTCCCCGCCCGGATCTCGCTCATCTCCTCCAGCTCATAGTGCACTCCCGAGTCCGCATCCCGCAGGTAGATGTCAGGCCACTCGCCGAGGCCCGGGTTGTACCCGAAGCGCTCGACGAACAGCTGCCGCAGGCTCGCGATCTCGGGCGGGGACTCGAGGCGCGCCTTCTTGACGTTTCGGCCGATCTGGAGGAAGACGGAGCAGGGGTATTCCGCCTCAGAGGCGGTTAAGGAGACGACCGAAGCGGCAACGTGACTCGGAGTCGTAGGCGTCGTTTGTGCTGGCAATGAAGGCGAGTGCGCCGCTGCCGACCTGGCTTCTTCCTCCGCCTTCGGAGCGCGAGAGGTGCCAGCTCCTTGGACGGGCACCGGAGGAGGTGGAAACGTCGGCGGAGAGCGCACCGATCTTGGCGAGACATTGCCATCGACAGACCGCTCCCCGTCCTCCTCCGTAATGGGAGAGCCCGCCGCTCCCTTGGCGACCGCCGAGAGCCCTGCCGCGGTGTAGGACTTGGGAATCGGAGGTAGAGGCGGCACATTGTCTCGTCGAGAAGAGCTCGTGTTCGACCGGTGATGACCGCTGCTGCCGCCTGCGGCAGATCGGGAAGACGACCCCGCCAGGTACTCGCTCTTGCTACGCCGCGGCGCATCGACGCCAGCGAGTTCCCGCCCTGCCGAGGACGTCGCGCCGGACCAGCCGTCGCTGCTCGCCTCCATCCCTGAGATCTGCCCGAAATAGGAGGACGGCGAAGGCGACGGCCCCCCAACGCTTCCTCCACTGGCACCCCCGGCACCGCCTGCGCTGCCCCCTCCAGCACTCGCCGGACTCGGACTCGGACTCGTCATCTTCTGAATCGCGTATGCTGAGTAGCGCTTGCTCGCTCGACGCGAGAGGTTATCGGCGCGGAGAGCCTCGAGCGAAGCAGTCTGGACGTGCTGCTGCGGGGCCTGCCTCGGGACCGGAGTCGACCCTTCCTCCTGGAGGGACCGGAGAGATGCTGCCGAGGTCGAGCGAGCGAACGGATTGGGCAGGGCCGAGAGGGAAGAGGCGGAAGACGATGCCGTGACAACGGGACCAAAGGTGTCGACAGCCGGAGTAGGAGGCAGAGCCGGGACTGCGTCGTCTCGTCTGCGCGCAGGCGGCGGCGACATCATAACGCGGTTCGAGGTCGTCGCGGAACGCTCCAGTCCGGGGCGACTCGGGCTGCCCGCGCGTGCTGGAACAGACTGGTTGTCGAGCGAGGTAGACGAAGCGGACCGGGTCAATCGGTTCCCCGTTCCGGAAGAGGAGACTGATGCGTGCGTGGCTATTGGGGGCGGCGACTGTACCGGTCCGAATGCGTCCTCTTGCGTCGGACGGCGAGACGACGCCGACGTGTTCGCCGACGATCGCGTCGAGTCGCGGAGCGAGCCGGTCCGTAAGGAGCCGCCTGCACGCGAGCTCATCGCCGTCGGCGGGCGCGACTCGGTTCCTCCCCCCGCTGTGGCAGAAGCCGGAAAGGCTTGATCGCTCGCGCTCCGACGGGCGGCTGTGCCCCCGACTCCGCTTGGACCGTCGAGATCATACCGCGCGCGCGGTCCTGGATCATTCGCTCCGACTGACGAGGACGAAGTCGAAGCCGTCGGACCGACCGAGACTTGCTGCGCCTGGGTGACGAAGCGCCTCAGATCGTCTCGAGAGCGGTTCGCGCTCGTCGGAGTCAGGGTCGAGAGTCCGGGCGCTGAAGCGGCGTTCGCGCCGAACGCGACGGGTGCCGTGCGGGTCGCCTCGCGCTGTCGCCTCGCCGCAACCCCTTCGCGATACAGGCGCTGCTTCTCCCGCAAGCCGTGCAAGAGTCCGATGATGATCTGCCGGACCTGCGGGAGGTGGCGCTCAAGCGTCGCCTGCGAGGGCTGATCGGAGAGACAGGTTTCGAGGCAGACGCGCAGGTCGGACGGCACGGACAAGAGTTCACTGTTCGGAAGGAATGGCCTCGCATGAGTCGGCCGTCCGTCGAGCCTGAAGGGGAAGAACACAGTGGACGCACTTCATGGTGATCCCTTCCCGCGCAAAGGCGGCACAGGCGACATTGAAGTCGTTGCCGAGCTTGACGTAGATCTCCGAGATGGCATTCTCGTCCACTTCACGACGGGACCAGCGTGCGAGTCCTTCGAGGAGTTGCTTTGTCGCGACGAGGAGGCGCGTAATAGTCGATTCGAGGTGCGATGTCGATTGGGGGCCCGTGTGCGCGGACTGCGGGTATCGGAGCGCATCAGTACTCCCGTGAAATGCCTCTCGTTTTCGCTCATAGCCCGTGGAGCGGGAGGGGCAGGGCCCGTTGTGGGGACCTTGGCGGTGCTGGCCGGGTGTTTTGATGTGGGAGACTCACCCGCTGGCTTCCGGCGCGGCTCGATATGGTTGTGACAGGCGAGCCTGCGCGTGCGTCTCCGTTGCCTCCTGTGGCCATTCTGCTCGTATTGGCCGAGATCCGGTCGGTCCGCTGCTTCGCTCAGCTCGCGTCGACGGTTTCAGCCAGAGACGACGTCCGTGCGCTCGCCCGCAGTAAATCCGCGCTGTCCTGGCTGAAGGTACGACTATACTGAAGCCTAGCAACCTGTGAGCCTGGCCGGCGGCGGCGCTTGAGCCTCCTTTGGCGAGTTCCCGGACGCTGGTCGAAGTCGAGTCGACGTTGGGCGACACACGTCAGGCACCTGTCCCCGCGCTCACACAGGCCTTTCAGAGGCAGCTTGAGACTCCAGACACGGCTAGGCTTGGCTGCGAGGGTTGTCTGGCCAGTCGCTCGCAATCCGCCTGCTCTGCCGACCGCTCACGCTCTCCTCGCCGGCTTTCACGCGCTTCTGAGATTTCAGCCGGCGATGCTCGTCGTCGCGTACGCGCTGCAGCTGTATCGGCAGACACACAGCGCACAGGAGTCAGCAGACGAGGCAGACCTGCCGCCACCGCCGGCCGGAGATGTCCACCTCCCGCTCGCCTCGTGGCTCTCGTGGATCCCGTCTCAACTGCACCCGCTCCTCCGCAACCTCGTCGTCCACGCACTCCGCCTCGGACCGAGACCGCGCCATGTCGCTTTCATTATGGATGGGAACCGAAGGAGCGCCCGGAAACGCAACCTCCCCGTCCGCGTCGGACACGAGGAAGGCTTCGAGGCTTTGAAGCGCGTCTTGAGCTTCCTCCTGAAACTCGACATCCCGCACGTCACCGTGTACGCCTTCTCCATCGAGAACTTCAATCGGGACCCGGGAGAGGTCGACGCCCTGCTCGATATGGCTCGCGTTCGCCTCGTCGAGATCTGCCAGCACGGGTACGGCCTTCTCATCCTCGCCCGGCTCGGGTCTTGCGCAATCCTGAAACAAAACCTGCTCCTACAGCGCACTACTGCAACAGCATGGAGTCCAGATCCGTGTCATCGGTCGCCGAGATCTTTTGCCGCCGGACGTTCAAGCTTCCTGTGCCGAGGCGGAAGCCCTAACCGCCGCCAACACTCGGTGCGCTCGCTCTTCGGAACACTGCAGCATCGGATGAGCTGACGCTCGCAGGACGGCAGCGGCATCCTGAACCTATGCTGCCCATATACCTCGCAAGAAGAGATTGCGACCGCCATCAAGCGAACCGTCGACGCGGCGGCAGACCCAACGTTCGTCTCGGATCTCCACTCAGTATGCAGCTTGCCGGAAGATTGAGCCTGAAAGTCGCACGCAGGACAATAACGGAAGACGAGATCGCCCAAAACCTGTATACTTCTGCCTCCCCGCCGCTCGACATCCTCATCCGGACCTCGGGCGTCTCCCGCCTGAGCGATTTTCTCCTCTGGCAGGTACGTCGACGGCTCTTATGGTGACCCGGTGTGCGCATTCTATGTCATAACGACCACGTTCCAGGCGAACGAATCGACCATCCTTCACTTTATCACGCCCAACTGGCCCGACATCGGCGTTGCCGACGTCCTCCCGCCCCTCCTCTCGTATCAGGCAGAAGTATGGGTCGAACAAGTCTCGAAGCTGTTCAGGCGACTTCCGCACGCTGCGGCGTGAGCGGGTAGGATTCTCCGAGGGTAAGGAGGGCGGAAATTCCTTGGGCAGTGGGAACGAGCTGGCGGATGGGGAACTGCCGAGGTGCGGGCGTGGCTTGTTGTTGTCTCTACATCACCAATTTGATCTGTTTGTCCCGAATGATTTGATCAGTGTCAGTGGTGGCCTGCAGTGCACAGCTGCAGTTGCTGCCTGCTGCAGGAAGAGCTCATCTCAGCGGGGGCTCTCGCGGGTTCCAGATCCCTGATGATTTGCGCCAGTTTCCCGACTTCTGGTGGGCACGTCCGATCGTATCAGCATTCACGAGAGTCCGTCCTCCAGAAGCTTCTCCGAGGCGGACGGCGGATTCTGGACCGGAGGCGACGTCGCGGCGACTCGCGCTTCCGCGATCGGAAGGTTCTTCCTCGACCTGCCGCCTCGCCTCTCCTTTCCCCCACTTTACCCTCGAACCGATTACATTGATATTGCTGGCCTGTCTGCTGCCGTCTTGCAGTACGCTGCTCAAGGTGGCTTCCCAACTCGCTGATCTCCGCGGGGAGGCGGCTCTCGGACATCAGTTGGCTTCTCGAGCCAGCGCCAGTGCTGCGCAGTCGGAGAGCTTCCCAGCGACCGGACCGACGAGCTGCAGGCCTTGCTTATGCTTCACTGATCGTCCGCGAGGAACTCTCCTTCACGCAGCTGCTATCTCTCCGCGCGCATTCCTCTGCTTCTGCACTTTCACGAAGTCCGGTTAGGCTTCTTTCGCCGTTGACGCCGGCGTGGCGGCGCCGGTCCTTTTCCATCGACGACATGCCCTCGCTCGCCTCGTCCGGAGCGTCAAGAGCGAGCCCCTTCGACCCGCGGAGCAGCTGGATCGCGCGCGCCTGTGTGCTCGGCGTGATCTGTTTCTACCTTGCGTACCGACAAACGAGACCCCCGCTCGGATGGGCAAGATATCAGCAGGCGCAAGTCCCCGGCGGAGAACTCGAGGTTCTCGGAGACGGAGAACATAGGAATACGGTCGTCTTTATCCAGTACGTTCAGTCCCTCGAGTCGTTTCTCTGAATGGCTTGGCTGACCTTCCACCACCTCTCCGCAGCGGGCTCGGAGCAAATGCTGCCCAATTGCAAGTAGCGCTTCCGTCCAACCCGGAGCAGTCCGGTCCGAAGACACTAATTCCAGTCCACCCCGCAGAGCATACACCGTGGAGCGGATACGGCCGTCCCTACCCCACACGGCTTTCGTGCTGCCGTCCTCGTGAGCCCGCAGTCTTTCCCTCGTTTTCGTGGAGGAGCTGTGGCTGACTTCGCGCTGGGCGCTGCCCCGCCGCAGGCAGTTCTTGCGAATGACCGCACTCGATGGCATGCCTTCTCAAGCATGGTTCGTCCTCATCTCCCGCCTCTGCCTCCGAGAAAACCCCGACTGACTTTGTGCGCTCCGGCGTTCCCAGGTTCGACATGCGTGCTCTCCCCTTCATGGCCCAAGGACCAATACCGGTTGGATTGGAAGACATAGATGGCGTGACGGCCGCCGTGAAGCGGATTCACCGGACCGTGCGGAGTCACATCGAGCAAAGAGGCATCCCCGAGGAGCGGATCGTCCTCGCTGGATTTTCCCAAGGTCCGTTCACATCTCCGGCCCTTTTTCGATGATCATGCTGACGGGTAAACTGCCTCTTCCAGGATGCGCCGTCGCGCTTCTCTCGGCATTGTCCTACCCGGGCAAGCTCGCCGGCGTCGCGTGCATTTCGGGCTGGCTCCCGTTCTCAGAGCGGATCAACCGAGAAGGGCCGAGACATCGACATCCCGTGGGTTGTTCGATTCGAAGACGTCTTATCGCGACTCCGACTGGTCTGACCTTGACCCACCGGAAACCCTGAACCGCGATGCAGGTCCAGACGGAGCACGCGCACCACCTGCCGGTCTTCTGGGGTCACGGAACCGCAGATCCGATGGTCCTGTACGTCTCGGCTCACATCTCTGGGCCAGGATATCCGGCTAAGTGATACTTATGCCATGCGCGAACAGGCACAGCTGGGCGTACGAGAGCATCGAGGACCTGTCGATGATGGGCTTCGAGAACATCTCTTTCCATTCGTATCCCGGTTCGTTTCCGTTCGATAATTCGAGTGCTCCTCAAGAGACGCATACTGACATAGATCGTGGGCTCCGCATCTTGCAGGACTTGGTCACGACATCCGAAGAAGCGATCTCGAGCATGGTAAACTTCTCTTTCACCTCGACCCTCCGGCTAGCTCAGGACTGACGTTTACAATCCGGACAGATTTGACTGCATGGGTGCAGCAACGGTTACCTGTGTCCTAATGTTGTTATTACTAGACCTTCCTGCAAGCCGGTCGTCCTGGAAGCGAATGCGCAATCTCGTCGGGCTCTGTGCTGCATGCCCCTGGTAGCGGGGCCTCGCTGTTCTTATATACATAGAGAGACGCTGCAAGAGACAGTCAGAGCAGAGGAAAGCCCTCTGACCGAATTTGCCGGCGAGGGGAGGGGTAGGGAGGGCGCGATTGGCGGTCTGGCTGATTGACTCTGCTCTGGTCTCAGTGCAGGATCTCTCGCGCACACTCACCAGGTCGAGCCCACATACTTCACCTTGCAACAACTGTCAGCGCTGACTCTTGTGGTTCTGAGGGGAACCTGCTCCGGGCTCTTCCCATGATGGAGCTCGAGAGCAAAGCGCGCACGCAGACTGTCGTGTCGCAGAGAGTCAGAAAAGCACAGTCGACGCGTCAAAGTGCCTGACTACCAGATCGGAGTGCTGAAACCCTCTCCATTAGCTGTCAAAGTCGGGGAAACGCGCGGTCGGATCGCGTCGAGGGTTGAGCCAACTTGGCGGCGGACGCAAGGTCGCCTCAGTCTATGCTCACTGCGGCCGATGCTCAAGTTCTGGCGCTCGAGAAAGAGCGCAGACGGCTCGCAGCGCTCTCAGTCACGCCAGTCGACTGCAGCTCCCTCTGGCTCGCCCGCAAGGACGACGCCGCCGGATGACGACCAGAAGGGAAACGCGACCGCAAAGCGGCGTACATCGACGCAGGCGCTGCAGGGACTCGGATTTATCATCAGGAGCGACGGAGACGAGGAGGCGCGGCCCTTGTCGGGTGTAAGCAGCGACGACGCGAGGAGGCAGAATCGCGATTCGAAGTCGGCGGGCCTGAGCACACGAGCCGGCAACGATTCGTCTCCGAGCAGAGCTTCAGGGTTCGAAGCTGGGCGCGAAAAGGAGGGACGCGCGCTACGCACTTTGAACGGGACGGGCCCAGCGTCCACGAGCCACCTCTCCGTCGCCGACCCGCAGCACAATTCGCACGACCGGTCCGTTTCGCCTGCCGCCTCGATACCGGCTTCGTCTATTGCGGACCCTATACACACGCGGAACGTCTCCTTCGCCTCAAATCTGGATGCGGGAACAGAGGGAGAAGACCGCGATCCAGCACAGATCTACGGCAAGTCTTCATTGCCCTCGTTCGTCCTGTCCGGGCTTGGTCGATCCTGACGCGACCAAGATCATGCAGCTCCCATGACTTGGGCGGAGATGGTCAGTCCCGACCTCGTTGCGAACCTCTCGGCGCGAGAGCGGACACGCCAGGAGATCCTGTGGGAGGTTGTCGCGAGCGAAGAGCGGTACGTCTTCGAGTCCGGCCCCGAGTTTTGAGGCTCACGGACAGCTGACGGGACCGAATCAGCTACGTCGCTGAACTCCGCTCTCTCGTCGACCATTATGTGTACCCGCTCCTGCATCCCCACCTCTCCTCGCATCCTTCGATTCGCCCCGCCTTGTCTCCACGCCCTTCTTCGTCGCACACTCTCTCCCCGTACCCGTCAAGTCCGCCGACCAGCTCCTCCAGCGCAGAGCTGCCGATCGCCTCCCGCTTCTCCCGGTCGCCGAGCCCGCAACCGGAAGTCGTTCCTCCACCTCCGCAGGCGGGACTGAACGCGATCGACTTCGCCGGGCGGTCCCCGTCGCAGGACGACGGGAATAAACGCAGGCGGACCTCCCTCGGCCGTTCCTCGTATCTCGACCTCCCGACCGGAGCGCGCCGGACCAGCTCCCCTCTCTCCCTGGAACCGATCGCCTCGAATGCCTCCGGCAGTCGCATCGCGTCGTCTCTCGGTTCGCGCGTCCGGTACTCGCTCCGGCCTGCGTCTTCGTCGAGGCAGTTGCGCGGGAGCGAGTCGCGAGCGGAAGAGGCGACGGTGGTTCCCCCGTTGCCGACTGCGCTGCGGGCAGCGCTGCAGGCGACCAGCGACATGCTTCAAGGTCACGAAGATCTAAGCGCGCGCTTGTGGGCTCCACTCGTTCTCACGCCCCCCCGATGGAAGGACTAACGGTTTCGAGGGCTTGCAGGAAGGAGCAGTGGATCAAAGCCTTTCCGCTAGTCCGGTGAGACCCGGACACGGTTGCTGTCATCGGGATACACCCAACTCATTCTAACTCTACCACAGCGGCATGGCAGCGATCTGGAGTGATCAGGCGAGCTCAGTTCAAGAAGACTGCCTCATTCCGCAGCTGACGCCCTGCGACCCGGCAGCCCTGGTTCTTGCATACGTACACGACCTATGTCCTCCACCTCGAAGAGGCTCTGGCGCTTCTCGATACGCACCTCTCGGCGGCGACTGAGGCGCTCGAACAGGCCAGCCGGAAGAAGCTCTTCAAGTCGAACCGACCTCGTGGTGACTTCGCCACGATTCAGCTCGGTCTCTTTGTGCGGAAACTGGAAGAGCAGGCGGCAGCGGCGGGAGAGAGCAACCTCGGCATCTGCCTCAGCAAGCCGCTGATGCGCTTATCGAAGCTGCCGTTGCTGACGCAAGCGCTTCTTTACCATACCGGTAAGCTTGGCGCTCCCTCCGAACCCTTCGAGCTCCGCACCAGCGACTGACGAGTCATGGCCAGATCCGACGACGCACGAATGGGAAAAGGTAAGCCAGGTTCTTTGCTTCGAGGATTCGCATCTTCCCGACGAGGTAGGCTAACGCTGTCAATTTCGGTCCATTCCGCACAGACGCGCGCGATGGCTCTCGAGGTCGACGCCCTCGTTCGGTCGATCGAGAACGAAAAGCTGGACCAGCTCGACCGCGAACAGGCTCGCGACGCCCTCGCCCGCATCGATGGCATTCGCGACCAGGTAGGCCGGGCCGAGCAATGCGACGCGAAGAGTCTTGTGACTGACTTTTCCTGACTTTTCCTGGACGCAGGCTCTCATGGCTCCACGAGGTGCTCGCGTCCTGCTCGACGAGAAGCCTGCTCCTCCGCTACCGAGCGGCCGCAAGGACGCTTCCCGTCGGCTGTCGACCTCTAAAGCGAAGCGCGCGCTGCGCAATGGTCATCAAGACTGGCTCATCGTGTTTACCGACGTCGTCGTCCGGGCGGAGAAGGTTGGCGAGACCGGGTGCGTCTTCCCGCTTGCTATCTCCACGGAGCGGTGTGTCCTGACGCTCAGGTCCTCGTACAGCATCCCAGGCAGCTTCTCTCGCGGGAACGAGAAGAAAGGGCGGCAGGGCAAGTTGCGCAAGACTGGCAAACTTCGCAACACCTGTAAGGAACCACCTGCCTCCCTCACGCCGGACCGGCCGCTGACCCGCTTTGCACAGATCGCTTCATCGGTATTGAGCGGTGGGAAACGCCGGACGCCGCTGAAGAAGCGCTTGCGGCATACTATGAGCGACGCAGACTCGAGGGCGCAACGACAGACGCTGAGGACAGCAACTCGATCTCGGAGCTGGATGCGGAGAGCCAAATGAGGTGCGCTTAGTAAGATGGAACGCGCCGCCGCAGAACCTCGCCTTTGACGCTCTGCCGCCTGCAGCTTCCGCTACGACGGCGACGAGCCTCAGCCGGTCCGCCGCTCGTTCCGTCGCCCGACCGAGCCCCGCGCCACCGCAGCGCACGCCCGCAACCCTTCGCCGACCAAGTTTGCCGGGCGCTTGCGCGACCATGCCCGCGCCATGTCGCCCGACCTGACATCGCCCGGGCGACACTATGACACGCCGACGGTGAGCAGCATGCTCAAGGCGCAGCAACGCGCGACAGCAGGGCCCGCCGCGCCTCCCTCCCCGCCTTCAACGCCCGCCGCGCGACGTAACCTAGAAGACAAGCCGCAGTCAGCGCGGCCTGTCTCGCTAGCCCGCGACGAATCAACATTCGGACTGTACAGCATCTGGGCCTCGTCGCAGGCGACGACCTGAGGTGGCGCCCTCGAGATGGGCTCCTTTTCTTCTTTGTGGCGTCTAGACTCTTTCACTCTGTTGTTGCTTCACCTCGATGAATAGTCTTTTTGTTCCTCTCCTGTTGCGGCAGTCTCGAGCGCGCACGAACTCCGAATTGAACCTCTTCCCACCAAACAGTGAAGTCGGCCGCCACTTTTTGAACTGAACATTTGTGGGAAGTTCTACATCGAGACTCATGCCTTTGTGACGAAGAGGTCGGTAAAGTCCTTGACGGACATCTGCTCGAGCGACGCCTGGTCCGACACAGTCTTGAGGATCCTGCGAGGAGAGGGAAGACAGGTTGCGCGAGTCCAAGGGGTCAGCAACCCTTGTCCCAGCGTAGAACTTGAAGCTGAACGATCATAAACTGACTTTTCGACGTGAGCGCCGTCAAAGTGGGGCTTGACGTGGCGCTCAAACTTGGCCTCGAGGAGCGGGGTGCCCTCCTCGCGGCGGCGCTTGTGGCCGACGGGGAAGTCGATGTGCACCTCGGGCAAGACGGTGCCGTCGTTCAGGGTGATAGTGAGACCGTTCGAGATGAAGCGCTTGTCTGCGAGCGGGCGGGATAGGAAGGGTCAGCCGATGGTGGGGAGGACGCGGCAAAGGAGGAGAGGAGAAACGGACCCGGGTCGTGGTAGTCGGCGGTGAAGGTCTTGTCCTCGACGCACTGCATCTGCAGGCGTGGTACATCTCGGTCAATACTCAGAACCCTTCCTCAACCCGGAGCCCGGATACGAACCTTGGCGCGCAGAGCGTCGATCCGCGGGTCGGCGGCGACCGCGTCCGAGTAGTCCTCGGTGGTCAAGCGACCAAAGATGAGCGGAACCGCGACCATGTACTGGATCGTGTGGTCACGGTCGGCAAAGTTGTGCAGCGGGCCCGACTTGTCAATGATGCGGATCTGCACGCCGAGCGAAGTGAGGCCGGGATGTCAGCGAACGAGCGTCCGCCTCTATGGCAGCACGATTCTGGGCCGTACCGCGGCCTCCTGCGTGCGGATCTTGACGTGCTTGATGTCGTCCGAAGACTTGCCCATGTCCTTGAGCTGCTTGTGCACGACGTGCGCAGCCTCGGCGGCCGTCTGGGCGTCTGACGACGGCGAGGACCGCGGGTCAGAGCGTGCGGGCAAGAGGAGCTCGCGAAAGTTCAGAGCGTACGGAACTCGGCCGGGAACGAAATCTTGAAGAGGATGTTCTCCATGATGCTATCGAAGCGAGCCCTGTTAGTTTTCGGGTCGAGCGAGAAATTGGAAACCCCCCTCAGCTTCCGCGGCGACTCACTAGGAACCGTACGGGCGCTGGAACTTGAACTCGTTGCCCTTGAACAGGACGTCGTAGAAGCCCCAGGTCTTGGCGGTCAAGACAGTCGGGATGCCCATCTGGCCCCGCTTGACCTGGTACGCGAGGTGGACCGCGCGCATGCACGCGTCGCCCGCGCTCCAACTCTTGCGCGAGCCCGTGTTCGGCGCGTGCCGGAACGTGCGCAGGCTCTGGCCGTCGACAAAGACTTGCGAGATGACGTCGACGGTCTGGTCGCGGGTGAGGCCGAGCATCTCGGAGACGACGGCGGCGGACGCGAGCTTGACGAGGATGACGTGGTCGAGGCCGACGCGGTTGAACGAGTTCTCGAGGGCCATGCAGCCCTGAATCTCGTGTGCCTTGATCATGGCGGTCAGGACGTCCTTGACGACGAGCTTCTCGCCCGAGCGGGAGAGGTAGTCGGCGACGGCGAGGATGGCGCCGAGGTTGTCGGACGGGTGGCCCCATTCAGCGGCGAGCCAGCCTGAACGTGGATCAAGAGCAGAGTCAGATCAAGCAGCACAACGTGGGCGGCAAGGCAGGCCAAGAGACGAACAGCTGCGCGAGGGAGCCCAGGGTCAGTTTACTCGGCTTGCCATTTGGCAAACGCGGGAGAGGAAGGGGACGAACTCGTTGAAGTCAAGCCACCGGATCTGGGTGCCGATAGCAAAGGCGCCGCGGCTGGCGTATCGCAAACGCGTGGATCAGCTCCACCTCTCGGCCGAAACAGCATCCCGCGGCCCCGCCAGTCACTCACACCGGGTCCATCTGGAACGGCGTTCCGGGCACCTTGGTGCCGTTCGGGACGGTGGTTCCGGGCACGATAGGCTCCATGAGGGCGCGGCACTCGGGGCTGACGCGGAGGCCCTCGAGACCGCAGCCGATGGTGTCGATCAGGCAGAGGCGGGCCGTGTTGTACGCGAGGTCCGACTTGATCTGCGAGGGGGGCGGTTCACTGAGTCAGCAAGCAGCTTACCGTGTGCGTGTACGACACCCGAGAAGGTAAGTGGGCACTGACCTGATAGTTGTGGACGTAGTCGGCAATGTCCTGCATGACCTTGTCCGAGTCCGGGCGGACCTGCGCGCATCCACTCGCTCGTCAGCACGAGTGGCTCTCTTGGCCTGCGATCCTACAACGCTGCGCGGTGCGCTGTAGACCCGTAGCGCAGAGTGCAAGCGCGGGTTGACCGAGGTGGGGGCGCGCGGGGGGGACGAGGGGGGAGCGAAATCCGCAAACGGCGGCGACTGACGGTCGACTCTCCCATGCCCGAGCTGAGGCGCGTCTGTCCCATCTTGAACGGCGAAGCAGCAGTCGCAGCAGGAGCGGCGGTGGCAGAGCGAGCGAGCGAGGAGCGGGCGACGAGCGACGGACCGGCGGCGCGGGTTGCCGGCGACAGCGCAGACGACGACGACGACGAAGCGAACGAGCGCGCGGCGGAGCGGCGCGACGACTGGGCGAACTGGGCGCGCGAACTGCCGACGAGAGCAAACATAGACCCGCCGAGTCCGTACGATAGACGACGGAGAACGAGAGAAGTTGCGAGCGAAAAGGCCGGCGCGGAGAACCGAAACCGGGGCGATTTCAACGGCAAGCCTTGCGCAACTTCGGACAATGTCGGACTTTCTCATACACAGGCCATCCAATCCGGGAGCCCTACACTCACCTGTAAACATCTTTTTGCAACGATTTGAAACTGCTCCCGGACCTAAACTGCACCCGCGGGAACTCGCCCCGTCGGCGGCTTTCGGCCGACCCGCTCCAGCACGCTCTCGACCGACTGCCGCCCCGTCCTCCGTCTCCGCTGCGGACTGTCGCCGCCTATGATACTCGACGCTCCCGCCGCATCGAGGCTCACAGCCTTGTCCCTCCGTCGCTGTTGAGAGCCCACCGTGCTCGAAGCGACGCTCCGAGCCGGCGACGACCCTGCCCCTGCACCGCGGGATGGCGAACCCTTCGCTGCCGCTTGCAAGTCCGCCAGCGAAGGGGTCTGTAACCTCCGGAGCGCGAGCGCCGAAGCCGCCACCGAAGGAGGTCGCCCCGCCCCCGCAGCCGCTGCAGCCCCACCGGGCCCATCGATCGGGCTCGTCCCGCCGCTCGTACCTCCCGGCGCCGCAGTCGCTGCCTCGTTGCTGCCGTGCCCGCTCGTCGAAAGCGACGGCGGCGTGCGCGGGGCGGATCCCGGCAGGCGCAGCTGCGAGTTGGCTCGCGAGCGAGACAGGCTCAGCTGGACGAGCGATCTCGCGGGCGGAGCGCCCGAAAGGTACGGAGAATGAAGACCGGCGCCTGCTCACGGGTGGAGCCCGTCGGTGGAGAAAGTCAGCCTTCATCCACACTCTTCCCCGCCTGTTGAAAAGAGAGTGCGAGCGTACCGGCGACTTTGGCCTTCCTCAAATCCCACGGCGCCGACAGCGCATGTCGGAGCTGCTCAGCGTCCATCTCCGTCGCGGCCTGCACTGTCCCCTCACTCGAGAGCGCCGCAATCACCTCCGCATCACCGGCGGTCGTGGAGACCTTCCAGGTCCGCCCGACTTGCGCCAGGCCCGAACGGCCTGCCTGAACCTGAACCGACAAAGAGGACTCGGCGGCGGTGGCATCCGACCGCAGAGCGAGCAGCATCGGTACGCCGGCCACGACGGCCGACCCCGCTTCGACGCCCCAAGCCGCCTCGGCGAGTTCCCCAAGCTGAGCGGCGGAATGCTCCGCCTCCGTCTCGGCACGCACCACCGCCTCATAGAACGCGACCACGAAGCGGTTCCAGAACGCCTCCGCCTCGGCCGTCTTGACCAACCCCGTCCGGGGCGTCCGCCCGACCTGTCTCAGGAACGTGGCCAGGACGCGGGCGTACCGCGAGCGAATGTCGGCGTCGGGATCCGCAAGGAGGTAGAGCGAGCGGGAGAAGACGTAGGGCGACAGTGTGCGCTCCGACGACGCGGATGCGTCTGATTGTGTCGGTTGATCCGCCGGCGCGACGGTGTCTGCACGAGCTTCGCTGCCACCGGGCGAGTGTACCACGACCACGGGCTCGATCGTCTCGCTCGGCGCCGGGGCGGCGTCACTGGTGGGGTTGACTTCGCCCACCGGCGCACCCAGCGTGAGGCCTGGGGCATCAGTCGCAACGGCATGCACATCGACGTGGTCACCGTCCCCCTTCATTTGAACGGGCGGTTCAGCGTGCTTCGTCGACGCGGCGTCGCCGTCGATCGAAGGAGCGCTCGCGTTCCGACGTGCTCCGGCGTAAGTCGCCGGGAGAGGGGAGATCGGGTCGACCAGCACCCCGAGCACAGCCACCAAGCTCCTCCTCGCCATCACCCTCGCCTCGGCGCTCATCCCCGCCGTGACGCGCTCGACTCGCGCGTCTTCGATCGGCTCATGCGCGTCGTTCGAGTCGCCGCTGCCGAGCGCATGCAGGAGGACGATCGTGTTCGAGGCGAGGTCGTCCATCTGGGAGGGATAGCCGTTCCGTCGTGCGGAGCGGACCAGAGCTGCGACGGTCGAGAGGACCGCTCCTTCGACAGCTCCTCGCCTCTCTCCGGCGGCAGGCGTAGTATCGGGTTCCACCCGCGCCTGCCGCAAGAGCACCTCCTCGAGGGTGAACAAGATCCCGTTCGCGTTCAAGCCGACCTTGCCGACCACCGCCTCATCCTCGAGGAGGCGCCGCAAGGTCTCGAGGAGCTTGACGGTGCGGTCCGGATCCGTAGACTCGGCTGCGCGGTCGGCCCACCAGCTCAAGGCAGGACTGCGATGCGAGTCAGGCGCAGCGGCGACGAGTATTCGCGCGGTGTGGACGCTCGGCGTCACGCTGCGAGACTCGGGAGCTGCACCATCGGACTCGGATGCAGGAGCACCTTGCTCGAGGTAGGCGAGAAGGTTGTCGTGGAGGACTAGGAGCTGCGGTACGGTCGCGTGGCGAGAGAGGTATGCAAGGCTGGGAACGGCGATCCCATGCAGGGAGGCCTGGGCGCCATCTTCGGGAGGAGATATCGCCTGCGATTTTCGGGACCGGAGCGAGGCGGGCAGGGCGGACAAGTCGTTCGAGTCGAGCGCCCTGGCAAGGCTACTCGAGTCAGTCAGAGTGCAGGGGTGAAGCTGAACTGAGAAGTCGGTGCTCACGTTGAATCTAGATCGCTCGAGCTCGACGCGATGCAGGTACAGAAGAGAGCCGGCGCGATCTGCCCGACTTGGCGTTCGAAGTCGCTGCCGGTCGCAAAGACCACGTCGGACCGCGCAGCGCCCTGCAGCCCTTTCATGGCGACGTAGCGAGATCTGTTGAATCGCCAAGAAGCAGAGTCAGCGGGGCTCTCCAATAGGGGAGTAGAGGCTCTGCGCCTTACCGGCTGTGGTCGGGGCTCGTAAGCTGAGCCCGGTACGACAGTACCGTGATGCATTGCTGGTACTGCCGCGCTGCCGCACCGAACCCGAAAAAGGGAGGAGTTGTAAACGTCGCAACCGTGTGGAACTGTTGGGAGTTCAGGGTTAGTGAGCCGGCTGTACTCTAGCCGAGTCGCTGCGGTGCGGAGCACTCACCAGACTGGCCCCTCTGGCTTCGAGCTCGGGATCAACGCGCACTGCCTGCCCCTGCTGGCGATAGCCATGCTGCGGTCGTGCCGAGGTCCCGCCGGCCGTGCCGCCGCCGCCGAGGGCCATCTCGGCGACCGAGAGCGCCGGTTCTGCGAGCGCGCTCTTGACGAGTTCCGCGCTGCCCTGGTGACCGCTCTCGGCGCATTCCGTCACGAGGGTTCGTAGGATGTCGCACGTGACGGCGAGTTCGCTGCGGTTGCGGACCTGACCACCTTGGCCCTTGGCCCTCGCTGCGCGGTCCGCGAGGATGCCGACGACCTTGGGGAGTTTGGCGGGGCGGTTCACGGCGTAGAATGCGAGCTTGGAGACTGCGTTCGAGACGGGGTGCGGCAGTTCTCCGTCACTTTGGGCCGTCGGGGCGGACGAGTTGTGGGGCGGGTAGCAGTCGCGGATCAGCGCGAGGTGGTTCGGCGTCGGCAGGATCCCCATGGCGGCCGTGCTGCCCCTCTTCTCTGGTTCGTCGAGCGGGCGTAGCGAGCTGTAGAGCGGGCGGCGGCGGCGTAGAGCGTCTCAGACAAGCGAACGGGCGGGATGGCGGGCAGCAGGACGAACGACGAGACGCAGGCGGAACGTGCTCGGCCAGAAAGACAGGCGCCGCACAGCGCAGATAGACGGCACAGCAGCTATGTACGGGCACAGCCAGGAACGGGCAGAGGCGGCGTAGAGAGCGGTCCTCGGCAAGGATGACGACCGTCCGCGTTCCTCCGCGGGCCACGCTCGTCGACTCGCACAGATCTGGCTACAGTATAGACCAGACAGAGCCTCATGCAATAGTATGACAGGCGGAGCAGTCCCACCGAGCGAACCGAGAACCTCGCTAGTCCCGCACGTTTTCCCACTCGCCCCGGCTCTTCCGCAGCACCTCCCACCGTCGCGCAACTTCGAGCACAACCTCATCCGAGCCCCACTGGCCCATGAGCGTCGCCCCGACGGGCCAGCCATCTCCGGCATCCCGCCCGACGGGAACCGAGAGGGCCGGCAAGCCCGCGAGCGAAGCGGGAACGGTCAGGAGGTCCTGGATATACGAGTTCTGCTGAGCGGGTTTCGAGGGGCCGTCCGACCCTTGTGGCGAAGCTTGTGCTGCCGACAGAATCGGAGCGGTAGACAGAGCCGAGGGGTGGACGAGCAAGTCGACGCCGTTCAGACGCTCGGTCTTGCCGTCCGTCACAGCGGCCTGGCGCAGCGGGCTCGGCACCCGGAAGAGCCCGTCGAGTTCGAGCTGAACCATTCTCCGGACGCGTTGAGCTTGGAGGTAGTAGTTGTCGAAAGCGCTAGTTCGCGGGCAGATCGGTCAGCGGTCCGGACTGGACACTCGAGGCCGAGAGCGGGCCGAAAAACTCACTCGGCACTCAGCGCAAAGGTACCCAGCAGGATACGCTTCTTGACCTCCTTGCCGAACCCAGCACTCCTCGTCTTGGCATACAGCATCCCCTTCCCGGCGCCTTCCTCCCCCGAGCTCTCCGCAACCTCCGGGGCGCGGAACCCGTACTGCACGCCATCATACCGTGCGAGGTTCGAGCTGGCCTCCGCTGACGCAAGGACGTAGTACGCAGACAGGCCGAGGGGCGCGGAGGGAAGGCGGACGGAGACGATCGAGGCGCCGAGGGACCGCAGGGACGCGAGGAACGAGCGGAAGGGAGTGAGGAGGGTGGGCGAATCGAGAAGCGGTTGCGGAATCAGGTCCTGTCATGTCGTAGGAATCTCATCAGTGCTCGGTCCGGAGGAGACAGGTCGGAAGAGACGCACAGATGGCACGCCTATCCGCAGACCTTCCAAAGGCCGATCTGATTCTTGCGCGAAGCCGTCCAGGACGGCCTGATTCGACTCATGAGCTCGTGTTCGCGGCGATCCAGGTATAGATGTCGGATCCCGCGCGTCGTGTCCGTCTAATGCAGCTGCGAAACGTATGGGGCGAGTCAGTTTCGAGAGTCAGGCGCAGACGGCGGACCAGAAGGAAGACCAATCCGGAAACATACAGAACGTGTCCCAGAGCTGATCCGCTTCTCTGGACATCAGACCGACGGTGTCGAGGCTGCTGGCATAGGCCACCATGCCATACCGAGACAAGCGCCCGTACGAGGGCTTGAAGCCGTACACCCCGCAGTACGCCGCAGGTAGTCGGGTCGATCCGCCTGTATCGGACGCAAGAGCACTGCAAGGACATACAACGGCTGTATCAGGACTGAATCTCGGACAAGGAGAGGCAGATACGCACACATCGCAAAGCCCGCTGGCGACCGCAGCCGCGCTCCCCCCCGAGCTCCCGCCCGCAACCCGTCGGTCCTGCTCACCCAGCGCAAGTGAAGCGTTCACGCCGTCCGGTCCTGCAGGGTTGACGACGGATCCGAAATCGGAATGGACGTTGGCGGACCTGTCGTTCGACATTGCGATCAACTCGACAGTCCTGCTTTTGCGCGGAGTGAGCCATCACAAATAAGCAAACTTAGACTCACCCCATGCCGAACTCGTCCATGTTTGTCTTGCCCACCAGCGTCGCGCCTGCATCGCGTAGTCGACGGACTACGGTCGCTTCGAGCGGCGACCGATACTCTGTGAACGAAGCGGCATCATTAAGCGTTCCTCTCCTTCGTCCTTCTCGATCGGAGCATATGCGCACCTCGAAGCATTCGAGAAGCGCATGTCGTCGTTGCGCCGTCGCCCGTCGCAAAGAGATCCTTGACAGCGACGCTGATCCCCGCCAGCGAGCGATCTTCCGAGCCAGAGCCCTCGGTCTTCGCATCTGCCGGCTCTGCAGCGGATCGCCTAGTCAGCTATTAGGACCAACGGGCGAGCTTTGAGTCTAGGGAGCGCAGAGAACCCACCTTGGACGGGATACAAATGCGTAAAGGCGTTCAAACGGCCGTTCAGCTCCCGCGCTCGTGCAGCCTGCTGAGCAAAACGCTGCGCGGCCTGGCGCCCTGAAGAGCGGGCAACCGAGGTGCTCATCCAGTCGCTTTGTAGCTTTTCCGAGCCGGAGCGCTGGTCCGCAGGGTTCCGGCAAATCTTCATCGGCCGGAATGGTCGTATCTCCGGCAAACTCCGCGGAGGTGGTGTTCTATAGGAGTCGACCTCCGCAGTTTCGGCGTTCACAGCCAGCGATACAGAGCGCAAAGTACCAAATTGCAGAGACTTCATACGGCTGAGAGGTCTGGGGAGGTGCCGAATGACCAGGGCCGGCTGGCCGGCCTGCGCTTTGCTGCGGACAGCTCTGCCAACCAACCTGGTTCGGTTCGACTGGCAACTTGACACGAAGAGCAATACTGTTACACCGAAACGAGCACATTTGGTCGTGCGCTACGAGTCTCGAGGTCGAATCACTTGGCCTCCAGCAACGCGCCAATGTGCGAGAGAGTACAGTTTGGTTCTTGCTCCGGGGTAAGGTCATGCATTTCCTGCACCAAATTTCAAAGAATCAGCACATCCGAAGGGTATGGAGACGAACAGGATAGTTCCGAGGCGGTTGAGCGCACCTCTGGCGAGGACCGTCCCGTCCAGACAAGGATCGAGTCGAGGCCTCCCCTTTCCGCAAAGAGCACGTCGGTCTGCATCCGGTCACCGACAAACACCGTCCGCTTCGGGTTGTGGCCAATCCTTGTGGGAGGAATGATGGGTCAGCTCGAGTAGAAGGCCAGAGAGGGCGCGAAGAGGGAGGTGAGCGTACTTGCGCTGGATGACATCGACGTAGGGCTGCCATGGCTTTCCCACAATGACCGGCTCCTGACCCTTCGGTAGCGCCGCCAACAGGACGGAAGCGATCGCACCTGCGCCCGGTGCCGAGCCGCCGCGCGACAGCATCATCGCCTTGTTGTCGTTCGTCGAGACGAGCCGGCACCCCTCGTTCGAGGCGAGATAGTTGGACGCCTTGGTCAACTGCTTGTAGTTGATCTGGAGGTGGAAGGAGAAGAGCACAACTCCGACGCTCGGATCCGGCTGGATTGCGGAAAAGTCCGAAGGCGGCAGCGGGACCTCGTTGTCCGGGTCGGTTCCCCCGATCCAAGACACCCCGACAGCCTTGAGCTCTTCTTCCATCGGCCCGTGTCCGATCACGTAGATCTTGCGCTTCGTCTCGTCCTCGATGCTTGGCAAGACGATGTCGCGGACGTAGAGCGCGGCGGCTGAGCCACTTGTGTGAATGTCCTCGAGGTCGATCTTGAAACCGTGCTTCTGGAACTGTAGGTGCGACATAGGAAGGTGAGAACCGGAGCAGGAAAGGGGCAACGAACGCTCTGCGCACCTTTTCGAGGTATTCACTGCTACTCTTGGAACCGTTGTTCGTCACAAAAGCGACTTGCTTGCCCTGCTCCTTCAGGTAGTTGATCGTCTCTGCCGCGTTCTCCGTCATCTTGTCCTTGTCACCAATCGTCCAGATCACGCCGTCGCACTGTTCATGGTGGAAGCCTTTGAGCGGGAGGCGCACTCGAATCCCACGCAGAGGTACTCACGTCGAAGAGAAAGGTGTCGTAGCGGTCCAGGAGTTTCGAGACGGCTTCCTTGCCCTTGACTTCGAGCTCCTGAGCGCGCTTGCGGCCTGCTTCGTCGTTCTGCTGGTTCGAGTCGGAGTTGCCCGGCATCTTGCTTGTCGCGGGAGGGGTTCAGCTTGTGGCGAGTGGGAGGGGCGGAGCAGGTCGTGAGGGAAAGAGCACGCGGCGTAGCGCCTTGGACTGATCATGCTTGCGCCCCTGCGGGCACCGCACAGCGAGCAGCCAAGAGTAGAGGCACCAAAAAGCGGTGCTGGAGCCGTCATCATGCATGAAGTGGGCGACTTCGGCCCTGTCAACCCTCGCGCGTGCTTCATCGCGTAGCGTGCGCGAGAGGCCCACGACAGTATCTGATCGAGCACCTGGACATCCAGATTAGCATTGGATTGGCGCAACGGTGATGATACTCCTGCCGTATGATAGTCAGCCCCGCGCTGCAGGACACGGGCGATGTATACGGCCGCGGGCGATCCGGCGATCAGGCACTCACGGCTCTTCTCTGGCGTGTGAATCTCGACTTATCTGATTTCGCCTAGCCAGCCAGCACTCTAGATTATGGAAAGCTGTTAAGACGAATCGAAGTCGGCGAATCACAGACCGACCGATTTCGCGCGCGTGCTTCGGCCTTATGCATCGTCGACGGGAGCCCCCCCCGGCCTATGACCGGCCAACGGGTCATGCCGAGGACTGTATCGTACACATAAAGCCGGTCACGCTCCGAATAAGCCCACCCTGTCAGAAAGCAATAGCAATGGCCAAGACTTGACCTACGAAAGTCGGGCGCAAGGACAGGTATGCCCGGTTGGCCTTCTCAGATACGCCGTGGGGTTCGCCCGGACGTGCGTACCTTGCCTCTACGAGCGTTGACCTGCTTGAGCCGGGTCAAGTCGTAATTCTCCAAGCTATCCAACGTGGTACTCGAGGTTTGCTTGCGGTGCTTCAAAGGCCGAGGGGTGAGCAGAGCGCTGAGCGCCGGCGGTGCGGGCGAGTGCGAATGCGAGGTGATCGAGGCCTTCGCGCGGGCGATCGAGATTCCGCCTGTGACCGTCATCGGCGTGTCGAGCGCTTCCCTTCACCGCTACGCTCGCTCATCCCCCGCCGTACGGAGAGCAGCAGCGCATTCGCTAGCGCATCATGGCCACCGTCAAGAAGGCCGTCCAGTCCGCCGCGTCCTCCCTCGCGGGCGCAGTGTCCAGCCAGGCCTCCGCCTCCGCGTCGAAGCCGACCCCGGCCGATTCGCTCGCCCACACGCTCGAGTACGGCGTCGAGCGCGCCCAGGACGGCGGCAAGGACGTTCTCGTGTACATTGTGACCCTCCAGGACAACGGCAACCCGCAGCAGGGCAAGACGGTGAGCGAGAATCGGCCGCGTTATCCTCCGCCCGAATCCGTCGTCGTGCCCCCGCGCGTCACGAAATTCAGGTCCCCCGCGCTCTCCTGCCCCCGGGGGCGCAGTGCATACAGTCAGACGAGAAGGTGCTGACTACGACTCTGCTGTGTCCATGGCTGCAGCTGCTGCGATTGCCGCCGCCGACGACTCCGTACCTGCTGAGGATCACGATCGACGCCGGAACGGCTGCGAGTCGGAACGGCGTCCTCCACACCAACTTCCCGCTCGACGGCGGCGCCTACGAGCGCAACAGGTACTGCAAGGTCTCGTGAGTCATGCGCCAGGTTCAACTCGTGAGTCGTCGCTGACTGTGCACCCGCATGCAGGCTCCCCCAAGATTTCACCAAGCCGTTCGAGGTCGACCTCCCCGTGAGCCGAGCCGTCCCCTGACACTCCTGATACCGAAAGCGCGGCGACTGACCCGAGCGGAGCTCGAACAGATCACGTCGGCCGGCGCGTTCGCCTACTACGTCGAGTACGACGCGGCCTCGGGCGAGCGCAAGCAGTCCGAGCCCGGCTACTTTGTCGTCGACCCGATCCTGCGCGTCTCCTCACGGACTCCGATCCTCGACGCCTCGACGCAGGCCGTCCTCCCCGTCGGACAGGGCGGCGTCGTCCAGCCGGACAAGCAGACCAGCCTCCCGCTCGATGGCCTGGTCATCCAGACGGTCATCGCCAAGTGGATGGGCTCCCTGGCCGAGTGGGCTCCGCACCTCGACACGATGCGGGATCGCGGTTACAACATGATCCACTACACCCCGCTGCAGCAGCGCGGCGAGTCCAACTCGCCGTACTCGATCTTAGACCAGAACGAGTTCAGCGAGGACCTGTTCGAGGCTGATACGCTCAAGAAGGGCTCCAAGGCCAAGACGGAGGCGATGAAGGACATGTTGGCCAAGATCCGAAAGCAGTGGGGCATGCTCGGCATGATTGATGTCGTCCTGAACCACACGGCGAACAACTCGCCGTGGCTGGAGGAGCACCCGGAAGCAGGTGAGCCGCACCTCCTCTCACCTGGCCCGTTTCATTCTGCTGACCCTAGCTATCCTGCAGGCTACTCGGTCGAATCGTCTCCTCACCTTGCCGGTGCCGTCGAGCTCGACGATGCGCTCCTCGACCTCTCCCGGAATCTCGGCTCGCTCGGCCTGCCGACGGAGCTGACTTCGGCGGCCGACCTCGACGCCATCATGGATCACATCGAGCACAAGGTCCTCCCCTCTCTCCGCCTGTACGAGTTCTACGCGCTGGACGTCGCCGGCCAAAAGACCCGCTTCCGCGAAGCATGGGCCGCTGCCACCGCGTCTGGCCCGGCGCCGCAAGGTCAAGAGGACCTGACCTCGCTCTCGGTCGAGGACCGCTCGCACCGATTCGCCGAGCTCTGCCTCCCGCCGTCGTGGAACCAGCTCGGCAAGCGCTGGCACGCGCAGCTCGACCTGAAGAAGGCCGTCGCCTTCATTGCGCAGCATGCGTCGCTCACCCCGGGTCAGGAGACGGCGGACCAGGCGGCGGACCAGGTCGGCAGCTTGCTCGACGTATTGAACGTCGAACGGTACCGCGAGTTTGACGAGGACAAGCAGGCGATTTTGGACAACACTCGCAACCGCGTTACGTACACTCGCCTGGAGGCGAATGGTCCGAAGCTCGGACCGATCACCGAGAAGTGAGCCAATGATCAGGTCTCTCTCGTTCGAAATCGCTGGTGGATAGGGTTACTGACGGACGGATTTCGCCTCGCAGCGTTCCCCTCATCGAGTCGCTCTTCACTCGCCTGCCCAAGAACGCGACGACCGCCAAGCACGGCCAGGACCTGCAGGCGCTGGCCAACAACGGCTGGATCTGGAACGCCGACCCGTTGCTCGACTTTGCGTCGCCCGGGTCGCGCACCTATATGCGCCGCGACCTGATCGTCTGGGGCGACTGCGTCAAGCTCCGCTTCGGTACTAGCCGCGAGGACAACCCGTGGCTGTGGGACCACATGACGCGCTACGTTGAGAGCCTCGCGAGCATGTTTGACGGGTTCCGCCTCGACAACTGCCACTCGACGCCGCTTGGCGTCGGTGCGTACCTCATGGACAAGGCGCGCGCCGTCAACCCAGACCTATACGTCTGCGCCGAGCTCTTTACCGGCAACCAGGACCTCGACATGCTCTGGGTCTGCAAGTTTGGCATCAACTCGCTCATCCGCGAGGCGTACAGTGCGTTCTTGCTCTCTGCTGAGATTCTGGCGAGCAGCATGGCTAATCAGCTGACTCTTTCGGGCCCACAGACGCCAACAGCCCGAAGGAGGAGAGTGCGCTTCTGTACGGCTTCGGTCTCGGAAAGCCGATCGGTACGCTCCTTTCGCCCGAGACGAAAGACCAGGGCAGCAAGCTTACCGATGGAAATGCTGCAGGCTCGATGGACACGGACTGCCTCTCGGAGCGCACGACGGTCAACATGAAGGGCGTCCGCCGGGACGCCAAGCTCATCCCGCACCCGGGCTCCCAGCCGCACGCGTTCCTGATGGACGTCACCCACGACAACGAGTCGCCGCTGCACAAGCGCACGGCCGAAGACGCCCTCGCGACCGGCGCGCTGGTTACCTTTGCTCGCGCGGCGATCGGCAGCAACCGCGGTTTCGACGACCTGTACCCGAAGATCCTGAACGTCGTCACCGAGACGAGGAAGTACGAGAAGGTGGCGGCCGAGGCCGGCATCGGAGCGTTCAAGCGGTTGTTGAACCACTTGCACACGGAGCTCGTGCTTGACGAAGGCGTCGAGGGCCACTTCTCCCAGGAGGGCGACGTGAGTTCGATCGGTCGGGGTCCTTCCCGCGCACGAGAGTCGTCACTGACACGAGACAATCTGTTACGACAGTACGTCACGGCTCACCGCGTCAACCCGGTCACGCATAAGGGTTACCTCCTCGTGGCCAGGACGGCCTTCTCATCTGGAGGCGGCAAGGGCAAGGGTGACGGTGAGGCAGAGACTGCGCCACGCAGCCCGCGAACTCAACTGACTTCCTGCTGGTAATAGCTCCCTCGATCCGCCTCGACGGCACGCGCGTCAAGTTCATCTCGGGCGCGAGCGTCGTTATCAACTCGACCGAAGCGCGGGACACGGAGACGACGCTGCGCGGCCTCGACGCCAGCATCACGCCGATCCAGGCGATCGAGCCGACCTACGAGCGAGACGGCGACTCCGGCCTCATGTTCTCGAACGTGACCGTGCCCGACGAATTCCCGGCCGGCAGCGTCATGGTCTTCGCGACTTCGATGGACGACCTGCCTGCGTCTCTCGACGAGGTTTGCGCTCGCGGTGCTGACGAGGCCTTCGGCGAGCTTAACATGGTCGACCTCAACGTCGTCCTCTACCGCGCCGACGGTGAGGAGCGCGACGCCACCGGCGGCGATGGCGTCTACGTCCTGCCCGACACGGGTGCACTGCTCTACTGCGGTCTGCAGGGATGGATGCCGCACCTGCGGCACATCATGGAGAAGAACGACCTCGGTCACCCCCTCTGCAGCAACTTGCGCCAAGGCACATGGACGCTCGACTACGTCGTCAGCCGCCTCGAGAAGCAAATGGACGTCTTCCCTGCTCTCGGCGCTCCGGCCGCGTGGTTCCGCGTCCGATTCGACATGATTCGGGAGCATGTGCCGCCGTTCCTCCGCCCCAAGTACTTTGCCTTCGTCATCAACGTCGCGTACAAGGCGGCGCGCGACCGCGCCCTCTCGCTTTGCACCCAGCTTGTCAAGAAGGGCACGACGTTCGTGCACCAGCTTGCGCTTACCAGCGTGCAGATGCACGGCCAGGTCAAGAGCGCCAGTCTCGATGCCAAGAAGACGACGCCGAGTCTCGCGGCCGGTTTGCCGCACTTTACTGCTGGCGTGAGTTCAGATCTTGCCTTCTTCTGATCGCGCCCGGATTCCCAAACTTACCCAACTCATACGGTGCAGTGGGCTCGCACGTGGGGTCGCGATGTCTTCATCTCGCTCCGAGGTCTCTTCCTCGTTACGGGCCAGTTCGAAGCCGCGAAGCAGCACATTCTTGCCTTCTGCACCGTCCTCAAGCATGGTCTCATCCCCAACCTGCTCGTAAGGGTTACTTCGCCTTTGATCCTCTCGATGCCGGCTTACTGAGCGCTCGAGAATGCTTGCAGGACTCGGGTCGGACTCCGCGCTACAACTCGCGCGACTCGCCGTGGTTCATGCTGCAGAACATCCAGGACTACGTCAACACGGCCCCGAACGGTCTCGACATCCTCAAGGAGAAGGTCCAGCGCCGTTTCCCGCTCGACGACACCTGGGTCCCGTACGACGACGAGCGCGCGTACGCGACGACGAGCACGGTCGCCGAGGTGATCCAGGAGATCATGCAGCGTCACGCTAGCGGCATTCACTTCCGCGAGTGGAACGCCGGGTCGAACCTGGACATGCAGATGTCGGACGCCGGGTTCAACATCGACATCGAGGTCGACTGGAAGACGGGCTTGTCCCACGGCGGCAACGAGTGGAACTGCGGAACGTGGCAGGACAAGATGGTAAGTTGAGCTCTTCTGGCAGCTTGAGAGCGCGAGCTCACCTCGCGGTTTCCATCTACAGGGCGAGTCGGAGAAGGCCGGCACCAAGGGTCACCCGGGGACGCCGCGTGATGGCGCTCCGGTCGAGATCTCGGGCCTGCTCAAGTCGGCACTGCGCTGGCTCGCGGACCTCTCGAGCAAGGGCCAGTTCCCCCACAAGGGCGTCACTGCGACCGGTCCGTTTCTTTTCACCCTCTGCGTTCGCCAGCTTGAGTACTCATGCCCTGCCCTGCAGTCGATGGCAAGGAGCGTACCGTCACGTACAAAGAGTGGAACGACCTCGTGCAGCAGAACTTTGAGCGCCTGTACTTTGTCCCAACCGACGCGTCGGAGGACAGCAAGTACGCGATCGACCCTTCGCTCGTCGCTCGTCGTGGCGTCTACAAGGACGTCTACGGCACGCCGGCGGATCGCGCCCGGGCGGACTACCAGCTCCGCGGCAATTTCCCGATCGCGATGGCTGTCGCGCCCGAACTGTTTACGCCTGAGCTGGCGCTCGGAGCGCTCAAGGTGCTCGAGAAGAACCTGGTCGGACCGCTCGGCGTCGCCACGCTCGACCCGATGGACCCGGACTATCGACGTGAGTCGCTTCGGTGGGCTTGTCTTCTCGGATGTCTGACTGACGGAATCGATCTTCGCGCAGCCAACTACGACAACTCGAACGATTCGGACGACTGGCACGTCGCCAAGGGGCGCAACTACCACCAGGGTCCCGAGTGGGTCTGGCCTATGGGTGAGTCTCGAAGGGTGCTTTCTCTCCCGACCGGAGCCGGAACTGACCTTTTCGCTCCCGGCTCTCAGGCTACTTCCTCCGGGCGTACCTGATCTTTGACGCAAAGGCCGGCGAAGGTCGCTCGGACCTGACCTCGACGTTCCACCACATCTTTGAGCACCTCTCGCGGCACCGCGCGCACATCGCCAACGACCCGTGGGCAGGCCTGCCCGAGTTGACGAACGAGAACGGTGGGTACTGCCACGACAGTTGTCGGACGCAGGCATGGTCGAGCAGTACGCTGCTCGATGCGCTGGACGACATGGCGAGGATGGCCGCGGCGAGGAAGGACGCGAAGTAAATCGACGCTGCTCGGTGGCGGCGCTGCGATGATGGCGGCCAGATGGGTCGGCGACCGGCCAGACGTCGGTCCCGAACAAAACAAACACTCCTTCTGAAGACTGGCTGTAGATAGACTTTTTCCCTGCATGACTCTTTAATCATTCACTTGCATCCGAGTGCCTTTACCCGAGGAGCGAGGTGACCAGCAGTCAGGATTTGTCGGGATCAGTAGTACCCATCGACCGGCGGACCGGCACACTGTAATCTGAGCGATTGGAAATGATATCCAAGAACGCCTGCTCCGGTAGAAGTCGGAGATTTGATGTTGGCCATCTGTGACGTCGCGAGATCTCCAAGTTTCCGCCATTACACGCCCGGATGGCTGCCTACGCCCGCGCGAGCAAGCATGCGCTGAGTACAGCGCTACGCTCGACTGCCTCGTCCACTGGCGCTGCGCGGCGCGCGTACGCTGTGCCGTCGTTTGCGCCGTCGTCGGCGTCGCCGTTCAGCGTCTTTGATCGCACGCTCAAGGTCGCACAGCGAGACCGCGCAGCCCGCAACAAGGACAGGAGCAGGCTCACAGACTATGTCAAGGACGACGTCGCAGAAACCATGGTCGACCGCCTCCTCGTAAGGGACTTGACCCCCTCCTTAACCCCTCGAGATCGACTCTATACCAGATGTATATTGACCTCTTGCTCTGCAGGACATCAAACGGCGATACCCGCTCGTGCTCGACGTCGGATCCGGACCGGGCTACCTCGCCAAGCACGTCGATCCAGACATCACCCAGAAGATGATCCTCGTCGATTCGTCGCGTCCGTCCCTTCCCTTCCTCCGGGGGACTTGCTGCATCTTCTGCTCCCTGAGACTCACTCCGCGAACTCGATTCTGCAGGCGGAATGCTGCATCGGGATGAGGACGTCGAGACCGAAGGTGCGCCACTTCCGCCTGAAGGGCACCCTTCCTTCCAGGGTCCATTGCGCTGACATCTGGTACAACCGCTGCGCAGTGCCGCTGGAGCGGATACACCTCGACGAGGAAGCGCTGTCTTCTCACTTCGAAGAGAACTCGCACGAGTGCATCATGTCCTGCCTCGCGTTGCACTGGGTCAACGACTTGCCAGGTAAGCAGCCGGAGGCCTTCTTTCTCTCCCGCGAATTCTTGCTCTCGCACTTGACCGCAGCATGCAAGCATGCAAGACCGATGCTGACGCGCTGGGTCACGCGAATAGGCACTTTGATCCAGATCAGGCGGACACTGAAACCGGACGGCGTCTTTATCGGCTCCATGTTCGGCGGCGACACCCTCTTCGAGCTCCGGTAGGTTCTTTCCTTGCCCTTCCTGTTACCGGCTGCAGTCCGCTTATGACGAATCGAGCAGAACGGCTCTGCAACTGGCAGAAAACGAGCGCGAAGGCGGAATTTCGCCGCGGGTGTCACCCATGACCGGTGCGCTACCTTCCTCTTCTCTTTTCTCCTTCGCCTATGACCAGGCCTGACTCCCTTTCGCCCGCACCTGCGCCCGACAACAGACTCTCAATCCGTCACCTCGCTCCTGAACCGCGCCGGCTTCGCCCTCTCGACCGTCGACGTCGACGAGATCCAGATCGCGTACCCTTCGATCTACGAACTAATCGATGACCTCAAATGGATGGGAGAAGGGAACGCGGTCGTGAACCGGAGGCGGACCCTCAGTCCCGAGACTCTGTATGCGGCGGGGGAGATCTACCGAGGTGCGCAACCCTCCTTGTTCTCTGCCGGAGGAGGAGAGGTCGCGCTCGATGCGAGACAATCAGTCGCTGACGCGGCTTCTGCACGTAGAACTTCACGGTCTCGAAGACGGCTCGATCCCGGCCACCTTCCAGATTATGCACATGGTGCGTCCTGAACCACCATCCCAGACCTGGCCCGATCCATATCGCTCGCGCTCGAATTCCTAACGATGCCCATCCTGCGCGCAGATCGGCTGGAAACCGGACGCTTCGCAGCAGAAGCCGGCGAAGCGCGGGTCTGGGACGACGAACATCGCGGATGTGATCGGCGAGGGCCACAAGCCGCTTTCGGAATAAAGAGGATCTTCTTTCGCGCAGTAGACGCGAAATACATATTATCTGAATCCGAAGCGCGCGCTTGCGATCGTCCAACCGTGCGAGCAGAGCCCACGCATGCTGTTCTAGTTCGTGCATATCAACATTCTACTCCTTTCCGTCCGTCTTCTCGTACGCCTTCGCACCCTGTCCCCACTTGCCCGCCTTCTTGCCCCAGTCCTCCCTCACGCCCCAGACGTGCTCCTCCCGGAACACAGGCTTGGTTGGTGGCGGCGCCCTCGCATCGACTTCACGCTCCCCCGCCGGCATCCCTTCCGGCCACTTGGCGCGCAAGTCGGCCGGGTCGAGAACACCCGAAAGCCTGTCCGTGGACGAGAGCGGCGTCTTGTCGCCCATCCGATGGGAAGGCGAACCTGCTGCGGCAGCGGGGGATGAAGACGACGCCGAGGCGGAGAGACTATCGGCGAGAGTCTGCTCCCAGGTTCGGATGCTGGAGGGGAGCGGGGAGTGCTGCGCCGTGACGAGGTACTCGGCCGAGGACATCTCGTGCACGCGTGAGACGGCGCGTTTGAACGCGAACCGCTCTTCTTCACCTGTCCAGAGGGAGGGCCTCCAGGTCAGAGGATCATCCTCACCGGAAAGAAAAGTCAGAACACGCACCGGTGAAGATCGCCAAGCTCTGGAAGCTCGGCGTCGCCGCGCTCGGATGCACGGGCGCGCGCGCCTCCTGCTCCCTCCTCGCCCTGGCCTGCCTCGCCACCTGCTCCTCCATCTCCTTACGCTCGACCGCCCGCGCCTGATCCCGCTCGTACGCACTGACGCCGGCACTCTCGTCGTAGCTCGAGATGTTGGGCCGGTACGGCGCTTCGAGGTCCTGCTGGACGTCGCCCAGCATCTCTTCGACGAGCGAGTCGGTCACTTCGCCCGCGGCGTCCTGCCCATCGTATCGGTGGTTCTGTCGGTTGCCCCGCGAAAAGACAGTGTTGAGCGGGAGGGAGTAGGTCTGCGCGTCGAGGGTGTGTACTGGGCCGGACGATCCCGGCGGCTGGGAACCGGCGCTCTCCGAGAAGGTGGTCGGCAGGTCATCCGCCGCCGCTTCCTGTGCAGCGGTAGCAGCCGCACTGACGGCGTCAGGGAAAAAGAGCGCATCGATGGGGGAGTCGGCGCGGGCAAGCAAGCGAGTCTTGGACTCGTCTGCAGCCGGAAGCGGTCAATGGGCCGAATGTGGAGTGTCGAGCATAAAGCAGCACCCACAGAGAGCGTCGAGCAGAGTGATGAGGCGCCGGGCCTCGTTCTTCGCACTTAGAGGGAGAACCGGGACATCGTCGAGGATGATAGTGTGCTGCGGTTCGGAGCCGGTCAGTAAGCTGTCCCGACAAGATGGCGACTGAGCGAGAGTGGTCCTCACGTATGCGCTTCCGATCGAGATGTAGTCCGCCGGACCGAGCGGCTGGTCGCACAGGTCCCGGAACGAGAAGCGAGCAACGCCTCCCGCCGCCCACGGCACCTTGACCTTGCGTCCATACACACTTAGCGTCGTCGCCTCTCCCTTCGTGTCTCCAAGAATCCACCGGAGCGCCTCCTGCCATGCTTCGTCTGCCTCGCCCTTGACGAACCACCCGCGGGACCGCGTGCCCCAGCGTTTCCACGCGTCGACCGAGCCAAAGTCGCCCGGCTCGGCGGCATCCGTCTCGCTCGTCAAGCCGTGCTCGGCACGAGCGACGAGGCGGTAGTCGGTGGCGGAGGTGAGGTCGATGACGGGCGCGCGGACGGAGAGCGCGGTCAAGAAGGGCGACAGGGTCGAGCGCTGGATGCCCTGCTTGTACAGATCTACCGTGCAGGCTCATTATCAGCAAGATATCCTGGAGACCAGCACTAGAAGAACGACCTCATCGGACGGACCTTCGGGTACTCGGTTCGAAGTGCCGACGACGACGCCACCGAGTCGCCAGTACCAGGACATAACGCGGCTCACGAGTCCCGCACCAGCGATATCGACGAGCTGGATCTCGTCAAAGGCGAGGAGCCAGCCTTGAGTCTTGATCAGGTCGAGGGCGACCTGCGCGAGGACGAACTCGCGCGTGTTTAGGGTCGGATCGTGCGCGGAGCGACCACCTGCACGGGGCGGAGAGGGTCAACGTCGCGGGTCCGAGTATGAGCTGAATCATGATCTACTGACCAGCAAAGACGGATTGCCTGTAGGCGCACAATGGGAGGGAGAGCATGAGTATCTCAAAAGGGCGCCTCATCGCAGCATCGTGGGCACGCACCATCCCTGACTGATCGCGCGGGCCTTCATCTCTTCCCTTCGACTCCACGGGTACCCCTTACTCCCTCCGCTCTGGTACAACTCGTTCATCGCCTTCTCCTCGGCCTCGTTCTCGAGCCGCTGCTTCTCGAGCGCGCGGTGCACGCCCTGATAGATCCACAGCAAGAACGCGTGATAATGGTGTCGGGTCTTGCTCGCGACGGGGAGGGACTGGAAGAACAAGTCCATGACGAGGCTCTTGCCGGTCCCGGGCGGGCCGGTCAGGAGGAAGCCCTTCGGGGTGTCTAGATCTTCGAGTCCTTCGTGCGCTTTGAGCGCCTTGACGAGCTGGGTCGTCTTTTCCTTGTCGCTGAGCGCGAGAAGGTGTTGTCGTTCTTGCTCCTCGGCGTCGGACAGGCCTGGGCCGAGACTGGACAGCGCGGAGCGGCGAAACGGCCATGCGGGCCACCCGGAGGGCGCCGATTTGGTCACAGCTTGCGAATTGGACTTGCTCGGCAAGGAGCGGATCGAGTCGAGGAGAGTGACGAGCTGCACGGGCGGCTGGTAGTCGAGAAGGTCGGCATGCAATTTGCGGATCTGCGGGAGCATGGGCAGTGTGAGCGGGCGGCGGCGACCACTCCAGAGGCGTCGCCGAGCCTGCGCACCTGCACGAGCGCTCTCAGCTGCTCCTCGTCCTTCCGGATCTTGCCCTGGGCGACTGTAATGCGAAGGAGCGAGCGCCGAAAGTCGAGCAAGTGGGGCAGGCAGCCATCGTGAGCTCTCCCCGGCCGACCGAGGACTTTGGCCAGCGTCCAGCTGTAACATAATGAGTTTACCTAGGCTGAAGTAGAGCAGGAGCGGGTCTGAGACCTGTACGCCCGTCTCTGGCTGTGGCGATGTTGCGGTCGACTCGGATCGGCACAGAGCGGAACGCGTGAGCCAGCCGTACGCAGAGCCACGAGCCGTGCGCGCGGCACTCAGGAGCCGCCGTCGTCCTTTCAGCATGCTTGCTAGTGTAGCCGAGGCGCCGGGAAGGGTGTAGAGGCGGTGAGCTGTGATCATTCCGTCATCTCGCCGCCGCGGCGATCTGCGCCGTTACAGTCCTCGGAGATGGAAAATGTCTTCGCCCGGCTATATGCGCGGATCCCCTACCCGGAGCTGTAACAGACTACTCGAACAGCAATCGGAGCATCGCAACCAGACTTTGCGGTCGATAATGCGAGACCAGAATCTCGTTCGCTTGCTGCGGGCTATGTCGTTCGCCGTTTCTCTCGAAAGTACACCGGATCCGAAGTGCCCCGTGAAGGGGTTCGTCTATTCCATACAACAGCTATGTATAGGGATGGATGTAACGCCAAGAGTGTCCTTTTTGACGTGGTCGTCGAGGGTGGGATCGCCCGGAACGCCGCGATCAGTTCCGCCAAGGCGCGCGGCGCGGTTGGATGTCACCGTATGACTTGCGTGCCGTTCGGCGCGGCGCGACGGTCGAAGCGGAAGCCGGAGCGGCGGCGATGGTGTCGGATGCGGTGGAGGACCCCGGCTCCCGTCGCTTCGCCACCGGCAGTCGCGAGCGCGGCGCCGCCTGGGGTGCCGACGCTGCCGGTGCGCTCGGGAACGCCTGCGAGGTGGTTCGTCGCCGCGTCTCGGCGGTCGAGCGCTGCAGCTGCTGGTAGAACCGAAGGGCGGAATCGACCGCCTGCCGCTGCATCTGCCGGCGGAGCGCATCCGGCTCGCCCGATTGCGACTTGCGCGACTTGCGAGCCTTGCGCGAGCGCTTCGTGGAGAGTCGCAGCGGGGTGTGGCGCCGTATCGCCGGCGTCGCGGGCGCGGTGGCGAGCGACTGGCGGATCGAGGCGAGGTCGACGAGGCGCGGGGTCGGGACCGAGGAGGGGAGCGGCGCGGGGATAGGGAGGGTCTGCGCCGGCCAAGCGTACGGCCGAGCGACGAGGTGATAAGGGAGAGAGGCGGCCGCCGCGCGTTGCCGAGGCGTCTCGGTGCGGCGCAGGGCGACAAAGTCGTCGAGGGCGCGCATGACCCGGTCGGTCGCGCGGTCGTCGCGGATGTCGTCCGACTCGATGTTGCGCGGCTCGTTGGCGCAGTCGCGCATCAGCTCGTACTTGAGCTCGTAGCTCTCCTCCGAGGCGATCAAGGCGAGACCGTGGGCGCACGCGGCGTCGAGGTCGGCGGCGGAGGCGGTGGCGGGCTTCCGGCCGGCGTCGGCGCGCGAGAGCCAGAGGTCGAGCGCCGCGAGCTTGACGTGGTAAATGCGCGAGCGCTTCGGCTGCTCGAGATCGCTCTCCGAGTCGGAGTCGAAGAGCGCGCTGGTCGAGTCGTCCGAAAAGACCGACGACGAGTCCGAGACGGTCGGGCTCGGCGGGCACCGCTCGTCCTCGTCGTTGTCGAGCGGCTCGGGCGTGACAGCGCGCTTTCCGTGAGAAGCAGTGCTCTCGCTCTCGTTCTTGCGCTTCTGAGAGGCGTTAGTCTGCAAGAAGAGAGAGGAAAAGCGTCAGTCGACCGGTTGAATCATCGTCTCGGGAGGCGGGAACGTACAGGAGAAGCAGCAGCAGCCGGCACAAGGGCGCACAGGCCCTGCGCGACGACAGCGCAGCCAGTCAAGAAAGTCGAGCCGAGCATGATTAGCTGGGACAAGTGCGTCTTGCAAAAGATTGCGGGTGGCGCGGTGAGGGCGGAGTGCGGAGTGCGGTGAGGAGCGGTGGTGATATGCTCGGAGGCAGGTGTAGGGCTCAGTGTAGAGGCGGGCTACTAGAGGCAGCGCTAAGGAGGGTGTGGGCGAGTGGTGGGAAGGAAGGAAAGGAGCGTCGAGTCGAGAGGGCCGCTTTTATAGTCCGCCGGAGAGCGTCCCGCTCTCTGGCATGTGACGGCGACCGCGTCTTTCGGTGGCGACCCTCGTCACACTCCTGTAAGCGCGCGATGGAGTAGGCGGATAGTAGCAGAGGTCGAGTAGACCTAGCCTGCAAAGCAAGAGTCCGGCTGAGCGCGTTGTTGGCGAGAGCGGACGCGATGAACTCGACGCGACGGCAGCGTGGTTGTGACAGTGTGATGGACTGTACGGGAGCCTCAAGAGTAGGTCGAGCGCAGCTGAAAGGGTGCCGGAGGGCGGGAGAAGCCTTCACGGGTACAGCAGGGAGCCGGCAGGACTAGCGTACCGCAACAGCGGCCTTGCAGTGGCGAGGTGAGAGCTTGAGAAGGCTCGTTGTGTGACGGACACGTCTGAGCCGAGGAGGAGTCAGCGATTCGTAGCGGAAGGCACCGGAAGAAGTCGAAGTGGACTCACTTGAAGCCCGGGACATCGAGAGGAGCGAGTCCGGCGAGAGCAGTGCTGTCCGCGTCGTCTTCAACCTCATCGAACAGTCACAAATGTGACAAGCGGTATGGAGCAGCGTAGAGAGCTGGAACAAGGTCTGGGCGCCGACGAGCAAGGTCAAGACAAGCAAGTCGACTCCTCTGAGAAAGCGGCCGCCGACGCTCCTCTTGTGAAACCTGATCTCGCGCGATGCAAGCATACGGCGAGCAGCGGAATCTTCGCCAGATCGTCTGCCGAGCTGTCTCTGATCCGGTCAAGGTTTGCGGGGTGAACAGTCGACGATCTCTGGTTTGTTTGGCGCAACGAAGCGCGGGTCGTGCGCCAGTACGGCGAGCGAGTCCAACAGCAAAACATCGAGCAGGTTCTCCGTCGGCAGCGAGAACGCGAGCACGGAGGGCAGAAGCGTGGAGGACAATCATAGCGAGAGAAGAAGAAGTCTCGAGCGAAAGGAACAGCCGAGCCGCCTGAGCCGGGTGAGCCGCAACGAAGGAGGCCGCGCGCGCATCCGGACGCCGACCGGATATCCCCAGCAGCTGTTCGCAGTTGGGCAGAAACGCGATAAGCATATATAGCGAGTCAGCACCATATGGGTGCAATCAACACAGTGAGCCGTAACCCCATTGAGCGACGGAATAATATCGAGTGACGGGGGCAGATGACGTCGACCTCCTGTCTCGAAGTCTTCTCGAGCGGGTTTGCCGGCGTGCTTTACGCCGGCCGCTCACATATGTGCATGACCAGCTCCTGACCGAGCTGCAGATCTGCATCTTCGTCCGTGCGCACGCTTAGCAGGGGCAGCCGGATCCGGCCGGGCAGCTCGAGCTCGAACGGGAGAACGGATGACGCTCTGAGCTTGGGTACCCGTGGCAGCAGCGGGCAACAGCGAGCCATGTAGGAGAGGATATATCCCAACGGCGAACTGGTCCTGACAAGCGAGGCAAAATGGCTGCTGTTGCCGGTGACCACGGCTGGCGAGGCATGCATCCGCGAGCGTCAATATTTTGCCCTGTCGGAGCTGAGGGCGGACCGCGCCGCCGAAGTTCGGCAGGCAAGCTGGCCATCTCCGTGCGACAGGGCAAGCGAGCCAAAGGTTATCCAGCTTGATACCTCGTTGTATGCAGCTGAGTTGCCCGGATAAGCAGCGGGCAGCTTGGCCACGCGCGCCAAAAATGGGCCCTCCGCCACCGTCGGACGAGTGACGACACCGTCTTTTCATCCTCGCGCACACGGCCTTCCTTCCCCGGCAGAGTCCGGCACGAGGGTGCCGGCAGCAACGCGGGGTAAAATAAGGGGCATTCGACCTCCACGGCGTGGAACAATGATGAGGGTGCCCCAACGCACCAGGCGTCTTTTGCACGTCACCGAAATTCTTCCTCGTCCGCGCTCGTCGCGCTTGCAAGCTTGCAGCTCTCCTTCTCCCGTTCGAGACGACGCTGGTAATTTGCTCGAGTCCGCCTAGCTAGGGACGCGCTCGCCGAGGGCTTTTTTTCGACGCGCCAGAGCGGACGACAACCGACTTTCTCTCTACCCCGTCGGGTGAGGAACCGACTCCGACTTCGACAACATGGGTCTCCGTCACCGTAACGGTCACAAGAACGAGGAGGATGTCGAATCGAACGACACCGCCGTCGAGCAGACTGAGAAGGGTGAGAGCGCAGCTTTTCGCGCGCAAGGTCGACGAGCGGAGAGTTGACCTCCCACCGCGTCATTTTTTCCTTGCTGCTGCCTTGCTCGGGACCCGCCGCCGCCACCACAGGTCCTCAGTTCTCTGGCGACGAATACGACCAGCTCCTGCAGTATGTCGACTACGAAGCTGAGCGCTCCAAGCGCGGAGGCGGCGATGACGACGACGAAGACGAGGAGCTCGTCGAGAAGCGCCCCTGGTACGCGCCGTGGAAGAAGGTCAAGCAGCCTTCGACCAAGGCCAAGAAGATCCCCGAGGAGTGGCTCCAGACCGACCACCGTCAGGGTCTCGATGAGAGCGAAGTCGAGAAGCGCCGCCACGACTTTGGTTACAACGAGTTGACCTCGTGCGTACCTTGGACCCGCTCGTGCCGCCGTCTCGAGATCTCACCACGCTCATACGACTCCTCTTGACAGTCCCAAGGAGAACCAGTTCAAGAAGATCCTCGGTTACTGTGCGTTTTGCCAGTTTCCGGTTCGCCGGACGCGCACGCTGACCTTCTCAAAACGCGTCCACCAGTCCGTGGCCCTATTCTGTATGCTATGGAGCTTGCCGTCTTGCTTTCGGCCGGTCTTCGTGACTGGTGAGTATTCCAGCTCTCTACGCACGCGACTTGCGGCGTGAGTGGTCACTGACTCGATTCTCGCCCGCCGCCACCAGGATCGATTTCGGTGTTATTGTGAGTTTGAGGACCTCGCCTCACCGTCGCCATCGTGATCACTCGCACAAGAGCCTCTGCTGACAGAACACGTTTCGACAGATCGGTATTTTGGCTATGAACGCCGCCGTCGGTTGGTACCAAGAGAAGCAGGCCGGCGACATCGTCGAGAAGCTCAAGGCTGGCATCGCCATGAGGGCTACTGTCATTCGTCACGGTCAAGAACAGGAGATCGAGGCTCGCGAGCTGGTCCCCGGTGATATCGTGAGCTGAAAATTTGCCGCTGGCGGGAGCCGGAACGTGTTGCTGACTGCGTTCGTCCCCCCTCGCAGGTCATCCTCGAAGAAGGCTCGACTGTTCCCGCCGACGGCCGCATCCTTTGCAACTACGATGAACGCGAGAAGGTCGACGTCCATGACCGCCTGCAAAAGATTGAGCAGGCGAAGAAGGGCCAGACCGGCGGCAAGAAGGGTCACGACGACGACGATGACGACGACAAGGACGTTGTCAAGCAGATCCGTGGCCCTAGTGTCCTCGCCGTCGACCAGTCGGCTATCACCGGTGAATCGCTCGCCGTCGACAAGTTTGTCGGCGAGACTGCTTTCTACACTTGCGGTGTTAAGCGCGGCAAGGTCGTCGCGGTCGTCAGCGCCCCCGCCAAGCAGTCGTTCGTCGGTAAGACGGCCGCCCTCGTCACTGGCTCGAACGAAGAAGGTCACTTCAAGAAGGTTCTCGACGGTATCGGCACGGCGCTGCTCGTCCTCGTCGCCCTCACGATCTTCATCATGATCATCGGCATGTTCTTCCGCGGTGTCCGCCTCGCTCTCCCGGCCCAGAACAACATCCTCGTCTACGCGTGAGTCGCAGGAGCGGCGAACTCAAGAGGACGGAAGACAGCGATGACTGACTGCCTTCGTCCTTCACAGTCTTATCTTCCTCATCGTCGGTGTTCCCGTCGGTCTGCCCGTCGTCACCACCACGACCATGGCCGTCGGTGCTGCGTACCTCGCGAAGCAGAAGGCTATCGTCCAGAAGCTCACCGCCATCGAGTCGCTCGCCGGTGTCGACATCCTCTGCTCCGACAAGACCGGCACCCTTACCGCGAACAAGCTGTCGCTCAACGACCCGTACGTCAGTGAGGGTGTCTCGCCCGGCTGGTTCATGGCTGTTGCCGTCCTCGCCTCGTCGCACAACATCAAGTCGCTCGACCCGATCGACAAGGTCGTCGTTACCGCCCTGAAGGACTTCCCGGAGGCCAAGCAGATCCTCAAGCAGGGCTGGCACACCAAGTCGTTCCAGCCGTTCGACCCGGTCTCGAAGCGCATCACCGCCGAAGTTGAGAAGGACGGCCAGCCGTTCACTTGCTGCAAGGGCGCCCCGAACGCCATTCTTCGTCTGTCCAAGTTCCCGCCCGACGTCGTCAAGCACTACCGCGACACCGCTGCGTCTTTCGCCTCGCGTGGTTTCCGTTCGCTCGGTGTCGCCGTCAAGGAGGGCGGCAAGGAATGGCAGCTGCTCGGTCTTCTCGCCATGTCCGACCCTCCCCGTCACGACACCCCGGCCACCGTCCGCGAGGCGCAGGAGCTCGGTATCCAGATCAAGATGCTTACTGGTGACGCCGTCGCGGTGAGTGCTTACTTCGGCCGTGCACCCTTCGAACGGCATCCTGATTCAGGTCCCATCCACCAGATTGCCCGTGAGACCTGCCGTCAGCTCGCCATGGGCGACAAGGTCTACGACTCGCAGCGTCTCCTCGGTGGCGGCATGTCCGGCAGTGAGATTCGTGACTTCATCGAGGCCGCCGATGGATTCGGTGAGGTTTTGCCGGAGGACAAGTACTCGGTCGTCGACCTTCTCAGGCAGCGTGGTCACCTCGTCGCCATGACCGGAGACGGCGTCAACGACGCTCCCGCTCTCAAGAAGGCCGACTGCGGTATCGCCGTCGAGGGCGCTTCGGACGCCGCTCAGTCTGCCGCCGACATCGTCTTCCTCGACGAGGGTCTCTCGACGATGATTCTCGCCATCAAGACCGCCCGTGAAATCTTCCACCGCATGAAGGCCTACATCATCTACCGTATCGCTCTGTGTCTCCATCTCGAGATCTACCTCGTTCTCTCGATGCTTATCCTCAAGTACGTCAAGGCTGCCTTTCTCCACTCTCGCGAGCTCTTCGCTGATTCGGACCTCTGCAGCGAAACCATCCGTGTCGACCTTGTCGTCTTCCTCGGTCTCTTCGCCGACGTTGCCACCATCGCCATCGCGTACGACAACGCTCAGTCCGCCCACCGCCCGGTCGAGTGGCAGCTGCCGAAGGTCTGGATCATCTCGACCATTCTCGGTATTCTCCTCGCCGCCGGCACCTGGATCATCCGTGGTACCCTCTTTATCGGCCCGCCCGGACACGGCGGTATCATCCAGAACTTCGGTTCGATCCAGGAGACGCTCTTCCTGCAGGTGAGGCGCTCTTCCAGGTCCGGGAGGATTTGCCTAACTGGCCTCCCGTTGATTCGATGCGGGGGAGTAATCGATATTGACGCTCTTTTCTTCCTCAGGTCGCTCTCAGTGAATCGTGGCTCATTCTCATCACGCGTTGCGACCTCGGAAAGGACGCCGGCTCCGTCAGTTTCCCGTCGTTCTGGCTTGTTGCTGCCGTCCTCGGTGTCGACATCCTCGCGACTGGTCAGTCAACTCGATCCTGTTTACTCCCCGACTTGTTTATTCTGACGCGCATCTTTGGACAGTCTTCGCCGCTCTCGGCTGGCTCTCCGGTCCGGCCCCGACTCACGGAGGCTGGGACAACATCCTCACGCTCATCCGGTGAGTCCGACCGTGTCCGCATTCTCAGCCAATGACATCGCTGACCGAACCCTGATGTACTCTACAGTATCTGGGGTTACACCGCTTTCGAGCTGGTCATCATCGCCTTCGTCTGGTGGTTGCTCAACAAGATCGAGTGGCTGAACAACCTCGGCCGCAAGAAGACTGGCACCAAGAACGTCATGCTCGAGAACTGTACGTCGTCTTCGCTCACCTCAGACCTTCTGCGGCCGGGGACAGCTGACTGATCATCGCACTACCTCTTGCAGTCCTCACCGAGCTGCAGCGCCTCACGATCGTCCACGAGCGCAGCGACGACCCGGCGTTCCCGTCGGTCTTCAAGATCCAGCAGGGCGCCTCGGACGAGGAAGCCGCTGGCTCCACGGCCGCTCCCGCGAAGGAGAACAAGGGCTCCGACGAGAACAAGGAGAAGGCCGCCAAGAAGGACGAGAGCGCGCAGAAGGAGGCTCAGGAGAAGGGCGAGAAGGAGGACGAGAAGTCCCCTGCTCAGCAGCAGCGGGAAGCCAACGCTGGCTCGACGGTCCAGACTGGCAAGTAAGGAGGACAATACACTCGGTAACGGTCGGCTTGGAGCGCCCTCCGTCACCGACACTACACGCAGTAGAGACTTTTCTGCTTTCCACTCCGCTTTCCCATATCCTAATTCCACCCCTCTCCCTTCTCTGCACCGTACATAAACACCTCTCATCTCTCGATACCGCATTTTCCCGCTTACATCCGTCTCGCTGCAAATATCATCTTGCTCGGCATCAAAGGATCCTTTCGAGTCTTGCGAGTTTCATTTCCCGGCTCTCGTTCTCAAGCCGAAACCCGCTTCATTCGAGAATTAGTTTTGCATTTGATCGCTACACTCGCGCAGCACCGCTGACGAGGTATGCCTCGAGAGTCGGGCCGACCCCAATATACCCTTCGAAAGAGGGTCTCGGTACCGGCAACCGTAACTCATGAAAACGATCGCCGACGGCCGTGAGGGCAGGCACGGTCTGCTGCCTTTGCTGCAGCTGCTGCGGCGACGAAGGGTGCACTTCCAGCAGGGACCGTCGGTGAGATGTCGTCGGTGGGATTGAAGTGGAGGGCCGAGCCGAGACGAGGGGCGAAACGGCTCGCGCAGTCGGGGGCGGAACCTCGTGAGGACGCTGTGACGTGCCCGTCAGGGCCGGCAGGTGTGTCGCCCGTTCGGACGGCGGCGACGTGACGATGCCGGCGAGTGAATGAGACAATGGTTGACCGGAGGTAGGCGGGCGAGTCCCGGGGCGGGAGGCGTGCAGAGACGTAGTACGAGGCGGTGGCGACTTCTGCAAGCTGCGACCCGGTCGGCTCGCTTCCGGCTCGACTCTCGGAGCGAGCTGCGCCCGCGGAGATCCCCGACGGAAGCCAGACAGGCGCGCAGTCGAGACTGCACGACTCGCCGCGAGGGAGCTTGCCGGTGGCAACTCGCCGAGCCCTCGCTGGCGCTTCGGACTCGAGCAGACGTGCTCCGGCGGTGGTCGGGACAGCGGCCTTGTTATCTCGGGCGACACGGACCGCGGCGGGGTGTTTGATCCTGTCCGAGGTGCAGACGGGTCGAGCAGAATGTCGTGGAGTGATCGGCGACGCTCGGCGAGCCGGTCCTCCGGAGGCACCGCAACGGCTTCGGACGTCGTCAACTCGTCGGCGTACTGAGCCAGCCGCTTTAGTTCAGACGGGGAGAGCTGCAAGTGGCGAGCGAGGGCAAAGACGTTCTGCCGGAGCCGGTGGACGAGCGCCTTGTTGTCGCGGACCATGCCAAAGATCCTGTTCCGGAGCAGGTTACGTTTCCCTGCCGCATCCCCAAGTTGGTCGTCGTCAGGACAGAGGGCGCTATTCGCTGCGCAGTCGCGTCCATCTTCGATCACGGTCGCGTTCGGTGTGGGCAGCAAGAGCCGAGAGCAAAGCGTCGGAGTGCCGTCTTTCTCGTCGAGAAAGGGGGCCGAGCGACGAGGTGAGAAAGAGGAACAAACCTCCAGAGGACGCTCCCCCTTCGTTCACCGAACGTCCCCCCAGCGTAGGGCTCGTCCGCCATGTCCGAAAAAGAACCACCGCACGCTCGCCGCGGATCGTGCGGAGGGGGTCCGCGCAACAACCCTGACAAAAAGAGCGCGCGCTCCGAAAGGGGTTCGAGAACTGGAGGGCAGCTGAGGAACGCGGGTCCGTGCACGCTAGAGGTCATCCGACCACGCCCAACTTGCACAGTCGGCTTCGGCGTCGACTCCGAAGGGGATCGTAGCGAGATTGCGGCCCGTTAACCCTCACGGTTCATCGCTTATACACCCGGGTGACAGCGCTCCTGTCCAACTCCCACCCGCTGGTCCTCCTGGACGCAAAGCCCAGGTTCCCTCCACATCGCAGCGCGCAGGCGCGTCTTGTTTTGGACAGATCACGAACGCAACGATGCACTCAAAACCAAAGGCCGTGAATGGCTCGTCATCCCTCGCTCCGTCCGCGGCACCGGTTTGCGCACAAACCTCCTCGGCGTTCGCTCTCCGGACGTCACGAACCGTGCGCCCCGGATTCCGCTAGTAGATTCAGTTGGACTCTCCTCGGACAAGCAGGCTAGACGCGCAGTCAGAGAAGTCCGAGTCCGCGGTGGATGAGGGTGCAGTCCGAAAGTCCGTCCGGGCGGTCCATCGACCGTTCGCTCGGACATGAACGCAGAGGTCGCTTGCGCGTCTCGTGAGCAGTAGCAAACGCAGCCCCATGCGCAGCAGGGAGGCCGTGCAAAGTACATCGGTAGACAACGAGCTGCAGGAACGCGAGCGGGAGCGGTCAGTAGTCCCGGAAGCGATGAGAAGGCTGTCCGAAGGGGCCGCCTTTGACAGTCGACAGGCTCGCACGTCGAGGGTCGAGGGGAAAGAATATCACTCTATTTGCAATGTCCGTGAAGCGATGACTGGAGAGGGTCGCCCCCCCATCGTCCATCTTGACGAGATCCGAACCGCCTCCCATTGTCGGTCGAGCGCCCACTCCGGCACCCCCGTCCTTTTGCGCAGCCACTCCTGCAGCCCTTACGCCCAGCATACCCGACAACACCCCCTCGCCTCCTTCGCGCGCGCACTCACTCCGTGACGCTGTAAAGGTTCAACCCGAGCAAGCTCCGCTCGTCAAAGTTGCGGTGCTGGAACCCGAGCTTGTGCAGCGCGCCCGTGTCGGCGACAAAGATCCGGCCCTGCGCGATCTCGAGCTCGCACCAGCGGGTGCTGTCCGTCGCCAAGGGCGCGTATCGAGCGTCAGTGCCTGATAAAGAAGATTTCTGAGGGGGGAGGGGGGACGGACATGAAGCAGCGGCTGAAGTGGCCGTGCGAGACGATGACGATATCGCCGTGGTTCCCTGCCGTGTCCTCCTTGCCGTGATGTGCGCTGTGGGGGTCGGGGACGGCTCAAGGGTCAGATTACTTTGCGGAGTGTGATTGCAGGCGGGAGCGTCCGGAGGCCGCCGGTCGGGGGAGAGATTCGCTCCGCCTCCCGCTTTCGGTGCCTCAAGGGAGGGCCGGACATCACGCCAAATCCCCGGACGCCAAATTCCCGAAAGAAAGCGTGCGGACTGACTCTGCGAGGTCGACGACCTTTTGGATGACGCGGTCGCAGCGGTCGCGGATCTGGTCGGGCGACTCGCCCTGCGGGCAGCCCATGGTCCAGATGTCCCAGTCCTCGCCGATCTCGGCGCGGATCGTCGACGAGGTCTTGCCTGCGGAGCGCGCGGGGCTCGAGGGTTAGAATCAAGGCCGAGAGGGGCGCGTGAGGAGGAACGCATCCCAGGGTGTACGGACCTTCGCAGACGCCGTACTCCCACTCGCGGACGTCCTCCTCGCTCGTGTACGCCGGCTTCTTCTCGGCGCCCTCGAAGAGCAAGTCGAACGTGCGCTGGGCGCGCTGACGCGGCGAGACGAGGACGTGCTGGATGTGGGCCGGGTCGAGGATCTTGCCGTCGCCGACGATCCGGGTCCCGAGTTCGCGGACGACCGACTCGCCGTGTTCAGTCAGCGGAATGTCGGTCAATCCAGTCTGCGGGGAGAGAGAAGAGCTTGAGCGCGAGTTGCTGGGTGTTCTGTGGAGTGAGGAGACGGACATGTTGGCCCGAGAGACTCCACTCGGTCTCGCCGTGGCGGATGACAAAGACGCGCGGCAGGCGGGGCTTCTTGGCTGCGTGTTCAGACTCTTTCGGGGCCATGGCGGGCAGTCTAGGGGTTGGTAGAGCGTAGAGAAGCGAGGGCGGGCGATGATGCAACGGCGCGAGCGAGCCAGCGAGCCAATTCAGGAGTGAAAATTGCAGGGACGCCTCGGAGGCGGCGGTGAGTTAACGGACTATGGCCTGAGAGTGCTAGAACTCTTTCCCGAGTGCCTGCCTGTAGCGTTGAGTGGTGTTGAGGGTGGTATGTCCGCGGGTGAGTGCGGAGGAGTGCGCGCGGCGGGTGCAGCTCGAAGTTTGCGGGCGCGCGGGCGGTGCGCAGGGCGCAGGGCGGCGAGCGGCGAGCGCGACCGTCTGGCTTTGGTCGGTGTCCTCGTCGTCCCCTCACCAGGTCCACCCTCCATCGTACGTGCACACACACAGACACCCTGCAAGTTCTCTAGCTGATCCGCCCGTGCTCCCTTTGCCCCCTCGCCTCGCCGCCGCGTCGTCGTGGTCGTCGCCCGTTCGACCGCGACCCCGACTCGGCTTGCGCTCGCCCCGCCCTCGCCCTCGACCTCGACCTCCCGGCCTCTACACCCCCTGCCGCACGCTCTGCATCCGCCTATTCGCTGTGACCCGCACCGCAGATGACGAAGCGCACCAGAAAGGCCGGCGTCACGGGCAAGTACGGTACCGTGAGTCCGACTTGGCGCGCTGCTTTCGCACCCGGCACCCTGCTCGCACCAGTCGCGCACGCCCTGCCTCCCCCTGCGCCGCTGCTGTCACATCGAGTCGTCGATCTGGCAGCTGCATTGGGAGCGCACAAGGGGGAGGAGCGCGCGCGCGGAGGGCGGCAGTCGAGGGATTCAGGGCGTTGACACTCCTCCCGGAACAGCGTTACGGTGCGACTCTCAGGAAGTCGATCAAGAAGATGGAGATCACCCAGCACGCGACCTACACGTGAGTTGGCGCTCCGATTGAGACAGGCGCTCGGTACCGCAAGCTGACTCTGGACTGGGTTCGATCGCGCAGGTGCACCTTCTGCGGCAAGGTCCGTCGACCCTCGCACCCTTCGTACCGCCCCCCATAGGAGCGCCCGACTGACTTTGCGATCGCTCACAGGACGCTGTCAAGCGCACCGCCGTCGGCATCTGGCACTGCAAGGCCTGCAAGAAGACTACGGCCGGTGGCGCCTGGACTGTCTCGACCACCGCCGCGGCGACCGTCCGGAGGTCAGTCCCCCCCCCCCTCCGCTCCTTCTCTCCCTCTGCTCGAAACGATAACTGACCCATGTTGGACCCGCGCGCAGTACCGTCCGTCGTCTCCGCGAGCTCGCCGAGGTCTAAGGAGCGAGAGGACCCCATGACAGGGGAACGGGGGGACCACGCCCCGCCCGATTCATCCCCTTCGTGTCTCCCCCTTCTCTCCTTTTTCTTCTGTTCTTCTTAGCTGCGGTGCAACGATGAGGGAGGATCCACCCCCACACACACACTGGTGTTCGGGAGTACGGGAATGCGTCGGCGGGCCTGGTCGGGCGAGGAGGAATGGTCCCGATGCGGTCGAGAGACTGGTCTCGTGCCTGGCGGGCGAGAGACGAAGGGCCATGCGTCCGTGTGCTCGCCTGGTTGCTCCACCCCTTGACTGGATCGTGTTTTCTTCGGAGAGGAACGGCTGGCAAGGTGGTGATCAGACAAGCCCGCGAACGTTGCTCGGTTGCTCCCGCTCCTCATGCTCTGTAAGCCAATGGCTTGCAGAAAAGATCAGCGACGAGTGGTCAGAGCTCGTTGTCGAACTTCAGCGATGGAGAGGAAGGACTCGGGCGCTCGCTCGAAGTCACAGATTTTCTCATCGAGAGGCTCCGTCCGCCGGAAGAATCAGAGCAAGGGGGATGAAATGACGTTCCCGCGGGCCCTGACAGGGTGGAGAAGGGCCGTTGTATCATCTCAAAAGTCGAGAAGGAGGAGCGCGCCTTGCGCCCGCCGGTCCTCCGGCCCGCTGTAGAGGAGGGGGAGGTCCTGCTCCTCGCATCGGGGCCGGGGCTGAGATCAGTGATCCGTCCCCGCATATGGCGCAGCCAAACCGCTCTTGTGCCCTGCCACGCAGGAGCCGCGGGCACCGGGCCCTCGATCCCGGGCTCGGGGCATTGGTGGTCCGGGACTAGCGACGACGACGAGGACCACTAGGGCGAGGACGGGGGCCAGACGTCCCGCGGGAGGCCAAGGCTGGCGGGCGTCTTCCTCCTACCTCGGCGGCGCGCACTTGAGCGGGGTCCGAGGGATGACTTGGTTCCCGGTCGGAGATCCCCTGCGGGCCGCAAAGCGGGGCGACGAGGGCTCGCCCGCGACCGCGGCCCCTGGGCCGTGGCTACCGCCCGCATTTGGCCTGTGTCGTCCTAGGACCATGTCTGCAATGTTCACGTCGGCGAGGCGGCGGAGGCCGAGGGGAGGCGCATCGGGGCGGTTCCTCCGGGCGGCCAGAGGTTCGCGTTCGCGCGCGCGGGTCCCTTTGCTCGTCCGGACGAGCCCGCGAGTTGCGCACTGGTTTGCTCCGCCGCGGTGCTCGAGTTGCGGAGGAGCGGATCCGATTCGCGTGGGCGGTGAGAGTGGGAGGAGAGGGCGTCTGCGTAATGATGATCGCTTGAAGAGGGGTCGAGCCAGCCGTCCTCGGTCGCCTCGGCGGAGCAGCAATTGGAGCAGCAGCGGCAGCAGGTGCACCGGTCACAGCAGTGGTCGCAGTCTGCGCGGAAGGGTGTCCCTGTCCATCCAGAGCCCAGGGAAGCTTTAGCAAGCGTGTAGAGCAATGGTTAAGCGGGGGAGACGGTCAAGGGAGGCGCACGGGTCGAGGCGCACGCGGCGAGCAGGCCGTCGCAGCAGGTCGCCAGCAGCTGGAAACACACGTCGGCCATGTCTGGCGAGTCGTATGCAGTCTCTATGGCCGAATCGGAGGCGGAGAATACAGTAGTCGAGGGAGGCGGTGACTTTGCAAGGTTGCTGCGCCACTTTGCACGCTTCTGCTGCTCTCCCTCGCCTGTAGAGCATAAGCGCCCGCAAGTCATGTCGTCGAGCAGCCATCGGCCCTCCGCCGACCGCGCGCCTTCACGCTCACACCGCGACGCCGACGCTGACGAGCCGAGGCGCCGACACCGCGACGACTATGATCGAGCCGACGACGCCAATTACCGCTCTTCCAGGCACCGCGACGACGACAGAGTCAGGGACAGGGACAGGGACAGGGACAGGGACAGGGACAGGGACAGGGAGGAGCGCCGGCGCAGGGAGCGCGACGGTGCGGGCAAGGAGGACAGGACGAGGAGCAGGAGGAGCAGGTCCCCGGACGACCGCAGACGGAGAGACAGCGAGCGGGACAGCTATAGGAACAGGGACGGCGATTCGAAGCGCTCAAGGAGGGACGGCGACCACCGCGACCGCGACCGCGAGCGGGAGGGCCGCAGCAGCCGGGACAAGGACAGGGAACACCGGTACGCTCCCCTCTGCAGCCAGCCCGTCTCGGAGAAGAGCTCAAGGCTGATCGCGACCATGACGCGTACAGGAAATCCCACCGGGACCGCGAGCGCGAAACCTCCGAGGAGCGCCGGCAGCGCAAAGCCGCCCGCAAAGCCGAGAAACTCGCCGACGCCGCCCTCCTCCTCCCCGAAGAGGCCCGCCAAGCCGCCGCCGAAGTCGCGTTCTACTCGGCGCAGGACAACCCCTTCCATGATGCCAATTTGGGCGACAAGTTTGTCTGGGGCAAGAAGCGCGAGAAGGAACGGAAGCAGGGGTTGACGCCTGAGGAGGCGGCCAAGCGCGACCGCGAGCGCGCGTGGGAGAGTCAGGTGCGTCCGTGAGAGTTCCGGTTCCCGCTTGACGGACCCTCGGCTGACTTGGGTTCGACCCTCGCCCCCGAGCAGCAAGAGATCGAGCGCCTGAACCAGCGCCGCGCCGAGCGCGAAAAGGAAGCCGCCCTCCGCGAGCAGGAGCAGATGCAGGCGATGCGGTTCGCCGAGTCGGCGCAGATGGCCGCCTGGATTGACAAAGAAGACGACTTCCACCTCGAGCAGGCCAAGAAGCGCGCCGAGATCCGCGTCCGCGAGCGCAGGGCGAAACCGATCGATTACCTCGCGTTGAACTTGAAGTGGAGTGTGCCGCCGCTCGGACCCGGGGACGAAGGATACGATGAGAAGAAGGCGCTCGAGGAGGAAGAGGAGGACGACGGCGCCGGCCTCGAGGTCGACCTCGAGGAACCGTACGCCATCTTTGACGTGAGTCCCGTTCGCTACCCGTCTGCACTGGGACAGTCTCACCTAACCCCCTTACCGACCCCTCCGCAGCACCTCGCGCTCGAAGATGCGGAGGAGCTCCACGACGACATCAAGATGTACCTCTCGCTCGAAAAGGTCGAAGCGCACCAGGACTTTTGGCGCGCGCTCCTCATCGTCTCGTCCGCCGCGCTCGAAGCCCTCCGCGAAGAACGATCGATCGGCGTCTCGGCCTACCAAGCCCAGACGCGCGCCAACGCCGCCGTGAAAGCCGAGATCGCGCGCCTGCTCGCCGGCAAGACGCACGACCAACTCGTCCAGCTCCAGTCGCAGGTGCAAGCGAAACTCGCGAGCGGCGAAGTGATCGATGTCGATTACTGGGAGGGGTTGATGAAGGAGCTCGTCGTTCAAAAAGCCAAGGCGAAACTGCGCGACATGCACGAGGTCGTGTTGAATAACCGGCTCGAGCAGCTCCGGAAGAAGCAGCGCGACGAGGCGCTCAAGTATGCGCAGGAGGTCAAGAATGCGATTCATGTACCCCGTTCCGGAGCCGAGGACGGCGCTGGGGACAAGGAGGAGGAAGGCGACATGGAGGTCGACGAGGACGAGGACGAGGACGAGCAGGCCGGCGAGGCGGTTGTCCAGGAGCCGTGGGACGAGGCGTGGGAGCCGACGTTGCACACCAAGATCCCGGAAGAGTGCCGCGCGTGCCAGGTGCTCGACTTCGCCGAGGACCGCAAGAAGCTGGTGCGTTGCGCGGAATGTGCGAGACCGTGATCGGTTACCCAGAGGGCTAACATGCGAAACTCGGATTGACAGTACGCCGCGCGCCGCGCCGTGGCCCAAGCCCGCTTCGTCGTCAAGCCGCGCGCCGCTCCGTCCGCCCAGGCCGGCGACGGTTCCGGTCCGAGCACCAAGGACGAAGAGATCTACCAGGCCGCGGTCGGGCAAGGGTTCGACGACGAGGAAGAGTTCTTCAACATGGAGGCCGAGATGTCGAGGCAGAGTTACACGTGGGAGGACAAGTACCGGCCGAGGAAGCCGAGGTACTTTAACAAGGTCCACACGGGGTACGAGTGGAACAAGTACAACCAGACGCATTACGAGTATGTCTCTCCTTCCTCTACAGCTGGCTGGCTATGCGAGACTGGATTAGCTGATGCGCCGGGGTCGAGCAGCTCCGACAATCCGCCGCCGAAGGTCGTCCAGGGATACAAGTTCAACATTTTTTATCCCGACCTCATCGACAAGACCAAGGCTCCCCGTATGTCCTCGCACATGGCCTGCATATCCACAGATCCCCTTCTGACCCCCGGATCACCACCCCCGACGCGACCGCGCGCTCAGAGTTCAAGATCATCAAGAACAAGGAGAACCCGGACATCTGTACGATCCTGTTCACGGCCGGACCGCCGTACGAGGACATTGCGTTCACGATCGTGAACCGGCCGTGGGAGCACTCGCACAAGCGCGGGTTCCGCAGCTCGTTCGATCGTGGGGTCCTCCAGTTGCACTTTTCGTTCCGGCGCAACTTTTACCGGAGTGAGTCTTCTTCCTTGCTTTCTCGATCCTGCTCGACGGGTTCTGGGACTTTCTCGGTGGTACGGTTACTGACGGGCTGTGTCCGCAGAGTGAGCGTCTGTGTATATGCAGATTGGCGGGGTGGCTGTCGGCGGACGAATGTCGCGATTTTGCAGTCTTTTACCTGTGCATTGCCCTCGGTCCGCCTCACGTTCCTTGATGTCCGTTCTTGCGTGGAAGACGATACGGCGATCGAAACCACAGTTTCATCGTCTGCGAGCGTACGAAGCCCCAGCACTGCCTCCCCACTTCCCCTCTGCAATCTCCTCGCGCCCTATCTTTGCACGCTCAACCGGCTATGCTGCCCTAGGATGTGGTCCAAGGTTGCCAAACTTGCTTCTCCGGCGCCTCGTCGGCCCGCTGCGCGCTCTGGGCGGGTGCAAGCTGAGTATCTGTTCGCTCAACTGCGCCGGGTCCTCGGCGACGGAGCGGACAACGGCGCAACGGCCGAACGGGCTGCGCTGCAGGGCTCAGAACGGGAGGACAAAGTCTCTGAGCTGCTGCGACAGCTGTTGGCGGCGCTGTACGACGAGCAGAGGAGCGACAAAGGAACGACGCCTGGGCCGGTCCTCGAGTCGATCCTCGAACACAACTCGCTCAGGGCGCTCGTCGACGGCGTTCTGGAGACGGGCGATCCGCGCGTCTATGCGCAGCTGCTGGGATGGTACGCCGAGACGATCGATGGCCTCGACCGGGGGTGGCTCAAGCACTCGGCCGTGAACAAGCCTTTGTGAGTTCCCATCGCTATGCTCGTTTTGTCCCAAAGATGGCTGAACCTTTTGATCCCTCACACCAGTATGAAACTCATGAAGAGCTCATCGGCGGACCGCCTTGGACCCGAAGACGAGATACACCTGGTCGCGCTACTGTGTACGGCTGCGGAACGGGTCCGCTCGGTGCGTCCACTCGCGCGAATAGCCTTCACGAGTCCCTCCTGACCTTCTTCCCGCAAACGATGACCTCAGTGCCCCGAACTTTTGCCCGTCTTCTTCCGTCCGAAACCGCTCGCTCCGAAGGGACCGGACGATCCGGCGCCCTTCGCGGCCGGCCTCAACCGACCCGCTTCGCCGACTTGGTCGCACGCCTCTGCGAGCGAGTTCTCCCACCGCACCTTCTCGTCACTACTTGGCAATGGTGCGTGGCCCTCACCGTCCGAGTACGACTGCGCCCTGTTCTCCGATCTGCTGCGTTTCATTCACCGCGAAGGGGACATTGGCGACGCGGCGCGGACCGGCATACTCGCTCTGATCGACGTTGCTGCCTCGTGCGAGTCCCCCTCCGCCGTCGCTACCTCCACCACCGGTCCCGTCAGCGAGGACAATCGTTCCCTCGCGTCCCGCGCCGGGTCGACACGAGCTGGCGAGCTGGATCTGCGACTCGTCTTTGCAGAATGGATCCTCGACTCGGACCTCGCCGAAGTCGTCAGCGCCGGGATCGGTGCGCTCTACGGTGCTTTGCCGAGCAAGCTCGTCATCCGGGCCGATTCTGCTTCGGCCGCAGCGGGCCTCGACGAGACCGGATTTGACGGATCGACGGGAGGAGGGATGGTCCTCGGCGGGATGGGTGCCCTGCAAGAGGAGGAGGACGCAGAGGTCGCTGCGCGAAGGCGAGAAGCCGAGGATGAGCTGCTCCGGAGCCAAGGGTACGGGATCAGCGGGACGCCCGACTTTGCCCGCGCACTCGACGCCTTCTTGCGGTTCTTCGAGTTCGCCCAAGGCATCGTTACGCGCTGTTCATTCGATCGTGCGGCGCTTACGGCGAGTCAGGAGGAGACGGATGCGCCGCATCGTCAACAACGCCTCGTCCTCGGCGCGATCGCCGCGACCGTCATCGCCACCTTGCGATCGTCCTTCCTGCAGGGAATCCTCTACCCTTCGATCCTCGAATGCTCAGAGACGGACGGCTCGGGTGTCGCCGTCCTGACCTACCTAGACGCCCTGTTCGGCGTCCTGCAGGACGGCACCGAGCTAGAGTCGGCCGTCTTTGCGTTCCTCCTCGCCGAAGACACGCACGTCTCCATCGTCGCTCAAAGTCCCGGGACGCCGTCCTCTCGAGTGCGGGCGAACGCCCGGAAGGGGCACGGCAGGAAACGGTCTCGGGGCCTCATCCTCCTCGACCGCCCGGCTCCACGGCCTGCTGCAACGGACGACTACTTTGCCTCCACCGAGGGCCGCTTTACGCTGCGGGATATCCTCCGTTCGAACGTCGCATCGCCGAATGCAGCGACAGCGGCAGCTGCCTTGCGGTTGCTCGAGGTCGTGCTCACGAAACATGACCGGTGGAGCTTGGCGCTCCTTGATGTCCGGCTCGATGATCTCGCGACGGCCTTTCCCGGAGTCCCTTTCTCTGCCTCACCTCCTGTCGCTCCGTCCGAAGTCGACCTGGCACCTGACGAGGGAACCCCCGAAGCGGACGAATTTGTCTACCCGGCTCGCGACGCACCGACGACCCCTCGGATACGCCCTGGCGCGAAAACCTTCCCGTCGACGCCGGTCTCTGCGCTTCGACCTCTGCTGGACGTCGGCGCCTCCCGAGTCGCCTCCGGGTCCGCAGCCCCGAAGGACCCGCTCGAGGCGCTCCTGCACCTCGTCGGCGAGATCGACCCTTCCTACCGTCGGATGCGCAGCGCGGGAGGCGGATCCGAGATGGTCACGACGGGGTTCTCGAGCTATTTGCGCGACGCCGAGGCGGAGCTGGCGCGGGAGCCCGGGTTCAGGCGGGGACTGGCCAGCTTGGCGGACCTCTCGGTTGACGAGACCGGAGTGCAGGACCCGGCCGGTGGCGGCTCGAACCGTCGTCGGACGCGGGCGTACCTTTCGGGTGAAGAGTACGCGGCGGTCGGGACGGGGTATCGACATCGCTTGCCGATCTCGTCGGCGATGGTCTCGAGCCTGCTCGCCACGTTCGCGCGGTTCTTCTCGCACGCTCCGGACACCAACCTCGAACTGAGTCGCGTGCTCGCGACGCTCGCGCTGTCGCCGTATCGTGCTCTGGATGAATGGTGCCTTCCCTCGGGAGATTTGAGCCAACCCCGGCGAGACTCGGCAGCGCGGTCCGATCTCTTCGCATCCCCGGCTTCGCGAGACAAACAGTCTGCGCGTACGGCACGGAGCGACTCTCTCTTCTCCATCCTCGAAGCTCTTGCGACATCGATTGAAGAGTATCGGCGGCGGATCCCGCGTTTCGACGAGTACCTCGCCGAGCGCCGCAAGGGACTGTTCTTTGCCGACAACCTCGCAGACGCGCTCGAAGGCATTTCGCTCGAACCATCCTTGGAGGCACCCGCACCTTTACTATCTCCCGCGCCGCGGCCCTTGGACCCGCCCACGGTCCCGAAACCGTCGGTCGCGTCGGGCTTGGCCGCCTTTTTCTCCCCGCGCCGGCAGGGACACAAGCGCTCGCCCTTGACTCCGAACGGTCCGGAGACCCCGAGTCGGCCCGGCAGCGGCATGCAGAGGCCTCTCAGCCAGCTCCGTCGCTCGACCTCCGACGAGAGTCTCGCGCCGTCGACTCCGACCCTGCCGAACGGCGGGCCTCGAAATGCTCAGCCGCCGCAGGCTCGAGTCTCGGCGCTGGCCGCAGAGGGTCGAGCTGCTGGAGGCGGTGCGCCGGCTTCGCCTTTTGCGGCGCATTACCGCGAGACGGGCTCGGTTCAGGTCCGGCCGGTTGTGGTGACTACGCCGTCACAGCTACGGAGGCGGGAAGTGACCGTCGGCGAGAATAGCAGCTCGGCCGGCGATCTCGACGACGACGAGGCGGAGCAAGATGCTGCAGAGACGCTCACTGGGACGGACTCGCCTCTGAAGCGCTTGTCGCTCGCCACCGGTCCCGGATCCGACCGCCCCGCTTCTTCGACTTCGAGTCAGCGGGAACAGTTGCGCGGTGGTGAAGCACCGACCGTTTCCCTCTCGACGATCCTTGACAACGTGATCGTACTCGAGGAGTTTGTCAAGGAGCTCGCTGCGGTCGTCTACGTCCGGCGCGCGCTCGGGGTCGACCCAGTCCGGACCGTCGACGCTTGAGGAGGCAAGGCGGACCTGGAGAGGATTTCCCGAGGTGTTGCCCGGTCAACGACCGACCCGAGCGTCCCCGGGTCAGGCGGCAGCCGCTGAGGGATGCGGAGACGCATACAGATGCGGCTGCGGCACTTCGGATAGCATACCCTCTCTGCCAAGTATACCTTTTGCCGCTGTCCCGCTCTGCACTTCAAAGCTTCGCCGCTGTGAGGGAACGGGAACCGGACGTGCGGGCGAGCCAGATGAGTTGCCCGGCGAGGCATATTTCCGCAGCTTGCCTGCGCGCACGATCTGCGCGCGTCCGGGTGAGAGCTCTTTACCAAGGCCGCGGAAACGACAGAGGGGCAGGTAGATTGGCAAGCGGTGACAAGCGAGCCAACCGACATTCCGGCCAAGCATCCTTCGTAGCGATTCCTTCCTCTGACCCGACCCGCCGCACTATGCTGAACTAGTACCACGAGAGTTATCGGTAATAGCGCCTGCTGGACCGCATCAAGCGTGAGAGCTCGTCCTCCTTCTCGCTCTGGTCTTCCCACTGCTCGGACTCGGAGTCAGTGTGCCATAGAACATCGACCATGCCGCCGTCGAGCCGGACCCGGCGCCCTTGACAAATATCGAGGAGGACCCGAGCGTTGATCTCGTCGAAGGCCTTCGTCCAGTGCGCATACTGCTCCTCCCTCTCGCGGCAGCAGATCTGCTGCGTCTGGGCGTCGAAGCAACGATCGTCGTGCTCGTGAGCCTTCGGGGGAGATACGTTGTCGAACCGCAGAGATTCAAGGTACGGCAGTCCTCCGCGGTCGAGGCAGTCGACGAACGGGGCAAGCCGAAAATCGGTTTGGTCGCTGAGCGCAAAGTGGCGCAGTGGCAGGGCGCACAAGCGCTCGATGTCGCCGTCCGAGAGGACTTGCCACTGGTCGGTCAGCTTGAGGCGGTGCAGCGAGGTGAGGAGGTCAAACTCCGGCGGGAGATAGGGTCGTCTCCGCGGCCTCCCGATGAGAGTGAGGCTGTCGAGCGCGCTGGGGACGGCGAGCGAGGCAAGCGCGGTCGTGAAGGGAGACCTAGTGGCCTTGCTTTCGAGTTCGAGGCCACGGAGGTTCGGGCAGGAAGCGATCAGGAGGTCGACGCTCGAGCTGTCCGTTGGGGGAGGAAGGCCGACCGAGAGGTGCTCGACCTGCGCAAATGAGTAAGCCTCCCGGGTCGGGAGCTTGCCAGGCGTGTTTGCGGAGATGCGGAGATCGAGGGAGAGGCTGTTGAGCTTGTCGAGGCGCGCGAGGGGGCCTTGCCACCAGGACGGGTGGTAGGGGTCTTGCCGGGTTCCGGCCGTGCACGTAAGGGAGAGCGTGCACAAGTTCGGCGGGAGCAGCGAAGCCGTCTCTCGGCCCTCGGCCTTGTCGATTCCGGACCGAGGTGTTTCGAGTAGGCGTTCGAAGAGCGGTCCGGGCAGGTCGGAGAGGGCGAGGTGCTGCAGGTTGATCATGCGCGGCAGGACGTACTCGAGCCAGCTCCCGAAGAGCTCTTCCGTGTCGGGACCGAGTGCGACGCGCAGCGACTTGCAGTGGGTCGGCAGGTGCAGGCGACGCTCGCAGGCGTCGAAGTACCAGACGCAGCTGTCGATGTCCTTGAGGGTGTTCGTGAGCCAGTGGTAGCGGTCGGTCCAGGGCAGCAGCGCGGTTGATGGGGCCACTCGGGCAGTCGTCGGCCCAGCTCTCGCTCAGGATGGCATCCAATAGCTCGGTGGGCAGGCGCGAGAGCAGATTCGGCTTGTATTCGAGCGGTACAGCGGCGGTTAAAGCGGTCGGCGCACAGTCGTCCTGCGTGCGGCAGAGGGCTCAAGCAGCGCGGGACTCTCGCAGGCACCGCCGCGGGCGATGTTCACGGTTCCCTTGTGCTGTTCTATCCTGTCTCCGAGCTGTCTTTGAGCGTGAGTGAGCGTGCAAGAGGGCGAGAGCAGTCGACTTTGCTGCCCCGCCGACTTGCGCAAGTGGGGCTTCGGCGCACCCTCGCTCGCGCTCTACAGCGCCCTCTCAGGGCTGCACGCGCTCTCTAACGATACGACAGGAGCTCCTGAGCCGTGCGCTGCCCGACTGCCCTGCTCAGCGCCGCTTGAAGCCGCGTTCTCGGCGGTCTCGCGAGTGTGAGCGAAGGTCAACAGCAACTTCGACTCGTCGCTCGTCTCGCCTTATAACAGCCTCAGAGCGCGCAACAGCAAGGCAGAGGCGCGTCATTTCGTCGCACAAAAGCCATGCAGGCTGCGGCGGAGCGGCAGGAGTCGGTGGGCGTCGGGTTGACAGGTGAGCCTTCCGGATCAGGCGCAACTGGACCATCCGATTTCGGCGGACAGCTTTCTACAGGTCATATGGCGACGAGCGCGGCGCTGAGGAGCATACATACCGCTTTCTGCGAGTCCATGCGCTTATCGCCGTGCCCCTTCGTGCCGCCGTCGTCTCCAGCAAAGCGTCCAGACAACCTCGATTAGCCGCTGACTTTCTATGTCGAATGTCAGGCGAGAACGGGCAGCACTCGGCGAACGGCAGCGGATTTACACCGACTCCTCCCGCGTCGCTATCAGTGGGCGCCGCGACGATGGAAAGGGACGCGGCCGCGGCTGACGACCCCGACGACCCGCGCCGGGAGGTCGCAGACGAAGACGCCAAGGTGAACGACGATGAGGAGAACGGGCAGCCGGAAGGTCTACCCAACGGGATGCCCGCTGCCGACAGCACGACCGATTCGGCGACGACTTCGGGCTCAGTCAGCCCGACTTCCTCTACGAACGGTTCCTCGTACCTGCCGCTTCCGCCCCTCCCCATCGACGTCTTCCTGCGCATCATGCACTACCTCCCGACAGAGGATGTCGCAATCATGCGCCGAGTCTCCTCCGCCTGGTGCGGCGTCATCGACGGCGACCTGCGGCTGTGGAGCGTCCTGTCCTGCTCGCTCCTCGACTTTCGGCCGGGCAAAGTCCTCATGTACAAGAGGAACGCCGCGCCACGGGCTCCGGGTCAGCGAGGCGGTATACGGAGGGTCAACCTTATGCTCGAGCCGATGCCACCCGGGGCCGCCGACCGCGGCGAGTGCGTCAAGCGGGTCATACGACATGTGGCGATGGTCATCAAGGCCGTCTCGGAGGCTTCCGTGACCCCGGTCCGAGGCAAGATCGCGCGAGATTCCGACCTCGACGAGGATGGTCCGAGCTACCACTCGAGCTTGCGGGTTCTGAGCCTCAAGTTGTATCCGTGCGCCGCGACCTCGGTGGGGGTCCTGCAAGAGCTGGCGGACAAGCACGAAGACCCGGTATTTTGCCAGCTACACACGTGCGTTCACCCTCTCTCGTGCATCACGCCTGAGCTACGGTGTTGACATCGACCTGCATTCGCAGCCTGGACGTCCATGTCAACCTGCAGTGGTTCCCGCTCGGAGCCGGTTTCCTCCACATCTTCCCGTCCCTCTCCCGCTTGTCCATCCGCGGCGCCCAGACGCAGTTCCTGCGCCTGAACTGGATGTGGGACCTGAAGACCGACGAGGACTTCTTCACGAGCCTGCCCAACCTCTGCGAGCTCGTCCTCGAGAACGTGCGCTTGACCGCCGACGTCGACCTGCCGCTCTTGCCGTCCCTCGTCCAGCTCAGCCTCTGCAACGTCATCTGGGACGGTCGCTCGTACTACTTGCTCTTCCGAGCGGCACGGCGGACCCTGGAACGGGCGGAGGTCGACGGGCTGTACGTGCGCGAGACGAACGACCCCTTCTTCGAGTACACCTCGTACCTGGACGTCCGCGAACCAGAATTCCTCGACGGCCCGCCGCCACCGCCGAGCCGTCCCGACGAGGAAGAGCTGCGCGAGGTCGAGCCGCGGGACCCGATCCCGATCCAGTTCCCGGTGCTGCGGTACCTGCGACTTTCGGGGACGACCCCGGCCATCTTTGCGCCGGCGCGGGGGCACGACAACGATGTCTTTTCGGAGGAGTACCCGACACCGTTGTTCGAGATGCCTGCGCTCGTCGAATGCGTCCTCGAAGACACGCCGATCGACGCCCTCAACGACCTGAACCCGGGCTTGGGGCAACTGGCCACGCTCGGCCATGTCGCTCCCAACATCCGCTTTCTCACGCTCCGGAACCTGAATGCAGAAGACGAGGCGCTCTACTCCTGTCTTCAGGGCATGCACGGCCGGATCGTCAGGCTCGACCTCTCAGAGTCGACCTTTTCCGACCAGATCATCTGTCGACTCCCTCAGTTGACACCGATGGTCCGGGAACTCGACGTCCGCGGCGCGACCGAAGTCTCAGTCCAGAGCGTCGCCCGCGTCGTCGAGGTCGTCCGGGCTTTCTTCGACGAGGGCCAGTCGAAGCTCGCGCGCGTCTGGGTCGACCCGCCGATGGAAGGCTGGACCGAGCTGCGCGCGTACGACTGGCTCGCGTTCGTCGGCGTCCTCCAGCGTGACGAGCTCGATCCGGAAGGAGACGGGCCGCTCGATCCGGAACAAAGACGGCTGTGGATCAAGGCGGGCAAGCGCGACGTCAACTATGAGCACCGGATCCGGTACGAGCAGTGGGAGCAGCAGCAGGCGTTGCAGAGGTTGCATGCGCTGCAGGTGCAGGCGGCGTCGTCGGGAAGTGGCTCGCTGACCGCGGCGATACGGGGCGCCCTGCCGCCGACCTCGACAAATCCGCAGCTGCCCGGGGCCGCCCCGATGGGTGGCGTCCGCCAGCTCCTCGCAGCAGCTCCTCCGATGCAGCTGACGCCGTCGAAAGAGCTGGCGCAAGTCGCTGCGATGCACGTGAACGGGGCGGTCGGACTCGGCCAGCAGCGGGGCCGGCTCGCGAGTGCACAGGCGGATCATGCTCAGATCCGCTCGACGCCGGCGCACCTTGCTGCGACGAATGGGGCTGTTCATCCGCGAATGCAGCCGGAAGCGCCGGCGAAGATGGCCGTGGCGAGGCAAGCCCCCGCTGCGGCAGCAGCGACTTTCGTTGGCGCGCGTCCCCCTCCGCCAACGGTCCAGAAGACCGCGCCCGTCTCTGCAACCGCGCCACCGCCGGCTCCGTCGGAGGACTTTGATGTCGGCAACGTCGATTCTGCGTTCGTCGACGCGCAGGTCAAGGAGATGGCCCGCTTCGAGGCGGCGCAGGCCGCGCGCGTGCAGGCGCAGATCGAGGCGGCCGAGCAGGCTGCCGCTGCTGCGGGGGCGGGTCGGCCGACGAGGAATGCGAACGGGGAGCAGAGCGACACGGAGACGATCCTCGAGTACGATGAGGCGGTGCCGGCGGTGAGGGAGGTCGACGATGATGAGGTGGTCGACGTCGTTGTCTCGGATGGCGATCTACCCTTGGAGGGGCCTCGGGTCCCACAGCACCATGCGCATCGTCTACCAGTGAACGGCGGTCTCGTCGCGCCGGGTCAAGGGATGGGCGAGGAAGCCGACGCCGCCGACGAGATACCCGTCCCCCTCGCTGATTCCGAAGTCCCCGGAATCTCGCCTGCCGTCGACGCCTTCACCCCGCTTGTATGATCGCGACGCTCCGTCTGCGCCCTCCTCGAATGTTGTGCGCTTTCCCCCCCTTCGCTTTTCGACTCTGCCCGGTGCTCCTCCTTCGGTCCTCTTTCTTCGAGCCTTTCACCTGTACAGGCCCCTCGCACACGCGCTCGCATCTGGATCATACGCTACGTCAATCCGCTCCTGTGTCTCTGCGATCGTGTTCAAGCCGGTCCGAGGGCTCTATGGTCGAGTCCGAGGGCGGAGGAGCTGTTTGAGAAGGCTCAGGTCCCGGCGGTGATACCGCCAGCTCTGCTGCGCTCTGCAGGTCGCCATCGAGCTCGGAGGAGGAGGAGATACGAAGACTCTGTTCTGCTTGGCCGATCTGCGCCGTGCCGAGCCCTGCTGGCCGCAGCGAGATCAGCCAACCCGAGGTCTCTCGGTGTTTCAAGTCAGGCGCAGTCGGACCGGGCTGCATGGCTCCCGCCGCTTTATGCTCGGGCCATCTGGTGCGTATTCCTTTCTCTGCGATCTGCGCCTACGGCACACGCCCTGCCTCAGAGCCCTGCAGCCGAGGAGAGGCGCGAAGACATTCGATCGAATTGAATTGCAAGTTGCGTTTCCCGAGCACGTTCTTTCCCTCCCTTCCTTGACGCTTACGGTTCGGCAGGGGCTCGGAGTTGATATGGATGACCTCAAGTGCAACAGTCTACGTTGTCGCAAGTCGCTGGGCCTCGAGGTGCGTGCTCTCGTCGCTCGCCTTCCGAGCGCACCCTCGGCCGCAGTCGCGCTGACTCTCGGTCGCTTCCCTCCCACAGGGCTCGTGAGTGTCCTCTTTCGAACCTGAAAGGTGTCTGGATCTGCTATCGAACTGGGAGCCCACAGCGCGGTCGTCACAACTTGGTCAGGCTCCTACCCGCACTTAGCCGAACCCGCAGCCGTTACTTGACGATTCCAGTTTACAGCTCGCACATCTTCTGTATCGACTGCGCGAACGCGCTCTTCTCTCTACCGCAGATCTGCCCGGCATGCGAGACCGCTTTGCCCGACCCGTACGCTCAGAGCTCTAAGTGTTCCTCTCGCGACGACCGAGCCTGAGGTGACGGTCCGAACGCTTGACGCGCTGCAGAGACGACGTGGTGCTTGACGCGCTGCAGAGACGACGTGGTCCAGACGAGCTTGAACCCGCATGACTCGTACAAGACATCTATTCTCGCCGGGCTGTCACCGAACACCATCCTCGACATTGCCGGCCGCGCGCTCAACTTCTATGCTTATCAGGTATGGTCAACATTCTAGCGTCGCTTGCGCCTACCAGAACTAACGCCGGCGACTTCCGCCCGATCAGGTCCAGCAAGAGGCAGCCTTCCAGACGCTCATTACGAAGAACGCCCAAGAGGTTGACTTCCCCTTGCCCGCGCTAGTCAGGCTGCGGCACCCTGACGAAGCTCTTGATCCAGCGCATCGCCTTTCTCGAAGCGCAGTGCAACACCGTCACTCGAGAAGCATACGCCGAAGTCAATTGTGAGCATCACTCCCGTGCGTAGAGCGAGACGGACCGAGCTAAGCCAGAGTCGTCACGCGCGCAGTGCTCAAGGAGAAACTAGCCCGTGCGACGCACTCAATCGATCCTGCTCCTCGCTCCGGGCTGACGGTACTCTTGCAGGTTCGGAGAAGGATCTCGAATTGCAGAAGCGCCGCAACCATGACCTACAAGAGACGCACAAAGCGAACGCCAAGGCGTACCAGAAACTGCGGGTCAGTGCGGACGCTTGTCCTCCCCATTCGAACCCCACCCCTTCGCTGAGGGATGTCTTTGCGAGCAGCTGCAATACGACAAGGCAAAGCAGCGTGCCTTATTCGAAGGAGCAGAAGCTTCGGGCGGTGGGCCGCCGGGCCAGCTCTTGCCACCGCCGCCGCCCCCTAATGTCGCCGGCTCGGGCACGCCGGCTTTCCAGCAAGGTTTCGTCAGCGCTCTCGGAGGACGGTCGACGCCGCGACCGGGACAAGCCGTTCCGAATCATCAGCCCTTCAGCTCGGTCGCACGGCATAACGCAGGTCGCGAGTCGGTCTCCTCGTGGAGATCGGTCCCGGCCACGACGGACGGCGTGCTCGCGCCGGGCGGAGCAGGATCTGGGTTCGCCCATCCGGCTCCTCAGCCTTACGGCGGCCAGAGTAAGCCGTTCCTCGCCGGCCAAACCGGCGCAACTAGCCACAGTCGATCGAGCCGAGCTCGGCACGAAGCGCCGCAAGCTCGCGGACCAGCGCAACAACAGCCACAGCAGCAGCAACTTCTACCGCAAGGGCTGCAGTCGTCTCGGAGTCGCAGCAACGGAAGCGTCGGGTCCTCCACTCATTCGAACGACTCTCGGACGCTGAGCGCTGCGGAGCACGGGACCGGATTCCTCGGCGGTGCCAGCATGCTCCAAGGAGTGGGAGGACAACAGCATCAACAGCAGTCGGATTCATCGCGGGGGAGTGGATTCGCGCCGCAGCAGAGCTGGGTCAACGGCGGGTTCGTCAGTGGCGGCGGCGGAGGGCGTCCTGGTGAGTCGATTCTGTTTCACGGACAGCAAGCGGATGGAAGGCGCTGACCTTGGGATCGTGCGCTCTAGTCGGAGGAGGCGCGGGCGCCTTCCGTCCGGCTGGTACAGCGAACGGGAGGTCCGCTTAACCAGAACGGCGCTCTCGTATTTCCGCGGCTCGAGGAACCGTTCTCGACGGCAGAAAAGACTGCGACTCGACTGGCCATGTCATGACTAGGAAAGAAATGCTGTGCCATTCGATATTAATATGCTGCTGAGCGAAAGTGTCCGCGCGCGAGACCGGGTCCGGGGGCGCCTCCCCGCTAGAAAGGAAGGGATGTACAACAGGAAAGAAGAGCGAGGGAGCGCCTCGATGCCGGGGTGGGGGAACAGAGGTGGACAAATAAGGGGACAAAGACGAAATGCGAAACAGATCGGGATGGTGGAACAGAGGGTGGGCCGAGCACGGCGGGCGTGTGTTTCTGCGTGCGGTTGACAAACGGACATGGGCGAGAGAGAGAGAGTTCGGTGCGAGAAGAACGACTCGAGGAGGCATGCGAGCAGGCGAGGGATACGAGGCGAAGAGGGAGATGCCGATACAAGCCGGACCAGATCGGGCGGGCGGGCGTCGCGGACGAATGGCGGGTCATCCGGGATTGTCGCTCCAAATCGTTTCGGAGTGAGCGGTAGCGTAAGGGTACAGAGGCTCCGGCTGGCCGGGGAAAGTCGAAGGGAAAGGGGCCATCATCTGCGGCGCCGAGCGCGAGAGCTGCTGCTGGAGCTGGAGCTGCTCGTGTTGGTGCTGCTGCTGCTGTTGTCGCTGCTGCAGGTCGTGCTGCAACGGCAGGAACGACTGGTCCGGATCAATCGGGACCGGCAGCGGTGTGACTTGGTTCAGGGTGGGAGGTGAAGTGTCGGAGCCAGCTTTCGTCGACGAGTGCGACGACGACGTGCCGGCTGAACTCCCGCGCCGACCGCTCGACCGCGGCGAGTCCTTGAATGATCTTACGGACCTCGGCGGCGGGGTCGGCTTCGCATGGCTGTACTGCTTCTCGAGCTTGCGAATGAGGCGCGCGCGGCTCGGGCGGGGAGTGAGGAGGGGGAGCAAGTCCGGTCGGCCGCGCTTGAAGTTTGGGTGTGTCCAGCCGGAATAGGCGCTGGCGGCGGAACCGTTCAGGTCGAGCGAAGATCGCAGCTGGGCGACTGTGTAGCGTTGGAACTGATAGACCTGTGAGAATGCGGGGCGAGGATCAGCAAATGCATCGAATCTCGAAGGCAGGTGACCTCGACGAACGTTCAGTTGGCCTGAGCAGGGAGTAAATCTCGTCAGCAGGTAAAGCGGCGGAAAGGGGTGAGGAGCGACTCACGTGTGAATGAATGGATATTGGTATGCTGGAACTGCTCGCGAAGGACCTCGTTCACGAAGCGGTCGTTGTGCGCAACGAAGAACGCCTCGCCCACATGACTGAGCAGTACGCGTGTCAGGGTCTGAACAGCACGCCTTGCGAGAGCGCCGGGGAAGCACGCACTCCCAAAGGATCACGTCCTGGTATCGCTCGGGGTCGGACAGCATGGAAAAGATCTTGAAGATGAACGGCTTGACCTCCACATGACCACTATCGTCCTGTGATGGTATCATTCCGTCAGCACGATGCCCGGGCGAGATCCTCGAGGCGAGGGAACGTACGGAAGGGATGGGGTGCGTAATTCCGTTCGACGTAGGCAGGACGACGCTGTCGGCGGTGCGGGGCCGTTCGCGCGAGGTTGAAGGCCTCGAAGAGACTGACGACGGACCGGCGTAGGAAGCTGGCGGCGCGGGCGGCGTGTAGAGGGCGTCAAAGGAGGGATCTACATGGTCCAGCCCGGCGGCGGCGGCTCCGGCGAACTGGGCGCCCTGCGTCTCCCAGCGGGCAGACTCGACCGACGCAAGGAGCGTCCCGTGGTGGTATTCGGATGTCGAGTCGTACGGATCGTAGCTGTACGCCGGCGAGACGTAGTCCGGCGCGTAACTCGCCGTCGAGGGTCCCCCGCCCGGTGGCGACTGGAACTCGCCGCCTCCACCGCCGTCGTCCGCCGGTCCCGCGGCGTCGTCGTACGCGTAGTGCTGCAACGGGACTGTATACATCGAGCCGTGCGGGTACGAGTACGCTGTGAGCGTCTCGAGGTCGTCGTCGTCGCCGCCATACGCCGCCGGCGGAATCGGCTGGAGCCGCTGCTGCTCCGAGAAGTGATCCTCCGGCGAGCTTGCCGCGGTCAGGCCGGATCCGCTGCTGCCGCCTTGTTGCATCCGTCCACCCTCGCGCGTCGCCGTCAGGATGCGCTCGGACGCGGTAGCAAGACAATCGTAGCGGGCCCACCAACAGCGACGGGGAATGTGGGTCCGAGGGAGAGGGAGGATCCCCTGTTGGCTGTGTCCCCCGCCCGGAGCGTGCAAGTTGAATTCGGCACAGACCGTGCCGGGTGGAGGCAGGGCCAGCGCGGTCCGAAGAAGGCCGCTGCCGACGCCGCTACCGCTCGTCCCCGGCTTTTCTGCACCCGTCAAGCACGACACATCACTTTTGCCCTCAGACCCTGTTTCCACTCCGATCACGAACAGCAGCTTGAATGCAGCATGCAGCTGCAGCTGGAGTTGTGGTCTTTTGGCCAGAGGTGTTCCCGAGTTGACATAACGCTTGCCACCTTCAAGTGCATCTGGGTCCGACTCAGCTGGCGGCGTCCTCCTCGTGCCGGCAGCTGATGCACCTGGCACGCGGGCAGACCACCCCACCTGATTGCGAAGCTTCTCTCACGTCGAGGAACACTCATCAGAGCGCGAACGGATCCGCGCATAAATCGGTCGTTTGATTGGCTGCTGATCCTCGATCGTTATTTGCCAACTCCAATTTCCCCAGAGATCGCCCTCTGCATTGATCGCGGATCGACGGGCGAAGCAGCGCGAGCGAACTCCGAATCAGCACCGCCGCGCGCGTAAAGCTGAGCCGCGCATTTTGGAATTTTCGAACCCCTTTTACCCCTCGCTGACTCGGTGCCGAGCTTAAAAAGCAGCTGCGTTCACCGCATATTCGCTTCGCCCACCGGCGAAGCGCGTGCTGCTGTTTCGGCGACTTCGCCGAGCCACTCCGCTCATGTATGCAGTATGCGCTGACAGCTGCCGCAGCTCGCGCATGCACCGGCCGTGGTACATCCAGCATCTTTGCTATTCACACCAACAGCTGCCGGCGTGCAGGTTACAGCTCATTTCCAGCTGACTTGTCTTATTTGGGAGTTCGTCTTGAGCAGCCCGCAGCCGGCGACTGGCCGCCCAAAGCTGATACTGTATCTGCGCGCACGCGATGGCATTGATCGCAACCGCAATGACTTGCTACACTTCCTGTATTCGTACCGTGATGCGATGCACCTGCAGCTTTCAGGGCTTGATCCATAGCTGCTAGTGCCATGTCCGATCCATATCAATCAAGCTCTTTCGCGGACCACGGCTGTCCGTGCCAGCTCTGTTGCCGGGGCTCGCAATTACATAGTGGCCTGCTTTCACGTGCTCGGCGCGCTCTGCGGGAATTGTCTCCCTTTCCACTACAATTACCGCACCTGCAACGCATGCATATGTCTAGCGAGACTCTCGACCGGTTCAACTTGAGACCTGGTGTCTTGCAGATGCTGTGCTCACGAGCGTCCGATCTGCGACGCAGCAAGACTCGCTCCGGATCCGTCCGGCGGACCGCGGGACCCTTTCGTGCTGCATCCGGTCTCCGACCGGATCCTAGAGCACGCGATAATCTCGCAATATGCTATATGTACCATGGCGGAACGCCGCTGAAGACGCCGACCGCGCGGGGAGCGGCATCCGCCGCGGGTGAACCGCCCGCAACGCCACTCGTCAGCCTCTGCGCGCAAAGACCTCCCGGGGTCAGCTGAGCACGCATGTCTGCCGAGCGTGATCACCGATCGAATGCGGCTGTGTGCAGAGGGACGAAAGACCGGAGTTCCTGCGGCGGGATAATGTTATCGCGACCCTGCCCACCGGCTGCGCCACCGCTCGCGGCGGCCTCCGGGCACACGTGAAAGCGGCGGACTCGCGGCGCGGTTCCCTCCCCAGGGCGGTCTTGGAATGAGACAGGACAAGCAGCTGATCGATAGTGTCTTTCATACTCATAAAGGGACTTTACTGATGGCTTACCCTCCCGCTGCAGACGGACTTCCGCGTTCCGGTCGGACAGATTCCGGGCCAGGCTGCGGATTCCCGCCGGTGGCGAGAGAAGGGCGCCAATTCGCAAGTGCGGTCGCAACAGGCGAAGAGAATGAAGTTGCGGATAGTCCGGCAGAGGAGCAAGAGCGATGTAAGAGGAGAGCAGTCTCTGGAAGGTCGACGAGTTTTCCAGGAGGTGCGAGTGTGATCGAGGCTAAGGAAGGATTAGGAACCATTTCGCATTTCGCTCCGCGGCGGCGAGCGATGATGACGGCGCGAGTTCAGCTTCGCCTTTAATCCGCTCCCACCGCTCTTCCTCTACACCTTAAAGCTTTTCACACACACGCAGACCAGGACAAATCTACTCGCGGGATGGACCGCCTGACGGAAGCCGCCTCGAACGCGCTGCAAGCTGCGATTGCGCTCGCCAAGGACAACTCGCAGGGCGTCTGTGCGCCCGCGCACCTCGTCTCGGCGCTCCTGAACCCGACGCAGACGCAGACAGGCCAGACGCAGCAGACACTGCTGCACTCGATCCTGAACAAGGGTGAGTCGCCGTCCTCGTCGCCACGCCTCGCCGCGCGAGCTCCTCCCCCACATGCGCTCGCCCGGGCGAACTTCGAGCAACTTCGATGGTCCTCGCGCAGGGCCAGATCGACTCAGAACAGCCACAGATACTGACCCAGAGCCTCCACATTGCAGCCGGAGTCCAGCCCGAGCTCGTCGCGCGCGGACTCGCCAAGTTCATCGTCCGCCTCCCGTCTCAGGACCCGCCTCCAGAAGATGTCAGCGTCTCGCCCGCGCTCGCAAAGGTCCTCCGCGAGGCAGAGAAGCTCATGAAAGAAAAGGTGAGATGCCACTTCCTTCGGGCCCGCCTTAAGAGTGGCTCCCGGCTCCACGCGCAGGGAGGACCGGAACTGACCCCACTTCTCATCCCGCACCCACAGAACGACTCGTTCGTTGCCCAAGATCACCTCATTCTCGCCTGTATCCAAGATCCGTCCATCGCGAGCATCGTCAAAGAAGCCGGCACGACTCCGGAGGCGATCAAGGCGGCCGCCGAGCAGGTCCGCGGCGGCAAGCACGTCGACTCCCGCGGCGCCGAGGAGGGCTTCGAGGCGCTGAAGAAATATGCCAAGGACTTGACGGCGGAGGCGGAGGAGGGCAGGCTCGACCCGGTCATTGGACGAGATGCCGAGATCCGACGGTGTATCCGGATCCTGTCCCGGAGGACCAAGAGTGAGTCGCCGCGGGTCCCATCGAACCGGGCGCCATTCAGGTTTCGTTTCAACCGGAAACGTAACTGACCTATTTGATTTGCAGACAACCCCGTTCTGATCGGAGAACCCGGTACGGGCAAGACCGCCATCGCCGAGGGCCTCGCCCAGCGCATCGTCAACCGCGACGTTCCGCCCAACTTGCTCGGACGGCTCTGGTCCCTCGACATGGGCGCGCTCATGTCGGGCGCAAGCTACAAAGGTACATCAGATTCCGCTCCCGCTCGCCCCTCACGAATCTTCGCCCGATTTCTGCGTCCTAACCGACGCATTTCTTTTCTTTTTACAGGACAATACGAAGAGCGCATCAAGTCCGTCATTGACGAGTGCGAAAAGGCGGAGAACAATGTCATCCTTTTCATCGATGAGGTGCGTACTCTCGGCTAATCGGAGCTCTACCAGGGTTGCGCCGATTGCTGATCCCCAACTCTGTACCCCCGCAGGTCCACCTGCTCATGAGCGGCCAAGGCTCTTCGGGAGGCGGTATGGACGCAGCGAACCTCCTCAAGCCAGCTATGGCCCGTGGCCGGATCCGTGTCATCGCCGCGACGACCCTGAACGAATATCGCCAGCACATCGAGAAGGACGCCGCGTTCGAGCGCCGCTTCCAGCAGGTCCTCGTCAACGAGCCTTCGGTACCCGAGACGATCTCGATCCTGCGCGGCATCAAGGAGAAGTACGAAGTCCACCACGGCGTGACGATCCTCGACTCGGCGCTCGTCGCGGCGGCGACGCTCGCACACCGCTACTTGACGGCGCGCAAGTTGCCCGACGCTGCGATCGACTGCGTCGACGAGGCCTGTTCCGCAGTGCGGATCGCGCGCGAGTCGCAGCCGGAGGAAATCGACCAGCTCGAGCGGCAGAAGCTCCAGCTCGAGATCGAGCTGCACGCGCTGCAAGGCGAGCTGAAGCGCGACAAGAACGACGAGGTCGCGAAGCAGAAGATTGAGGAGGCGAAGCAGGCCATCTCGAGGATCGATGACCAGCTCGCGCCCATCAAGGCGAGGTTCGAGGCGGAGAAGGCCAAGTCGGACGAGTTGAACCATGTCCGGAAGCGCATTGACGAGTTGACTGCCAAGGCCGCCGACGCCGAGCGTCGATACGAGTGAGTTCGGGCTCGAGAAGACTCCTTTGAGCTGTGAGACCTGGAGACTGACTTCGGATCTCTGCCCGCAGCCTCGCCACCGCAGCCGACCTGCGGCACTACGCCATTCCCGAGCTGCACACTCGCCTGCAGCAGCTCGAGCAGCAGAAGAAGGACGAGGAGCGCCAGCTCCGGGCCGAGGGTGGCGAGTCCCTTGCCGGAGACACGGTCACGGCCGAGGCGATCCAGGTCGTCGTCGCGCAGTGGAGTGGCGTGCCGGTGTCGAACATGAAGGTGCGTGTATTCTCTTGAGGCGCATCTCGAAACGAAAGCGGAGAGCTGACTTTCCGACCCGCTTGCAGATGTCCGAGCGGCAGAAGCTCCTCAAGATGGAGAAGACGCTCCGGAAGGAGGTCGTCGGCCAGGAGAAGGCTGTCGCCGCCGTCGCCAACGCCATCCGCCTCAACCGGTCCGGCCTTTCGAACCAGGACCGCCCGATCGCGAGCTTCCTCTTTGTCGGCCCGTCGGGAACCGGCAAGACCCAGCTCGCGAAGGCGCTCGCCAAGTTCTTGTTCGACTCGCCGGACGCGATGCTCCGCATCGATGCATCCGAATACGTGAGTCGATTCGCATTTGAACTCTCAAAAGCAGGATCGGGAGGAGCTCATTTCGATTCTTGCGTTCACAGTCGGAGAAGCACTCGATCTCTCGCCTGATTGGCTCTCCTCCTGGGTATATCGGACATGATGAAGGAGGGCAGCTCACCGAATACATTCGCCGCAAGCCGTATTCGGTGGTTCTCATCGACGAGTAAGTCTTCCGCCTCTCTAAGGCAACGTTTCGTAGGTCGCCATCCCGGTACTGACGCTTCGCATCCTCTCACAGGATCGAGAAGGCCGCCCGCGAGTTCCACCAACTGTTCCTGCAAGTGCTCGACGATGGCCGCTTGACCGACTCGCAAGGCCGGGTCGTCAACTTCAAGAACACTGTCATCATCATGACTTCGAATATTGGTGAGCCGACGATATCCCCATTCCCACCCTTTTCCTCGAGCATCACTGACAAGCTTCTCCTTGCGCAGGCGCCTCCTATCTCAACGATTTGCCGGATGACGTGGAGGACATCCCGCAGGCGACGCGCGACCTCGTCGACGGAGCCTTGCGCGCCACCCTTCCGATCGAGTTCATCAACCGTGTCGACGGCATCATCCACTACAACCGCCTGAGCCGGGCCGACATTCGCGGCATTGTCGGAATCCGCCTCGGCGAAGTGCAGCGCCGGCTCCGGGCCAACGGCCGCGACATCACGCTGTCCGTCTCGGACGGCGCGATGGACTTCCTCGCCTCGGTCGGGTACTCGCCCGCGTTCGGCGCGCGTCCGCTGAACCGCGCGATCCAGGACAACCTCCTGAACCCGCTGTCGCGGATGATCCTCGACGAGTCGGTCCGCGACGGCGAGACGGCTCAGGTCGAGTTCGACGCGCCAGCGAACCGGCTCGTGGTCGTCGCTAACCACGAACCGTCGACGCCGATGGAGCAGGACGACCTTTCGTCCGACGAGGAGGACGAGGACGGCGACATCGCGATCGAGGAGCTCGACTAAAGAACCTGGCCTCTCCGTTCTTCCCCTCTGATTGTTGCATACCTTCCGCACAGTACACCAGTGTTCATGTTTCTTCCCCTGTTTTCCGATTTCTCGCATCGATACCTTAAAGCTTGAAGTAGTTCCACCAATCTCAGTGCGATTGAAGCATGGTCTCCAAACGCCGTGACCTCTCCAGTGTGCAGTGCTCTGGTTTCCAGTTCTCTAACCTCAAGCTCGTTGCGAGCGACTTGGATAAGAATGCTCGATGGCATGCTCTTGCAAATACGGCACCGGTGGAAAGCGAAAAAGGGGTACAACATCAAATGGGGACCCGTCGGGTCGTGCGCACTCCGCTCCATAAAGTCCTGAGAGGAGGAGAATGTGTCAGAGCCCGAGTCGTCGGAGCGGCCGCCAGAAGAACGATTCCCACGCACTCATACAGGATCCGAGCGAAGCCTTCGGGTGCGAACCCGCCGTCGGCGCCCGCGCCGGCAGCGAAACCTTCCCAGCGAGGAGTGTCATAAGTCGAGAAGCCGAGATCCGAGGGGGAAAAGTAGTGTCGGTGATGGACTGGCACAAAGCGGCTGCCGCTCTGTGCGAGGGGCGATGATGAGGGTCAGTCGGGTGTTCGCTCTCGCGGTAGTACATGGCCGAGACGTACGAGGACGCCAACGAGATAGATTGTCGCGGTGTAGAGGACGAGGCTCAAGCCTGAATCGAGCAGCTGCGCCACATACGGTCGGGCGGAGATTGGGAAAACCTGGCAGGGGGGGGGGGGGGGGGGGGGACAGCGTCAGTCACCGGACGCAGCATTCGAGACGCGAGCAGCTCACATTGACAAGGTACATCGGCGCTTTCGCCGTCGGAACAGAAGCCAGACGAGAGCGCCAGCGCGAGGAGCGGCGAGACGGGACGATCGGATCTCGCACGAACGAGTCTGTCGCGGACGACAGCAGCGACGCCTGGGGCTTCTCGCCGTTCGCCAGCTGCTTAATCAGCTGCACATCGACGCCGAGCTGGGTCGCGAGTTCAGCTTGCATCTCTTGCGCGGACTTGGGCTGCGGCGGTGGCGGCGGTGTCTCGGTCTGGATGTCCTCCACCTTGGCCAACTCAGAGCCGACTGCCGAGAGCTCTGTCTGCACTTGCATGTCGGCTTGAGCGACCGAGGGCGTCTGGCAGTCGGCGTCGGCCATGTTGACGGTCGTTGCGAGGCGCACTTGCGGCTCTGACAGCGGGGAGCTGCGCTTGCCGCGCTTCTTCTGGAAAGGCCAAGGCGGTCAGCTGCAAGTTTGCCAGCGTCGGAGCTAGAGAGGCAGCGCACGATCCGACGATGGGTCGTCACGATGATGTCGTCCACGTCGTCCGCTCCGTCGCCTTCTGTCTCGCTCGCTTCGTCTTCCTCGCTCTCGTCCTCCTCGCCAGCCGCCATGCGAGTCGCAATCTCCCGTCCGATGCTCTTGCTGATGGAGTCGGCGAGCGATTTCGACGGGGACAGGGCGCTGTTGGCGGCATCCAGGAACCCGGACCGAGGCCCGACGGAACGCATCTCTTCGATCTCGAAGCGGAGCTTGTCAATGGTCTCCTTGAGCAGCAACTGTGGGACGTGGACTGCATCAGCTAGGGCAATTCCTCTTATGAGATGTGCGACCTTACATTCTCTTGCTTCTGGTCGTCCAGGGCATCTTCGGCTTGACGAGCAGTCTCGAGCTCGCCTTCGAGCTTGCTGATCGCTTGTTGCAGGAGCTCACGATCGCGCTCAAACTGCTGGACCTGCAGGGAATGCCCTTGGATCGCCTCCTCCGCAGAGCGGTTGTCCTGTCACCCTTTCATCAGCATCGGTCTTGGTGTACGAGGAGCTGGCCCCGACTCACCCTGCGCAGGTCTGCGACGAGACCACGGAGCCTTTCGGCTTCATCGCAAGTCGCCGTATAGTTGCGCTTCATGGTCTCGTACGCTTCACGAGACCGATCGAGGGACTTGTTCAGCTTGGCGACCTCACCCTCGAGGGTGCTGATCTGTTGAACGTGCTCCTGCTCGACGCTGCGCAGTTCCTTTTCCTCGCGACGCTTCGCATGTAGCTCGGATCGGGCCTGACAGACTATACGAGTCAGCTTAGATGTGTGAAGTGGAGTAGCTGCGACGACGCACCTCTTCCAGTTGGCCCTCGAGGTCGGAGACTTCGGATTCGTACTGGGAAGCATTGGCGTGGAAGCGAGACTCGTTGTCTTTGAGCTTCCTCGTCAAGCTATGGGAACAGGGTACGAACAGAGATGATCAGCATACATCGGGCGCGGACCTTGGTAGTCAAGGAAGAGAGCCCTCACTCGTTCGCATGTCGCAAGAGTTGCTGGAACTGGTCGCTGCCGCGGATCGTCGCAAGCCCGTCGCCGCCAAACCCTTGCGGACTGCCCATCAAGGAGTCTAGCATGCCGTCTCCGAAGAGGCTCGATGGACGGCTGCCGGCCCCGCCGGCGCTCGACGTCTGAGACGCGTCTCGGCGCATGAGGCCCGAGAAGAACCGCTCGGGCGAGTCGGGCGTGCCCGTGACCTCGGCGAAGAAGTTGTGCACAGGGTCGAATGGAGGGGCCGAGGCGGGCGGAGGCGTCGAGGAGTGGTTGTCCGGGAAAAAGGCGGAGGAAGGGCGGATCTCGTGGTCTTGGACAGGCGATAGGGGGCCCGCGACAAACGACGACGTATCAATCGTGTGCCCGCTTTCGTCGAGTCCGGCCTGGATCGACGAGTCTGCGGTGCCGTGTGAAGCCATCGATGTGGAGAGGGAAGATTCGATCGTCGCCGCCGAGCCAGACCGCGACAGGCTGCCGCGCGAGCTGTGCGACAGTGTAGGGCTGTACACGGTATGTTGCCGAGGGCTGAGAGGTTCTTCACTCGCGCCCCGCTGACTGCGGGCGGCTTCCTCGCTCTGGCGGCGTTTCGCGCGGGAAGGCGCCATCGGCCGCGAGTGGCGCAGGGAGGACGACAAGCGACTCGTGTCGGCGCTGCCACCGGCAGACGACCCTGGTCGGTGGCCGTGAGTTGGGCTAGAATGACTGCGCGAAGATGACGCAGAACGTGGCCGGTCGAAACTCGCCTCGCTGCGACTGCTCATAGAGGACGTGGACCTCTTCAGCTCGGCGACGGATGACCGATGTTCCTCGCGCTCGTCGTCGGTGTAGGGCATAATTTCCTCCTCGTGACCTTCGGTGACGGGCGGCGAGCGTGGCGACGGCGGATCCGACAGTTCGCCGTCCGCCTCCAGTTCGGCGGGCTCGGGGTCCGAGACCACTTCGGGCGGCACTTTGCGCTGCGCAGGACTTTCGCGATCATCCGCGGAGAGTTTCTGCGAAATAATCGTCGGCTCCGGAGCGAGAGGGGGCTCCGGCGGAGGAGCGGGCGGGACGGCGTCGACCGAAGCGAGCAGCGACTGCGCCATATCGCAGACGGGCCCCGCCGGCAGCGTCGCCCGCAGCCGATCGGAGAACCGCCGTCCGTACTTGACCTCGAACGCGGCCTGCACCTGCCGGAACCGTGCAGGGTTCCAGTGCAACCGGACGAGCCGGGTCAACAGCTCGTCGCGCCTCGGGCCTTTCTCCGTCTCGAGCAGGCGCGCCAGAGCCTTGGCGTCGCGCCAGACGCCGTAGTCGGTGGATTCGGAGACGTGCTTGGCGCCTTCGACGGCGTGCAGGAACAGGCGCTGCAGCGTCCCGGCGGGGACGGACTGCTTGATTGCCCGCGTGAGGGTAGAGTTGCCGCCCGTGAGGAGGGCATACTCTTCACAGATCTTGCGCACGTGAACAGGTGACCGGGCAAGGAGGATTTTGGCGCTGATGGATGGGCGAGGCGTCAGCTCCGCTTTGCTGGTGGCGGAGGTGAGCTCGGCAATAACGTACACGATCTCGCTGCTGCCGCCTCTGCGAAGCGCCACCTTGAGCTGGTCGACGTCCTCCGCCAGCAGCTTTGACCGCCGTTCCTCCGGCGCCTCCGCCGTGCCGGCTCCCACAGCCTGATCCTCGCGCTCCTCTGCGCCCGAAGCCAAGGCAGGCACATCCTCCCACCTCCCTTTGAGCGCGATCTCCCACGCTTTCCTCAGTCGCGTGTTCGACGAGTAGGCCGAAAGGACCGCAACGTCGAGTGAGCGAGGGCTGGGTTTGCCCGCAGGCGAGCCCGTCGCAGCGGGCGAAGCGACGGCCGAAGGCCGGTTCGACGAGGGGCGGGGACCGCTCGCCGAGTCGGGCGCGCGCTCCGCATAAGCGGTGCGGAGAGCAGCGAGGGCAGCAGGAGAACGTCCGACGAGGATATCGAAAACAGGGGTCTGGCAACGCGCGGTCGGCACAGTCAGCTCAGGGTGTGCCCACGGAAAGCGCCCAGGCAGGAACTCACGTCGTTCGTTGTCGGCGCGTCGAGCGCTTTCTGCAGAAGATAGACGTCCCACGCTAGGGGACCCTTGAGCAGCCCCCTCAGGACATGCTCAGCTGCCACAGGGAATCACATCGTCAGCCTCAGACCGCGCCAGGAAGGGCGCGCGTGAGTCTTCGACTCACGCGAGCCTTTGATCGACCGGTCTGTCGTGATCATATCGAGAAGGCTGCCGCCGCGCTGCTTCGGATCGTCGGCCCCTTCGGCCGCAAAGGCTTGATCCATGACTTCCACCTGAGCCTGGGTCAAGGGCGCGAGCAAGGCGACAAGGTCCGCCTCACGGGACTGTTCGCCCTAAAGTCCGTCAGCAAAGATAGCCAGCGAAGGAGCTGCGGTGGGGTGGACGTACCGGCCCTTTGCTACCTAGCAGCAACACTCTGGCCTGCTTCGCCACCGCCACCGCCGCCTCCCTCTCCGTCGACCCACTCGGCAACTCGCGCAAGGTGCTCGCGTAGTTGTCCTCCGGGCCCTCAGCCAGGCGCAAGAGCTCCTCGCGCGTCCGCATTCGGCGCAAGAACCTCGTCCCCTCTGCGGTGCCTTCGCCCGCCTGCGTCGCCGCTCTGAACGGAGATCCCGGGATGGTCCTCCGGCGCGAGACCGACACCGGGATGTGAGAGGAGGAGCCGCCCGGGATTGGGGAGGGCGTAGCGGACGTGCGCGCGGAGGAGGAGGCGGACGCCGAGGCGGCGGAACCGGTGCGGCGGTGGCGGGCGACGGGAGAGCCGTCGCCTGTGCGGTAGGAGCCTGCGTCGGGGCGGAGCATCGATGCCGTCGCGAGAGGTGTCCGGGATACGGGAGGAGGACCATTCGGCGTTGTCGTGGTCGATTCCGGAGCAGGCGAAGCAAGACTGGCAGCGACCGCATCCATCGAAGGCGTCGCTGCGCTCAACGCCGGCCTGACCGCCTCCCCCGCAGCCGAGGCCGTCACGCCGAGCCCGACGAGCAGATCAAACAGCTGTTCGACCCCGACGGGCTGGTTCTCCATCCCCTCCGGCAACCCCTCGACCAACCCCTTCAGCTGGACCTTTTCCTCGAACGTCAACAGCTGCACCCCGCGCTTCTGCTCAAAGACCTCGAGCAGGCGCGGGACGAGCCGCAGGGGTGCAGTTCGAGGTGCTTGCGGGTCATTTGGTGGGGAGAGGGAGAAGGAGCCATCGGGGAGGAGGGGCGAAGTCGGACGGGAGGCGGAGGGCGAGGACGGGTCGAGAGAGTCGAACAGCGAGTTGAGCTGGTCCAGCAGCTCGAGCTGAGAGCGACGGTGCTGTGGGCGGTTTGGAGCCGTGTCAGCCTTGCCGGGATGAAGCTGCAGCGTCGGTCCGGCCGAAAGGGGAGGAAGGGCCTGAGCGAGACCGACGAGCGGACGGCGCACCGGAGTCGTCGCGGCATGGCGGTTCGCCTGGGTGGTAGAAGCAAGGTCAACACTTCTCTTTGATATTGTAGAACAGCCTTCCCAGCTCTGTGGCGGGCGGCCGTGTGTCGCAAACTCACAGTTGAACGAGGCGTCGACATGGTCCGGTCCGCCTGTTATGAGGACGATACGGCTGTGAGCTCTTCCGCCTGGAAATTTTGCACAGTATGGAGACGTACCATGGCCTGGAAGGCCTCCGCTGTCCTGCTCGGGGCGAGCGGCGGAGCGATCCAAATGTCGTCCGAGAAATCGCAACGACGCGAACGACGACCACACTTCGCTGTTTGTACGACTCCTAGCGCCGCATACGGCAACGAGATAGCCTAGCTAGATGTCTGTGTCCACGAGTCGAGCCAACGAGCGATATACGAAGCGGAGAGAGCTGTGGAGCAAGCTGTTCACCCTTGTCCTTCTCGTCTAGCCGGGCACATCGCGAACCCCTCGGAAACCGGTCCAGACACCAGCATAGGGACAGTTCCAAGGTATACAAATGCTGTTGTGTTGCGAAAAAGCCTCTGCTGCTGTCTCCGAGGCCGTCACCCCAGTCCCGCCTCGCCTAGATCCCCCTGAAGACGCCCCGATCCTTCAGAGGTCTGCCACCACCAACGACGACTCGCCGCTCACCAGCCAGCCTCGCGGAGGCGGTCCATCTCGCGCTCGAGGGCGGCGCGGTGCGCGACGACCTGCTCCTCGCGGCTGCGCATGACGTTCCTCTTCCGCTTGAGGCCCGTCGCGCGCTTGTCCGCGACCTGGTCCCCGTGCACGACCGCGTCGAGGTCGACCTTCTTGTCAGCCTTGACCGACTCCTTCAGCTCTTCGCGGCGACTCGCGAACCGCGCGCCGCGGTACCGGTACGACCCGACCTTGTACTTGTTGCCGTCGCCGATCTTGAGCATCTTGCGGTCGCGCATCTCCTCGGTGCGGTCGCGCTCAAAGTGCTCGTTCAACCACGCGCGCGACCGCTCCTCCGGGTACCAGAACGGCTCGCGCATCGTCACGAGCACCTTTTTGTAGTTCTTGGTGCCGCCCGTGCGCGACTTGCCGCCGCCGATCGGGTTCCGCTTCAGCGCCGAGAGGTAGTTGAGCGTACGGATCGAGGTGACCTCGAGTCCGTAGACGTTCTTGAGGTAGTTGGCAATGTCGGGCTTGGTCAACTGGAGCGAGGTCCGGAACGTTGCGGTGTACGGGTCGTCGCGGTACTCGGCCTGGTTCCGGACGAGGCGCATAAATACGCTCGGAAGGTACACGCGGACGTCGCCGTGGACTGCGCCGGCCTCGCCGGGTGCGGTCGCCTTCGGCTGCTTGTTCGGCGTGCGGCCCTTGACGCGGGACGAATGCCGAGAGTACCGCGGCGCCTTGGTTCGAGGGACGTCGGCGTCGGAGGATGATCGCTTGGGCAGGTGGACGGTCCGGCTGTCCGGCAGGGGCACCGAGAGATCGGCCACGGCTTGTGCTCCAGCTGCTCTCGGTGCGTCGGGCGCGCGCTGAACCGACGGCGGGTCGAACGGCGAGTCGACGACCTGAGTCGCAAGACCACGCGACCTCGGCACTGCGCAGCTCCTGACGGCGGCAGAGCGCGTAGCTGTTGGTCGGACGGCGAGGGCAAATGCTCGCACGGCGCGCTGCATGGCGGCTACGCGTTGGTATGCGACGAGGAGGAAGGAAGCGGTGCTCGGGGCGGAAGTGTGTCGCTCTCCGGTGGAGACTCGGGACGCCCTTCGTAGAGCTCGCCTAGCTGACTGTGCGGCGTAAGAGAGCCTTGGTCGTGCCTGCGCTGCTCGTATACGCTGGATCGGGGCTCTGTGCGTGGCCGTATGCTTGCCCTGTGCATTGCCGTGTCCCCGCTGACGCCTCCCCTTGCTGACGAGGGGAGGCGCACGTGCCCGCCCGTCGGACTCGGGCGCAAAAGCGACTAGCACCGGAGTCCGAAGTGACGATGGCCGAGCGGTCCCTGCGCGTGCGGCCATAGACGTACAGTGTTAGGCGTGTACTACCTGCTCTGTACAGCTGGAGGTGCGCTCTCTCGCTCAGGGCGTTCTCATCCGCGTCGCCTTTTTCGCATTCACGGTCATCCACGAGCGGCTCGTCGACGGCCGAGCAGTCGACATACGCGCCCAGCGCTCTCGAGTGCAGCTATAACATATACGAGGTCCGCATCTCGTCCTGGACCAGCGAAGGAACCAGGGCTGATTGGAGACGACGGGTCCTGCAGGCACCGGAACGTTTGCCGTCTTCTCGTCCGCGCCCGTCGCCGCTCCCCGGGACTCGGGTACTCGCCCACGTCGGACCGCTGGACGCCCGCGCTATCGAGGGAAATACACCTGCACCTTGGACTATCGACTCAGGGTCGCGGAGCCACGCTTCGAGTCGCATCCAGCCGCCACTGTCCCGCCGGGACCTGCTCGGAACGGCAGCGCCCCTCGGACCCCTTTCGACGACGGCTCATTCTCGTTCACCAAAGTTCGCTCGGCCTGCCGACAATAACGTCGCGAGAAAGACCGCCAGCCTAGCAGGACAGGAAGCGCCGGACGAGGCGGGGTTCAGATGGTCAAGAGGCAGCTGTCGCTTTCGCGGCATCCGTCGACGGCCCCGCGCTTGCCCGAGTTCCTCAGGCGTTCCGGCCCCTGGAACCGCGTCGTCGACTTTTGCTGTGAGTCCACTCGCTTCTGTGATTCCTTCTCTGCGGGAAGCTCACAGTCCACGGGTTATACACCGCAGCTGCGCACCTCAACTTCTACCGCATCCACTTGCTCATCTTCACCTTTACGCCCCTCATCACCTCGGCCATCTTCTACGCTTCGAATGGCGAGAACCATGTGGCTTACGTCGACGCCCTGTTCATGTGCACCTCGGGCATGGGCGTCGTCGGATTGAACACGGTCGCCCTGTCGACCGTGACCACCTGGCAGCAGTTCATCATCTTTGTCAGTCCTAGCTCTCAGCAATATCTGTTGTCCGTTACGACTTACCTCTCCGTGTCATGACGCTGCAGGCCCTCATGTCGATCGGCTCAACGTCGTTCGTCTCGATCATCGTCATCGGTATCCGAAGGTGCGTTCGAGAAGCCTGTGCCCCTGACCATCTCCTTCACATTCTGACGCGAGGGAGACCTTTGGACCCACAGGCGCTTCTTCCGGAAAAAGTTCGAGTACATGGTCAAGCACGACGAAGAGGCGCGGAAGCGCGTCAACCTCATCGGCGCAGAAGAGGCAAGGACTCCCCCTTCCCTCGCCTGCGCAAACCCTCCTGTCTCTGACCCCCATCGACCCGAAACAGGCTGCCCGCGCCGGCCGCTCGTACAAGGCCTTTGACGCGGACCACCCGCCCGTGCACGCGCCCTGGATCGCCAACCTCCTCGGGGGAGGCAAGATGCCGAACCCCTCCGCGCCCGTCACACCCCGCCCGAGTCCAGCCGGGTCTCAGGTCCCCTCGATTGACGATGACCGCGCCGGAGGAGGCGGCGGGGGGGCGAAACGGCGGAAGAAGAAGTTTGGAAGGTTGCGCGCCGACATGATCAAGCGGGTTGATGTGCCCGTTCGGATTAACGAAATGAGCGTCAGTGGGTGGTTGAAGGAGCGGAGGGCGGCGACGCATGATGGAGATGGGGATGGGAAGGGCGAGGGGAGCCAACATGAGATGAGCGACTTTCCTGTGACGAGGCCGGGGAGTCGGCCGGGGGCGGCGGCGGCGTTGAGGCGGGACGACGATGCGTCGTCTTCTTCTGACGTCTCCGTCAACGAAGAGGGCGAAGAGGAGACGCCCGAGGGGAGCGGCACCGACCGCGAGGATGAAGAGGACGACGACGACGAAGACGCCGGCGTCGACAGCCGAGACCCCTCACGACCTTCTTCCCCGCCCGCGATCGTCTTCTCCGAGCCGGCGCAGCACCCGCGACGCTCGATGGATTCGGCGGACGAGCCTGCTGCGACGGCAAGGGGACGGTCTTACACGCTCCAGTCGCGGGACGGGAGTCGCGGGCTGGGAACGCCGGAACGGGAGGTGTCGCCTCCGCCGGGCGGACGACAAGACCCAACTGGGCATCTTCGAGCGTGAGTAGTCGACGCGGTTGCAGCACCAAAGCTGGATCCGCAACTGATCAAGCTGGTGCGAATCGCAGTATTCAAATCGACGAGCCGGAACGGCCGCCGCATAACCGTTTCCGGCGCAACAGCGACTCGGCCGCTTCCCCGAGCCGGATCAACACTAATCTGGCTTTTTCGCGGACCCGCACCGCAGGTGCGCTCCCTGCAGCTTTCGGCTTCCGGCTGGACGGGACGCTGACGGATGGACTCGCCGCCCAGACCATGCCCATATGCAGCAGATCGTCGAGTCGCCAAGCTCGATGCAGTCGCCGGCGGTGTCGCCTGTTTACCCTCGCCGATCTGACCTCGACTTCGGTCGGAACCGCACGATCGAGTTTCGCGATCCGTCTCAGCAGGATCTACGGCTTCGTCGGAACCGGACGATCGTCCCACCGACTGATCCGGACCACCCGGCGGCGCAACGGCGGCCTTCGCAGTCGAACTTGCAAGGTCATCGGGACGTTGGCCCGCGGACGCTCACCCGGACGACGACGGTGGACCAGACTGCCATGCACACTGGCTTCGGGGGTTTCCCGAACCCGCTCGTGGCCGCCGCGGCGTACGCGAAGCAGCACATTCCGGTGCTCCGGAACGCCGTCGAGCGCAACTTGACGATGCAGCGCAGCACGACCATGGTCTCGACGCACTCGCACACTTCGCACAACGAGAGCATGACGGGCGGGGTCCGCCACGGCACGACGGGGCACGTCAAGCCGGTCTCGTACATCACTTTCGATGCCGTCGTCGGCCGCAATTCTCGCTTCCACGGCTTGACGACCGCGCAGCAGGAAGAGCTCGGCGGCGTCGAGTATCGCGCGCTGAGCGTCCTCTTCAAGATCGTCTTGGGGTACTGGATCGGCATTCAGTTGATCGGCGTGCTCCTGCTCGCGCCGTACTTGAATGCGGTCCAGGAGTGGAGGACGATCATTACCGATTACGACATCAGCCCGACGTGGTTCACTTTCTTCCAGTTCTGGTCGGCGTACAGCAACCTCGGCATGAGGTGAGTCGGAGGCCCTCCCGGGGTCAAGCGTTCCTCATGAGTGATACTGACCCCCCGGCTCTGGGACAGTCTCGTCGACGCGTCGATGGTCCCTTTCCAGAAGTGCTACTTCCTGGTCATCACCATGTTTATCCTCATTCTCGGCGGCAACACCGCTTTCCCCGTCTTGTCAGTCCGAGCTTCAGGTTCCCCGGCCGCCTTCCGAGCTGACCAGAGTCCCTCTCGGCCCCGCAGTTTGCGACTCCTGATGTGCGTTTTGCGGACCGGATCGACTTGCTTTACTGCGTGCTGACCGATCGAGAATGCGCTTACAGCTGGCTGATTTCCAAGGTCGTTCCGCGCAATTCGCAACTGCGCGAAACGCTGCAATTCCTGCTCGACCACCCGAGGCGCTGCTTTATCTATCTCTTCCCGTCACAGTCAGTCTGATTTTGTTCATACGCCGAGGCCGTCGAGTCTAGATCGCTGACGAACCCCGGATTCATCAGTCAAACTTGGTTGCTCGTATTCATGCTGATCCTCCTCAAGTGAGCTAGTTGGTCTTCCCACGGCGAGACCAGTACTGAAAATCTGGACTTTGAACAGCGGTATCGATTGGGCGTCTTTCTGCATTCTCGATATCGGCACCTCGGTCATCGAGGTCCTTCCAGTCGGCACCGTACGTGAAACACTTCCCGCTCGGCGCGTCCAGCCTCGAGTTCTGACGAACGCAATCGTGCTGCAGCGTATCATCGACGGCCTCTTCCAGGCTTCGGCCGTTCGCGCGGCCGGCTTCTCGATCGTGTCCATTTCTCAGACAGCGCCGGCGCTCCAGGTCGGTCTGCTTTCCATCCTTCCGTCGAAACGGAAGAGTGACCCCTAACCGTGTATCTCGTCTTTCTCTAGCTCCTCTACGTCATCATGATGTATATCGTCAGTCCCGCACCGAGGCGTGGCGAGCCCACCGTTTCCCCAGCTGACTGTCTCGCTTCTCCAGGCCGTCTACCCCATCGCCGTGTCGATTCGCAGTACGAATGTGTACGAAGAGAAGTCGATGGGTGAGTCAAGGAGCTCCCTGCGCTTCTGCAAGTCTCATAGCTGATGACGGAGGAATACAGGCGTGTACGACGAGAACTACGAGGACGACGACGACGATGCCGAGGCGCAGTTCAACAAGACTCATTCGGCGACGGCCTACATCGGGTACCACGCCCGCAAGCAGCTCGCGTTCGACATGTGGTGGCTTGTGCTCGGTATCTGGCTGATTTGCATCGTCGAGCGGAGTCGGATCGGGAGCGCGGAATGGCCGTGAGTTTCAATTCGACGCGCTCGATGGTCTCCGCTCGGCACGCAGCTGATGAGCTCGGATTGGGCGCTCCCAGTGAGGTCACTATCTTCTCGCTCATCTTTGAGGTCGTATCCGCGTATGGAACCGTCGGGCTGAGTCTCGGCAACACCCGCGTAAGTTGCCCCTCCTGCCTCTCCCCAGCGCCCATCTTGACATGACGCATCGTATCGTCTACAGGATGACACCGCATTGTCCGGGGTTCTCTCGACGCTCTCGAAGTTGATCATCATCGCCGTCATGATCCGCGGCCGGCACCGTGGCCTTCCCATCGCGATCGACCGAGCCGTCCTGTTGCCGTCCGACCTAGAGAAGCACGGCGACGACACGGCGACGCGGACCTCCTCTGAGAACAACGAGCTCCGCGTGCGGCCGACCCGGACCAGTTTCAGCAGCATGACGGCCGTTACGCCGGGGAACCAAGGCGACGTCGGACTCAACTCCATAAACGCTTTGCCCGACGACGACCGCATGTCGCGCAGCCGGCGAAATTCGTACGGCGCCAAGAGCTCTGACTTTAGCCACCACGACGCGAATGTCGACCAGGGCGGCGAAACGGTCGTCCGTGGGTACGACCACCACCTCGGCCCTTCGCCGCACGTGCTGCAGGAGTCGGATACGAGCGACGATAAGGACCCTGGATTGGCGAGTTCGTCGAGTGGGGCGGCAACGACGAGCCTCGAGTCGGAGAAGCAGGTCGACGACCACTTACCCGACGGCCAACCGGTAGACCGGAAGGACCAGCCGGGATGGACTTGAGTGCGCTTATGGTGTCAGACATATCATGCTTCTTGTTTGCTTAGACGGTTGAGGGCGCTGGGACGTTGTTGTGTACCTTCTTATGCATCGCTCTCTTTCACGTGCTATGTATCAGTGTCCGAGGGTGTTGGCCGCAGCGCAGGAACTTTGCCGTCAGTTGACGACTCCTTACGCTGTATCATTGCATTTGTTGGTCGCTATGTATACTTTCGAAAGGCCGTTGCTTCGAGGCTGCTCGTGCGCTGTGTCGCTGCAGAAGCTTTCGAATGCAGGCTGCACCGCCTCGCGCTAATTTGGCTGGGTGATCGAGTCGATCAAAGGCCGGGCAGAAAGGTGAAACCTCGCGTCCTGATGAAGTTGCGTCCTCAGCAAATCCCTCGCAGTCGCGCTTGAAACGTACGCAACACCGCGCACGAATACCCCGCGACAGCGCCAATACCTCCGCGAGCCCTAGCGTAGCCGCGTGGGTGTACGCTCCGATCAGCTTCACTGTACCATTCGGGTCGACGCCGACAGACCGACCGATCTCCGGCGTCAAGGCTCTTCCCTTCTTTTGCCTGACCGACGACGCCAATCCACGGCCCAGGACAACCGCGACCGCTCGCTGGACCGCAACGCTGTCGAGGAGGATCAAGGAGCGCCGTTCCCGCATCGAGAAGGCCCTCGTCGACTCCCATCGGTCCCCTGCTTGCCCGCCCTCACCCGCCCGTCGGCCGTTCTTTCATCATTCGCTCCCAGATTACACTCTCAGCGCTCGCGGCGTTCGCGCAATAACCCGACGCCCCCCTCCGGTGTCGACTTTCACCGTCTCCGGTTCCATCCCAGCCTAGCTCAGAACGCGAGTTCTAAAAAGCCCTCAGCCTCGTAGCGTCGTGGTCGCATTCGGCCTGCTTCGAGCCCCCAGCTCAACACGAGGAGTATCAAATTAAGGAGTCAAGCTTCGTCGTCGTCGCCAGCCTCCTGTCCACCCCGATCCGATGGCGCGGAGAAGGCTCTCTCTCTCGCGGCACGACTCGACTGCTCCGCGGTTGCCCGGGTTCCTGCAGCGCTCGAGCGGTTGGCAGCGCTTCTCCTCTTTCTGCTGTACGCGCTCTGCTCCTTGCGGTTTCTGTTCGGGTCGGCAGCGCGGCGGTACTGACTCTCGCCCCGAATCCTGATCGCAGCCGCCCACTTGAACTTTTACCGCGTCCACTTGCTCGCCTTCACCTTCATCCCGCTCATCGCGGCCTGCATCTTTTACGCCTCGAATGGACCCGCACCGGAGAATCAGGTCGCGTTCATCGATGCGCTCTACATGTGTGTGTCGGCGATGTGCGTGACGGGGCTGGTCACGGTCCTCATGGTGCAGCTCACGGTCTGGCAAGAGGTCATTCTCGCGGTCAGTCTCAATACCCGCTGTTCATCCGCCTGTCTTCGTTCCTGACAGAAATACTCCCCTCTGCAGATCCTCACGTCCATTGGCGGGCTTTCGTTCGTCTCGATCATCGTGCTCAGTATCCGGCGGCAAGTCCGCTGCGCTGCGCTTTCCACGATGCCGATTCCGTGAACTGATCATATTGGTGACGCAAACAGACAATTCTTCAAGAACAAGCTCGCCTACATGGTCCAGAACAATGCCGAGGCACGAGATCGCGTCAACGCGGTCGGCGCCGAAGAGGTGAGTGGGAAGGCGAGCCCGTCCAGGGACTGAAGACCTATCTAACTCGCTTTCCTGACCTAGGCCGCTCGAGAGAGGCGCCCGTATCGACCCTTCGATGGGCCTCCGGGCTCGAAGCGCTTCGATCAGAAGGCAGCGCCCTCGCCTGCCTACACGCCCGGCGATAGTCGCGTCCCGACTCCCAACGAAGATAGCAGCCTTTCGAAGAAGCGCTCTGATGCCGAACGGACCCGCAAAGCCAAGAAGGCGGGTCGTCTCGTTCCGAACATGATCAGGCGGATCGACGAGCCGGTTCGGATCAACGAGATGAACGTCAGCGGGCGGCTCGAAGAGCGCCATGCGGCGGACGCCGACGACCTCGAGATGAGCGACTTTCCGATCACCGCCCTGTCCCGAGCAGGCAGCCGCGAGCGTCAACCCTCCGATGGGTCGATGCTGCATGATTCGGTTTGTCCTCGATTATGCCTCGGAGAACCGAACTTGCCGTACCGACCAAGTGCTCTCACAGCCGCGTCCGGACGATTCGGCTGTGTCCGACGACGAGGACGGTCAAAAGATGCAGTCTGATCCAGGTCACGGCGGCTCCGAGTCGGCCGAACCTGGGATCCTCCAACGCGGTCAGCGCGAGCAACCGACGCGAGCGTACGTCCTCTGCCTGTCCACCAGGCTCGATTCAAGTTGACCAGGGGATCCTTTGCACAGCATCCAGATCAATGAGCCTCGAAGGCCGGATCGTCCGTCGCCGAGGCGGAACAGCGAAACGGCAGCAACGCATCACACCTCGGCGACGGCGTCTGGTGTCGCATTCTCTCGCACGCGAACGCTTGGTATGTTCCCTGTTGTTGAGCGCGCGAGCTACATGCTGATGTTACATTCCATAGACACCGTCCCTCTCCACGATGTTCAAGAAGCCGGCTCTGAGACGGACGAGCCGCGGGCTCACGGTCGAGCTAATCTGGACGTCGGTCGCACACGCACAATCGAGTTCGCGGAGCGCGACGTTCGCGGCCGGCCGAGTCGTCTGTACGGTCCGACCGATCCTGACTTCATGGGTCCACAACGTCGCCCTTCGCGGTCAAATCTGATGGACCGCGACCTCGCGTCAAGGACGCTGACGCGGACCGCAACGATCGATCATGCTGCCATGAACACGGACTTTGGTGGCTTCCCGAACCCCTTCACCGCCGCGGTCTCGCTCGCGCAGGACAAGATCCCGATCCTGCGCCATGCGACCGACAACAACCCAGCGATGCCGCGCACGACGACGATCCTCTCGACTCACTCGCATCCCGACGCGTCTCTCAGCGGATTCCAGTACGGCGTCGCGGGCTCGGTTAAGCCGGTCTCGTACATCACCTTCGACGCCATCGTCGGTCGCAACTCGCGCTTCCACGGGCTGACCAAGGCGCAACAAGAGGAACTTGGAGGCGTCGAGTACCGGGCCCTGAGTTTGCTCCTCAAGATCCTCGTCGTCTACTGGGCGGGTCTCCAGCTGATCGCAATCGCGATGCTCGCACCGTACCTGACGTACAAGGAGCGCTGGCGCACTGTCATCGTCGAGGCCGGTGCGAACCCGGTCTGGTTCACGTTCTTCCAATTCATCTCGTCGTACTGCAACCTCGGCATGAGGTGCGTCCCCGAATCTTGCCGAAGCGGACCCAGAAGCTGACTTGACGCTATGCATCCAGTCTCGTCGACGCTTCGCTGATCCCATTCCAGCAATGCTACTTCCTGCTCATCATGCAAGGCCTCCTCATTCTGGCCGGGAACACGGCCTACCCCGTTTTGTGAGGCCTCCCCAACAACCCGATCTGTCTATGACGCGGTCGCTGACGAACGCTTCCCGGAATAGTCTACGCCTGGTCATGTACGGCCCCGCCCTCGCTTCCGGCTGAGTGCTCTCGCTGATGAATCGATCTCTGCGCAGCTGGACCATGTCGAAGGTCGTGCCGAAGCAATCCCGAACGCGCGAGACACTCCAGTTCCTACTCGATCATCCTCGGCGCTGCTTCATCTATCTCTTCCCGTCCCAGTAAGCTCGCTGCGCCTCGCCTCGCCCGTTCTTCCAGGAGCGTGCACTCACCATTTTCGAACACAGTCAAACCTGGTTCCTGGTGTTCCTGCTCGCGGTGCTCAAGTATGTCGGGATGCGCATGGCTCTGTCCCACTTCCAGACAACTCACCGGGATCCTCGGGCAGCGCGATCGATTGGACTGCGTTCTGCGTTCTCGACATTGGCACGCCCATCATCGAGGCAATTCCTGTCGGCACTGTGAGCTGTCCTCGGTACCTGGTCTACCTGGTGCCGTCCGGCTGAGTTCGATGCGTCAACAGCGTATCATCGACGGGCTCTTCCAGGCCATCGCAGTCCGCAACGCCGGATTCTCCGACGTGGCCATCGGCTCAGTTGCGCCCGCGTTACAGCTTCTGTTCGTCATCATGATGTACATCGTTAGTCGAATTCCCGCTTCGCTCCATCGAGTACGCAATTCTGATCATGCTCTACAGGCTGCGTACCCGATCGCCATTTCCGTCCGCAGTACGAACGTCTACGAGGAGAAATCGATGGGTGCGGCTCTCTCCGCGCCGATGATAGCTTGGAAGCGCGCTGATTCGCAGAGACGAGTTATGTAACAGGCGTTTTCGACGAGGACTTTGAGGAGGATCCCGACGACGTCGAGGCGCGCTACCGCACGAGGAGCCCAGCCCACTTCATCGGCTATCATGCACGAAAGCAGCTTGCCTTCGATCTCTGGTGGCTCGCTCTCGCGATCTGGCTGCTGTGCATTATCGAGCGCGGCAAGATCAACAGCGGGAACTGGCCGTGAGTCTCTACCCCCGGGACAGTCCTGTGGTCATCATCGAATCACTGATCCGCGACGCCGCCACCAGAGAGGTCAACATCTTTGCCCTGATTTTTGAGTGCGTCTCGGCCTACGGCAACGTCGGCCTGAGTCTCGGCAACAATGTGGTGCGTGTCCGAGAGAAGCCGCTGCCGACGGAAACGAAGCGGGACTGACTTCCTGCCCCGCCTGCAGAACGCCGCCTCGCTCTCGGCCGTCCTCTCGACCCTGTCCAAGCTCATCATCTGCGCCGTGATGATCCGTGGCCGGCACCGAGGTCTCCCTGTCGCTATCGACCGCGCTGTCTTGCTCCCGTCCGACCTCGAGAAACACGGCGACGACACGATCACCGCTTCGGACGCGGACGAACGGCGCTCTCGTCTCGGTCGTCGCGCGAGTCTCAACAGTATGGCGACGGCGACTCCCCGGACGCATGGCGGACTCGGCCTGGTCGAGCCCCTGACGGACGACGCGCGTTTCGCGCTCGGGCGAGCCGACTCGCATGACTCAGGCCCGCGGTCCGGCGCGGCGACCGTGCGCAGCCTGCACCGGACAGCCTCGCCGGAAAAAGGAATCCTGGACTCGCCGCCATTGGCGCCGTCCTCATCGGACACGAGCGACGACAAGGACGCCGGACTCGTCAGTTCGTCGAGTGGCGCGGGGACGACGACGAGCCTCGAGTCGGACAAGCACGCCGGCGGGGAGGATCACCTGGCCGAGATCCAGGCACTCGACCGTGATCAGCCGGGGTGGCGCTGAGCCGGTTGGTGTGGGCGCGTGGGCGGGCGAGCAAAGCGACGCGGAGGGAGGGAGCCGCGACGAGGGATACTATGGCAGGAGGCCGGGGCAGGTTTTCGGGATTCGGTGGCGGCTTATGGGTTATACTAGAAAGCGTGTCTCGAGAAACTCTCGCAGATTCGCAATTCGCAATGATTTGAAGACACGCGTTACAGCTAGTGGTGACACAGAGAGGTTGCAGGGGTACATGTGAGGGGAGGCAAGGCAAGACGAAAAGGGGTGAGAAAGCGCCGGCACGTCTCGAAGTGGACAAACCCGCAAAGACTTGAACCCGCCAAACGCCCTCGATCTTTCTTCCCCGGGTCCTGACAAGCGCCTCAACCCCCTACCGCCCGCCTACCGATCTGCCCACACCCGCCCGCACCCGTCCACACATTCTCGTGACTCTCTCCCGCCCACCGAGCTCATCAAACCGAAACGGACGCAAAGTCCTCCTTCTCGCTCCCAGCGCGGAACGCGGGAGGAAATAGGGGAACCCGATCCGGATCAGGAGAGTCAGGGTGGGGTTGAGGAGAGGGGCGAGAGATGCGCGAATAGATGCGAGACGGGGAGGGATGAGGGGAGGGAGGGCAGAGGAAGAGGAGACCCGCGCCAAAGCAAGGGAAGAGAGGAGCGACGTCGAAAGGCGGTGGGTCTTACGTGTGACGACTCGAGGAACGATGCCGATACCATCCTCTAGAAAGGAAAGCACGAAGCTGGAACCGCGGAAGGAAAGAAAAAGCGGCTGGAGGGTCCTCACGGCCTAAAACGCGAGTGCTGCGTCCGGCGCGTACGAGACCGCTGCCTGCGCAAGAGGCGCATCCTGCTGGTTCTCGCGCAAGAACGCGACGAGGTCAAAGTCTGGCGCTTGCTCCAGGAAGGCGGAAGAGGGAGGCGGAGGAGCCGAGAGGAGGTCGCCGTCGCGGGTTGAGTCGAGGGCGAGGGACCAGTCGAGCCAGGCGGCGCTGACGGCCTCGTCGGAGAACAGGGTCGCGGCTTGGCTGCTGCCGTCGACGTCAAAGTCGAGGCCGGAGCCGGAGCCTTGGACGAGGTCGTCACCGAAGGAGGGAGCCGAATCGACGCGAGAATCTCGTGCAGGCTCGGACGGATCGCCGAGTTCGAGCTGGAGGCCGTCGCTGAAGCCGATGTCGGCGCCCTCAGCGCCCACGTGGAAGTCGCCGAAGGAAAGGAAGTCGCTCGTGGCCGAGGTGAGGAGGTCGTCCCGGGCATCGACGTCGGCTGAGGCGGGAGGAAGGAGGGTCGTGAGGACGGGGGAGGAGGACGGGACAGGAGGGACGTGGACAGCTTCCGCTGCAGGGATGAATCGACCTCGCGTGCTACGAGGCGAGAGCTGTCCATGTCGTCTCCCAACCGGTCTTCCGCCACCACCTCAGACCCCTTCTCCTGCTTCTCCGGTTCGTCGAGGGGGACTTCTTCGAGCTTTGGCGCGACGAGCGTCGGACCAGCGGCGCGACCGCCTTCAAGCAGATGCTCGAGACGCGAAAACTTGGACTCGAGCGCGGCGAGGCGGACTTGCAGGCCTTGCGAATGCAGTTTCTCGAGCGCGAGTTGGGTCTTGAGTGTCTCGTTCTCATCCCTCAGCTGGTCAACAAGGGCCGGATCTGCCGCTGTTGGTGGAGCTGGTACCTCCGCAAAGACGGGCAGCTGAACGCTGTCGGCGCGATGAGCGAGTTGGTCCTCGAGTTGGTGGATCCTCGCCTCGAGGAGTTCTTGCTGCTGCTTCTTCTTGTCCCGCGACAGCTGAGCCGCGACTGTAAAGATTACGTACGTCAGTGCGTGAGCTATCATAGACTGTAAGGAGCTGTACGCACTGCGGTTCCGTTCCATCCTCGCCACCTTGCGCGCCTGCTTCTCGGCGGCGGTCGATCTCGGCGCCCGGCGCTTGTTGGGCCGTTCCGCCTCTATATAAGCTCCATGGCCGCCCGCACTGTCCGCACGACCTTCGAGCGCCGCGTAATCGACTTCGGCGGCGTTCCGCTTTGTCCGTCGGCTGGAAGACGCGGTCGACGCCGAGTCACTCGCTCCATGCGACGCCGGAGACGAGGAGGACGAGGCGCTGGGCGAGGCAGAAGACATGCGGCTGAGCGTGGGGAAGGATATATGCCCGCAGAGGGGCGCAGGCGCAGTTGCCTGGCGAGATGGAAGGAAGAAGCGAGTCGACGTGGAACGTTTACAAGCCGGCAAGTTCACGCGCATGCCGCGGCAGAATGGAACGCCGGAGCGACGTGGAACCTTTACCGAAACTTCCTCCTGTCAGCGGCATGCCGTGAGGTCATCTCCGTCCCTCCCCATTCCCACTCTCGCTTTCACATCTTCTGCAGTTGCAGTAACAGCTCGATGAGAGACACTCTTTTGATAGCTGCGCCAGCGAGCCGGTACGAGAAGAGCCCGTCGAGGCCGGATGGAAAACGAGGAATGCTGCGGCCTCTTCCCCCCAGCGTCTCCAGGTAATGGGTTCCTTTCGCGTTCAAGCGGATCAGTCAGAATTCGCAGTCGGTCATTGATGCAGCGCAGAACAGGTAGAAATGGCAACAAGGGGAATAAACTGTCGGGAAGGAGACCTTCAGAGCCGAGAACGAGGGAGAAAAGGTGGTACAGCCGGTGTGAACGTCGAAAGGCATCGAAGCGCGCTCGGCAAGCGAGAAGATCGAAGTGAAAGGCAAAGTAGCGGATATCACGTCGGGAACGGACCGAATGGCCGGAAGGGTTCTGACGCCTTGAGCCAGTCGCGCTGGACCGCCGTCAGGCGCAGATGGCACGGGTGGAGGGGCTCGGCCGCCTTGTCTTTCGACGACAATCGGTGCAAAGACCGACGGTGTTCTTCAGGTTCGGATTCCGAGCGAGAGGGTCCTGCCGGATCGGCGCTGGAAATGGCTGGAGTCGAGCGAGGCTGACCAGGACGAGCCACGCCGCCGGACGGCTTCGCGGCAAGACCTGTAGAAGCCCCGTCTGGAGACGAGCTGGAATCGGATGCACCAGGCAAGAAAGCACGGGCGGCGTTCGCGAGAATATCCCCGGCGGCGCGCGCAGCCGAGGAAAGGGCCGACGCGAATCCCGAATTGGATTCCGTCGTGGGCGCAGGCGTACGCTCCGACGGCTCTTTGGGGAAAGAGCCGGCGGCAGAGCTCCTCATGGTCTGGTCGGTTTGCATGGCATCACCTTCGGATGCCTGCGGCACCGCCGGCTCTTCGCCCAGAATGACACCGAGGGCCGACGTTCCGCTCGACGCGACGGACGGATTCGGCGAGTGGTCGTGCTGCTTGTCTGCCTTCGGGGTCCGGTCGCCCACCCGCTCAGCGGGCATAGACGCGCCGGAGCCGTCCACGGGAAGCGAGAACGGAACCAGCGGCGGCGACGGATGCGCAAGCTCCTTGCTGGCAAGGTGCCTTGGAGACGCGCCGATACTCAGCGCCCGCCGCGCCGAGGAAGGCTGCATTTTCTTCGCTGCCGCCGCAAACGCAGCCGGCGCCGCATCGCCGAGTTTCTTGCCCCGTACGTCGGCGCTGAACTCGCGCAGCTGCTGCCGGAGCGTGCCTGGAGCGGAGGCGTACAGGTGCGCGAGCGGATGGACGTCGGTGCCTCCCGAAACGCGGCGCAGGCTCTGGGCCGAACGCGCTCGCGGGCGCTTGCGCAGGGTGCTCGCTGGCACGGCGGGGCTGGACTTGGCGCCGGCGAGAGCCGGACGTGCCGCAGTCGGAGCGGCAGCAGTCGCCGCAGACGTAGGGAAGGCTTGCGTGGTCGGTGGGGCGGACGCAGGTTCTGTCGGCTTTTTCGGAGGCGAGACAGCTACTTGCGGGGTGTCGGCGGGAGCCTGAGAGGTCGAAGCGGCCGGAGCGTGCACCGTCGTCTTCATGAGCGAATCAGTTAGCCAAGCAACGAGAACCCGCCCGAAATATCGGCTGCTCACCTCTCGCGACGCGTCGCTGCCCTCCGCCGCAGCCGTCGATCCCGGCTCTTCAGCGCGCTTACGGGCAACCTGCTTACGGATCCGCCTCGCAAGCTTCGGCTGCCTCGGCTCTCCGATATCGTCCACCTTGCTGTCCTGTATCGCACGCCTGACGAGCCGATTGACATAGAGCTTGACGGCCTTGCCGCTGAGCTGAGCAGACTGCGGCGCCTTCGCCCCCTCCGCTTGGGCCGCCTGCGCGATGTGTTCTCGGCCGACTCGCTCGAGGCTCGTGACGTAGGACCACGTTTCAGCTCGCGAAGCATCGTCGAGCTCGTTGAGCGCGGTTGACCACGGCAGGAAGAGCCGCGGGGTCAGCGTGAGCTGGTCTTCCCCTCGCGCTTCCGCCGGCCAAGGCGAGGCGGTAGCCTTGAGCGCGATGGGAACGAGCTTCCCCTTCGGCGTACGCGCCGGCCAGGGCAGCGTCGAGAACAGCGGGTCTGCCGAGCGCGAGATTCGGGCAGGCAAGCCCGGTTGAAAAGGCGCTCGGGAGGTCGTCGCCGGGAGAGAATCGCCGAAGGGCACGTCAAGGTCGAGTGTCGGTGCTGCGATGGGAAAGACCGGAGGTCCTCCCTCTCGCCACGGCGAAGCAGCGATAACCTCCTCGGGCGCTCGTACCCGCGGCCGGATCAGCGGCGGCAGAGGCTGCTCGCGCTTCTGTGGGTGCTTGTCCCACTTCGAAGCGAATATTCTCCGTGCGAGCTTGAACGCGCGCACGGCGTCGTACCCGTCGGCGAGGACGCGTTCGAAATCCTGGTCCGTCGGTTCGGCCTTCGGGACGGTGGTCGCAGCCGCAGCTCGGGCTGGCTGAGGCGGCGGATGCGAGGGCGCCGCAGCGGGCCCTGACTTCCGCCTCGGTTGCGGCTGCTTGACGGAGCCCTGTACCGGAACACCGGCACCGGCTGCGGAGGACGACGCGAAGGCCGGAGCGCGGACTGCGTCCTGCGCGGAAACCAAGATCTTCTTTTCAGACGTGCCCGACCCCGAAGTAAGCGCGACGGGCACAGGAGTGGCAGCCGGAACAGATCCAGAGGTCGGAGCCGCGGGCGCTGCCGTCGCTTGTCGCTTCCACGACTCGACGACGGCATCGGCGTGGATTCGTCTGCGTTTGCCGAGCACAGACGGTGCCAGAGCCTCCTCCCCCTGCTGCTGGGTTGGGGACGCCGAGCCCTGACCGATCGTTGGCCCGGTCGCAGTCGACCGCTGCTGCGCCGGCGGCGAGAGCTCCACGATCTGGCTCGGCGGAGGCTGGACCGAAGCAGCCGTCGCGTTGACGATTCTGGCCCCCGCCTGTACTGCGAGCGCAGACAAGTGCTCCTGAACTCGAGCCAAGCCGGACTGCGCTCGAGACTGCAAGGGTGGTGGCGCCGCGTTCGACACTGGCGCGTACCTCGGGCCTTGCCCGAGAGAGAGTCCTCCGCCGACGGAGCGTGACCGCTCGGGCGCTTGAGAAGTCGCCGACGAGACTGGCGGGCCGACGGGCGGCGCAGATCGTGGACCTGACGCCGACGTCCCGCCGGCCGGATCAATACACGCCAGCTGCCGAGAAGGCGGATGCGGCTGAGCGCGAAGCGGGACCGGTTGGGGGGCAGCCGCTGTGACTGGGGCGTAACCGGCGAGGGGAGCTCGAGCCGGAGCAGCGGTCGAGTCGTAGTAGGGCGCACTCGGATTGCGAGCGGGAACGGCCGGCCTCGGGCCGGTTGAGTAACGGAGAGCGGGGTCGGATGGCCTCCGGTCGGAAGGTGAATGTAGAGGTGTGGTACTGGCCGCTCCGGGGTACGGCTGCCCCAAGACGGGTGGATTGGGACGAGCAACGGGGGGTGAATGCGCCGGGCTGGCGAGCTTCGAGGACGCCTGAGGCGCGCCTAGGCGGAAGACCGAGCTGATAGAATCGAGAGGGACCAGAAGTCAGGGGCGCGTCGAGCTTCAGTCAGGAAAAGCGGAAGAACGCACCCAGGATGCGGATTTGGCGCCGGCGCGCTTTGCAGCGGGACGCCCAGCCCGCAAGCCTCCCTCACCGCCTGCCAGTCGAAAAAGGACGAAGTCCCCGTCTTGAGCATCTCCCACCACTCCTCCCAGTCGCGCGGCTGCCACTCTGGCAGTATCTCTGGTGCTGGCCTCCCTCCCAGCGTCGCCACCACGGGGTACACTGCCGCTCGGTACGCGTCGAGGACCTGGGCGGTGCGCATCCGGTCCTCCATGTTGGGGACCTGGTCGAGGAGGAAGAAGACGACGAGGGGCGCGACGATCGGGACGACGGGGACCTTGATAACCTCCGAGGTCCAGGTCGTCCAGAGCAGCCAGATGGACAGGAAGTCCTTTGGGCGCGTTCCGGGAACGGTCATCATGTCGGGGGCGAAGGCGGCGAGGCGGTCGGGGCTCGACGGCAGCTTGTGCTTGTCGAGCTGCGAGACTATACTCGGCACGAGGTCCGCGACGAGGTCTAGTAGGGGACGACAAGCGAGTTAGTCGGCGATTTGCCCGAGAGACCTCGATCTAGGGACGTGAAGGAAACGCACGGAAACCGCCCTGCAGTCCGAGAGCCCGCGACCGCTTCAAGATGAAATCCCGCGCCAGGTTCAGATCCACAAGCGAGAGGCGCGTCGGGTCCTGCCACCCGTCGGCCGAGGTCGTTGCGACGGCGAAGGGAGCATCTTGCTGGAGAGCCGAAACCAAGGGCGCAGCTGGTGCGATTGACCCGACGGTCGCGTCTTGGTGCGGCGGCTGGCGCTGCTGCTGCGATGGACCGAGTGCGTTGCCGGCGTAGGCGGCGAGAGCTGCACTGTGGAACTCGTCTGCGCTGTACGCCGGCTGGCCCGGGGCATGATACTGCCCCAGCTGTTCCTCCGCCGTTATCGCTCGACTCCCATCCTGCCCGCCCAGGCCGTGCCAGCGCCCGGCCTGCTCGTACGCGTCGGTCTCCGACGGCTGCGCATTGTGCGGTGCATAGGCCGAGTGCGGCGCGGGGTGCATGCGCCCTCACCGTCGCTCGCGGCGCCTGGACCGTTCGTCGGACAGTGCGTCGACGCACAGGGCTCGGGGGCGGGCGCAGCGACCACGCAGGGTCAGTGCGGGTGTGTTTGTCTAGCCTCAAGCCTGTTCAGTAGCCGCCCGGAAGCTGTAGCGGTCGTATGGCCGTCTCTGCTGATCCTGGCGGCGAGCTTCGCGGGGCAATCAAACTCCGCGACTCAGCTGTCGATCATCTTTCGGCCAATCAATTTGCACACACTCTCGCTTGTCATCTGAAATGCTCGTACGACATCGTATATGCATCGCGAAGCAGTACGACCGTCGTCAAAGGCGTCGAGACCAAAGCGAAAATGACCGGAAAATGTGGGTCGCGCAAAGCGTAGGAGCGCCAGCGCCGACCTGGCGGACGGCAGAACGCGGTGCGGGCCGGACCGGGGGCGGGCGGCGGTCTCCGTCGAGGATCTAAGGCGCGCGTCGAAGCAGAGGGCTGAAGGCGCCGAGCTGTGGGACGGTCACAGGGAGGTCCGCTTGCAAGCGGTTCTTTCGAGTGTCGGCTCGAGTGCGGCGGAAGGGCGCAACCGGTCGGGCGGGCAGCTAGTTTTCTGAGAGGTCAGCAAGGAACGAGCTATCCGAAACACTTGGAGGGATCAGATACGCACTCCGGGATCACTTCACGCGACGCCGTCGTGGTCGAGGCGTGAGCGGTCGGCGTGGCTCCGTGGAGTGATCCGCCCCAGCCAGACTCCTTGCCCGAGCTCCGCCGCCTTCCACATCCGCTTCAGTCCCTCGTCCACATCCTTGGCAATCCTCCTCGCCTCGTCTCTCTCATCGTCCCGCTTCCGCTTGTCCCACGCGCGCCTCGCCGCCCCCGGATCTTGCGGATTCCACACGATCGGTTTCGGTAAATGGGAGTATATGCGCGATGAGTTGTTCGTGTTCGGTATGGCGTAGGGCGTGTGGTGGTACGCGAGCGAGCCGAGGTTCTTGACGAGCAAAGGGGACGAGCGAAGCAGGGCCAGAGTCCGCCGCACTGTTCTTGGAGGAGCTCGGAGGTGAGTGCCGGCCAGCCACAGCTGCGCATATAGTTGTTGGACGTACCGTGAGCTTGCACGACTGCCGTGTCGTCGTCCAGAAGCGCCTCGCGGAGCTGCGGGCGGTACAGTCGACGCAGGTTGGCGGCCCTCGCGCCGTTCCCACGCGAGACGTGGGCCAGGTCGCGCCAGAAGGATCTGTACAGGGCACGCTTGGCTGTGGCCTCTGCAGCGCATCGCAAGGCCATAGTGCGGCTTTTCCCCCACTCCCGGACGCCGTTGCGAAGTCAAGCGGCGAAGCGTCGCTCAACTCTGCCGTCCCACGCCTCCGCTACGCCACACAGACGCTCGGAGAATGGCCGAACATAGACCGACAGTGCCTACAATGCCCGCTGAGATGGCCGCTTCGCCCGACGACGTCCTCCGCGCCGAATCGCTCGTCTCGCTCTCGCTCACCCAACCTCCGGCTGCATCCCCACCCGCTCCCGATGCAGCTCCACAGGCCGCACAGCCCGCCCGCAAGCGAGATGCGAGACCGCGCACGGCCGTGCTGTTCCAGCCGGCGTGCACCGGACACCGCTACATCCGCACGTCCGACAATTCGACCATCGTCGAGCGGCCGGAACGCATCCGCGCCGTCAAGGTCGGCGTCGCCGCTGCCTTCGCCAGGCTCGAGCGCCACGCACAGACGCAGCGACGGTCGGAGGCGTCCGTCAAGGACGAGCTGGACACGCTCCTGCAGGGACTCAGCCTCGATGGGAATGAAGCGGGGAAACCCAAGGCGCCCGTCGACTTGACGCGCCCTGGTCGGCCGAGGGAGATTATCAGTCCCGAAGGACCGTTCGACATCCTCGACTCGCGTGCTCAACTTGCCGTCGATCATGCCGCCCTCGCTTTTGTCCACCCGGTCCCGAATCGACCGCCACACGAGGAGGACGACTGGGAGTCAGCGTCCGGATCCTCCTCGTCCGGACCCGCTGCCGGTCCTCCGAAGGCCCAAGCGCCAACATCTCCCTGGCCTGCACAGCTACGCGATCTCTGCCGCGGCTCGGCCTCACTCCAGGCGCCTTCCGACCCTTCTGCCGCACCGACCTCATCTCCCTCACGACCTTCTCACCGGCGTCCGTCCGAGATCCCCGCGCACCTCCCGCAAGGAGACTTGTACCTCTGCCCGGAGAGCGAGGCAGCTATCTTCGGCGCCCTCGGAGCGTGCTGCGAAGGAGTTGATCGGATTGTTCGCGGGTCGCGCTCCTTAGGGGCGGAAGAGGCGGGCAGACCAAGCGAGGGAGGGGAGCGCTACGACCGCGCGTTCGTGGCAATCCGTCCGCCAGGCCATGTGAGTGCAGTCTTGCCCCCCTTTTAGGAGCGAACTCTCCCTCACGACCTGGCCTTTCGTTCGCATCCGCAGCACTGCGGAGAGGCGAATCCGCAAGGGTTCTGTTTCGTCAATAATGTTGCCGTCGCGGCCGCACACGGTGCGTGGATCTTCCTCATGGCCATGTTGAAAGGCACCTGACTCACATTGAGACCACTTTGCAGCTCATCTCGAGCACGGGGTTGACCGAGTCGTCATCTTTGACATCGATCTGGTTTGTCCCTGTCGCCTCGTCTTCTTACGCGTACGCAGCTCTGACGCCTTTGTTGCTTTTCCTCAGCACCACGGGAACGGTACGCAAGAGCTCGCATGGCGAATCAACGCCTCGGCACACCGAATCCTCGAAGCACGGGAACGGGACCGCGAACGCGCGGCCCTGGCGGCGGAGATGGCCGCAGCTGGGAAGACGCCGCGGTCTTCGCCAAGGAAGAGCTCACCGCGGAAGAACGCACCTGCGGGGATCAAGAAGGAGGAAGTCGAAGAGGGAGGCGCGGCTGCGGAACGGAACCCGCTGCGGATCATGTACTCCTCGCTGCACGACATCTGGTCCTATCGTGAGTCTCCCTTCGGCAGCTCGCCTGCGTCGACAATCTAACTTCTTTATGATCTAAAGCCTGCGAAGACGGCGACCCGGCGCTCGTCTCTGCCGCCTCGCTGAACCTCTCTGGCGGTCACGGCCAGTTCATCTCGAACGTGCACCTCGAGCCGTGGGCCTCCGAGACCGACTTTCACGAGCGGCTTTATCCGCGATATCGTTATGGGCTCCTCGGGGCGGCGGAAGAGTTTGTTCGGAGGACGCGCGGACCGGACGAGGCGGAAGAAGCAGCGAAGCAACGGACGATGGTCATCGTCTCGCTCGGTGAGTCGGAGGCAGAATCATGCCCTTGCATGGGCCAGAACCCTCATTGACGGTGGCCTTGCAGGATGCGATGCGTCCGAGCACGAATCCGCCGGCATGTCCCGCCACAACCGCAACGTGCCCACGTCTTTCTATCGCCGCTTCGCGCTCGACGCGACCACCTTCGCGCGCACGCACGCCGGGGGCAAGTGCCTTGCCGTCCTCGAGGGCGGCTACTCGGATCGGGCGCTGGCAAGCGCGAGCGCGGCATTCCTGTCCGGGTTCAGCGACAACGACGCGGATGTCGAGGCTAGCCCGCAACCCAGCGCGCCGTTCCCTACCGCGTCGAAGCGAACGAGGTTCGAGTCGCAGCGCGAAAGGGACAGCTGGTGGAGCGAGCCTCTGCTGAAGAAGCTCGAGAAGGCTTGCTCGGTCGCGAAAGGCCGGCGGGGAGCTCCGCCCTCGGGGGCGCTCGTCGGAGCGACAGGTGCGGACGCGATCGCCGAGTCATGGCTTACTCGTGCGGTCGACGTTTTCTCCCTCCTCGAGGACATCGTCGTTAATCCTCCTGCGAGCACCGCGGCGACAACCACTCGGCCAGAAGGAGGAGACCGGTCCGGTCCGCGGCAGCTGCGGGATCGGAGAACGCGCCCGGTCAACTATGCGCAGCTCGCGGATGGGGCTTCACCTGCTTCTTCGCCAGGCGGCGGCGGCGGGCGGGCGACCCCTGCACTAAGGAAGTCGGCTTCGGCGTCGAGACTGAGGGCGGTGGCGGCGGCGGCTGACGAGCCCTTGCCGCCACCCGTTCCGCCGGTGCCGCCTGTAGCGCCGCACGCCCTGGAGGCCTCAAGAATCGGCGCACCGTCTCCGACCGCCCAGGGTGCGACTCCATCACCGGCATCAGCCGCGGCGCCGGCGGACTTTGCACCGTTCGCGTCGGCGCCGACTACTTTCGCTGCCCCGACTGCTGCGGAATCTCGCCCGATCGACCCCGAGCCCGCGCCCGAGACGAAGAAGCCGTCAATACGGTTCACGTGGAAGCAGGGCGGGTTCGCTGGCGAGCCGCGCATGTAGGGTCCAGCGAAGGATAACTGCGGTTTCCTGGATCCGAGTCTGTCGGGGCAGCTACCTTTCTCCAGCTTGCAATACTTCGCACGGACCCAGCGTGTTTGCTCCGTGATCTAGCGTCCCTTCCGCTTGGGATAGAGTTGTCCCCGGCCCGCGACGGTTCTTCTTCTTCTTCTCCGCTTCTTGATTTTTTGGTTTCCGGATTTGACGCGTCGCGCGTGAGAAAGGCGAACTCGTCAAGACACGCGCCCGCTCCCTCTCGCTCAGACGGCTTAAGAACTCGTCAGGCCTACAGTCTACGCTCTCGTCCACGTCGTGCGCTTGTCGTCTGAAGCGACAGGAGCGGCACGCGCCCTTTGGTCGTCGCGAGGGGGCGATCGAGGCGAAAGTCTCACCTTGCCGCGTCGGCCTGACCTCGGCGTTTCTGCACGCGCCGTCGAGCACTGCAGGGCTGCGTGAGGCTCGTACACGCCATCCACTGCGATGGCGACCGCGTCCCCGGCGCCGGGGCCTTCCGCAGGCGCAGCAGAGGCCGTCGGACCGGTCTCGACGTCGACGCTCCTCGGCGAACACGACAATGACCCGAACCGCGCACTCGCTGCCCTCGTTTCCAAGTACAACCGCCTCGTCCAGCAGCATTCGGCTCTCAAGCACGAGCGGGACTATGCCCTCCGCGCCGCCGAGCGGTCCGTCCAGGAGAACGAGCAGCTATGGAGGTCCTTCAAGTCGACAACCGCCACCGCTCCGAGCCCGAGACCTCCGGTGGCCAGGTCAAACTCGGATCAGCCGAGCGCAGCGACCAAAGGACTCGGAATCGGCCCGTATGCGGGGGCGGGAGGGCCGAACGGAGGAACGGCGTCGAGCAGTCCAGGCCACGGTTCCTCCTCGTCGGGCCTCGAGACGCCCAACACGCGCGCAGCACGGCGCATGCAGTCGAACGACTCGTCGCTGTTCAGCAGCAGCCTTCGCAGCGGCGCCGACTTTCACTCCTCCTCGACATCTCCCTCGCCACTGTTCAACAGCCATTCGTCCGCGTCTCCTCGCGGTCCGAGCGATCCGGCATCCCACTGGCTTGACTATCCGCCAGTACCTGCTTTGAATGGAGGAGGCGTCGGGCCCTCGGGCGAGCCTTCGCCTCGTCTGCCACATAGCCAGGCACCCTTCGGGAACTACTCGCCGTCTGCCTTGCGGGGCAAGTCCGACACGCCGCCTCCGCATCCCAGCATCATTCGGACGAGCGACTCGGTGCCTTCCTCTTTATCGAGGAAAGCCAGCTCGCTCGACCTCGGTCGGAACGGTCCCCTCTCGACGTCGTCGTCGAGCGGTCCTCCTGCATCGTCCATGCCGACGAGCGCCTCTCGCGCTTCCCTTGCGGCGGCTCCGTCTCGCCCGGCCGCTTCCACAAGCAGGTCCGACGCGTCGGCCATGCCTCGTGACGCAGCTGGACCGTCGCCGACGACTCCCAACCTCCCGTATCCTCCGCGCACTCCTCCGCCACCAAGTCTCGCTCCCGCGCCGCAGTTCCGGCGCATGCAGTCGAGCTCGCGCATGACCGGCAGTACGAGCATGCCGCACCTCCTCGCCGAAGCCGCGAACCCGAACTCTTTCGCGGGCGAAAGCGGGCGGTTCCTCCCGACTCTGTCGCCGATCAGCCCGTTCTCCTTCAGCGGTGTCGGCGGATCGGTGACCGTTGCCGGCGAGAACGGCTCGGTGGATGCGACAGAGGTCGTGCCTGTTCCCGGAATCCGCTCGGCGGGAGAACAGCTGCAGGCGCAGCTTCAACTTCCAAGGCGCGAGCGGACCCTCTCTGGCAACTCGGCCCTGGCGGCTCCGTTCGAGGAGCGGTCCACGTTCCAGCTGCGCGCCGCAGCGTCGCAGGTGGAGGGCGAGCTCCCGCCCGGCCCTCCGCCAAGGTCGGCTTCGGTCAACGTCCTGAGCAGCGCGACGTCGTCGCCGTTCCGACTCGCACAGAACCGGGAAGAAAGTCCGATATCTTTGACGGCGTCGTCGTCGCTGCGGGAACGGCGGCCATCTGTTCCGAACAAGCTGCAATATGCTCCCGAGGGCTTGGGCGCGAGCGCCGGAAGGGGCCCGGCCTCGGCCCTGACGTCGCGGGTCCCGTCGGACGGTAGGATGACGCCCAGCAGCGCTGCGCCCCTTCCGAGCAACGGCGGACTCTCCGCTCTGCCCTCTCCGACCACCCCGAACGTTCCCCCGACACCCGGTAGCTCCGCCCGCTCGCCGTCTCGACCTCCGGTGCTCACCGCCGCGCTCCTGACGCACGCTCAAGTCCGCGTCGTCTCGTCGACGATCAAGCTCACTGAGCGGCAGAAGGAGTCGGTGCAGTTCCAGATCGCAGTCAGCCTCGCCAGCGCGCCTCCGAGCGAACTCGAGGCCGCGGCGAAAACGGCGTCGGAGTCGACCAAAAACAAGGCGGGGAACAGCCCGGACCCGTCGCACCGACCGGTTCCGACGGCGTGGAAGCTGGAGAAGAGCTGGACCGAGCTGCAGGCTCTGGATGCGCAGGTCCGGAGCAAGGCGAATCGGTCCGAGGGCAAGTCGCTCGCGAGCTTGCCGGACAAGAACGCGTTCAAGGACCACGCGCCGCAGCGGAGCGATCAGCGAAAGGTGTGTTGTGTTTCGCTAGCAACGCGGCGCCGCAGCCCCGCGGGCTGACGGGGACTTGGCGTTTGGACGACAGAGCACGATCGAGCGCTACCTGCGCGCATTGACTACTGTCAAGCTGCGGGACAAGTCGGCGATCTGTGCTTTCCTCGTCAGCGACATGGTCACCGAACCGGCTTCGGGTGGCGTTTCGTCGGTTCGGGAGGGCTGGCTTACGAAGAAGGGCCGGGCGTTTGGCGGGTGGCAGACGCGGTATTACGTCCTGACACCCGGATGCACACTCGCTTACTACGATACGGTATGCTACCTCCTTGCCCCTCGCCATGCAAGGGATCGGCTGACAGAGCAAGGCTCGCGAACACAGCCCGGCGGGACCAAGGTCGGCGAGATCCTGCTCCAGACGGCACAGATCGGCCGGCAGTCGTCTCGCGCTGCCGAGTCGAGCGACGACGCGCACGCACACGCGCTCCTGATCCGGACGCAGTCCGGCAAGGACGAGGCGGACCATATCCTCTGCGCCGACAACGACGAAGAGCGCGATGCCTGGATTGAGGCATTAACCACTCTTGCACCGTCAAAGTCGAAATCGGCGACTCCGACGCCATCCGGCCAAGTGGCCGCAGATCAGCGGGAACGCGTCTTCTCGACCTCTTCCCTACCGGTCGCCCCGTCGATCCCGGCCATCTCGCACGAACCGGATTCGCCGCGAGACCTCGAGCGCCGCAGGTCGGGTTCGGGGCTGGGCAACTCGACAGGGGAGTCAGCCCCTCTTCCGCCGATGTCGACTGCGCCGCGAGGGAGCTCGGCACGTCCGGCTGGCGACCAGCTACCGCCGTCGATGTCCCTGCCGACGAACCTCGACGCCCTTGCTCGCGGTATGCCTGCTGCCGAGGCCATGAGTTCCCGGCGTGTTGCGCCTATCCTTGAGGAAGACGGGCCAGCCGCCCCGATTTCTGCCGGCACCCGCGCGAGCCGCATGATGGGGCCTTCTGCTTCGAGGAACGGCCCACCTCCGACCGCTTCGTGGCGATCCCTCGCCGCCCCGGACCGTCCTCACAGTCCCGACAAGCGCGCCTCCGAGATCCCTTCGTCGCGATACACCGCGAGCGATGTCTCGAGTCCGATGAACGCGGTCCCGCTCCCCTCGGGCTTCGAGTTCAAGAAGATCGAACGGCAGAAGAAAACCAAGTCGTCCTTCTGGAGCTTCACGGCGAGGTCGAACGAGAAGGGCAATGCTGCGGCCGCGCCGGCCCGGCCCGTGTTTGGCGTGCCGCTCAAGGATGCAGTGGCGGTCTCGCGGATCCGCCCGGGTCTGGAGCTGCCGGCCATCGTCTACCGCTGCGTCGAGTTCCTCGAAGCAAAGGTGGGTCGCGCGCATGAGTCGTTCTCATACCTGTTCTCGAGCAGAGCTGACGACCCTTGCATTTCAGAATGCCGAGACCGAAGAGGGCATCTTCCGTCTCTCTGGCAGCGTGCACGTCATTCGTCAGCTCAAGGACCGCTTCGACGCCGAAGGGGATGTCAACCTGCTCCAGAACGCCTCCGAACTGCATGACCCGCATGCCATCGCTGGTCTGCTCAAGCAGTACCTGCGGGACTTGCCGCCGCCGCTGCTCACCAAGGCGCTCCAACCCGAGTTCCTCCGCGTGATCGGTGCGTCCGGCCTCGTGTTGCGGGAGATCTGCACATCATCTGACGGAGAGCTTCGCGTTGCAGATCTTCGGAGCCGAGAAGAACAGGTCAACGCGCTGGGAAAGCTCGTCGCCGAGCTGCCCATCGAGGAGTACACGCTGTTCCGCTTTTTGTTCGTACTGTCCGCTCGTCACTGCGCTTCAGATCAACGAGCTGACATAGATTCTCTATGGGCAGCTTTGCGCATTTGTGCACGATCGCCCAGAATGCGGAAACGTCCAAGATGAACTTGCGCAACCTCGGCATCGTCTTTTCGCCCACGCTTGCGATTCCGGCGCCCCTGTTCACGCTCTTTCTCAGCGAGTTTGACGTGAGTCCCCACAGCGTTGCAGAAAGCGGAGTCGGCACTGAGCAGCAGGATCCTCCTCCCGCAGCTCGTCTTTGCCGTCGATCGCGAGACCGGTGCCGCCAAGCCGACCATGCTCGGCGCCGAGTCGGAGGAGAAAGCGGCCGAGCGAGCGGCGCACCGCAACTCGCAGATCTACGAGGCGAGCGGGGCGAACAAGCTCATGGAGAGCGAGCTGCTGCGCCTGCGAGGTGAGTCTCTTGCCGGCGAGACGGATCCGGTTGTGCAGTTGCTGATCTCGCTCACGCCCTCATCAACCCAGAGAACGAAGAGGATGATTTGTCCCTCGCCGTTCGCGGTACCTCGTCGTCGGCGGGCCTTGCCCATGACGCCCCGGCAGCGCGCGCCCGCACTCCGCAGCCACGCGACAACGGTACCCTTGCGCCTCCCTCGCCGCCGAAATCAGCAGGCCTCCCCGCCTCACCACGCCCCGGCGCCTCGTTCCGGGTCTAAAAGACTCTGCCCCTCCTCGCGTGGCATATCTCTCTCCCCATACCCCCTTCCCGCTCGGAAGAGTCACTCTCCTATACCCGGGGCAGTCACCTCCCGCTTTGCTGTGCATGCTAGCCCCGTCGTCAGCCCCTTCTTTCTCCCCTCCCCTCCTGGATACCTCCTCGCCTGGACTTTGATACCCCCAAGCCTCGGTTCGCGACTCTGTTCGCGGCTGGAAGGGCTGCTCTCTCGACTTGCAACGGATCCAGTCTCCTCTCCTCTGTGCCAAGCGCAAAGTCAGAAGGGTGATGGGACGCCCAGTGCGAGGGATGGTTCGGCTTTGCGTCTCGCGACAGAGGACAACGAGCCCAGGGAAGAACGGACACAACCTGAAGCCCACTCGTCAATGGGCAGCGAGATATAGGGCACCGAATCATTGCATGGGTCAGATCACGGAGATGCCGGTTCTGCGCCCTCGACTGCTGCCGTCGCTGCGGGAGCATCGGTTGCCGTCGGTGCCTCCGCCTCCGCCGCCGCCTCCGCCGCCGCCGCCGGGGTCGCCTCCACTGGGTTGTTCGACATGGCTTGGTCCTCCTCCTCCTCCTCGTCGTCGTCGTCGTCGTCATCCTGAGCGACATACACCTCCCCTCCCTCGTCGCCTTGCTCGTCTTCCTCCTCGGATGACTCGTCCTCGCCCGCCTCGGCCGCGGCCGTGCCATTCCTCCTCGCCTCCCTGCGCTTCTTCTTCCCCTCTGCATCAAACTTGCGCGTCGGCATGACGCTCCGCAGCGCCTCCTCCCACCCTTCCTTCCCTCGGACCTGGCCCCCGTCGACCCACTTGACCAAGATCTCGACGACCTGGTTCACGGTCAGGACTTTGCGGGTCTTCAACTCGGGCAGCGCCTCCCCGATCGGCAACTGCGCGTGCCGGACCCCTCCCTCGGGGAGGTCGTTCGTGGCCTTGTTGAGGCACAAGAGTTTGTGGCGGTTGCGGTCGACGAGGCCGCCGAGGATGTAGGTGTGATTCGGTTCGAGCGAGGTGAGGATGTTGGGCGAGTCGCCGGTGAGGTAGACGACTTGGCTGCGCGGGGTGCGCGCGCGGGGTTGGCCGGCGAGGGAGCCGAGGGCGATCGGGGGCGCGGTCAAGTCTGAGGTGGTGTCGGAGGCGGAGGCAGGGGCGGCGCTCGTGCTGGCTGTTGCTGCACTCGTCGAGGCCTCCGTTGCCTCTTCTCCCGACGCCGAAGCCGCAGCGGGAGCTGCTGCTGCCTTTGCGCTCTCCTCCGTCATGGTACCGGCTGGACCGACCGCCTGTTCCGCCTCAGCGCCCGACCGATCCTCGAGCTGTGCACCCGTCTCCTTCTCCTGCTCGACTTTGGTGGGGTCCGGGTCCGCGACGCCTTGGTACAGTTCCTCGAGCCCTTCCTCCCACCACTCGACGCCCTTCCAGCTCTTCCAGTCCCCGCGCTTCTCGTACGCGTCGCGGATCCGACCGGTGAAGGAGGTGATGAGGAGCGGGAAGGGGCGGGACGAGAGGCGGTTGGCCGAGTAGCAGTAGGCGAGCTGGGAGGCCATCGATTTGATTTCCTGCGGGAGGGAGGGAGGGGAGTCAACACGGGTTCCTCCCCTGTCGCCCCTCTCTTTGGCCCGGGCGTGTGAGCGCACCTTGTCTGTCATGAGGCTGTCGAAGCCCATGTCTATGCAGAGCCTGGCGGGGTGCGGTTCCTTGTCCTTGAGGATCTCCTTCCGCCTCTGGCGCTTCCTCGCGGCGCCGGACGGGTCCTCGTCCGGGTCGACGAGCCCCTGGCTGACGCGTTCGCGGTGTTCGCGCTGTTTCTGCTTGCGCTTGTCCTTTTCTGCGGCGCGGCGGGCGAGTTTCTGCTGCTGGTAATGCTCTTGCCGCCGCTGCCGCTTCAGCGCCGATTTGGTCATGGCAGCCTCCGGAGCAGGCGCAGGGGCAGCGGGAGCAGCAGCAGCGTCCTCCATGGCGTCCTATGAGCCCCTGGAAGCGTGTGCAGGGCGCAGAAGAGCGAGTATAAGAGGGCAGGAGTGCGCCTGACCACAGGCTCGCCTTTTGCCTGCTGCCCTGGACTCGCTCTTACACACCATTCCTGAGTCATTACAGGGCGCACAGAGGGCTGTCCCTGCGCGTATAGCTCGCCCGCTGCTTTGCCCCGCGCCATGCTGTCGTCGCTGTGGACTTGGCTCTCGCCGTCCGCCGCTCCGAGCAACCACACCGACGCACACTCGCCCTCTCAACACGCTCCACACGCCACGAGCGCATCAGCCAGCCACGCAGACAGCACATATCCCCGCCAGGAAGGCGACGCAGGCGACGCCGTACCCGCGAGCACCCGCAAGAACCGCAAAAAGCGCCTCCAGAGGAAAAAGAAAAAAGCCGCACACCATCACTCGGCGGACGAGGACGAACAGGAAGAGGAGCGCGAACCGGACGAGCAGCTCTGGGACGACGACGCGCACGACGACCGGAGGAGGAGGACCGCGCAGGGCGGGGCATCAAGACAGGCCTCGCAGCGACGAAAAGGTCGGAGGAGACCACTCGCGCACGGCGCGCAACCAGGCAGCGACAATACGAGCGGCGACGACATCGAGGCCTACCCGGACGCGGACGAGGACTCGGCGTACCTCGACGAGATCGTCGCCGCAGCCGCCGCAGCCGAAGCCGCCGCTCAGGCGCAAGCCACCGCTGCCGCCTCCGCAGCAGCGGCAGCCCAGGGCTCGAACCCCACCACCCCATCAACTTCCACGCCGGGCTCGAGTCTGGCCCCTGCATCGGTATCGGCACCAGCGGCCGACCCCTCCGCACTTGCTTCAGGCGCCGGGAGCGTCCCGCCCGAATCCCTCGCCGTCGACGACCTCGTCGCGTCCATGCTCGCCCAAGGCAAGACCCATCCCGGTCCCTCGGGCCCCCTCCAGCGCGTGCACAACCTCCCCGAAGGAGCCGGCCAAGCGCCCGGGCTGCCGCACGTCCGGAGCACGCGCGAGTCGCGCAGGAAGGCCGAGGAACACGGGTTGGTCCCGATCACGGACGAGACGGGGACGCTCAGGGTCGGGTTCAGGATCAGGGAGGATATCGTCTTGATGCACCCCAAGGACCTCAAGGGCGAACCCGTCCTTCTTCGAATGTAGCAAAGGACTCCAGTCCCCGTGCAACCGCAACATCGCAGCACACCGTCCGGGGAAAGTGTGAATACAACAGCATCTCGAGAGAGGAAGAAACAAGTTGGGGGGGCAACAATCTCCGGGGAACTACAGCTTGAGGCCGACGCTGCTCGCCGGAGCCGCCCCCTCGCCGTCGCCCCGCTTCCGCTTCTTCGACCCCGCCTTCTTGTCCTCGCCCCCCTTGCCAATAACCGTCACGCCCTTGGTCCCGACCAACTTCCTCTCCGCCGCGTCCTTCTCGCCCCTCACGCCGCGCTTCTTCTCCCTCGCCGCCAGGACCTGCTCGGCCTTCTCCGCGCGCGCCTTGCGCTCCTTCCTCGCCCGCTGCCGCGCGAGCTTCTTCTGCGCGGGGGTCAGGTCCGCCGCGTCGACCGCGAGCGCACTGTGCTGCTTCGCGTCCGAGGCGGAGTAGACTTCTTCCGGAGCGAGGAGCGCAGAGGTCGATTGCGAGGTCGGGAGGGCCGACTCGACCGAGATCGAGGGCAGGTTCGACACGGTCGTGATCGACGGTTTCGGCTGCAGGCGGGAGTGAGCATTGTGCACCCACGAGTCAGGTTCGCGGCAAGCCAGAATCAAGTCCGGACCAGGCACTCACAGCCTTGGGCGTAAAGTGCGCGTTGCTGAGCGCGTCCAGCCGCGCCGAGAGGTCCTCGAACAGCGCCTCGATCTCGTCGTGCCGCTTCGCGAGGTCCTTGTCAATCTCCTGCACGACCTCGTTCCCCTGTTCGCGCTCGCGCTGCTCCCGGAACTCGTCCTCGTACACCTCGGCGAGCGACTTCTGACTCTTGGAATCCTGCAACTCGAGGTACCGACTCGGGAGGAACTGGTTCGGGTCGACCGCGACGCGCCGCTCGACGTCGTCGTACTGCGCCGCGAGGATCCGCTGCTTGATCAGGTCCTCGATCGTCCGCGTCGTCTCTTCCGTCACCGTCGGCGCGACCTTGCCCATCCGCTCAAACTCGAGGTCCTCCTCGAGGAGCGAGTTGACCGGCCGGTCGCGCGACTGCGCCTCGCCGAGCGTCGCCCAGTCTTTCGGACCGACGTTCTCCTGCTCGAGCGAGGCGATCTGCGACGAGAGCTGCAACAGCCGCCGCTCGTACCGCGACATGTTCTTGGCTGACGGGGTGCAGGAGGTCAGTCATCGGTCGACAGAGCTGGGAGGGCGAACCAGAACTCACTCTTGTCGTCCTCCTCCGGCTCGTCCGCAAACAGCTCCGACTTGAACCGATCTATCGTCTCGGCGCCTTCGGCAATCTCGCCCTCGTCGCCGTCCTGGTCGAAGCCGCCGCTGGCCGCGTCGTCCTCTGCGTCGCTGCCTTCGTCCGATCCCGGCTGGTCCATTTCCTCGTCTCCGAACCCATCCAGGTCCAACGCGGCGGCATCATCTTCCTCCTCGCCCTCGTCCATCTCCTCATCTTCCTCCTCCTCCTCCGAATCTCCCTCCTCCTCATCACTGCCCGCGACAAGCTCCTCAAGCCGCTCCTCGAGCGTCCCCTGGTCGATCTCGTTGTCCGCCGCGAGCTGCAACAACCGCTTCTTCTCGGCGAGCCGGTGCGGGATCTCTTTCACCTTGACGGCGTCCGAGAAGCGCACGCCCCGGCGGGCCTTCTTGGGCGCCGGAGGTTGGTCGGCGTTGGCAGAGTCGTCCGCCGCCGGTTCCTCGGTCGGTTTCGGCGCGGGCTTCTTGTCGGCCTTGGGCTGATCCTTCCCTTTACCCTTGCCCTTACGCTTGCCCTTGTCCTTGGCATCTCCGCCCCGACTCGAAGGCGGATCGAAAAAGTCGCTGTAATGAACACCCGCCGCGTCGAGGTCGCCTTCTTCCTCCTCCTCGTCGTCATCCCCGTCGCTGTCTCCTCCGCCGATCCCGTCCACGGGCGCAAAGAGATCGATGCCTCCGTCTCCGCCGCCATCGGCGTCGTCAAAGTCGTCCTCTTCGTCCGAGGGGACCTCGCCGCGGAGCATCTTGTTCATCTCGTACTCGCCCTCGTCGGCGTCGCGGTGGAAGTCGGCGAGCGAGAAGAACTGGTCGTCGACGGCGGAAGGCGGGCCGGAAGCACTGCGCGTGGCAAGGGAGTCAGTCAGGTTAAGGCAGCTTATGGGGCGTAGAGGAAGTCGGGGCGCACCGAGCCGTGCGGTCTTTCCGTCGTCCCGATTTGGCGCCGTCAAAGTTGTCGAGGGTGAGCGCGCTCGAGTCGTCGGCGAGAGGATCCCGCGGCGCCGGCTCGGCGTCCGAGCCGTCTTCGTCGTCCGAATCGCCACCGGCGAGTTTCCGGAAGTACTCCTCCTTCTCTGCCTCGGGCAAGTCGTCCAAGTCGAAGTCTCCGCCGTCTCCCTCCTCCTCCTCCTCGTCGTCGTCGTCTTCGAGACCGTTCATGCCTAGCATGTCTTCGTCTTCCCCGTCGAGGCCTTCGAAGCCTTCCTCGTCCTCGTCCTCGTCCTCGTCCTCTTCGCCACTTCCGCCCTCTTCGTCCTCCTCGTCGTCGTTCTGACCAAACATGGCCTCCATCAAGCCGTCGACCGATTTGCCGCGGAGCTCCATCTGCTCCCAGATCATCTCGCTGTCCATGCCGCCGTCGACGGTCAATTCGGGGATCGGCGTCGGCTCGAGTTTGAACTGCTCTTCGTCTTCGTCTTCGTGAGCGGCTGTGGCAGCTGCTGCTGCTCGAGCACGAGTGGATGGACCGGCAGACGGGGCGAGAGACGAGAGCAGCGCGGTGAGGTGCGGGAAAGCGAGTGCCTCAGACTCGACGGCTGCCAAGAGGGAGGGAGCGGTCGTCAGTCGGGCGGCCGACTCGAGAGCAATGCCGCGGAGAGCGTACCTTGATCAAAGCTGTGTTTGACGACCTGTCGGGCGTGTTCGGCGAGGTTCGAGTCTCCGCGACCGCGGACGAGCAAGTGGGCGTTCTGCGCGATCCGCTCGGCCAGGCGCAGCAGCTCGTTCTCGTCGGCGCCCCCGCCGTTCGCGTCGGCGTTCATGGTTGCTGTCCGATCCTGCGCTGTAGCAGCGGCGGGCGAGGCGGAGTGGTCGCCTGTTGCGGCGGAGGAAGTGTCGACCTGCTTGCCCTTTCCCTTGTCCGCCTTGGACGGCGACGCGCGCTTGGTCGGGCTGCCCCGCGCAGACTTCAAGCCAGGCATAGTCTCCAAGCTGGCACTGTCGCTCCGTGCGAGCGTACTCGGCAGTGACGACGACTTGCTGAGCTCGAGGGGGAACTCGAACTTTGGCACAAAAAGTTCCGGTGGCGGTGCAGACTTCCGCTCCGCCTTCCTACACACTATAGATCGCCAGATCGCCAGATATGGCGTGCAAGAAGGCTCGAGCTAGCTCTGACCGATACGCGCAAGATCCAAGAAAGCGCTCAGCGGCGCCGAAATTTCCGACGACTGAGGGTTGGAGGCAATCTAGAGTGCACGAGGAGGACCAGATCCGCAGCAGGAAAGCAAAGTTCGTAACAACGTTTTCAATAAGCTGTGGTTCAAGGCTTCCACCCCAAGTATCTACGACCGCCACTGCCGTCCTCCGTGAGCATCCGCCGCAGGCCCGTCGTCGTCCTCCTCCTCCCCAAGACCAAACACTTCCGCCTCCTCGTCTAGGTCCCTTCGCTGCGCCGACTCCTGACCTCCACCCGCACCGGCGTCGTCGTCCTGTTCGGCGTCGGCATCAAACAGCCTTTGCCGCGACTGCTCATGCGCCGACCGCATCAACTCGTCCAGCTCGTGCGAGTCGCCGTCTCCTCCGGCACCGCCGCCGCCGCCGCTCTTCCCACCACGGTCGCTCGCCGATCCGCTCAGCTCCTCGCTGTCCTCGCCGAGTCCGATCCCGCCTCCTCGGCCGAGGCTCTGCGCCCTCGCGTGCTGTTTCCGCCCCGCCGGGTTCAGGCTCGCCCAGCCTTTCCCGCCCCCCGCTCCCCTTCTGTTCCTCCTCCCGCGCGCAGCTCCCGTCCGCCGGCGGTACCACCAGAACGCACCGAGCGCGCCAGCCATGAGCAGGACGAGGACGACGGCGCTCGACGCCTGCGCGAGGCCTTCGACCGCCCCGCCCGAGAGCGGGGACCACCACCCGCTGTCGGACAGGCTCGAGTCGCTGCTGCCACTGTTCCCCCCGCCAGAGAGGATACTGTCGTCCATCTGGCCGGCAGACCCGAGCGACGAGGACCCGTCCGCGAGCGTCGTGTTCAGGCTCGTCCCGTCGGGCCGGGTCGAGCCGAGGACAGCGGGGATCTCGTTGCCGATGCGAGACGGAACTTGCGCGGCGGGACCGGCAGCTGAGAGGAGAGAAGCGCCGACGAACCGGAGGAACATGTCGTGCGCCGCGAGCGGCTGGTCATACGGGACCTGAGGCGGTAGAGCCAGACTCAGCTCCGCCCTTTCTGCGCTGAATGCTCAAGGACAGAGGCACGGGAACACACCATGTGGCTGGCGTCAAAGATCTTGACATAGGTCATGTTCCTCGCCGTCGTCCAAGTTCCGGCGGTCCGGCCATCGACAACCCATTCCTCATCGGTCGCATTCTGTTTCGGGGAGACGCAGCCGGGTCAATTGTCTTGAGCGCCTGAGTTCCGGTGCAAGAGCGAACACACCTGCCACCCGACCGCTCCGTTCCACTCGAGGTTGTCGATCATGCGCTCGATACCTACGTGATTCTGCGCGGCAACGATCGGGGGACAAAATCCGTCAGTAAAGAAAACGAGCATTCCTCAGTTCCCGTCACCCATCGGACCGCTCGGCGCAAGGACTCACGCAGATCAAGTCCTCCGCGCCCGCAAACATCATGACCTCGATCTTGGTGAGCAAGTCCGGCAGGAGCTGCACGCTCGGCCGCGAGTTGGGCGTGTAAAACTGCGCGCCGACTTGGCCGTTGCATTCGGTCCACGGACCGGCGTGGCGGGTCGCGTGGAAGGCGGACTTGACGTCGTCGCGCTGTGAGGCGTTGCAGAGCGAGGGAAGCCATCTTTCGTCAACAGGCGGCTTGTTGCGGCAGAGGCAGCGAGTCGGGACTTACGGAGAGATACGGGGTGATGTCGGCAATGTCGGGCGGCCAGTTCATCCCGCATGCCGGGTGCGTGTCGGTCAGGCGGACGTCGTAGTTGTTGACACACATCTTTTGTCCATTGACTCTGTTCGTGGCGAGAACGCGCGATGGAGATGCAGGTGTTGAGCATCGGGGGAGAGGGGCGCGAGATGAGCAGGCGCGCCAGTCAGCGTCAATCAGCCATCACGGGACAGCCCGGCAGAGACGCACGACTGGATGGTCGAGTCGGTGATCGCTCCCAGAATCCTCTCGCAGTACCCGACATGCACCGGCAACTTGAGCCCTCCCCGTCCGCCATCGACGCGCATCCTCGAGACGCACATCTCGACCTCTTTCCGGACCTGCGCCTCGGCCTCGGACCCTTCCTTGATGACGCCGGCCTGGAGGGCAAAGTCGAGATAGGCCGGGTACTGCGACCACGGGTCGATCCAGCCGTTGCCGATCATGATGCCCTTCAGGCGGGTCGGGAGCCGCGTCGTTTCGAGGATCGCTTGCGCGATGTAGGGGATGTACTGGCCGGCATAGGATTCGCCAGCAATGTACGTCTGCGCGCGGAGTCCGCGCTTGACTCAGCACGCAGAAAGCGGGAACGCATGGACCGGCCCCGACGGAACACTCACGTCGTGAGACGAAAACTCGGGGAAGATCTTGTAGAACTTGCTCAGGAACTCGACCACGTGCGCTGCAGCCTGCGTTGCATGGTTTGAGCGTCAGTCCAGTGTGCGAACGGCAAGTGGGTCGGGCGAGCATGTTCTCGGATCAAAGGCTCACCTCTGGCAGGTCGTGCAGGTACCCGTTTGTGGCAACGTACGAGTACCCGGTCCCGACGGGCTGGTCGACTGCCAAGTCGATCCGAAGTGAGTCGGAACCGATTTGCGCCCGCAGCAACCGGGAAAGAAAAAAGCGTAATCCGGGAACGTACTGAAGATCACGTTCGCGTACTCGTTCCACGCCCCTTCGAGTTCGACCAGCTTGCCGTCGCCATGCGGGGCGAGGCGAAAGGGTCCGATCTCCATCAAGCCGCCGTCGAACGAGCTGCAGCCGGGACCGCCGTTGAACCTGCGAGGGGAGAAGGTTCAGTGCCTCGTGAGGAAGTCGGTTCGGGGCACGCCGCCCAAATTCCTCAGCCCCGGAGGTGAGAGGCAACTCGATGGAGACCCCGAGGGGACTGCAACAGGTGGAGAGGAGAGAGGAGACTGACCACAAGAGCGTCCTCTCCGTCTCTGCGATATGCTTGTTCCGCACGAGGTAAAAGTACAAGTGCGCGTCCGACTCGGTATCCGGCACACCGTTCCTCGGCGGCGCAGACGGGAGGTGGCCTCCGTACATGGTCACGCTCGAGTCGGCCGGCTGGCCGGGCAGGGAGGGGATGTAGAAGTCGGCGGCTGACATGTCTGCTGGCGCGCGAAAGTGAAAGCGCGAGGTCCGGTCCAGACAGTGCAGGTCGCGGTGAGAGAAGCTCGAGCGCGTCAGTCCTTTCTGCCTTCACACTAGGCGCGTGTACGGCTGCACTTGCCTTCGTCCGAGTCGACTTCGCGGCGGTATACGGCTGCGCGGGCCTCGCCCACGAGCGCCGCGATTGACGATCTGCGCTGGAACCTGCCGTCGGCGTACGCGCGCGCCTCGAGCGGGAGACGGGTGCGGTGTGGCCCAGCGACCATGGCTGCTGCTTTCAAGCGAGTCCGTAGAGCACAGGGGGAGTGAGCGAGGGGGGGACAGAAAGCCGGAGCCGCGAAAGTGGAGCGCCGGCACGCGGCCAGCCCCTCGCAATATTTAAGTTGACCCAACAATCGATTACCCTTATAGCAGTAGAGTACTAGGGATTGTATTGTGGATTGTGTATCGTCATTGTCAGGAGGAGATAACCTATTCTTCAGAGATCGTAATCAGAAGGCGCGAGTCGCAGTACAACCAGTGAGGAAGAGAGTCGTGGGAGCCAAGAGGGAGAGTCAAGAAGAGAGGGAGAGAGATAAGTTAATCGAGAGAGAAAGGTAGCCGCGAGCGTCACAGAGCTCAACGCTGTTGTCCGTAGCCATACTGTCCACGCGCCGGCTGCTGCTGATAATACGCCGCCGCGCCGCCGTCGTCGCCGCCAATCCCGCCGTACGGGTCCTCCTCATTCACCACCCTCAACGAAGAACCCCCCGGACCCTGACCGCCCGTCGCGCCGCCGTCCGGGTGCTCGAACGACATCGCGCCGAGGTGCGGGATCGACCGGTGCGACGGCGCGGGCGACGAGACCTGCCCGGGCACGAGCGCACCAGGGGTGGCGGCCGCCGAGTCGGCGAGGTGCTCCTGCAGGAGGTCCTCCTGGTACTGGTGCTGGTGCTGGTCGCCCGACGCGGACGATTGGTGGTACGGGATCCCGCCGCCGCCGCCGCCAGAAGTCGGGCCTTGCGAGGGTGCAGGCGCAGGCGGGTAGGTCGGAGCGCCTTGCCCCGGGTACTGCATCAAGCCGCCCGGCTGGCCGTACGGCACCTGCTGCTGCTGGTGCTGCTGCTGGGGCGCATAGAACGCCTGCGCGTACGGGTCCGCCGCGTACGGCCCCGCGCCGCCGTCGTGGCCGTACGCGTTCGCGCCGAGGTGGTCGTCGTAGGCCGTCCCGCCGTAACCGTACTCGCCGCCGCCGCTGTGGCCATCACTCGAGAGGGCTCGCCCCGTCGCGTAGTACATGTCCTGCTCGGCCGAAGGCGGAGCCTTCCGGCGGGACGCCCTCCGCGGCGGAGAGCCAGAGCTCGAGACGGGCGCATAGAACGCGCCGTCGGCCTTCTCGTGACTCGCGTCGCTGCGGTTCCGCCCGTGCAGGTACGCCGCACCGGCTCCAGCGCCGACGCCCGCGCCCGCGAGTCCGGCACCGGCGCCCGCAAGCGCCGACTGCGAGTGGTGCAGCGGCCCGCCGTCGCTGTACGCCTGGAACTCGTCCGCCTTGCTAAAGTGCCCGCCGGCCCCGCCGTCGCGCGCCGCCGGGTCCCACGGGTCATCGTTCGAGAACGGGTCAAAGTCCTGCGGGTGCTTGCTCGACCGCCGGCGGAAGCACCAGACCAAAAGGCCGGCGAGGAGGGCGAGCGCGACGACTCCACCGACGACGCCACCGGCGATCGCGCCGGTACTGGTGCCCGAGGACGAGTTGTTCTTGTTCGCCGCGGCGAGCGCCGTCGCGTTCGGGTCAACGGTGGACGAGGAGCTCCGGCTCGCGGGCACGACAACGGTCGAGAACGAAGTCGAGGTCGGCTGGACCGAGGTCGTCGAGCTTGAAGACGTGGTCGAGCTGGTCGTCGTCGAGGTCGACGAGGGAGTGGGAGTTGTCGTCGTCGTCGTGCTGCTCGTCGTCGTGGTAGAGGACACGGTGCTCGACGTCGTCGGGGCTGTTTCGGAAGAGGTCAACGGGCTGATCCTGCGTCGGTGCAAAGTGCACTGTCTGGCTCACGTGGTGTCGTCGTCGTTGTGGTCGTCGTGGTGGACGTGGAAGAGGCGGTCGACGAGGTTGCACTCGTCGTGGTCGTGGGGCAGACTGTCGAGTAGATGTACGAGACGGGGGTCGAGGTCGTGATCAGGGTCGTCTCGAAACCCTGTATGGGCACCAGAGTCGTTCTGTGTGTTGCCATGCGGTCAGTTTGCGGTGGTTTTGCGGAAGACTTCGGCCGATTTGGGCTAGAGAGGGGAGCTCACGCGGCGACTCGCTCGGTGACGGTAAAGATCTCGGACGTCGGCTGGCCGCGGATCGTTCCGAGGTAAGTCGAAAGCGATACCTGTGGAAGTCGTAAGGTGAGCGGGTGCGAACCTGGAGTGGAGCCGCCAGGGGGTCCTTGTTCAGGGGGGCGGCTGCTTACGGTGGGGACCTGGACGACCTGCGTCCTCGTGCCGACGATGGTCTGGATGCGCGAGGTCAAGGTGGCGGTTTCGTAGGCGATGCCAGCCGTGACGCGGGAGCAGCCCGGCTCGAGTGCCATCCTGACGAGAGGCGCTAAAGCGGGGTTGAGTGAGCGCCCGAGATGAGAAAACGGGGGTGCTGCCGGTCTGCCGGAGTCGGGCGGAGCGTGGGCGAGGGCAGGGAGCGCTGGCGCGGGCGAAGTGAACGAGTGTAAAGGACTGTCGGGGTGTGCAGCAGCAGCCCAGCAGCCGTGCAGTCAGTGGGCTGGAGGCTGCAGTAGAGCAGACACACACAAATGGCGCGTCGGCGTGCGCGTGCGGTGTTTCCGGGCGAGATGGCGCCGCGGCGCGCGCATCGCTTGGCATTAAGTTGGCACCCCTCCGGCAAAATGGCTCGCTCAGTTACGACTGACGCACCTGGGACCAGCTCTGGAACACACGCAAAACTTGAAGGAGCTGGGCAGCTACGAGCAGGCACTGCTGCCCTTGCTCTCACGCGAGGACAGCGACAGATGAGCGCAGGGATCGCCGGCATTTTCGGGGGTGCCTTCGCCGCCCGCGGCGAGCTCGAAAACGCGGGGAAGCCAGGCTCACCAGGGGCACCTTAGTGCTGGCCAAGGGAGTCCGCCCGCTCCCCTTCTTCCCGTCCGCCTTGCTGCTACGATCAATAGCTCAGTACTTGCTGTCTGTGTCGCTGTTGGCCTCGCCAGACGAGCCGAGTGGCCGCTTACCATTCGGATCGGCCGATGTTGGCCTTCTCAGCCTCCTCCGCTCCGCATCGACCTCAACTTGCTGTCCTTGTGCTGCCGCCAACCCGACTCGCCGGCGAATGCGGGTTCCACAGTTTAGAGTCGCTGGTCTCCATCGCTCTGCCGACTCCCTTGCTCGTGCTGGACATGGTTTTGCGGCTTCCCCGCGGCTCCCCCAAGGGGCGCCTGCTCTCCGGTTCCGCCCGCAGCTCACAAGCAGGAGCGGACGGAAGATTGCTCGATGCTTGCACGGCTGCCCGTTGTCAACTGCGCCGTACAAAGGGGCTGAGGAGGCGAAGCGAGAGGGGAGGAGGGAACGGGCTGGTGAGGAAGGCGGGAGTCTCGCCTGCGACAGGCGACGATGACCGCTGGTGGCAACACGGCGAACCGTCTGCAGGGACAGCACGCGTTCCTCCTGACTGCGTCAGCGTCGGCCCCTCACGGCAGGCTCGCCCGTCCCCGCTTCGGGACTCACCTCCGCCTACTTCTTGCAGCTGCAAGTCGACGAGCATTGGCACGTGCCGCCGTTCGCTTGGCAGTTGCACTGTATGCGCGACCATGCGGGCATATGGGGTCAGCGCAAGGTTCGGGCGCAGGGTCCCAGAGGGAGAGCAGCGGCAGGTGAAGCGGGAACGCACGCCGTTCGTGGAGCAAGGCATGTTGGCGTCAAGTTCTGTGGCTTCAGGGCGAGGCGGAGCGACGGAAGAGGGAGCGAAGAGAGAAAGCATCATCAACCCGAGAGCGCACCTGCCTCCGACCTTCGGATGTAAGTTCTCTAGCGCCGCAGTCGAGGGGTCTTTGCGGCGAGGTCGGTGCGGAGCTCTCGCTCGGAGTCAATGAGAGAGGAGTCGTTTGACAGGGTCTGGCCGGGCTCGGAAAGTGCGTAGCCAGGAACGTATGCGGGGAAGGGTTCGAACGAAGCCGTAAAGCCCGGTCAGCTCCCCCTCCCAGTGCGAACCATCTTCCGATACCTGCATCTCTCGCAGGCACCCATACTGCAGAGACCCATGAACATCCGCTCGAATACATATGACATTCGGCAATCTCCATAGAGGATCTGGAACTAATGATCCCGGCAGCGCAACCGACTCGGGCGCATCAAAGCTTGGAGGGCACGGCTCGCTTGCCGCCGTCTCCGAGCGGACCCTTCCACTCCTTCCCGAGCCAGTAGGCCATCATCTCAAAGCGGTCTGGATTGGATTGGGAAGCGAAAGCAGCCGTCAGCGACATGACCGAGGTGAGGGAGCTGACTGAGCTAACTGACCTGCGCCCCAGAAGGCTCGCTCTTTGCCGTCATCACGCTTGACCACGATCCAAGGCTGCAGAGAGGTCACTGAGCGTGAGCGCCTCTGTGAATGAAGCCTCCGAGCGCCGGCGAACGAGCGCGAGACTCACGAAGCCGAACGAGCCGCCCTCGACCGCAAGCTTGCCCGCCTCCTCCTTGACCAAATTCTTGATCTGATCCGAGCCCATAGCGTCCGAGATCTGCTTGACTTCGGCGTCCGAGAAGAGGCCGTCGCGCTTGAGGATCTGCGGGAACGCGGCGGGCTTGGCGACTTCGGCGGCGGAGAGGCCGGATGCCTTGCCCTGCCAGAAGGCCTCCTGCGCGGGGGATCACGGGCGCGGCATGCACACTCACGGTCAGCGTGTCGTTCCAGAACCGCGAAGAGAGCAAAAGAGAAGCAAAACATTGCGCACAAAGAACGCATCGGTAGCCTTCTCAAGTTTCTGCGGCGCGATCTGCTGCACTGCCCGCAGCGCACGCATGATCTGGATCGTGTTGACCGGGAACTCTTTCGGGAACTGGAAGTCGATCTTCATGTAGTCGAAGGCGAGCGGCAGGTCCTGCGGGTATGGCATCGGCAAGGTCAGAGTCGGTTGCTCGCTCTTTTCCCCCGGACGCCAGGGAAACACACGGAGCCGTTCATCCAGAGTCCCTTGTTCTTGACCGTGATGGGCCTGTACATAAGAGCTCGTCAGATGATGAGCTTGAGCCACCGGGACCAGCCGCGGCTCATATGCCGGACCGGTATTAGTACGCACGGCTTGTTCCCGCTCGCCTGCATGACGCCGCCCAGGAACATCGGCTTCAAGTCGAGCTGCAGGTTCCAGAGCTGTCGATAGCGCTTCAGGACTGCAAAGGGCGTACGTTCGACGTCCAGCCATCAGCCGAGAGTGGAGGGCGCGGTGGACCACAGGCAGAGCGCACCGACGTAGGCCATGAAGGACCACGGCGAGACCACATCGTAGTACAGCGTCACACGCGTCATCTTTGCAGCTGGCAAGGGCTGTGTGCGTCGGGACCAAATAGGTCGTGCAGCCTCTGCCTCGGAATCGGCTTGCGCTTGCGTGTGGGGAAGCGAAGACGCCGGTGAGCCGGAGTCATGAATGGGCAGAGGCAGCATTGCGCAGCCCTATACTTTAGAGTCTCGGTGGGCGACATGATCTCTAGTCGAATGCTTGGTAATTGCAAACAGTTGTGTCCGTCCGGGAGAAAACCTGTGGGGTCATAATGAAGGCGCTTGAAAAGCTCATGCAGCGCCCGCGTGGCGAAGTCCAGCCTTTACAGCTCCTCGTGGACGTAAGCCCCCTCGCCAGGCTCGTCCGTGTCGAGGTCCGGAATCGCCGCCTTGACCGTATCGACGATCCCGTCCTTCAAGGTCGACTTGACCTCCTTCCAGTCGACCCACGAATCCTTCTTGTCCTCGACGTCCCGACCTTCCTCGGCCGCTTCGGCCTCTGCGTCGAACGCGGGCGGAGGAGGAGGCTCCGACGGAGGTGCGCCCGTCTCGATGGGAGGAGCGGGCTTGACGTCGACGTCGGCCTCGGCACCCTGCGAGACGCCGAGCGAGCGACGGAGCATCGACTCGATCATCGAGAAGTAGGCGTTCGGGTCCGGCACCTGGTATTGCGACTTGAGCAGCGCCGTTTGCCTGCGGAGACGAGGCGGAGTCAGACTCGAGAGACTCAGGGAGACGCCACGAAGAGAGGGGGGCTCACCAGAGGACGGCGACACTCTCGTTCAGCTCCTCCTGCACATCCTCATCCGTGCCTGCTTCCTCAACCTTCTCGAGCAAACGCTCGATAAGCGGGTGACGCGGGTTGATCTCAAAGTTCTGTGAAAAGGGCAGCAACAACCACGCGTCAGAACGAGGAGGACTCGGGAACCTCAAGGGGGAAGAAGCACGCCGCACCTTCTTTTGCATCTTGGCAAACTCGAGCATGACGTTGTCGCTCGCCTGTCCGGCATTCTGCGCCGCGATCAGGCGCTCCATATTGCCCGAGTAGCCGTACGCGCCCGCCGTCACGACGCAAGGCGAGGTGGTCAAGCGGTGGGAGACCGAGACTGAATTGCCGTCGAGAAGGTCAGCCACAGTGCAGATCGTCGCAAGCTCACACGACCGCGACGCTCACCCTTGTCGACAAACTGGGCGAGCGTAGACTTGAGGTACGAGACGAGCGGCTCAAACTGCTTCGTCAAGTGCTCCTCCTCGGCCTTCTCGTCCGCGTCCTCGTCTCCGAACTGGACGCCCTCCTTGGCCACGTCCTGGAAGCGCATACCGCCGTAGGTCGGCACCGTGTTCAGAAGCTGCGACGGGGCGGGGCTAGCGTCAGTTCGGAACGGTTCTCGGGAGCAGGTGCATTGGCGACTGCGATGAGGAGGCGGCGGACTGACCATCTCGTCGATCGGTTCGGTCATGTATAAGACCTCGTACCCGCGCGCGAGGATCCGCTCAACGAACGGACTCTGCGCAAGCTCCGCCTTCTTCGCGCCCGCGCCCGCAATAAAGTAGATCTGCGTTTGCCCCTGCTTCCTCCGCGCGACGACCTCGTCGAGGCTCGTCGTGCCGTTCGCGGCCGAAGACTCGAACCGGAGGAGCTTGACGATCCGGTCGCGGTTCTTGGCGTCGTCGATCACGCCGACCTTGAGCGAGGTGCCCGCGGCGGTGTAGAGCTCGTCAAACTTTTCGGGGTCGTCGCGCGCGAGCTGGGCGAAGAGGTCATAGATGCGCTTCGTGAGGTTGCGCTTGATCTGCGCGAGGGCGCGCGTCTTTTGCAAGCTGTCGCGGCCGACGTTGAGCGGCAGGTCGTCGACGTCGATAAAGACCTTGATCCAGTTGAGCGACTTGGGGAGGTACTCGGGGCCGAGGTCGCTCGTGATAAAGACGCGCTTGACAAACAGCTTGAGCGACTCGAGTCCGATGTAGTCCTTCGAGTAGAAGTCGTTCGGGACGTCCGAAGGGATGTAGATCAACGCGCGGAACGCCGTCGAGCCGGCGTCGCCCTTGAAGTGACTCCACGCGAGCGGACCGTCCGGCGACTTGAACGTCTTCTTGTAAAAGTCCTCGTACTCTTCCTCGGTGACCTGCTTCGGGTCGCGCATCCACAGCGGCTGCCGGTCGTTGACGAGCTCCCACGTAGGAGGCTCCGCCTGCGTGGCGTCGGCCTCCTTGTCGTCTTCGACCTCGACCTCGTCATCATCGCTGTCGTTCGTCTTGTTCTCGGCGTCCTTCTTGGCTGCCTCGGCCGGAACGTCGGTCGAGGTCGCGGTCCAGAGGTAAATCGGTGCCGAGTTGTACTCGGCGTGCTTCTGGATCAGCGCCCGCAGCTTGGCGACGTCGAGGTACTCTTCCTTGGCGTCTTCCTTGAGGTAGCTGTGCGGGGCAAGCGAGTGAGCTCCCAGTCTTGGCCCCGATACCCTGCAAGGGAGGGGACGCACAGCGTGATCTCGGTACCGCGACCGAGGGTCGGGCCTCTCGGATCCTTGACGATGCGGAAACCGTCGTCGTCTGCCTCGGACTCAAAGATCCACTGCTCCTGGTCGTGGGCGGTCTTGGAGGCGACGGTGACGCGATCGGCGACGAGGAACGACGAGTAGAAGCCCAGTCCGAACTGCCACGGGAGTCGCGTCAGTCACTGTTCGAGCGTGGTGCGCGCAGGAAAGGGCAGACGCACCTGTCCGATCAGGTTCGCCTCCTCGGCCTGCTTGTTCTCGATCGTCTCGAGGAATTCCGACGTGCCGGACCGCGCGATCGTTCCGAGGTTCTCTCCGAGCTGCTCCTTGGTCATACCAACACCCGTATCTGCACCGCCCAAGTGAACGCAAGATCAGCCACCTCCTCCCAGGTTGCGGGATGCGAGCGAGGCGAAAGAAGGGGGGGAAAGCGCACCCCGGATGACGATCCTGCCGCCTTCGGCGTCGGCGATGACGGTGACGTTCAGGTTCGGCGCGGGAGTGTAGATGGACGAGTCGGTGAGCGAGACGAGGCGGACTTTTTCGAGGGCGTCGTTGGCGTTCGAGACTGGTCGGGAGGAGGTCGGAGGTCAGTGACCCGGGTAACAGTGCCACAGCCTGACGGCAACATGAGCAGGGCTACAGCGGCAACGCACGGAGTTCACGGACAAAGACGTCGCGGTCGTTGTACAAGTGCGAGACGACGACGCGCATGAGTCGCGCAATGTCGCTCTGTGGCCGCACAAAAGCGCGCCAGTCAGTCCCCGGCCGCGCAGCTGGAGCTTCTAGCCCTACGCACCTGATATTCATGTTTTTCTGCGGTGGATTGCGCCTGTGCGAGCTGTTCGGGCGAGAGGAACGGCACTTGGCCGTGCGAAGCAGTCGACGCGGCGGCGGAGACGAGCGACGAGAGCGACAGCGCCGCAGCGAGCGCGAGCCGAGGAAGGCGCATATCCACTAGATAGCCTGTGCTGGCAGGCGTAGGCTGAAGAGTCTATGCAGGAGGCTGTAGGACGCGAGCGAGAGTGTGAAGCCGAAATGCGAGAAATGACGCGCGAAGGGGGAACTTTGCGGAAAAGTGACACGTGGACAGGAAAGGAGAAGGTTCCCAGCAGGTTCTCCTGATCCGCAGCTACGGCATCACGGCACGACCCTCAGCGGTCCCCGGTCGCCCGCATCGCCTCCTCGAGCACCTCGTTCAGCTCGTGCGCCGAGATACCGAGGTCGTCCAACTCGGCGTACAGCTCCGCCAGCGTCCGTTCCCTCGCCGGCGCTTCGCCTCCCTCCTCCCCTCCCTGCCCTGCTACCGTCTCCCCGGCTTCCGGATCGGATCCGACGGCTACACCCTTGCCGTGCGCAGGTGCGTGCGGCGGAAGCTGCCACGCGTCTTCGAGCGCGTGCCGGACCGCCGAGTCGAGCGCCTCGTGCAGGATCTTTTCGTTCCGGTTTTCCGGATCGGAGTCCTTCGGGCCCGCTTGAGGTCCGGCCGCGGGTGGAGGCCCCGGGGAGGAAAGTGTGGGTATAGGTGCCGAGGGCTCCGGCACTGAGGACGGGGTATGGGGCTTGCGCGCGGGCGACACGCGAGGTGCGCGAGCGGGTGCAGCCACCCCGGAGGCGGAATAGTCTGCGGTGTGAAATGCGATTCGAAGTGCCGAGCTGTAGGAGGGAGCGAAGTGTGAGCTCTGCGAAGAGAATGCACGACCAGCCAGAATGCGCGCGCAGAGGCCGGGGGACGCACATGATCAGGACCAGGAGCAAGAGGACGGCGGCGCCCGCTACCGGCCGCTTGTACTTGGCGAATGTCTCCCACGCATCTTGCTGAGGCGCAGTATTCCTTCCACGGGCTCGCGTGCGTCCTGCATTGCGCTGCGAGGCGGCGGAAGCGTCGTGAGGTGGCGGTGGGGCTGCTGGTACCGCGCGCGGCCGCCCCCTCTGCCCGCGCGGCGAGCGGTGCCGCAGCTGATGCTTCCTGCTGGTTTGCGAGTCGGGCGACGAGGTAGACGGCTCAGTCGGTGTGCGTGGTCTGGACATGGGCGCGAGGCAGAAGGCAGAAGGCAGAAGTGGGGCTCGCGTTCGCAACCTTCGAGAAGCGGCGCTACACTCGAAATCTCATGATCGGGGCAGGCAGGCTGCTCGAGCATGCTTCTAAGGCGACAATCGCTAGGCTGCAGCTGTCCCGCCGTCCCCGGTTCGTGGAGCATTCGCCGCTCTACGTAAAATCCCGGAAATCCCACATTCGCCGTGACTCGACCCATCTGCTCCCAGCTGCTCGCTACTGTGCGCCCAGACGATAGCTAGACTGCTGCTCTTTGCTATTCTGCCGCGCCATGAGCTTCGCGGTGCCGCGATGAACCAGCCGTCGAGTGCTCATCAGCCCCAACAGCGACGATGAGCTCAAGCCACCGAGCGCTTGTGATGACGCTCGCTCGGGCCTCCTCCCGGCGCGGCTGCTGTCCCGAACTCCGCTTTCACGAGGCTGTGCGCCTCATCTCGCTCGCTCGCGCGTCCGCCCGCTCGTCCGTCCGTTTCTCAAGATCCGGGCCTGCCCGACTTTCTCCGCCTGCTCGTTCTCATCTCGTTCGTCGTGCTTCTGCACGGCTTCATCCGATCGGTCAGACGCTTGCTCTACATGGTCCAGACGGCGGCTGGGCAACCCCGGCCCGCACTCCTCGCGAGCCACTCACAGCGCTCGGCCTTCCCGTCCGCGAAGTCTCCCATCTCATCCTCAGATGCTGAGTCGCCCACGCCGACTTTCGTCTTGAAAGAGATGCAAAGCTTTGCCCGACGGAGAGACTCTCGTCTACGGGCATACCGCGTCGCGCGGCAGGAAACGGACCGTCTCGCAGGCGAGGCCGCCCGGCTCAAGAAGGAGCTCGCGTTCAGACCGCACGAGCTTGCGCTCGGTAGGGAGCTCGACCGGCTGGAGTCGGCGCTGGAGCGGCAGGTTGAGGCGGAGGCTGTCGCCCGGAAGGCGCTGGCCAGTCCGACGCTGACAGGTACAGTTCGTTCTTGAGTTCAAGCCAGCGGATGAGCGCTGATCCGACTGCGTACGCAGGACCGCCACCGCCTCGGCTACCCGACACTGAGGTCCCCGCCTCAGAGTGGTGTGCACTGTCGCGCTCGACTCGTCGGCCCGCTCGCCACAACCGCAGCGCATCAGAGACGGCGCCGTGCTTGCCATCCCCCGCCTGGTCGTCCACGATGCCCCGAGACTCGCCGACCCTCACTCGCGTTCTCGTCACCTCACACGACCGGATTCCAGGCTTCACGGTCATCGAAGTGCTCGACCGGATCCGAGCAACCGGACGGGACGTCGGCGAGGTCAAAGGCCGTTTGCGCCGAGCCGGCGCCCTGCTCGCAGCGCATGCCGTCGTCGGCGTCTCGCTTGCGCGCGATGATCCTGCCCCTCACGCAGCGCAGGAGGGCGTACGAGCGGAAGGCGTCGCCGTCAGGCTTGCGGAGCGAAGATGAGACAAAGTCGCCAACGCAGCTTCGAAACTACGCCGGAGCCTCCTGGAACCGAACCGGGCGGCAGTCCCATCTTCTCCCGCAACACAATGAGACCTTCTCCGATGACTACGGACGGCATGGCTGGATTCGGCGCATGGCGACCAGCAGGGTCAGGGCGACAGCTCTCATGAGTGACGCTTCTGACGCAGCGTGTCCTCCTCAGAATGGCCTTCTTTTCTGACGCACAGCGTGTCCTCCTCAGAATGGCCTTCTTTTACCAAGCAACGAGGTCTTGTAAAGGCTTTGAGACAGTCGCGGAGTCCGTGACAGGCCGGCTACGAGATCGAATGTACGCGCCGAATCGCCGAGCGAGACAATGAACGCGTGCTCGATCGTGTTGCCCCGTCGCGCCGGACGCGTCTGGCGTACGCTCTGTCGTCAGGGCTTTGCTGCTGGGCCTTCGTCAGACTCGAGTTGATTCCATTCAAGCCTAACGCTAGCGTTTGTCATCAGTGTCGTCTCTCGTATCGCAGGATAATGATGCACACTATCGCCCGAGCGCAGCACCGAACTGCCCCGTTGAGCTCACCTACCCCTGAGGCCCGTGCGCTTCGACAAGGCCTTTGTGCAGCCGCGTCGGATGCTTGATGCGCAGACGATTAAGGAGATCTATGACTTCGTAGCTGGTATTAGCTAGCGCGCCCGAAGGTTTCTTGGGTCAACGGTGTGACGTGAAACGTCGGCCGGCGGCGGAAGAAGCGCGCCTCGCAGCGACCCCTTTCACGTGCTCGGATAGCCGACGCAGGCGGCACTCATCACACGCGGGCTTGCATGCTACGAGAAGATCTGCACATCTCGCTGCGTCGGCCTCGAATCGACGGTACGCTCGGCTACAGAAGCTGAGCGACGTGACCGGTCACTCCATGAACCGGCGAAGCGCCCTTCAGATATGCTCAGCCCGGAGCAGCTGGGCAAGCTTTCTCCAGCTGTAGGACAAAGGTTCCGAGAGCGGCGTTTCGAGTCAACTTTGTCTTGCAGATATCATTTATCGCTCTATAGATCGTAATTGATGTGCTATGAGAAAGGCTCTGGTTCACCCGCTGATTGGACGCGCACTCGAAGCCGGGCCGGCCGCGACCAGGCTTTCATCTCCGCGGTCTGTCGATCACGTCAGCCGTCAATCCTGGCCCCGGCACGGCACGCGTCGCTCGCCGCGAGACACTCCCGATCGTTCGCCAGGGCGCTTTGCGCACTGGACGATGGCCTTTCTACTGTCGGAGTGCTTCGGCCTGGACATGCCGAGGGATCACCTCTCTCTTCATCACCCTCCCACTCTTCTACTCCTCTAGAGACCACCCCTGCTCTCGAGCAGCTGAGCCCGCCCTCACCGTTTCACACCGCCAAGTCGCTCGACGCGTCCAACTCGCGTCGCCTGACGACTCCCGACAAGACTGCACGCCGTCCCTCCTTCTCGATCGCTCCCTCGTCACATCCTTGCTCGCGTTGCCACTCCGCCCTAGAAGATGTTCGGCTTCAAGCTCTTTGGCCGCAAGTCCCGGGACGCTGCTCCCGCCGGATCGCAAAGTGAGCAGTTCCGGACTTTCCATATTCCCCCGATCGCGGTCATTGACCTGTTGTAAACCCCGCAGGCACCGCGTCTACGCCTTCAAGAACTGCCAAGGCTCTCCCTCTGCTCGACGAGAAGGCCGTGCCCCCTCCGCCGACCTACGAAGCCGTCGTCGCCGTCTCCGTTCCGCCCCAGTACGCTCCCACCGCCCTTTTCCCGACTCGAGACGCAAAGGATCGACCAGTCTTGTCCACTCGACCCCGGAGGTCGCTCCGGACGCCCGCGAACCTGGACGGTTCCGGCCTGCCGTCCGTCAAGGCAACGTCCCGCTGCGTTGTCGTCACCGCGCAGCCCGGTGTCGCCGGATTCGCCATCACGCGCGAGATTGGATCTGTCGAAGCGAGCGCCACTACGCCGGAAGAGCTGAGACTTCGCCTGCGCCAGCAGGGCGAGGCGCTCGGCGCCTTCGCCGTCGTCGACGTCCGCATCACGTTCACAAGTTCCAAGGAGCCCTGTTACATGGGAGTCGGCCGCGCCGTCCGCTTCCGCAAGACCTGAAGATCTATTCCGACCCGTCCTTTTACGTATATTCACGGACACGCAGTTCCTATACCCTTGTAGCCACATCCTCTCTCTCTCTCTAGAACGGATTCCCGGTCCTCATGTCCTCGTATACCCGCACCCGAATGCCTCTTTCTCACGTGCCTCATTCTGTCTCGCGTACAGATCAAGTCGGAAGAGAGGGGCCTCCATTCACTCCGTCCGGCGTGCAGGCAAACTGTACGTTCCAGCCAGGTCGGTCGCAGTCCAGCTGCTCTGCCCGGTCGACCAGACTCGCCTATCGAGAACTGAGAACGCGCGAGGGATTCACATTGCCCACCAGCGGCTTCCTCGACGCGGCCTTCTGGAGGCATCGGACGGGTCAGCGCCACGAGTTGGACGGTCCAGCCGAAGGAGAGAAGGACTCACTCTGCAGGCCTCGCAACGCAATACACCGTCCTCCCCGACACGACACTCGCTGTCGAGCGCCCGCGAGCAGTCCCGGCACTTGAGGCACTTGGCGTGGTACCTCCGGCCGCGCGGGCCAGCCACTGTCTCCTTCTCCGTCGCTCGGACCGAACACCCGGCGCAGATCAGGAGTCCGCCAAAGTTTGCCGGAGGTCGTGGGCGGCGCGCGAAGAGGGACGGCTCGACCGACTTCGTTGGACTTGCCGGAAGCGTGAATTTGGGCGGAAGCGGGGACGAGGTGGAGAGGTTGCGGAGGGAGCGCGAGCTCGGCAGGCTTGGCGGAGGACTTGTCGCAGACGGGCGCTCGGGGGAAGAGGCGATCTCGGGCGGAGCGCACTGCAACATGAGACTTCGTCAGCTTGAAAGACTACCAAAGGCCGAGAGAGCCACAAAGTCGCACCATCTCGTGGCAAGGCCGCCCATCTCGCTGGATGAATCCCTTGACCCCGGACGCCCCCGCCAACGGAGCGCCGCAGCCGGCGCAGCAGAAGCACGTCTCGTGGTAGCTTTGTCTAGCCCGAGGGACGGTGACGCTTTTGCCGTAGCCGAGCGACCGGGCGCAGGCGACGCAAGCCGTCGACTCGTCCTCCTCACGAAGAGAAGGAACGCCGGATGAACCTCTGACGGGGTCGTTCGGCGGGTCTTGCGCTCGTGATCCTTCATCGTCAGATATCTCCTGCAGCGACGTCACAATACTTCGGTAACGCTTCGGCGCCGGCGCACACTGCGTTTCGGTACGAGGGTGAGTACAACACGGAGGCCATGACTCATCCGGATCAATCCGTACTTTGTGATGCCACCACAGCCCTTCGACCTCGATGAAACGGCCACTACCAAGCTGAATGCCGCAGCCTCCGCAGCGGAAGCACGCAGCATGGATTCGGCTCGACGTCGAAGCGAGCTCCACGAAGTCTCCGTCACCCACCGGACACTTGCACACGAGGCAGCCATCTCCCGATGGCGACGACGATGCCGAGATGGGCTTGTCCTTCGAGACAGACGTTGCTAGGCCGACGGGCGGGGTGTTGTGCTGAGTCGGCGTTCCAGGAGCAGGTGAACGAAGGCCATCTGCTTGCTGCGGCGTCGCGGGCAAAGATCTTCGCCCCAACCGGCTCGGGGACGACGGCAGCTCTTCGGTCTTGAGATCTCTCCGAGACGGCGACTGCAGGCCGACTCCACTCAGCTTCTCGCCCAGCTCGTCCAGCGACGGGGCTATTGCCGAGCTGTCGCGCGCCGAGCGCAGCGACTCGAGGCCACCTCTCGCTCGCGTGGGTGATGTCGGCGCGGCAATAGTCGGAGCAGCAACGCTCGATCGGCTCCAAGGGCTGCTCCTGGCAGCTGACGCCGAGGATGCTCCTGCGATGGAGGGACGGCCCCATCGGCTCGGGGCCGGGAGCGTCGGCGCCGGAGCGAGGAAGTCGGATTGCCCGAGGTGCGGAGAGGGTGGAATGCCTCGGGTCTTGTAGGCTTCGGCGTCGAAGCAAGCTTCACACGAGGGGTGGCCGGCAAAGTCTATGACCGGTTCGGTAGCTGGATCCTGTAGGGGCGGACCGGTCATCGCGGAAGGAGAAACATCGTAGCAGAGACCTGGTCGTCGTACCACGCAATAGGAGCAGACAAAGCATTCCTGCGCAGCGTGTCGCGTGAGCTCCGGTCGTGCGGAAGCAGTCTTGGTATTCCGTACCTGATGCCAGACTTCCGAGCCATGCTTGACGAACGGGGCATCCGAGAGCACGGCGTATTTGCACTTCTTACTGTAGCGCGCCTCGAACAGTATCAGCGAGGCTATCTCAGTGAGCGGAACGGCAGTCGCGGAGCGCACCAATTCCCCTTTCGGAACCGCTCCGCAAAGCATTGCCGGCAAAAGAAGACCTCCGCGAGCGCCTGGTCATGCTTCGCATCGGGATGAGGGTATATAACCTCCTCCTGAGAGCGGAAGGTCGTCAGCCAGCCTTCACAGACTCACAAGCGGCGATGCCGGGGACATCCCGTACCTGCCGGAACTTCACCGTGCACGCCGCGCACTGCCAGTGGTCCTTCGGACTGAGAACGCTGCCGAACACGCTCGACAGCTCTCCGTCACCGGCGCTGAGAAAGTCTTGTGCGAGTTTCGTCGGGCTGGAGGCGACGGAACCGGCGGGAGGCAGAAGGCTTCCAGGTTTCGGAGCCGTCGAGGCAGGTCCTCCCGAGCGCAAAGTCGGACTCGGCTCCGACAGCTCTTCGTCTTTCGCCTGCGCGCCAGCTACATTGGAGGCGCGAGCGACGTAGCTGTACGAGCGAGTCATCCAAGGGGTCAGCACCGCCTCCTCAGTCAACCGCCCCTCGCCCTCAACACTCCACGAGGCGTAAGCGCACCGCTGCTGCCACCGATCGCTCGCCGACGGTCCAAAAAGCGCCTGCGTGCTCGATGCTGCTCCATCGGGTGGCGTGTGAGCGGAGGAGCAGTGCAAGTTGAGCGAAGCGGGGGAGCGTGCGTACCTCGACTCGTGCCGCCGCACTTGCAGCGCCCGGCGCTGCCTGTGATCTCGCCACAGCGCTGACAGAAGCCCATTGTGGCTGTCCGAGGCCCGTCAGGTCGACCGAACGGGAGCTGAGAAGGGATTGAGGCCGGACAACTTATCATCGCTAATCCCCGCTTTCTTACGGACCCGCACAGACCGACTCGAGAAGAGAAGCTTCGACATGCATTTGCAGATTCGTACAGTCAGAGTAGAACAATGACAAGCGAAAGCAGACCGATACCGAAGCGATGCTATGCCCTCCTCAGACTCCCCTCCTCCTGGCCGACCGGCTACCGCCCTCCCGCGCGCCACTTCACCGTGTCGCGAATCTCCTCCGCGAGGATCTGCGCGGAGAAGCACGCCGATTTGATCGCTTGCAACTCGAGCTCGGCATCGTGGACGGCTTGTTCGGCGGTCCGGAAATCCTGCGGGAGGAACGAAAAAAGTGCCTCAGCGACCTCAGGCGAGGAGCGGTTCTCGGACCCGGCCGGATCGCGGAATAGACTTGCCGCGGGCGACATGTCAATCAGCGCCTGTGGCGTCAGCTCGCCGCGGACGAGATGCGAGCGGAGGAGGGGCGTCTTGGGCGAACGGATGTGTTGGTACAGCGAGCGGATACGCGAAGTGTAAGCTCCGTGACTCCCGCCGGGACTCTTCTGCCCTTCCGATTTGGCCCACGCGGCAATCTCGATTCCGAGAGCGAGCTCGACGAGCCGGGTTGTCGCTGCAGGCACCGGCAAGCACGATGGAGAAGACCCAGGTTAACCTTCTCATCTCGTTCGCGCGGTCCGGCGATGGACTCACGGGCGTCAGAATCTTCGGCAAGAGCGTCGTACAGCCTACCGAAGCACTGAGCGCGCTGCTCGAGGATCTTCTGCTTGGCGGAGTCGCCCGAGGTGTAGAGGGCGGGACGGTCGATGTTGTCCGTCAAGTGCGACCGCGTCGGCTTCCCCTTCGTTCCCGCCGTGTCGTCCTTTAGCTTCTTCAGAGGCGGGGGACTGTGAGTAGATCGAGCAGAAGACGTTTCCGAGTCGGACGCGGCGCGTTTGCCGTTGGTGACCGGGGAGGTGGACGTGACGATCTTGAGCGGATGGCCGCGTCCGGGTTTGACAATCGTGGCCGCTGCCTTCCGAAGGTCCGGGTAGGAAACTTTGAGATTTGTCTTGGAAGTGTCGGAAGCTCCGTCTGCCGCCGCGGAGGAGCCTGTTCGAGGGATGGGCAGCATGAGCTCGAGTAAATCCTTTGCCAGCACACCTGACGCACCTCGGACCTCGCTCGTCTTGCCATCGACCGCCTCTCCCACTTCGTTCACGAGCTTCGAGACCGTTTCGTCGCGTTTCAAGGCCGCCTTCCACGAGCGAATCAGGTCCTGCGCGGCTGTCGCTACCTCGGCATTCGCATCCTTCGCCGCGCGCTTGTTCAGCACGACACCGATCTTCCCCGCCTGTTCGACCGCATCGTCAGCCTGTCAGTCTGACCCGGTCCGAGAGGAAGAGACGCCAGGGGAAAATGCGCACTCTGATCAGTTCCTCCTGCGGCTTCACGCCCGCTTTGAGCTGACGGATGAGCTCGAGACACTCCTGCGCTTCGGAAGCATAGGTCAGCTCCCGTATCACTCGCGAGAGCCCCTCAGCACGCGAGACCGAAGCGCGTACCCACCTGGGCGTGGTCCGGCTTCTGCAACGCTGCGCGCAGCTCCCCGGCGAGGCGCCTGACGCCCTCGGACCCGAGCTCTTGCGAAGCAGAGTCCTTCCCTTGTACCGTGTGCGCCATCTCCGAGCGGGTGCGAGCGATGTGCGGCGGGCGGACGGGCGGGGAAGCGAAGGGGGCGAAGGGAAAAGGAGCCTTCTCTCGGTGACCGGTTCATCCGCAAGTCACACTCGCGCCCCGTGCGCGGTCATCCCGAACCTAGCGAGCACACGCTGGCCTATCTACTCAGACAGCTCAGCCTCCGAGGGCTCGGACCTCCTGCAACGTGAACGCAGCAGGAGCCCACTTCAACCTCTCTTCCTCTCGGCTCTCCTGTTGCTGCGGAAGTCCACCCGAAAGCGCACAGCCCATCGACATTCGACATGTGATATTGACAGCATACTCGTATTGGATGGACGTGCAAAAAAGATATAGTGGAGTGAGGGGAACGATGTGAGAGCGAGGGGACGGGACGGGGCAAAGGACAGCATGCGAGTTGCGGGCGACGGTCTGGCCGAGAGTGCGGCACCTTCACTCGGAGTATTCGTTCTCGAAGTCGTCGGGCTTCTCGATCTGCACATCGAAAAGGTGAGAGCGTAAGCGGAGGCCGGGGCCGCATAGCGAAGCGGAAGGCCCAGAAAACTCACCCAGCGTTTGATCCGCTCGTATACGGTAAAGACGACCGCCTGCCCGGGCGCGACTCGCGCAACCCGCGGCGTGATGCCCTTGTAGAACGCCGAGGGACCTTCTTCCCGGAACATCTGGCCGGCAACGGTCGAGAACCGCGTCCAGGCCGTCTCGCCCTTGAGCTTCGTGGCCCTCTGGATTCGGGTCCTGTTCGGGCGCTCACGCGGAACGGCAGGTATCAGCACTGCTAGACGTAATAGGGAGGCCGGAGGAGACGGGCACGCACTTGATGGTATCGATCGGTGCGTTGGTGAACGGTCCAACCGCACCCGAGATGAGGCCAATCAGTGAGGTCTGGATCGCCGGGAGGCCACCGTCCGGGTACTGAGGCTGATAGTACTGCAACAACCGCTTCAACTCGGTGTAGGCGGTAAAGTTGGCGGCTGCGCAGAAAGGGTCACAAAAGTCCCGAGTCAGGCTCCTGTCGGGCGCGAGAGGATGCGGTCTCGGGCCAACGCACCTTGATTCGTCGCTTGTCGCAGCGCCGTCAGGGCGACTCCACGGTACAGCGTCGAGATCCCCTCTTCCCGGAGGATGAGCCAGAGCGCATGGGCGGCGTTGCGGTACTTGGGCACGTCGAGCGGGTCGGTCATCGAGTGGACCTGCGCCTGCAACCGGATCTTGACGACCTCCATCGGACACACGACCATGACGGCTTCGGTCACGCCTGCTCCGAGACCGGCTGCGAGCGGGGGGAAGCAGGTTCAGCGGGTGAGGACCTCATTCGAACCGCCTATGGAGGACCCACCGAGGAAGATGCCCGACGAGCTCGTCTTGCCCGTTCCTCCGTTCGAGAGCAACGCCTTGTACTGCTCAAACGACGCGAACCGGATCGCCATCTTGGGCACGATGCCGGTCACGACGGCGCCGAGCCCCTTGTACAACCCGAGCGGACTCTCTTTCGAGACGATGTGCGCTCCCGTCGCGATGAAGCCGCGGGCTTTGGTCTGTCGACGGCGGTCCGAGCGAGAGTCAGCTCCATGGTGAACGCGCGGAGCTGAGGGAACTAACGCACCCCGGCCTTCTTTCCGCTCCGGCTCAATTGCATCCGGACCTGCGGGTTTCTCGTCATAGTCAGCGGGTCGTCGGATGAAAAAGGATGCGAGCCTGTCCGGAACTGACCTTGATGGTGTCGAGGGGATGGCACACGAGCGCCTCGGCGAGCCCGGCCCCGCCTCCAGCGAGGAGGTGCACTCCGATCGGGGTCTTTTTCTGCGTAGCGGGTTTCCCAGACATGGCTGCGGTGGGCGTCGAGTTGTGGGCTTAAGAGGCGGAGGAGAAAGCTGTTGTAGAGGCCGAAGGAGTCGGAGAACGGAACTGGCCGCGGCAGCCGAGCGAGGCGGATGCGGGGCGGCAAGCGGCTTCTGGCGGGCGAACGAGGGCGAGCGAGAGCGGGCGGTCGAGCTCGGCGCGAGTCTGAGCGCCCCTGAGCGAGATCTGCTGGTGCACGCTTGGCTCGCTGTAGCCGTTGGGCGCAGGGAGGAGGGAAAAGGCGGCGAGGCCGGAACGATGACCGCGGCGGCGCCCGAAAAGTTGCGCGTGCGCGCGCCGCGGTCGCTCGGCGCCCGAACAAGCCGACTTGGGCCGGTTCCGCCTGTCCCGTCTGTGCCCCTCCGCGGGCTTCTACCGGGCAAGAGTCGAGAGTCTGGGCCGGACAGATCCCTACATCACCGAATATCGAATACATGGAGTACTCTGTAGCGCCCAAAGACTCCGGACCAAGAAGGCCCTCCCCGGGGCTGTTCTCCCGGAACCCCCTTCTTTCCCGCGGCTTTCTCTAACCACGTCCAGCGCGAGTCAAACGACCCAGTCAGCGTCGCACAATGAGTCACATATTGCCATTGTAAGTTAATCACGTGGCAAAGCGCATGCATTGGCAGTCTGCCAGCTTCTTTTTTTCTCCGTCGCGTGCCGGTCTGATCAGTACTCGACCTCGACCTGATCGTCCCGGGCCCTTCTCGCCCGAGTCTCGTCCTCGCCACGCCCATCGCCTCGCCGGCCTCGGGGCGACTGGGGCGGACTAGCCCTAGCCCGCCCGTTCCTTCGCCCGCCGTCGCCTTCGTCGACCTGCATGCCGTTCGTGGCCGGGTCGCCGTTACTCGGACTGCGCGAGCGGGAGCGGGACCGCGACCGCGAGCGACGGGGGCTGGCTTCGTGACGGCGACTTTGTCGCGGCGGCGGAGAGAGGGATCGTCTCCTTTTCGCTGCCGGAGGGGGCGACCGGTCTCGCGACCTGGACCTGGACCGCGAACGAGGGGGAGAACGAGACCGAGAGCGAGCAGGAGAACGAGACCGTGTACGAGAGCGCATGCGCTCGTCTTGCTCCCGACTGCCTCCGCGCCCGCGCTCGTCTTTGCTCGCCGCAGCCGCAGCCCCGAGCTTGTCCCCTTCGATGCCGCCACCGCGGCCGGCACCGGCGCCCCGCTCCTCCTCCAACCGTGCCTGCTTCCTCCGCCTCAGCTTCTCAATCTCTTCGCGCTGCGCGTCCTTCTCCCGATCCCACTCTTCCCGGTCCCGGCGGATCGCCTTCTTGACCGCGTCGATCTGGTCGTCGATGCGGTCTTCTTGCGACGGCAAGAGGCGGTATGGGAGGTAGTAGATCGGGCGCGACGCGCGCGGGTCGGTGATCTTTGTCGCGTGCGGGAGGCGAGGCGTGAAGGGGACGGAGACGGCGTCGCGGGTTGTCGCGGGCGCCGGGACGGGAAAGGTCGTGCAGAGGAAGCCGGCGAGGTCGAGTTTCGCGCTGTGGCGCGTGCGGTACTGCGGGCAGGAAATAGCGTCACGCGTCAGTAGCGAACTGAGAAGGAAGAAGATATGGGGGGAGCACTCACGAGTGCGTCGGTCGCGGCGAGGTCGTCCTCGCGGCGGGCAATCTCGATGCGGAGGTCGCGGAGCTCGCGTTCGCGATCCGCCTTGTCGAGCGCGCTCTTGCGTTCCGCTTCCAATTTCTCGCGGAGGCGCTCCTGCAACTCGGCGCGTTTCTTGCCGGCGCCCGAGTCCTCGACCTGCTCGACCTGCTTCTTGGCGCGCTGGAGGGTTCCGAGCATGACGCCAAACATGCGGTTTCCGCGTTTCCTTTGCGCGGCCTTGTTCTCCTCGACGAGTTTGCGCTTCTTCTCTGCGCGGGCGCGCGCCTCTTCGGTGTCTTCCTCCTCGGCGGGGTGCGGTGTCGCGCTCGCGCGGGTCTCCGAGTCCATCTGGAGGTCGCGTTCCTCGGGCGGCAGGGTGCGCATCCCGGCCGTCGCCGGGTCTCCCTCTGCTCCTGGGGCGTTTGTCGTCGCTGCTGGCTGTGGTGGAGGGGGAGAGGGCGTCCCGGCGGGGGCCTCGACGGGGCGAGATGCGGCGTGTCCGCGGTCTGCGTCGGCCGCTGCGCCGCGGATGTCCAGCGACGGGGCTGCTTCCGAGTCCATGGCCGTGTCTGCCGCTGGTGCTTGTGCGGCTGTGTCGGCGGTGGAAGCAGGCGAACGCGGCGGCGGCGTCGACGCCCTGCGAGGAGGAACAGGCGTGCGCGCCCGGGTGAGCGATAGAGCGCGGGCAGCGTAGGCGTGGAAGACTCACTCTGTGTCTGCCATCTGTGCTGTGGCCGTGCAGAGCGCGCGAGTGGCGGGAGAACAGGCGAAGCAGCCGACTCGATTCTGAGTTCTCCGCCGAGTTTGGTGGTCGCCTCCTGTGCACGCTCTACACCGCACCTGCACGCGCACCATGGAGTCAGTACACCTATCTGAGTCTATAGGAACAGCCTGGAGACGGGACTGATCCGCCGTTGTCCCTGCATTCGCCCATCCTGCCCTGCTCACCCTGCACCTGACCCGCCCTCGACTATACCCTGAACTCTACACGCACACACACGCATACACGCCGACAGCCCGCAAATCGCAGCAACGAACAAGTCGGAACTCGACGAGGCCCAGGTCCGCGCCCTCGAGGAGCACCAGATCAGCCAGGGGTAATCCCTTTCCTCTCGCACGACCACAATACACCCCCGCCCCAGCCCTGACCCCCCTGGCCTCCGCCCACAGCCCGCTCTCCGTTCTGCAGACCGCAGTCAGGACAGGCTCCCAGGTCCTCGTCGCCCTCCGCAACAACCGCAAGCTCCTCGGAAAGATCAAGGCCTTTGACCGGCATTCCAACATGGTCAGTCCACCCACGGCGCTGGGCCCCCGTGCACCTCATCAAATTAGACACTGACTGTCACGAACCTCTCACCGCCTAGGTCCTCGAGAACGTCAAGGAGATGTGGTCAGTCCGACCTTCCGCTCGCCCCTCCCTCCCTCCCATGGCGTCGTCAAGCTGACGGACAACCCTTTCGCGCTCGAACAGGTCCGAAGTCCCGAAAGGCAAGAACCGGAAGCCGGTCAACAAGGACCGCTTCGTCTCCAAGATGTGTACGTCCGCCTCCTCGTCCCCGGCTCCCCTGCCTGCGAGCGTACCCAGGCTCTTCCCGCGGCGGAACAAGCTGACTAGATCTCCCTCACTGTATCGCCGTTGTCTCGCCCACAGTCCTGCGAGGAGACTCGGTCGTCCTCGGTCCGTTCTGACTTTCCTGCGACCGCTCACGGCTGCCCTCACTGACTCTCTTGCTTTCCGAACCGCGAACGCTTACCCCTCTACAGTCCTCCGGAATACCTGAGCGGCGGGAGGCTTACTAGCCTATCGCAGACGTGGAGGAATGCCACCGGGAAGGGGAATGGCGGGCGGGAGTCGACGTCGTCCTCGCAGGGACGAGTAAAAAGGGGGTACCGTTCATGAACTCTATCGCCATATACCTCGGGGGTTCCCTCGCCAGCCCCCGCCGTGTCTCTCTCAACCTACGTGGCTCTCCTTCTGCTCGCGTTGTACTCTTTTTCTTCGTCCACCTGTATACCAATCATTCCAAAATCGCGATCGCATCACGCCAGTCACAATTGTAGTCGGAAACGGTATTACAACAGACGCACACGACCAACTAACGCAAGAGGCGACCCAGAAGCCGAGCGAGAGAAGAGTAGATCCCGCGACAAGTCGTCCTCGATCTACACATCCTCGTCGTCGCTGCCGCCGATGAGGTGCGCATAGTCGTCCGCGCTCGCAAACGTCGGCAAGTGCTTCAACTTGCGCTTCTTGTTGCTCTTCTTGGCCCCTTCCTCTTCCTGTGCAGCGGCACCGTCGCCGACGTCGTCGTCGGAACCGAGCACGTCGTCGTCCAGCTCGGCGAACCCAAAGTCGTCTTCACCCACATCCGACTCGTCCTCGTCGAACGCAGATTTGAACGGCTCAGCGTCCTCCTCCTCCTCCTCATCGTCGTCGTCGTCCGAGGCCTCCTCGGCAGCAGCAGGCGCAGCGGCGTCGCCCTCCTCCTCCGACTCGGAGTAGTGATACATCGCCACGTCGTCGTCGTCCTCATCCTCGTCCTCGTCGCCCGCGCCGCCGCCGCCGACGTCCAGATCAGAGTCGCCCTTGGCCTTGGGCATGCTCTTCCGCATCGCCTTCCAAATCTCTTCCTCCATCTCTTCGTCCGTCTCGGCCTCGTCCGAGTTGGCCCCCTCGGCAGGCTCGCCCGTCTGCGCCATCGCCGCCGCGAAATCGTCCTCGTCGAACCCGCCATCAATGTCCCCTCCAGCCTCGATGATCGAGTCCGCATCGCTGCCCGCCTCTTCGGCGTCATCCTCGTCCCCGGACCCTTTGCCTCCGCGCCGACCCGCCTTGCGCTTCGTCGCCGCACTCGCCTTGCCCCCCTCGAGCTGCGCCTTCGAGTTGAAGAACTTGTGGAAGAAGAGCTGGTCCGCCGCGACGTCGTGCACGTTCTGGCGCCGGAACCGCTCCGAGTTGAGCGCTGTCGAGCCGCGGTCCGCACCCGCTGCGCCGGCACCGCCGTGGGCATGCGCGCCCTTGACGAGCACGACCCGGTTCGAGCGGTCCTGGTTCGCGAGGCCGGGTTGCATCATGCTCGAACCGCGCGACGCTGCAGCGGACTTCTTGGCCTCGCGGTAGATGAACCGGTCCAGGAACGCCATCAAGGAGTACTGCTCCAGGTCGGATGCGGCCGAGAGGGCGTCGCCGGCCAGGACGGCCTCGGCGTACTGGACGACGGTCGGGTGCCAGTGTGAAAGGAGCGGGGTCTGGACGAGGTCGATGCTGAATCAGTACCGCAATCGACTTGTGTGGCAGAGAACCGGACCGAACCGAAGCGACTCACGAGCTCCCAGAGGCAACTATTCTCCGCGTGCGCGTACTTGGGGTCGCGCTTCCGGCCGTCGTACGGGTCCGTCGCGCGCGCATCGCGGTCCTGCTCCGCCGTCTTCTTCTGCGCCTCGCGGATCGCGTCGACCTTGACCTTCTCCGGCACGGACACGAGCGTCCTCAACCCGTGCACCGTCGCGAGCAGCTCTCCGACGACAAACAACCCGCCGAGGACGAACGTCGTGTCCATCTGGGTCAGGAGCTGGATCAAGCGCTTGACGAACGCCGCGACGCGGTTCGCGTCCCGGTCTTGCTTTGTTGCGCGGAAGACGAGGTTCAGGTACAGGGCCTGCTTGGACGAGTGCGCGAGGCGGGGGTCGTGCATCGAGGCGTACAGGGCGCGGTAGAACCGGTCCGCCATCTCCTGCTTCGAGGCCGTGACGCGGAAAATGAGCAAGAGCGCCTGGATGGAGACGTTGAAGGTGCTCGTGTGCGTGATGCGGAACAGCGTGTCGAGGCGCTGCTTGAATGCGGCGTCGTCGAGCTTGGCGAACGGGAACGCGCGGTTGATACCCGTCAGGACCGCCGCGACCAGCTTGCTGTCGACGTCGTTCACCGCGTCGTCGTGCTCGACCGCGGCCTTGCCGCCCTTGCGCTTCCCGGCGACCTTCTTCCCGTCGTCGCGCGCGCGCTTCTTCCCCTTCGGCACCGCCTCTTTCGCCTTTGCCTGCCCCTCCTCCTCGCCGCCGCTCCCACCCTCGGCCTCCTCGTCCGCATCAGGCAACCTCCCGAGCACGTCCCCAAACACCTCAAAGTAGACATCGACCATCTTGGCCGCGACCTCGCCCTGCTCCTTCTTGAGCATGACCTGGTTCAGAGTCACGACGCCATAGTACCGCGCATTGTCCCGCGCGTGGTCCTTCGCCGGCCCGCGGGAAGCGGCCGCCGCCGACTTGCCCCCACCGCCGCCGGACTTGAGGTCTTCGTCCCCGAAGCGGACGTGCGAAGTCGATGCCGCGGGGCCACTCGTCGCCGCTGCCGCAGGAGCACTGGACCGCGGTTTCAGCACGAGCGCGGCGACTTCGCGGACGAGGATCGGGGTCATGCCCGGGTGGGTCTGGAGGACCTGCAGGAGGTGGTGCGACGTCTTGGACGCGATCGCGCGGTTCGTGTCGCCCTGTGGTTGCGGGAAGCCGTCCCGGTCAGCGGGTCCCCGATGGGAAGGGAAAGAGGAAAGAGACGGACGAGCTTGTTCACGAGCAAGCGGAGGATGTTACTCTCCTGCTCGGGCTTGTCCCGGAGCATGCTCGAGAGGTGCATGACGGCTTGCGTGCGCGGATGCGGAAGCGGGTCGACCGACATTTGCTGCGGAGGCGGGCGAGGAGCGAAAGGTCAGTCGCAGGTTCAAATAGCGTTCGAAGACGGGAAAAACAAACCTCGAGGGCTTGCAGGATCTGGAAGAACCACCGCTTCAACCAGTCCTCGAACATGAACACGACGAGGCACCGCTCGACGTCGCGCTTCGAGATCCCGTGAAACTCGGTCACGGCCGACTTGCCCTTGCGCTCGAGCGCCTCAAACGCCGCGGCGACGGTGGGCAAGTTCGGCTGATCGGAGAAGTAGCGCAGCTTGCGCGGCGGGGCGCCGCCGCCTTCGCCGCACCACCAGGTGACGAGGCTGCGCATCGCGCGGAGGGACTCGTCCCGGCTCTTTTTGCGGCACAGGCCCGCGAGCTGGTCGAGGAAGGAGGTGGTGTGGAGCGGAGAGGACGAGACGAGCAGGACCAGGGCCGAGATCCGGTCCGACGAGGTACCGGACGTCAGGATCTGCTGGATAAAGACTTGGTCCGACTTGGAGAGGCCGTTCGGAGGCGGGGCGGCGCCGGATTTGGAGCCCTTCGGGTCGAGCGAGCTCGAGTACAGCTCGTTCTCTTGCGAGAGGAGGGTCTGTCCGCGGGCGTGCATCGCCGAGAGCGTTTCCGGTCTCGGGCGCGTTGCCGAGGCGAGCGGCGTGACGGTCGGGACGGCGAACCAATTCGGCGTCGGCTCGACAATCTGGTGGAGTGTCCGATAGTGGTCAGCATCGAGGGGTGTGGTCCTCAGAAGGCAGCGCGGACGCACCCATGGGCTGTTGGTGACATCGACCAACTTGTTCTGCTTCTTCTCCTCCTTGGCCGCCAGCTTCGACTCTTTCTCGCGCCGTTCTTGCTCCTTTTCTGCCTCGCGCTCGACCCGCCTCCGAGCCTCACGCTCGGCCTTGGACTCCTTCGCGGCCGCCGGGGCCGCCTCCTGGACCGGAGCGGGGGCTGGAGCGGCAGTGGCCTCGTCCTGCTCGTCGCTGCCCGACTCTTCAGCCTCGCTGTCGTCCTCGTCCTCGTCCTGCTCCGGCTCATCTTCATCCTCCTCATCCTCTGCAGGCTGGGATGCGCCAGCGGCCTGGAAGTCGAGTCCCTTGACGAACGACTTGAGGTCCTTCAGGAGTCCAGCCTGGCGGAAGAGTGCGCCGTGTGAGCTGCGTTCGCCGCGCTCAGAAACGAAGAATACTCACATCACCGTTGGCACCGCCTTTTCCCTTCTTCTGGGTGCTAGCGTCCGCATCGCCATCGCTTTCGCCCTCGAGTTCGCTGTCGCTGTCGATGCCGGCGAGGAGGTCAAGGTCGGCCTCGTCGCCGCCGAGGGCGAGGATGTCCGCCCGCAGTGCGTCGTCGCTAGGATGACGGGTCGCCTTTGGGGCTGCGGCCGGCTGCTTTCCCTTTCCAGCGCCCTTGGGCTTGCGGTTGGCAGCCGAGGTGGAGGAGCTGGCCGGCTTGACGGCGTCTGGCGCAATGGCCTTGAGGTACGGATTGGGCGGCATGCTTGCCTGCTCCGTCGTACTGTGAATGAGCAGCTCCTGGACCGAGCGCGGGTGTCTCTGGCTACGGCCGAGTGGAGCAGCCGAATTCTCACCCTCAAAGCTCGACGCGCCCGAAATTCTGCACAGCCTCCTTCGCCCGCACTCTCCCTTCAACCAGTCACGTGACCCAATTCGTCCTGAGCGAGGGAGCGTCGTATGGCCGTCTTGTTCATTCGCAGCTCTGCATAAGGGCAGGTTGCCAGTGTCTGCTGCAGTACGAGTGCGGCGTCCCAGCGCGTGTGAGCGCCGTCCCTCGGCCGAGAGGCATCCCCCGCATTCGGCTCATCATCCAACTTGAGTCTGGCTGCGAGACGGGACTCTATAGAGCATGCTGGGCCGGACAAAGTTGCGCTACCTTGCACCGACACCTTGTCCACTGCGCTCGTCTGCTAGCCCCGGGAGGTTGCCAGTCCGCCGCTTGCCCTCCGCCGCTGCCGGTGGATGGTCTGCGCGGGTGACCCGCTCGACCCGCTCGTTCGCTTCCACTTCCACTCGACACGCTGCACCACTGCTCCAGGCCGGCAGCCGCACCATGGCCGACACGCAGAAGAAGGTTCCCGTCTGGCTCGACTGCGACCCCGGCCACGATGACGCTGTCGCCATCCTCATGGCACTCCACCTGCCCCAGATCACCTTGCTCGGCATCTCGACCGTCCACGGAAACGCTGCACTGCACCATACTCTCCGTAGGCCCAAGCGGACGATCGCCGACTCCTCTGCTCCAAGCCGCTCAGTCGCAGCTGACCATGACTTGTTTCGGATCCGGACAACAGCCAACGCGGCAAAGTGTTTGCTCGCGTTCGGCTCGCCGGAACACTTTGAACGCATTCCCGTTTACGCCGGCGCAAGCGAACCGCTGATCCGCATGAGCCGGGCCGACAACGGTGCGTCCCAATCTCCTGCGGTTGCCCCCGTTCCAATCTCCTCTCCAGCAAGAACTGACTCGAGTCGAGTTCACAGAGATCCATGGCGAGGACGGTCTCGGCGGTGTTGAGGGGCTCCCTCCTGCCGACGATCCGCGCATCGTCAAGAAGCTCGCCGCAACTGAGGGCCAATCCGCCGTTCTCGCTATCGCGAACTGCGCGCGGTCCCTCCCCGCGGATCAGAAACTCACCATCGTCGCGACCGGATCCTTCACCAACGTCGCCCTCTTCATCAGCATGTTCCCGCAGCTGCTTGCGGACAAGGTGGAGCAGATCGTCGTCATGGGAGGAGCGGAAGGCCGCGGGAACCGGTCCCCGACCGGTGAGCGAGCCACTCGACTCCTGGACCTGCCTCTCGCTCGCTGCTGACTGCCAATTGCCTGCGCCGACCCCAACCGCACCAGCCGAATACAACATCTTGACCGACCCTCACGCCGCGAGTATCCTCCTGAACGCCGAAGTCCCCGTAATCATGGCGGTCCGTCCCCTCAAGTTTTTCGAGATGCTTGCCCGCCTCTGCTGACCTTTCGGGCTCATCCTCGCCAGCCCCTGAACATCACTCACAAGGCCATCTTCCGCTCTCACGACAATGAAACCCTCCTCCGCGGCGGCCGCACCCCCAACGCCGACACTCTCGTCCACGCGACCCCAGACGCCCTCGCCCAGTCCTCCTCCTCCTCTTCCGGGGCCCACACCCCCCTCCGGCACTCCCTCCACACCCTCCTCAACTTTTTCGCCGACACCTACCGCGAAATCTTCAGCTTCAACGACGGCCCGCCCGTGCACGACGCGCTCTGCATCGCGTACCTCGCGCGGCCGGAGATCTTCGAGGGGACGCGGTACCGCGTCGATGTTGAGTTGGATGGGACGTACACGCAGGGGACGACGGTGGTGGATTTGTATGATTATCGGAAGGAGGAGCTGGTCGAGTTCAAGAAGGATCCGGAGAGCCGGAAGAGTTGGGGCAAACGGGGCAAGAACGCGGTCATGCTCGAGGAACTCGATGTGGGTGCCTCCTCCTTCGCGAGGCACGGGGTTTCGGGGACAGAACATGCTGACCTTTGGCCTGCGGCCCCGCTTCTCTGACGCAGGTGATCGAGTTCTGGAACCTCTTCCAGCAGTGCGTCGACGCCGCCGACAAGGTCTCCCCACTGAACCAAGCATCATAGACTCGCCCTGTACATTCACACTCACGTTACACAACAACCATGGCGACAACAGTGGGCAGCGGGATACGTCGCGTTCAGTGAGAGAGAAAGATCCGCGAGAGCGGCCGCTCGCCGGCGGACGAGCGTTCGCGGCGCGTGATCCCGTTCCGAAGGTCCCGCATCGCGGCGTCGAGCTGACCGCGGCGGATGGTCGGAGTCGCAGAAGCGGTTGCTGCGTCGGAGGGATCGGTCGGCTCCTGCTGCGACGAAGGTGGCGGCGGCGGCGCGAGGTTCGCCTGCCCGGACGCGGGCCTGTTCGAGGCGGCCAATTTGGACTCCTTGTCGCGGACTTCCTGATCCGCCCGCTGCGTGACAATCTGCGGGCGTCAGCCCCGTCGTTAAAAGAAAGACGAGTGTAACCGATACACACACGGAGGTTGGCGAGGAATTGCGCCACCGTCTCGAACACAAAGTCGGGCTTGGTCTCGCCAGGATCCTCGCTAAAAAAGGCTACGACGTTCCGTAACGCTTCTTGGAGCTCTTTTGAGTGCGCTACAAGTGCGTCCAAGGCAGGATCGGCGCGCCGGAGGAACGTCTGTGCGAGTTCAGAATGATGTGAGACTTGATAGTCTCACGTGGCCGAGGGGAGACTCCTGGCTCACCGTCAGGAGGGGCACGATCGCGTCGTTTGAGTCTCGCTCATCTGCGGGAACAGCCTGCATGGTCCGTAAAACAGAATGCGCCGTCTCTCGTCCGGACAACAAGGCCTGCGCCTTGGTCTCGATGTTCTCGGACGAAACTGCGAACGAAAGTGGTCAGGCGCGTCTGTCTACTCATTACGGGGTGACAAGAGCGCGGGGACTCACGAGTGGATGCAAGCTCGACGTGCGGGAGCTCGTCGTCCCATTCCAAAATATCTCCTGCTTGTCCCCGCGCCAGGCGAGCTAGGACATGCAGCAAGGTCGGGGTTGTTGAGGACTTGAGTGAATGGACGTCTCCGAGCTGGAGGCGCAGAGGGTAGAAGTCAGCGAGGGCAGATTTACGGGGGGTGAGAAGTAGCCGGCCGACCTTGAGAAGCGACTCAAGCGAGATGCCCTGCGCGCGTCCGCGGAAGGAGGCATCGTTCAGGACGTTGCCGCAGGCGAGGACGAGGCTGAAAAGCTGCCGCAGCCGCTTCGAGTCTCGAAGCTCGAGGCTGGCTTGACGTAGAACTCCGAGGTCGGCCCGCAGCTCTTGCATCTCGAGGTCGAGCTCCCGCATGAAGATAATCACTTCTAGGCGTTGAGCGAGCACTGGGATTTGCGCAAGCTGACAACCGAGAACAGGTCAGGAACTGGCGGGATAGAGCAGGACCGGCAGTAATAACTCACCTGGAGGCACAGCTGGTCAACCGGGTGCAGTTGCTGTCTTCCGGCTTGCGCACGCAGGAGCTTGACCTCATCCTCCGCAGGAAGGATGCGCTTCAAGGCAGCGAGATCTTCGCTGGTCGTTTCGCAGCGAAGGACCGCAGAACACACCGCTGCAGGGGGCGATTTGGCTCGGGCGAGGAAAACCTCTGTCGCGTCCGTGCATCTCCGATCAGCATACATGAGGGCGATGGTACATAGCGGAACGTACCGATGTTGCGAGCGCGATTGAGCGCGATAAGGCTGGACGGGCCCTTCGGGGGGTCTCGCGCTTTCGATGCAGCAGTCGGCTTCGAGTTATTCGCGCTTGGTGGATCTACCGCGAACAGGTCGGCGACAGTCGCCAAGTCCACGCCAGTCGGGCTCAGCGATCCCCACACGGACGTCGAGATGCGATCCGACGGCAGCTTCTTCCAGTGCAACGGCTGTAAGGGGAGAGCGCAGCCCGGTCAGCTCTGTTATGGTGGTTGACGAGGAGAGTCATTTTCATTGTCAGACCTTGAGCTTCGCGGTCGACTGAGTCGCTGGTCGGAGGAAGCGAGCTCCGGGGGAAGAGGCGAGAACAGGAGGTAGAGGCAGTGGCGGCGGGGTCGGTGCGGATGAGCCGGGAGAAGGAGAGGCAGGGGCGGATGAAGACGGAGCCGGTGGTGGAGCCGGCGGCGGCGGAGGCGAAGACGGCGGCGCGATTGAAGAAGCTCGAGACAGAGGGGGAGGCGGTGGCGGAGGCGGCGGAGGCGGCGGAGGGGGAGGAGCCGCGCAAGCCGTGGGGCCAGCAACCCCGGCCGGGGCTGCCTCAACCTCTTCAGGGCGCTCGGAGTCGTCTGTGCCGTGGGAGGTGGGTGGGATGTCGATGGCCGTTTCCGCGGTGACCGTCAGCTGCGGTGGCGCAAGGTCGTTATCGACTTCGAGAGTCGGACCTCCTTGCGCCCGCACTGCAGCCGACGACGGAAGCTGGCCATACTGCGCAGCGACGGTTGTGGATTCGATGCTGTCATCGGATTCTGGCGCTGCAGCAGGTCGAGCTGAGTCCAGGCGAGAATTGATCGATTCGAGCGTTCTCTGGAGGAACGCGATTTCCTTGTCACGGCTGTTCAGCTGCTCCTCCGTTTCCAAGAGCTATACAATGTGCCGGGAAGAGTCAGTTCGAGGCTTCAACCTTTCTCGACGACGACGCCTACCTGGGCCTTGAGTCGACCGATCTCTTCCCCGAATCGCTTCCAGTTGGATGCATCTTTGACGCGGTCGTCGGTCGCGCAGGCATTGCCTTGGCGGAGAGCCTGCAGCTCCTGCTCCTTCAGGATGAGCGCCTGCACCATGCCTTGGGCCTGCGGAGAAAAGAAGGTGAGTGGCGATGATGATGGGGGAGCAAGAGAGAGCGCACTTCTTGGCCCGCTGCGACACCCTGGGTTGCTCGAAAGACCTCGAGCTCCGCCCGCTGAGCTGCATACAGGGCGTGGTGTTCGTCCAGCTCACGGCGGAGCTGCTCCAGCTCGTTCCGGAGATTGCTCATCTCGTCGAAGACTCGCGTCGGAACGTCGCCGATCTCGGACAAACCGGCGTTCGAAGCGACGACCGCGAGAGGGCCCGTATACTCGTAGACCGAAGTGACGAAGTCTCGCACGATAATGGCCCAGCCATGCGAGGAGACATAGTCGAAGTCGGCTCGCGATAAGCAGTGCGCGAGGGCACTGAGCAAACCGGTTACGTGCGAGCGGGGTATTCTGCAAGTCATAATGTCTCAGTGTGAGATATCGTAGTCCGGAATCGTCAGGGTCCGTGGGACTCACTCGTCGACCTCCCGGAGACGATCGAAAAGCTGGTCGAGCTCGCGAAGAAGCTCGCGGGGGATGAGCTTGTATTCCGGCAGGCTGTTAGGGCGGACTTTAGCATTGAGCGAGCACGACATGCGTCAGAAAGCTGGACATACCCGTCTCCGAGAAGCGCGAGCGCTGCGCTCGCGTCTCGCAGGTCCTCTTGTGCGGAACGCTCGTAAAGGTCAAGCTGGATGGCGATCTCGGCCGGCGGATCGCAAGACCGTATAGCCTGAAACCGGAACGAGCAGAGTCAGACGTTGTGCCTTTCTGTGAAAATAGAATGCACGAACCTGGAGGGCCGAGGTGATACCGTACCGACCGAGCCTAAGCCTCATCGCCACCCTCTCGTCATCCGGCGCCGCAGCCATGAGCGCGTTGAGGAAGCGCAGGCATGAGCATCGCCATGCCCATGCGCTAGCTTCGACCTCGAGGCTGCAGGGCTCTCCGTCCGCTGAGGAGTCGGCCTCCGGCGACGGGTCGAGGCGCGCGACGATAGCCTTCAGATCGACGCCGGGCGTCCGGTCAAGCGATGAGATCACCGCTTGGTATCCGCGCTCGGGCGACAAGATGCACAAGGCCGTGAGGATGTCCGCCGCCGAAGCGCGGGTAGCTGGCGTGAGCAGCGTCGCATTGACCGAGTCGAGAAGCGATGGGTGGCCGAGGATCACATCGAGGCCAACCTGCGGAGCTCAATGTCTGTTAGTGGCGTTCACGGCATTAGGCGGAGTGGCACCCACGTCGATGTTGAGCAGAGCTCGGAGGCATCGCAGCGCTTCAGCCTTGACGCGCTTCTGACCGGGACCCTGGCAAAGCACTTTGCCGAGCCCTTCGAGGCCTCGACTTTTTTGGACAAACTCCTCCGTCCAGGAGATCTTCGAAGTCGACAGGCGCACCCGGAGGGCGATGAGGTGTTTGCTGAGGTCGTGCTCGGATAGATCGCTGTGAAAGCGAGCGGGTCAGCGGTTTCCATTAGCGCAAGCACGATGCACCTTACGAGAAGCGATCGAGCTGTTCAGCATAGTAGGCGGGAGAGTCCTTCGATCGTCCTGGGCTAGGCTGCCCGGTCCCGGTGAACGCGGCTGCCCCAGCCCACCAGGACGACCAGCCGGAGGAAGCCCCGGTCCACTGGGAAAGCACCGAAGACTTAGGGGCTACAGGTCCGGTCGACGACACTCCGGTAGCTTGAGGCGCCTGCGGCGATGCGATCTGTTTCGCCGCTTCACCTCGTTGGCTCAACAGCATGCGTTTCCGGTCGGCCGGCATGTTCCGTAGCGCCTCTCTCCGCGCGCCCTTCATGCCGAGGTCATCCTGACGAGAGACGATCAGCTGCAACGTCAGGTTATGGACTTTGCGAAACGACCAACCATCATCTGCTCGACTTCCTCTTCGAGCTTCCCCTGCTCCTCTGGATCGGGGGCGCCGGAACCTTCGGCTTCGATGGCTTCGTCCTTTCGCATGACGACGCTGATCGGTCGGCCTCGCGCCGGATTGACGGATGCCGCTGACTCTTCGGCGCCGGACCAGTTGAAGAGGGTCGAGAGGCGACTGCTGTTGCCGCCCGATGCAGTGACGCCCTTTCCGTCGACCTGGGCCGGTGGATCCGTCGGCGAAGATTCGTGGGGAGTGCGCTCATCGGCGCCACCTCCGGGCCAAAAACCGAAAAGACTGCTCGGCCGCCAGCCCTCGCTCTGCCGAGTTCCGACCCGCGGACGTTGCGGCGCACCAGTCGAGTCGACTTTGGTGAAGGCGGTCGCGATCGTACCAGCTTTGGCGAGCCAGGCCGCCGACACCGTAAAGATGAAGGCCCGGTGGTTCCGCCCGGTGCCGTATTCTGCGGGCGGCTGAAACTCGGCGACGAGGCGCGCGGAAGGAGGAAGGGCTTGGCGCCCAGAAGCCGTCGCCTTCTGCAGACAATATTCGACGCGAGACGCTCGGTGTCCGGTGACGATGACCTTGCGAATGCCGAGTTCCTCGATGATGGCTTCGACCGCATTGCTGGCCGTCGTGTCCGCCGCGAGATACAGGATTCGCTTCGACCCGTCCGGGACGCCCGGTACGTTCTCGAATAAGAAGTCGGCAGCCTGCGCGAGATGCACCAGCCGCAAAGTCGGGGCGGTCTGGTGGTGGACAGCGCCGACCGCTTCGTCGTCCAACTCGAGTGCACCGGCGACTGTCGAGTCGAGGGGAAGAAGGCCTGCCGGAACATGCGTAAGCTCCTTACCGCATCAGGGTCATAAGGCTCCCGCGCACCGTTGGACAGAGCGTTCCAGGCGTCGGTCGTCCAGTAGGTGTTGGCCGGCGAGCGCAGACAGCGCTGAATAGCCCACGAAGCGGAATCATCGCTCGCCCCAGAGGCAGCCCGCGCCGGTCCGTAGAAGCAGCGTCTGATTTGCGAGCCCGATTCGTCGATCAGCTGGCGTACGAGGTCCGCGAGCGTCGCTTCACAGGGTTGCGAGATGCTCGTTGAACACGGCGGAGAGGTCGATCCAGGCAAGCACACCTGCACGAGCATGTGCGGCTGAAGGTAGAGCAGGAAGCAGGTCTGATTGGAGCATGGCGGCAGCAGCTAGCGTCATCAGCGCGGGCAGAGCGAGGGGCCCGTGCGAGGTCCGTCAAAGGGAACCCGCGGCTGCGGAGCCTCGGACACCGGCAACTTCCGAAAATCAAGACGGGCGTTACTGTCTCGTGAATCGAATACACGATATCGATCTATTGCATCGAGTCTATGCGAACGGGTCATACGCTAGGGAGGCCTGCACTTGAGCTCCCGGATACTCGCGTTCGAGCGTTAGTTCGTGCGCCCATTCCTCCGTTGCGACCTCCTCCGCCCCCTTCCTGCCCGTGCCCGGATTCGAGCGCCGCAAAAACCGGCTGATGAACGAAGGTACGCGAGGCGGATAGAAAATGAGGAGGTAGGTGATCAGGACGTTGGAGACGCAGTACGCCGCGAGGATCCCGAGCGACCGCCACCGGTCACCGTGCGAGATGCTGAGGGACGCCAAGAAGTCGTCGCTGGTCGACATCGGGCAGAGGTCGCAGAGCGACGTCGACTGCGGGTTGAGGAGCGAACCCGGATGCCATCGCAGGTACTCGCCGAGGTACGCCTCGCACGTGAGAGGGCCAGGAACCCGGAACGAGACGGTCTCGTACTCGGCGCACTGGACCGGAATGCCGTGCAAGAGAGCGCCCAGCATGGCCCGGACGTAGTGTTGGAAGGGCGAGACGTGGTAGAGCCAGCGATAGTACCGCGGCATCTGCTCGTACGAAATGAGAGAGCCGTTGAAGGCCTCCATCGCGACGAGGAAGAACGGGAGCATATTGGCGATCGTGCCGAGCGATTGCGACAGCGAGACGATCCAAAGCGCCCACGTTGACTGTGCCGGGGCACCGAAGGGTCAGTCAGGTCTGGATCTTCGGATCCGCCGCCGGTCACCGGGTCTCACTTGGAAGAAGAAAAAGATCTGGACGAGCAGGAAGGCAAAGCCCATCGTCGAGATCTCGAGCGGGAAGCCGACTAGGACGAGGCAGGTATCAGCATCTCTGGTGACGGGACAGTCGCGGGGGGAAAGGGATCTCACCGAGGAAGTACCACAGGACAAAGTACGTCGCGGCGCAGAGGACCGAGTACGGCACCTCGCTCACGAGCAAACTCGTCACGAACGCCACTCGGCCGTAAATCCGACTGGGCCGTTCGCGGGCCTCCCAGAGGGCGCGCAGCGAGTGGACTTTGGAGATGATCGCGTTCATCCAGACGACGGGGACGAAGAGCAGCAAGAAGACGCTGAACATCCGGTTCTGGAAGGAGACGATCGAGTGCTCGTGGCCGACGAGCAAGAACGACAGGCCGATGACGAGCGGGATTATCGAGGACGTGAAGAACTTGGTGTAGGAGAAGGACGCGTCGCGGAAGTAGTGCCTCGACACGCGCTGCGTGAGGAGGACGCATTGCCGCCAGACGCTCGACGCAGGTGCCCTCGGGCGTCGGCCCGCGCGTTCAGCTGCGCCATTCTGCTCGCGCGAAAGCTGGACGGGAGCCCCAAGACGGGCGAGCTCTGCCTTGACGGCGCTGTATTGGTCCGAGCTGGTCCAGCGCGATGCAAGGACGTCGAGGTCGCTCAGCTCGGTCAGCTCGTCGTCCGGCACGTCGACGCCCATCTTGGTGATGTCGAGGAGAAAGTCGGCAGGGTTCGTGATGTGCGCGCTGGTCTCCGCAAATCCGCGCGCATTGTCCTGGAAGTATTGGACGGCGTCGCGGCAGGGTCCAAAGTAAGTCTGCTTGCCTCCTCGCTGGAGGAGCAGAACGTCGTCGAAGACGTTGAACGTTTCGGCAGACTGGCAAGGAGGCCGTGTCAGCGCGCACCTCTTTGGTGACATTTCCAAGCCGATCCCGACTCACGGGTTGGTGGATCGTGCATATGACAGCAAGGCCAGTGCGAGCAAGCCGGCGCAGCAATTTGACGACTCGGAGGGCGCTCTTAGTGTCGAGTCCCGTCGTCGGTTCGTCGCAGAAGAGAATCTCGGGCTTGCTGACCACCTCGACGGCGATCGTGACGCGCTTCCGCTGCTCGGCGTTCAACCCTGCGGAGGGGGTCCCGATGATCGCGTCTTGCAGGTGCGTCAGGTCGAGCAAGTCCAGGACATGGTCGACATAGGCGAGCTTGTCGGCGTCCGGAATCGAGGCGTCTTGACGCAGAAGCGCCGAAAAGACCAGCGCTTCCCGGACGGACGCTTTCTCATCTGTGGGCGGGGACCTCGTCAGTGACCATCTTGCGACAAGCCCGACATGGAGCAGACGCACCATGCAAATCGAACTGCTCGACGTAGCCGGTCGTGCGGTAAAACTCTGCGTCTGGTTCCAGCCCGTTGACGCGGATCGTCCCGCGCACAACACCGACGCTGCGCCCAGCAAGGACGTTGAGCACTGACGGGGAATTATGCGTCAGGTTCACCAGATTGCAGACTCGGCATGTCTCGGGACGCACAGGTTGATTTGCCGGCTCCGCTAGCTCCAAGCAGCGCACAGACGCGACCAGGCGTGATGTGGCCGCAGACGCGGTCCAGCAACCGACGAGTCTCGAGCGCGGTGTCGACCCATAACGATACATTGTTCCACTGTAGAGAAAGGCGCGCGGAAGATGAGTGATCGATCCGCTCGGCGATAGAAAGGAGAGAGACGCACCGCCAGGACAGAGCCTTCGAGCTTGCCCGCACTCGGAGTGCCGATCTCCGTCTCGTCGTCCGTGCCGTGCGCAGGCGTGCCAGCGACGGAGGTCCCGTCCTCGTCGGTGTAGGGTTCTTGAGCCTCGAGGTCCTCGTCCTGTCCCCAAGCGCCCGCGTCGCCGTCCTGCTCGGCGATGAGGCGTTCTTCCTCCGATGGGTTCCCTGCCGCCTTCGAGCGCCGACCGAACCTCCGGATTGTCGCCCTCGTCCGCTTCCAGATTCGCCTCCTGCCCCCTTCAGCGAAGCTGAGAAAGTCGGTCGCAATGACGCCGATGATGAGAAAGGCGAGCGCCTGCGCGGCGAGGACCGCGAGGTTCCGGCCAATGTGCTCAAAGTGAAAGTCATACGTCAGGCCGAGGTAGTTGTCGCCGAGGACCGTCAGGGAGCCCGGCGTCGACCCGGGGAGGGTGCACGTCTTGTACTCGGCGGGGAGCGCGTCGTAGCCCGGGCCGGACGGGACGATGTCGTTCGGGGAACACTCGAGCGGGAGGCCGTGGAACTCGTTGGCCAACACAGCCTATTATTCTCGCGCGCGAGTCAGTCGATGCGCGGCGGTGACGAGTACGATTCCGTACTCACCTCGTACGAGTAGGAGATCGGGTCGATCACGTAGTGAACCCACTTCAACCACGGCCGCATGCTTGGCGTCGGGATGAAGTAACCCGCAGACATGACGAGGACGTTGAGGGCAATGCCGCAAAAGCGGATGGCGCCTTCGAACTGCGGACTGAACGCGGCGATCATGCGGAAGAGGCACGACAGGTTCAACGCGGTCGCAAAGACAAAGGTGAAGTAGATGCCGAAGCCGGAGAGAGTCGGTTGGAGGCCGGCGAGGAGGTACGTCAGAGTGCCGAAGAGCAGGCACTGAACGCCGATGAGGGGAATGTCGCCGAGGACCCGAGCGATGGCCAAAGCGGACGCAGAGAAGAAGCCGTAGTCGCCTTGCCGCTTGACGATATCCCGGCCTTCGATCGTCTTGCCAAGCTCGGCGAGGCAGAGATAGGCGTTGAACATGATCGAGAGCAGTAGAAGCGATCCGCGCGTGAATGCGTGCTCGGTCGTCGCCGGGAGTCGGAAGAATAGGGTGCCGACGGTGACCGACAGGAGGAGGTTCACGGTCGTCTTGGTCGTGTACGTCGGCAGCTCGGCGCGGATCAGGGCGTACTGCCGGCGAGTCAGGATGGCGACTTGCCGGGGGAACGAAATGGTGTAGTGGGATGTCTGCGGCGTGAAGCGACTCTTTTCCTGGCGCAGAGCCGCGAAGAGCGGGTCCGCGCAGGTCTCGAGGGGATACGCCGAGGGATACGCGTCCTCGAGCTCGTGTAGTAATGCCTTACGCTCCGTCGAGGCCTTCCAGCGCCGTTCCAGCTCGGCGTCGTTGTTCCGGCCCTCGATGCATCCGACGAGGAACTCGGCAGTCCCCTCTCCGAGGTCGACGCGGCGCTTGAAGCCGAGTTGCTCGAAGTAAGGTTCGGCTTCGTTCGTCCGTCCCATGAAGACCTGGCGACCCCGCGCATCGAGGACGAGTACGCGGTCAAACTGCTCGTACATGGCATCGGCGCAGTGCGGCGTCGTAATCACCGCCGAGCGCTTGCCCTCGCGAGCCCAGGTGCGCAGGTACTCCAACAGTGACACTGCTGTGGACGAGTCGAGCCCGTTGAAGGGTCCGTCCAGGCAGAGGACCGCCGCGCGTGCGAGAAGCGCCTCTGCGATCGAGGCCCGTTTCCTCTCGCCGCCAGAAAGTCCGCGCACGAGCGGACTCCCGACCGCCGTCGACAAGGCGTGCGATAGTCCGAGCGCATCAGTGACGCTGCGGACCTTGCGAGCGGCCCATTCTCCGCGGGTCGAGTTGTCCGGGCGGAACTCGGGAGTCTTGGCCTCGGCGTCTGGTCGCAGCGTGCCATCGAGGGATAAGAGGGCGAAGTGCATGTCCCGGTCGTCCATGTAGACGATCTGCGGTCTCAAGCTCGCTCCGGCTCCAACGTCTTGGGCGTTTCGTCGCAACCCTCCGACGAGGCGAGGCCGAGCTGCGGTGGTGTGCGGAACGAGGCCATAGTCGAGGTGCGCCGAGGCCGACAGCGGCAGGTCGTCGCTGCATGACAATGCTTGAACCAAGATGGAGGCGTTGGCGGTCGGCGGGCCGATCACGAGGAGAAGTTCGCCCTGTCGACGACGAGGCAGATTGCGTCAGTCGGCGGGCGCAAACAGGTTGGGCTTTGGGGAGGTTGACGGGCGAGCTTCGCTGCACAACATGATGCACTTTGTCACTATACGAGACTGCAAATTCACCTGGTTCACGACTCCGTCGATGCCTCCGAGGAGCAACTTTCCGCTTCGCTCCGTCTGCCCCGTCAGTCGACCATGCGCGGCCTTGACAAGCCTCCTGATCCCTCCGAGCGTGAGCGTGTCGAGTACAGAGTGCGCCAAGTCGTCAACGAGCTGGTCTGAGCCTGCGCGGCCGCCGGGGTCGGGCACAGCGAGCGACCGGAATCGGAGCGGCAGGCCGTGCGGCAGCAGGTCCGGCGGGTCGGACAGCGTGCTTGCAGGCATGGAGAACTCTGCCTGTAGTCGCTCGGTGAAAGCTGCGCTGTTGCGAGTACTTGTCGTCAAGTCTGCAACTACTCGCAGCGACCGAATTCACCGAGAGGAGCTGTGCCGGAAGCTCGAAAAGTTTTCTCCGAGCGGCCCCACTCGGCGAGCGACGTCGATCAGCTGTCGTTCGGGGCGAAGCTGTCCGAAAATTCCAGCGCTTCCGCCCGGAACAGCGTCATCGAGCATCGTAAGCTCTCCGCCGCGGGTGCCGCGACTGCTTCCTCGCTCTCTGCTCTTGCACTCTTGCTTCCACCAACACAGCAAATATGACGACCGCCCCGACCAAGGTCAGTTACTCCGGTCCTCTCCTGTACTGCTGTACTCCTCCATCCCTCGGTCCTCCTCGGCGGTTCCCGAATCGCAACCCTGGCAGTCTGGGCTCCATGATGAGGTGCACTGTCAAGCGCGGACGGGCTCAAACGCGGGCAAACAGCTACTTGACCGAGCAGTATCAGCATTCCATGGCGCGGGCACGAGCTGATGTCCCCAGTCTTTTGTTTCGTCTTGCAGAACGTTCTCTTCGTGCTCACCTCGCACGACAAGTTCCTGAGCGGCAACCCGACCGGCTGGTACCTGTAAGTGTTTTCATCTTATGGCCTGTCTCTGTACCGGGCGTTTTTTGCGGGGTCCGGCGCCAGGGAGCGCCCCGGGGCTTGAGAACGCCACTCTCCGACAGCAGCGCTGACCGCTGCTCTCGACACCCGAACAGCCCGGAGGCCGCCCACCCGTACTATGTCTTCCGCGACGCCGGCTACAAGGTGACCTTTGCGTCGCCGAAGGGCGGCAAGGCCCCGCTCGACCCGGCCTCGGTCGAGATGTTCAAGGAGGACAAGCAGTCTCAGGAGTTCCTCAACTCGAAGGAGACTATGGACCTCGTCAACAACACCCACAAGGTACGTAGAGCACATTACCTGAGCCTCAATCTGCTTCATCAGGCGGCCGGGGAGCTTTCGATCCCTTCAACCGGCGGTTTTAACGCTTCATTCCCGACTGTACAGCTCTCGGAGCAGAAGATCTCCGACTACGACGCACTTTTCTACGCGGGCGGACACGGTCCCGTCTTTGGTGCGTTCCAGATGCTCTATAGATCGCCCCGGACACTCCAAACTGACCTGAATCTTGCGCGACAGACTTGACTACCGACCAGGAGTCCATTCAGTTGATCCAGCGCTTCTGGTCGGCTGACAAGCCGGTGTCGGCGGTCTGCCACGGCGTGCGTGTCTTCTCGCTTTCCTGTCGGACCCCCGCATCCTGAGACTGACTGGAACATTCCCGCTTGATCAGCCGACCGTGTTCCTCGAGGTCATGGACACCAAGACCGGTGAGCCTTTCCTGAAGGGCAAGAAGGTGACGTGCTTCTCGAACACGGAGGAGGAGCAGGCCGGCCTCGTCTCGGAGCTGCCGTTCCTCGTCGAGACGCAGCTCAAGGCCAAGGGCGCCCAGTTCCAGAACTCGCGCGAGCCGTGGGGCGAGGAGGTCGTCGTCGACGGCAAGTTCGTTACGGGCGCGAACCCGGCGAGTGCGGCCGGTGTCGCCAAGGCTCTCCTCAAGATCCTCCAGTAAGGGGATTTCGTCCGACCGGCGCTCTCTCCCCCGTGTGCATAGTCTCGAGACTCGGTGACAATGTTAAAGGAAGTATACATCTTGCGCAAGATGTGGTGGTCTTTGAGCACTTGAGTGGTGCGGAAAGGTCCCTGTTCTCGGTTTTGCCACCGGGGAGATTTCGGGAGAGGACAGCCTTTCCTGCCTGTCTGCATAATCGACGCAAGAGTCTTTTGATCTGTATAACCCTTGGACATCTTTCCCCGGAGCCTCCGGGGCTGCCCTTTGCAAGGGCCCTGTTCGAGACTGCAGGCGGTGGCGGAGAAGGATAGCATACGGGTGGACGCACCTCGGAGCGGGGCACACGCGCGAGACAAGTTAGAAGCGGTCTCCGCCGAAGACTCAGCCATCTGCGCTCCTACACAGTCTGCCCGCGACTGCTCGTGAGCGTCGGTCGAGGCCGAGGCGGCGGAAGAGAATATTTTTTTCTCCCGGGGTCGAGCTGCGGGCGCGCGTCGGGCGGTTGGCGCGCCTCGCCTCGCCTCGACCTCGCCCCGCCGCCGCTGTCCCCGGCTCTTGCACTGCGTGTGAGCCTCTGCCCAGCTGCGTGAGCCGAGTGTGAAGCCTCGAAAGGAGCTTGGCACCCGTCCCTCCGACCGTACCCGCGCCCGCCATCTCGTCCAAGGGCTCGCTCCGGACCCTCGCGCTCGCCCTCTCGTCCTTTGCCCGGGCGGCCCCTCGCCCGCAGCTCCCGAAGCCGCCCTAAGGCGCCCGGCACTGCGCCTGCTCACTCTACACACCCGCCCGCAACTTTCTTCGCCTTCACGGGGGCGGAGAACCTCGCGCCGTATCAGGCCTCGCCTCTGAAGAGGGCCCAGTGAGTCCAATTCGCCCTCGCTTCGCCGCCGCCGCCGCCGCCGCCGCTGCCGAGCGTCATCGCCTTCCGCCCCGCGCTCCCACGCTCCCGCACAGCGAGGGCACGCAGGGCAGGCCATACGGTATACAGTCCGTGCTGACCACGCTGGCCACGCTGCAGGGGCGCCCCGCTGTCGCACGACAGATCTCTCCTGCACGACAGGACCCTTCCGAGCGAGCGACCTCTTCGCCGCCGCCGGATTCCCCCTCCCCCTTCGCTCATTCTCAACAATGGCCGCGATCGCCATCCCCTCGGCGCAACAGCCCTTCTCGCCCTCCGCGGACGAGTCGGCGTCCTTCTACCCGCTCTCCTGCTCGCCCCTCTCCCGCGGCGACCTCCTCCAGCAGCTCTCGCTCTCGCCCGGATCCGCCCCCAAGTACTCCTCCGTCGTCCCCTCCGCCGCCCATGTCGCCTCGTCTCAGCCCATGACCACTATGCGCAAGCCGTCGCTCTCGTCCCGGACGAGGCCCTTTGGTCGCACCCCGCCGGCCCACTCGGCCGTCGAGGCCGCCCCGCTGCCCCCCGTGCACGCGGGTACCATCATCGACAACTTCCGCGCCGCGCTTGACGCCATCGACATCGAGGACTGCGAGGCCCACGGCGAGAATGCGTTCTTTGTCGCGGACCTCGCCGAGGTGTACCGCCAGCACGTCCGGTGGATGCGCGAACTCGGCGACCGGGTCCACCCCTTCTTCGCCGTCAAGTCCAACCCGGACCCGTACGTCCTCCGCCTCATGGCCGCACTCGGACTCGGGTTCGACTGCGCATCCCAGCCCGAGATCTCGGCCGTCATGTCCCTGCCGGGAGGCGTCTCGCCGTCGCGCATTATCTACGCGAACCCGTGCAAGGCCGCGTCGTTCATCCGGAACGCCGCCAAGTGCGGCGTCGACTGCATGACCTTTGATAACGCCGACGAGCTCGCCAAGGTCAAGAAGTACCACCCGGACGCGCGCATGGTCCTCCGCATCTTGACCGACGACTCGAGCAGCCTGTGCCGCCTCGGCCTCAAGTTCGGCGCCCCGCTCAGCGAGGTCCGCGGCCTCTTGAAGCGCGCCAAGGAGCTCGACGTCAACGTCGTCGGCATCTCGTTTCACTGCGGCAGCGGCTGCAAGGACCCCGGCCTCTTTGGCGATGCGATCCGCCGCGCGCGGTGGGCGTTCGACGTAGGCCGCGAGGAAGGCTACAACTTTGAGCTGCTCGACATCGGCGGCGGCTTCGAGGACAACAACTTTGAGCAGATCGCGGCTGTCTTGCGGGACGCGATCGCGCAGCACTTCCCGCTCGACAAGAGCGGCAAGGGAGTGCGCATCATTGCCGAGCCGGGCAGGTACTATGTCTGCCGGGCGTTCGAGCTCGCGACCAACATCATTGCCCGGCGGGCGGCGCGCGACGGAACCAACGACGAGACGAGCATGCTCCTCGAGATGGAGGGCGTCGACGAGGAGGACACGAAACCCGTCACCATGTGTACGTGCCGCGAACTCGTCGGGTGAACGCCTACAACCCGCTGACTCTCATGACTGGACACACAGATTATATCAACGACGGCGTCTACTCTTCGTTCAATTCGACCATGTTCGACCACCAAGTCGTCCACCCGCACGTCCTGACCCTCGACGGCGAGTTCCAGGAGACCTCGACCGCCGAGCAGGACTCGGTCCTCGAAGAGTGCTCCGTCTGGGGTCCGACGTGCGACTCGATCGACTGCGTCCAGCCCAAGGCCTCGCTCCCGACGAGCCTGATCGAGGTCGGCGACTGGCTGCGGTGGGACTGCATGGGCGCGTACACGATCTGCGCGGCGAGCCAGTTCAACGGGTTCAGGAGGTCAGACGTCCGGTACACGATCGACTCGAGGGGGGACGCGACCCTCGAGGCCAAGATCCGCGCGCTCCTGCAGGTGTAAAGGCCTCCCGCCGCCCCTCGCCATGCTCCCGTCGTTATATCCACACCGTATCCCGAAAACAACCGCCTTCACTGTGGGAGGCTCGGAAACCCCACAGACACTCCCTTATTTCCTTCTTCTTTCTCCCCCATCGTTGTTTCCTCGTTCAAGGGCTTCTCTCTCTACCTAAACCCCTGACACACTCGCATCCCGAGACCCACTGCACACGCAACTTATAGTGTCTAATGTAACGCTTCTTCTTCCTTCTTCTCTTTGAGTCTGTACATCTACAATCGAGTACAATCGAGAGGGTTACCAGTCGAGAACGCCGCGAGGCCCGTCCTTGCCGGCGAGGCCGAGCCCTCCTCGCAAGAGCTCTGGAATAATCTTGCCCTGCATGATCGTCCGGTCGACCTGCACGGGGAATTGCGGCCTGTCAGTGCACTTGCCGGGCACAGGGAGTTTGTCGGAGCGCGCGGAGGACGTACGATGACACCGACGTCGGCGGGGGTGACGCGTCCGAACCAGACGGAGGCTCCGTTGGGGAAGTAGAGGATGACGTTGCCCTGTGCGCCGGGGGGGGGCGGTTGGTCAGAACAGTCAGACCGGACCCGAGTTTGCGTGCGCCCGCCTCCGCCTGCCCGCTCGCACCAGACAGACACGAGAGACGAAGAAAACTCACAGCGTAGCGATGCCCGCCAATGTGCGAAATCTTGAACAACCCGACGCTGCCCCCGTCCGTCTTGATCCCCCGCAACGTCTCTTGCATCCTCGCCTCCTTGTCCTCCTCGCTCCCTTCCCACTCCTCGATCGGCGGACCGTGCGCGAGGTCGTCGCCGCGCTCGTCGACGTGCAGGCCGTGCTTCTCGAGGTGGTGGTGGAACTGCAGGCGGGCGGGCGGGCGGCGGGGTCAGGGTTGGGACGAGGGGCGCTCCGGACTCAGCGCGGAGCGGCGGGATGCGCACCTGCGAGATGAGGAGCGGAGCGGCGATCGAGCAGCGCTTGTCGCGCTTGCGGTGACTGCAGAGTAGGATCACGCAATTGTACGGGAGAGGCCTGGCAGACAAAAGCGCTCAGATCAGTATGAAGGGTTTACGGTGTTGTGCGAGGGGCCGGGGCAGCATACCAGCTTCGGAGCTCGCCCTGCGTGAGCGAACCGGCCCGGCCAAGTGAGGGTTCGAGGTAGCGCTTGACGAGCTCCTCGACAGAGGGGGCGGTCGCCTCGACTTCGTTGATGATCTTGAAGTCGGGCAGCGAGATGACGCTCTCCCGGTGGCCGTGGTGAGAGGAGGAGATGAAGGAAGCAGACAGGATCGAGCTAGCCGCGAGGAGGGAGGTCAGTGTTATCTTCGAGGGTCAGCGCCATGATTCGGCTCACAGTCGGGAGGAAACGCTGCCGTCGGAAGGAGGCGCAACCAGCGAGGGATGCACTCCCGCCGCCTCGGCCGATCCACCGGCAGGTTTGCCCTTGTTTCCGTCTCCGCCAAAGACCTTGCTGCTCAATTTGCTGAACAAGCCTGGTCGCCCCGCGCTGGCCTTTTCCGCCCGTTCGTACTCGGCCTTGACCAAGCCCTGGATGCTGTTCTCATCGTCCGTGACTTCGCGGATCCAGTCGCTCTTGCCGGTCGAGACGAGGATCTGCCTGTGGGAAGCAGGGGGTCAGTGAAGTGTTTCCGGGCGTCGTGGATGGAGTCCGCCGGAAGGAGTAGGCTGCGACTCACCTCGCATAGGGCTTCATCTCTCCCAGCATCTGCGACTCCATGTCGACGTCAAAGCTGCGGACGAGAAGTGAGTCAGCCTCCGTATGCTCAATGAAGCGTAATCCGGCTATTCTGACCCGCTAGGATACGCGAGGTCGTCGTCGGCGTCGCATGGCTCGTCGCACGCAGCGCACGCCTCGGCGAACGACTCGAGCGGGACGTGGGCGGCTCGCAGGGCCTCGACGAGGGCCTCTGGCGGTGCAGGACGGGCAGCAGCGGACATTCTGAATGGTCTAGAGAGGGCTGTGGAGCGGATGACGGGCTTTGGGCGCTCTCTTCGCATCGGCTCCCACCGGCTCACGGCAACTCGGCCGCGGCACTCCCTATCTCCGCGGCAGCCGTGATAAAGCCAGACCCCTGTTCTGCACTGCTATCGGCGGAGGTCTCTAAGTCTACAGCGAACGGTAGAGTGGTCCCAGAGCTGTTTGCTGTGCGCCGTACAGCGCCTCAGCTCGCTCGCGCATTGCGGACGGCCCCGATCGACAGAATTTCACGTGCCTTCGCAGCCAGCCTGACGGAGGCGGGACACCGGTCCGGACCGTTGTACGTCGCGCGGACGTATCAAGAAAGCCGCCCTTGAGGCTGAGTTTCTGCCCTTGTCCTGCACGGACCTGGTACGTAAGCTTGGGCCCGAGCGAGGACAAGACACGAGAACACGGACCGGCGCGTCAGTGCGTAGACTTTTCGGTCAACCTGCCTGATGAGGTGAAATGCGCGAACACCATCTTCGTCCTCGCGCTGCGCTCCTTCTCACGGCTCTTTCTCCTTCTCACACACTCCGACAGCAGGTCTAGTCGCAGTAGCTTGTCAGGCCAGGTACTCCGGAAGTACCGCTGCTCTTCTCCGTCCTCTCCGAACCTCTTTCTCTCGCTTTCGCTCTCTGTCACACGACACGATGCTTCGCTCCTTTGCCCTCGCGACGCTGGCCGTCTCCCTCGTCTCTGCGCACATGCAGCTGCAGTACCCGCCTCGTGAGCATCCCGTCTCGACATTCTACAAAGAGGCCCGTGCTGATTCTCTCACCACAGCCATCCGATCCAAATACGACCCGCAGACGCCCGAGTCCCAGATCGACTACAGCATGTCCTCGCCGCTCTTCTTCGACGGTTCCAATTACCCGTGCAAGGGCTACGACACCCCGGAAGCGTACAAAACCTTGGACCCCGTCGCGACCCTCCAGGCCGGCTCCCCCTTCAAGATCCAGTTCGCCGCCGGCGGCGCAACGCACGAGGGAGGGTCGTGCCAGTTCTCGGTCAGCTACGACGAGGGCAAGACGTTCGCGGTCATTTACAGCATCGAGGGCGGCTGCCCGCTCTCGTTGACCTACTCGGTCCCGATCCCGAAGGAGCTCCCTTCGTCCAAGAAGGCCACCTTTGCGTGGACCTGGGTGTCGCGAGGTGAGCCTGGTTCGTTCTTTTCGCTTTGATCTGCACGACTGACCGATCGTTCTCCGTATAGTGACCCGCGAGATGTACGGCAACTGCGCCATCGTCGCAATCGACAGCAGCACGACGGCCAAGTCTTTCACCGGTCCGGGCCTGTTCCGCGCCAACACGCTCGCCGACGGCTCGTGCCGCTCGCCGGACAACGCCGACGTCGTGTATCCGAACCCGGGCCCGTACGTTGAGTACGGCGGCTCGATCACCTCGTCGACCCCGCCGACCGACTTGTCGCCGTGCTCGTGGAACGAAGACACGACGGTCACGGTTTCCCCTGCCGGCGGGTCCTCGGCGTCGACCACCTCTCAGACATCCGTCAAGACGACGTCGGCGTCCGCGTCTGCCAAGTCGACCTCGACCTCTGCCGTCAAGCCCGCGACGACCTCCACGTCGGCCTCGACCTCGTCTTCCGACAGGCCCGCGACGACTACCGCTGCCCGGACCACCTCTCGTACCCCCTCTGCGTCTTCTTCCTCTATCACGACTGCCCCGGCGGCACCGACGACGCACCGCCTGCGCTGGACCGCTGCGGATCAGCTCAGTAAAGCTCGCGCCGAGGCGAGCTCGTCTCTCCGGTCGTCGACCACCTCGCGGGCAGCGCAGAGCGCCCCGGCGACGACGACGACGACGACGACGACGACCACCACCACCACTTTGAAGGCCACCTCGAGTGCCGCCGCCACCCCGAAAACGACCACCCCGACCGCGCAGGCCGCGTCGACCTCCTCCTCCTCCACCACCACCACCTCCTCCTCCCCATCCGCAACTCCTTCGCGCACCCCGCCCTCGGACCAAGTCTACCTCAAATGCCTCACCTCGACCTCCTTCGCTCTCTGCGTCGGCACCTCCTGCACCGACATGGGCTCCGTCGCACCTGGGACGGTGTGTCACAACGGGCGGATCTTGATGGCTCCGAGTCGGAGCGGCAAGGTCAAGCGGATGGACAAGGTGGTCCGGAGGGCGGGACTCGCGCGGAAGAGCCACCGCGTGCTGCAGCAGCAGCAAGGGAAGCACTGAGCGTGAGGGGCCAGCGGGCCTGCGCCTTTTCCGCTCTGTCTTTCTCTTCATGCGCGGTGGGACCCTTGATGGGTCCCGCTCTTGCGCGAACCGCATATCATGTCCTCGACCTCCCTCTCTCCCGTAATCCTTATTGACGTAGACCTCTCTTCCTAACGAGCCGCAATGTAATGCCCCCTCTTCCCCATGCCTTCGAAGTCCATACGCCACGTCGAGCGAGAGTCGGCTAGAGTCTCGGCGCACGCGCGCGGTGTTCAACCGAGTTGCCAGTGGGATCGAGCCTGCTGCAGGAGGGCGCGTTCGCCTGCGAGGTACCGGAGCGCGAGCCGCTCCTTCGTTTCCGGCGCCTGCAGAGCCGAGAGAAGATGGTTCCTGTCGTCAGTGACTGAATCGTGTGCGAATTTTCGGGCCGTCTCGTGGTTAAGAGGAGTCCGGAAGCGAGCGCCGGCGCGTGGTCTAACTCGGCTCACCTGCTCAGACTCGCTGTCCGCGCGGTCCAGGAGCTCCTCCACTGTAAGCTCCGGCCGTTCCTGCGCCGAGAGTGCGCGGTCGCACAGATTCGCGACGACGCTCGCGAGGCGCTGCGCGTGGAGGTGGGCGGCCGACATCTCGGAGAGCGAGTCGGCTGAAGCGGGAGCGGTTGGATGTGGACCGGCAGCGTCGTCACGTGCAATCTCGTTGTCGAGGCTTTCGTCCTCGCGGACCACAGCGGCCGCGTAAAGCTCAGCGAGCGCACCGAGGACAGGGCGGCACTCTCGGCCCGGGGCGTCGCCGTCGGCGTCCTGGTTCGCAGGCCCGGACCGGTCGAGGTCCGTCAGCTCCAGCACGAGGCGGAACAAATCGATCGAGATACGCGCGTCGGCGTCGAGAAACAGGTGCGGGCGCCCGGGACCGTCGCCTGCTCGCCAGGTAACGAGTGGGTGCTCCTCCTCTGGAGCGAAGTCGGTCCGTTCGTACTCGCTGGGCCAGCCCGGACGGGGGGCTGTGCGAGAGCACGGCACGCAAGCCTGAACCACCTCGCGGACGACCGCTTCGTCAAACTCGACTCGGTCCGCCTCGTTCGCCTCGAGGACAAAGCCGTACGCGGCGAGCAACCGCGCGTTCGACAGGTCGCCGTACGTGTTGAAGATTTCTTCGCCGGGTAGGATGGCGCGCTCGGTCACCATGTCGCAGGTATCGTCGGCGGCGGCAGCGTGTACGCTGTTCCGCCCTCTGGAGGCCGATGCGGCCGCCGGCGGGATGTCACCGGATGCTGGCTTCTTCTCGGCCTGACCATCGACACGGTCGCCTTCCTCGTCCTCATCGTGCGGACACTGCTCGAGGGCGCCGCAGAGCGGACAAACCCAGAGGTCGCTCTCGAGGTGGACGTGCGGCTCGTCCGAGTGATTGAAGACGTCGGCGAGCGGTACGAGGGCGAGGGTGTGGAACGCGTCGATGTGGAACGCGCGCGACGAGACGAGCGAGCAGGCGTGGAGGAAGGTGGAGAGGGAGACGGCATGGGGGAGAGGGGGGAGGCGGCTGAACAGGTCGCAGAGGGATCTCTGATCGAGAGTTCGAGGGGTCAGTCGCGCAAAGCGGCCGAAGTTCTCGTGGCGCACGGAGCGCACCTTGTTGAAGCTGCTCCGGGCGAGTTGGCGGTGTGCCTGAGTCCCGCGGAGCCAGCGGAGTGCGTCCCGGTCGTCCGTTTCGTCCCAGAGCGCCGCGACCGGCACGGATTCCTGCGGAGCGTGCTGGAAGTAGACGTGCCAGGGCGAGCGATCGCCGAGGCCGAGCTCGTGTGCGACGTGGAGCGCGAGCCGGACGGGCGGCGATTGCAAAAGTTCGTCGTCCAAGTCGACAGCTTCAAGGTGTCGTGCGAGGGACGAGGTGCGGTGCGAGAGGCAGAGCGTCTTGGGGATGCGCGCGACTATAGATCGAATCCGAGGAATCAGCAGGGCTGTACAGAGCGTATCAAGAGAGCATAGCGAGCGTGCGCGTGGTTCCGGGCGGGATTTCCTCCGCGGCGGTCGAGGAGCAGTCGACGGCGTATGCCCCGTCCGGGCGCACTGCGAGCACCAGGCGCGCATCAAGCGAGGCAGCGTGCTCTGTCAGCCACGCGTGCAGGCGCTGCATACGCTGCCTGAGCGTGCACGAGCCGAGTCGGAGCGTGCGAGGCGAGGTGGGGCCGACCGCGGGACCGAGCCTGGGCAGGGAGAGCCACACACCCTGCTACGCTGCCCACCGCTGGATCTGAGGCATGCGGGGCTATCTACAGACGCTCCTGCTACTGGTCTGTGCAGCCTGTGCCCTGCGAGCTGCCCCGGCTGCCCCTGCTGCTCCTGCTCGAGCTCCTCCGAGTCGCCCTGTGCCCGTCGTCGTACGTCAGACTGCCCCACTACACTGTCCCCAAGGCTCTGACTGATACGATTGTAACGCCCACCCGCAGATCTGGCACGGCCTCGGCGACCGCTTCGACAACCCGGGACTCGAAACCGTCAAGGCCGACCTCGAAGCGCGTCCCGAGCTCAACGGCATCTACGTCCACATCGTACAGCTCGCACAAGATGGCCCAGCAGACCAGTGCACTCGCTAGCTCCTCCTGCGGGTGACGCAAAGATTGACACGGTCTCCCCCCGGGGGTGGACAGGCGCGCCTCCTTCTTCGGCCTCGCGAATGACCAAGTCGCCGCCGGCTGCGACCAGCTGGCCCAGCTCGCCAACCTGACCGACCCCGTGCTGAACCCTTCGCGCCAGTTCGACGCGATCGGCTTCTCCCAGGGCGGTCAGTTCCTCCGCGCCGTCGTCGAGAGGTGCAGCGGCGCCGGCCTCGGCGGGGTCAACGTTCGCAACCTGATCACTCTCGGATCCCAGCACGTACGGGCACTTTCTCTCCCGAGGCCAGAACCGTGACGCGACTCCTGACCCGGCATCTTTCGGCGGACCACCCGCAGATGGGCATCTCGGCCTTGCCGCCTTGCCCGCCAGGCTCCTCTCCCTTCTCCTTCTGCCGCCTCATGCACCTCTCCCTCGTCCGCCAAGGGATCTACTCCCATTGGGCGCAACAGAACATCGTCCCCGCGCAGTACTTCCGCGACCCCGACCGCATCGACGAGTACCTCGCCGCGAACGACTTTTTGCGGGACCTGAACAACGAACGCGAAGGGGACGAGCAGGCTTATGCAGAGCGGACGAGCGGGCTCGCGCAGGACGACGACGAGCCGAGTCGGCAGCCGAGGAACGAGACGTACAAGGAGAACCTCGCCGCCCTGAACCGCTTCGTCATGTTCCGCTTCAGGTCCGTCCTTTCCTGGCTGCCTTCCTCCCATGATCCATGATCGAGAGAGACGCCCCGAGCTCATGAACCCTTGGGTTTCGCTTCGCAGCAAAGACAGCACCGTCGTCCCGCCCCACTCCGCGCACTTCACCCTCCCCGTCCCTCCCTCCCCCTCCTCCTCCTCCTCCCACACCGACACGGACCCGTGCCTCCCCCCCTGCTACGCCCCCGCTCTCCCCTGGCCGCACCTCCCCCTCTACGCGCACGACTACGTCGGCCTCCGCCGCCTCGACGAGTCCGGCCGGCGAGTCCAGAGGGCCGTGTGCGACGGGGAACATATGCAGATCGAGGAGGAGTGTTGGGGGTTCGTACTCCAGCAGCTGGGAGAGGCGGGGGCGGGGGAGGTGCCGGAGGGGGAGTTTGGGGCGCGCGAATTGGAGTCGGTGGAAGGGGAGGAGGGCGGGGACCGGGTACAGCAATCGCAGCATCACCCGGGACTCGTCTTCCAGCTCTAGGTAGTCCATCGTTTATTGTGCCCGTGCTGTCCATCTCTAGAGCGCAAAGCCCTTACGACTCGGTCCTGCCTCTTCGGAAAGCAGCGTCGCGGTCTGAGAAGGCCATCGGATGCCTCCGCTCTCTTCGCAAGATCTTCAGGCCCCGACTGACGCTCGGCAGAGAAGGTAGCTAACGATGGCAATGTTGATTTATTGCAGAGTAAAGACATCTTTGCGGGAAGGAGGGGGATGCAGGAGCGGAATCGACTTTCGGAGGAAGGCGCGATAAGTCGAGTGAAATGAAGGAACGAGTGCGCGGTGAAGGAAAGGACACAGCAGGTGCAGGCGATAGAGACAACAATGATGGAGGACGGCAGTCGGAGAGCGTCGTGAGTGTCTGGGCGTGGTGTAGCTGCGATGTCGCTCGAGAGACGGCCAATGCGATAGAGACGAGAGATGGTAGCGGTCGGGCAAAGGCGTTCTTCGGCTTGGAGAGCCGGTTCAGTATGCGAGGGAAGTCAATCGGAAAAAGGAAAGGGCTTGGGTGGTTGTGCAGAGCGGAGCGGCTAGGCTTTGGCTTCTTCCTCCTCCTCCTCGACAGGCGTGCGCTCGCGTCCAGCGTCTCCACGCGCGGCCGAGCCCCTGACAAAGACCGGATCGATACGGCGGTTCCTTCCCTGGAAGCGAGGAGGCGGGCGCGTGTCCTCCTCATCCTCCGACCAGCGGATGGCAGCTTTGCGGTTCATGCGGTCAAACGCGGCGGCTTGACGAGGATCGCCGAGCCCTTTCAGCGGCGCCCCTAAGCAGCACACCAGTTCGAGCTCGAGTCAGTGCGCGATCGATAGCTCAGCGGCTCGAGCGAGACTGACCGTGCTCGCCGCGGAGCTTGAGCGCTTGGAAGCGACCAGACGTGTGCTTGACGAGGACATACTCGACCTGCGCTGCCGCCCCGTCAGCTTTATATCGGGAGTCGTCTCAGCTCGGCAGAACGTACGCGCTCGTGCTGCGCCAGGCAGCGGAAGCCACGAAGCTGTTCGATGCCCGTGTAGTGGACAAAGACTGCCGGGTTGAGTGAAAGAACGGGGTGTCAGCTTCAGGTCAGCAGTTGTCGGCGAAAGGAGCAAACTCACCGTCCGCGCCGAGCTCCTCGGCGTTATCATCGATGATGAAGCCAAAGCCCTGTCGAGGCGATCTGCAAGTGAGCTCGCTGGCCGCACCGAACAGCAAAAGCGACTTGCCCTTTCGACGTCGAAAAACTTGACCGACCCCTTCGAGTCGATGATCTCGCCGCCTTCAAGGCGCTGGCGGATCGTAGCACGACTCGAGCGACGCGGCGGCGCATCGTTGACGACGAACGCGTACGGGATCGGGTAGACGAGCGGGGTCGCCTCCGGCGCGACCGAGCCGAACGAAGTGTTCCTCGACTCGGGGGCCGAACCCGGCGTCGAAAAGATCGACGGAACGGACGAGAGCGACAGCGACGAGCTCACCGAGGGAGCGACGAGGTAGGGGTGTCCGAGGCCGAGCGAGGACGGGTACAAGCTTCTCGCACCCGTCGAGACTGCGGGCGAGGTCGGGCCCATCGGCGTCGGGGGTCCGGGCGTCCCCGGCGAGGAAGGAGTGTAATGACCTTGCGCAGACTGTTGAAGGAACGGAAGATCGAACGAGGGGAGGTAGTACGGTCCGGCGGGGCCGAGTCCGAGACCGGAGTTCGTCAAGCTCGGAGGGAGCGAAGTCTGATTGTAGAACGCCGGGACAACGGGACCCGCCGCGAGACTGGGTTGGTGATGGACGGGAGACTTCTGCGGCGGAGGCGACTGGTGCGGACTCTGCTGCGAGGCGGCTGTAGCGCCCGAGGCAGAGCGACCGGCCGTGGCGGAGCGAGTCGAGAAGGTCGAAGCGACCGCCGCCGGGTCGTCAAAGTGCACCAGGGGCGAGATGCTGCTCTGGAAAGCCTTGCGGTTGGTCGACTTGCGCGCAAGTGGAGTGCTCGTTGCCCCACCCGTGGCGGCCGAGCGTGTCAGGGGTTTGACGGCGACGGAAACGTCGAGGGCCTTGGGAGCACCCTTCTTCTTCGCCTCAACCTCGGCGACCGCCGGCTTCTGCTTGGTTCCTGCTCCGGCCTCCTTCGTAGCGGTGGGAGCGTTCTCCTTGTCGATGGCGGGCCCACGCGGTCCGAGCAGCGAGTGGCGCCGCGGGCGGCCGTGCGTCGCCGCTGCCCCGGGGAGACGGCCGGCGTGAGGACGCTGAGTCGGCTTCTGGGCCTCGGACTGGCTCGGACCGAGCATCGAAGGCACTTGCGAAGTCCTGCGAGATGGTCCCATACCGCTGTCAGACAGACCGAGCGCGAGGGCGGGCGGAGACCTTCGCTCAACCTTGCGAGCGAGGGGGAGATGGGTCTCGGAACGCACGAGGAAGCGCGGGAATGCATCGTATATGCCACGCGGGATGAGTTCCTTAGGTAGAGAGCAGGTACGTATCTTGCAGTCGAGGCCGGGGCAGAGACGAAGGAGCGAAGTGAGGCGCAGGAAGGAAAGCAGTTGAAAGAGGCGAGCGGGCGACAAAGAGCGGTTCACTCGGCAGCCGGTCCTCGGCGTACGCAGCTCGCTCAGCGGTAAGCGCAATACTTTGGAAACTCGTCAGTCGTATCTGCACCCCTTTTGAAGCGCTCCTGTCGGGCGAAGTTGTCCGGCGATATTTCGCCGCGATCTCTCCTCAACCTGCCTGCCCGCCGTCAGTCACGCGACCTAGCCGATTCGTCAATCGTTGGACAGCAGTGTAAAGCAAAGAGAGTGCCTCATGCTACTGCCGGCCCGACAAACTCCTCGATGCCCTGCACGACGTCCGCAAACTTGTGCCACGGCAAGAGCATGAGTTGCCCGCGCTGCTCGACGCCAAAGTCGTCGCTCTTGCCCTCCTGACCCTGTCGCCGTGTCCGCGTGTACTTGTACACCTGCGAGTGGGTCGCGAACTGCAAGGTGTGCGAACAGAGGGCGGGGTCAGTCCAGTTTCCCAGGGAGCGGGAGATTCAGCCCTCCTTCGAGCTCGCGGAGTACGGACCTTCCGGATGAACTCGTCTTCAGGGTGGTACATCCACACCTTCTCCTCGTCCCTCTCATCCTTGGTCGCGCCCTTCCGCTGCTTCTTCTTCTTCGGCGGGACCTGCGCGCGCAAGCCGGCTTCGGCGACGATCGCCTGCTCGAGCGCGGCGTTCGGGTCGTCTTCGAGCGAGGCGGTGGACGAGAGGAAAACGCGGGAGAGGAACAGCAAGTGGGAGAAGTTGTACGGCTCTTTCTGCTCCGGCGGCAAATTAGGGTGGCCAGGAGCGGGTGAAAAAGGTCAGCCGCTCCGTCCAGAGACATCGTAAAGGCAGCCATAGACGCACCTCCTCCGTCGCCCATTGCAACTCCTCTTGCAGCATGCGGTACATCGGCGGCACGATCTGCGTCGGCATGTTGACCATGCGCTCGCTCAGGACCAAGCCGACGTGCTTCGGCGCGGCCGGGGACGAGCCGTCGGAGGGGGCTTGCAGCAGTTCGGTCAGCTGCGAGTGGAACGGCGACGCGGGCTCGAGCTTGGAGAGGAGGTAGGTGACCAGGGAAGAGACGGCGGGCTTGTCCTGCGAGGATTGAGGGGGGTCCATCAGTAGGGAGCTCAGAACCGCTGAATCGTCCGAATCCCCGAGGGTCAGCCCCGAGCCCACCTTGTGCACATTGAGGTTGAGGACAGTCAGGACCGCGTACGGGTCCCCCTCGTTCGCCTTGTCGTCGTCCTCGCCCGAATCCGTCTTGACCGTGCTCCCGACCAACTTTTGCTCGAGCACGAGGTCGGTCACGCCGCCCAGGTCCAACTCGATCGCGTCCGTGTGGCCGACGAGTTGCGAGAGGAGGAGCTTGATCGAGTGGTAGTCTTGCGGTTGCGGGTCGAAGAAACTAAAGTTGACATCGAGCATCTGTTCACAGAGAGGGGCCGGAACTTCTGGAATTAGCTCCCGCCGGACGCCTGGCAGCGGACTGTAGGCGCATCGCACCTCAACGTCCTCGTCCTTCTGCGGGCCCATCGCCTCATCGTCGTCGTCGTCGTCGTCGTCCTTGCCGCCATCGCGACCTCTCCGCTTCGCTCCCGCCGCCGCCGCGACAGCCGGTCCGCCCGCCGCTTGAGGCTCAGAGTCGACGTCCATACCACCACCGTTGCTCGTCATCGCTGCTCGCTTGCCCATCTCGGCGCAGCCGTGGTTTGCAGGATGCAGTGAGCAGGCCTTCGGAACCGCGGGACTCGAGAAAAAAGAAAAAAGCGTCGGGGGCGGTGCAACGGCCAGGAGGGCCATACTTCGGTCCGTGCGAACCGCAAGGATAAGAAAGAGCACGACCATCGTTGATAAATAGGCATTTCATTGGCCAGGCCGGCGGGCGATCCGAGATACGCTCGCAGAATCCCCGAGCTGGTATTACCAGGCATGCTCCTCCCAGCCTCGGCAACGCAGGTCCACTCTCTCCTCTCACGAGCAAGTTCCGAGCAGCACGCAACAGAGATGTTCCCGGGAGTACAGAACAAGCAGGAGTTGCAACGAGGTAGGGGCGAAGGTAGCACGGGGCAGACAAAGGAAAGAAAGGCGGTGTACACCAGTCTCTCTCCCGCGCCGCTTAGGCCTCCTCGACGCGGACCTTGGCCTGCGAGTTGGTCACCTTGACACCGAGAACGCGAGCCTTCTCGAGGATGGTGACGCGCTTGCGGGCCGAGACGGTCGATGCGATCTCGGCGGCGTAGCTACAGGGCACGCAGTCAAGTCAGTCTCGCGTGAAAGTCATCACCCCGCATCGGAAGGAAGAAAACGCACGTCTTGGCGTTCATGAGGAGGGTCTCGAGGTCCTTCTCGTTGTGGACGAGGAACTTCTTGTACCCGCACGGGAGAACGTGGCGGGTCTTCTTGTTCGAGCCGAACCCGATGCTCGGCATCGGGAGCTGGCCCTTGAAGCGGCGACGGACACGGTTGTCAATACCCTTGGGCTTGCGCCATGCCTCCTTGACGCCGTGGTAGCGGTCGGCCTGGTGGCGCTTCTACTCGCAGCGGCGTCCCAGTCCGGTCGGGCGAGCGAGCAAGCGAGTCGGGCGAGGGCGGCGCAGCGAGAGGAGGGCAAATAGGAGGGAGCAGAAGAGGCACGAAAGGGAGGGCGGTCAGCGTTCCGACCTAGGGAGACTCTGGCCAAAGCCCTCGGAGGGGAGACGAGACGAGACGCACGAAGGGCTTGGTCCGCTTCTTGACGATCTTGATCGACGTCGCGGCCATCTTGCTACCTGTGGGACGCGGATTGTGTCAGGCGCAGGCGTTCTCGCGCAGACCGCAGCGGGTTGATACTGGCTGCCACGGCGCTATATCGCGACGGCGAGCCTCGAGGGTCGGCGGGATCCACGGTGGCTCGGGCGCGACGTCCGCTCGACCAAAGGTCTCGAGGGGGCATGCCCTGTGCTCTAGCAAGGCAGCAGGGCGCCGGGCAGGCTGGCGGGCGCTCCCTCGACTGAGCATCCTGCCTCGCTCGTCTAGCCCCTCGGCCCGTCGCCCCAGCGCGCGCGGCTTCCCTGCTCGCCCTCAATCCCGAGCCCAGCTGCCATTTCCTGTCCCGCGCATGCCACCGGTAGCCGATCCGCCCATGCCCTCGTGCGTTGCCGTGCCCAGCCGATCCGCAAAGATGTCTCCCCTCGAGCGCGCGCCCCGACATCCCGAATCGTGCTGCAAGAGGTGGAAGCGTACCGAGCTGTCGATTCGAAAGTCGGTATCAAGAGAAGTAGGCGCAAGGTGGCGAGGGGAGGCGAGGGCGAGCGGAGGGGGAAATAGGAAAGCGGCTCAAAGTCAGCCGGCGAGCTCGAAGACGGAGCGAACCGCGAGCCGAGCACCGCTCCCGCGTCGCCTCAAGCCCCCGCGCGCAGCGTGCATGGTCCCAGTGGAGCCTGTCGAGCTCATACAGGCTACTGAGGCGCTCTAGAGCCCTCTGGAGCGGGGCGATGGGCAGGCGAGTGCGCGGTGGAGACGCTCGGTGCGCGCGCTGTCCACCGCCCCCTGCCAGCACTCGCCCTCCTCGCTCGACTCGCGGGGCGGGCGGGACCGGCGCAGGGGGGCGAGACAGAGGGAGCAGGGTGCGGCTGGGCGCAGTCTGGGCGGGCTGGGACGTACAAGAAGGGGTCGGGGACTGTCGAGTGAATCGAGGCCGGAGGGCAAACCGCTGCCGGCGCGCAACTCGGCCGCCCAACTCGCGCACCGCTCATTTTACGTATCATCCCCTCTCGACTCCTCTTCTACGTTGGCTAGATCCCTCTTGCTTGCATTATATCATACGCCTTGTCACTGCACATCTCGCTTACGCCTGGAAAATGCGAACGAGTTTTCAGCTGGCCCTTCCCCCGTCTCGCTCGTTCCAAGGCCTCGTACTGCAAGCTGCCCTGTCGTCTATTTACTTTGCAAAAGAGATCCGGGTGTCTCGGTCGGAGAAACGCAGTTGCAATCAAATCGACGTCCCCTCTCGACGCAAGAAGTCGCCTCGACCCCATCCGGCTGCCGCAACACACACGACCCGCTCGCGCTCTGCCAGCCGCTGCACACTCGCTGCTCAGCTGGGCACATCCATAGCCTCTAGCCGCCCAGCTCCGAACGCGGCCACGCGAACGAGGCGCCGCCGCCGCCGCCCTTCCCGCCGGCGATGGACCCGCTCGCGAACCTGCAGTTCACCACCTCGGGCGCCCTCATCGAACTCGTAGACAGTGCGTACACGCCGAGAACCATCGAAGCAAGCGCGCACGGGCCCCAAAGACTGACGTCGTGTCCCTCCCGCCGGCAGAAAAAGTCCTCGTCCACCTCCGAGACGACCGGAAACTGATCGGCGTCCTCCGGTCCTATGACCAGTACGGTCCGTCTTTTCCTTCGACGCGCCATACATCCCAGGGGATCCGCTGACTCACACGCCGATCTCGCCCGCCCGGCCCCCGCATCTCGTCCCCGTCCCGAACCGACCCTGGCCCTCCCCTAACCCTTCCTCCCCACCCTCCCCCGCTCTCCCTGTCGACCTCTCGGTTCGCAACCCAACTCCGCACCGATCCCCGCCGCCCACCGCCCGGACCGTTCCGCTCCCGCAGCGAACCTCGTCTTGACGCAGACGATCGAGCGCCTGTTCCACCCGCCGAGCCGGTCGTACGCCCAGACGGACCGGGGCGTCTTTCTCGTCCGAGGGGAGAACGTCGTCCTCCTCGGGGAAGTGGTCCGTCCCCTTTTCCCCGCTCAACGCTTGAGAGATCAAACTCTGATGTTTGTTGGTACCCGCCCCGCAGGACCTCGACACGGAAGACCTCCCCCTCTCGCGGCTGCAACTCGTCCCGTGGCCGCACCTCTCGTCGCTCCTCGCCGCGGAGAAGAAATCGAAAGCACAGGCCAAGGCGCAGCGCGAGCGGATGCTGTTTGAGCGGAGAGGGTTCGGAGAGGAGGGCGGAGAGGGGGATGCGTATTGAGGGGGGTTGCGGCGGTCTTGAGGGAGTTGAGACGTGGTACAGGGCATCAGAGCGCGTGCGTGAGGGCGTGCGCAATATGCTCGCAAGGTGCTCGGAGGTCGCGAGGAGGCCAGGGGAGGCGGAGGGGAGGGCGACGAGGAGAAGGCGGAGACGAGGGAGACGGGACGGCGACGGATGGGGCTGACGCGGCGCAGACAGCTCCTCGCGCCCGTCCGCCCGCCCACTGCCTGGAGGAGCAAGCGTCCTTATTCATTCGGTCGACGCGAAACAATACCTGATTTCCACTTTCCTGCGTGACTTTCGGAATCGAGGTCTCGGGGCGCAAAGAAGGCGGAGAGTGCCTTTCCTTCGTGGCTGTGAACGACAGGCACCGTGTCCAAATGGTCCTTTATGTCAAAACCACTGCTATGATAGGCCGTTCTAGCCGGTCGCAGTGGGTACGGAAGGGGGAAAGCGGAAAATGCGCGGGGGCTACTGTAAATCCGCATTACCTTCTTTGTTATGCCCAGTAATCAGCAGTGCCCACCGCCTGGAGCACCCGCTGCTGCAGACTTGGCTGAATTCCCTGCTCGAAGCCCATTCCCCCGAGTACCTCGCAACCGTCGCCATCCTCCGCTGTCCTGTCCTCCTCACCTCCCCGCCCTCTCCTCTCTCCCATCCTCCTCCCGCTCTCTCTTCCCCCCTCCCTCTCCCTCTCCCGCCGCCGCCGCCGCCGCCGCCATGTCTTCCCCGACCGATGCGGCTCCTGCCCCGGCGCCCGCCTCGCCCGCCGCGCCCACGGTCGACACCGCCGCTGCTGCTGCCCAGTCTCCTGCTCCTACGAGCGCCGCCGCTGACTCTGCCGCGGCGGGCTCTCCCTCGGGCGGTGCGGGTGGGCCGCCGACCAACACGCCCGCGGCTGCGCCGACCGCCGCGACGATCGCCAACTCGTCGAACCCGGACGCGTACGAGCACGTGCACGCGCCCGGGCAGACCGACAACGACGGCTTGACCCTCCGCGCGCTCGTCAGCAGCAAGGAGGCCGGCGTCATCATCGGCCGCGGCGGACAGACCATCGCCCAGATCCGCCAGGACAACAACGTCAAGGCCGGCGTCAGCAAGGTCGTACCCGGTGTGCCTGACCGCGTCCTCAGCATCGGAGGGACCGTCGACAGCGTCGCCAAGGCCTACGCCCAGGTCGCCCGCACCATCCTCGAGAACCCCGTCCCGTCGCCGCACCACCACCACCACAACCAGCAGCAGCAGCAGCAGCAGGCTTCGAACGCTGCTAATACTACCGAGGGAGCCACCTCCCCCTCGCCCGCCGCCGTCCTTACTTCGACCCCCGCGCTGAACCCGTCCGCGTCGGCCTCGGTCCGACTCTTGATCTCGCACCTCCTGATCGGTTCCGTCATCGGCAAGGGCGGCAGCAAGATCCGCCAGATCCAAGAGCTCGCCCATGCCCGCATGGTCGCGAGCAAAGAGATGCTCCCCCAGTCCACGGAGCGCATCGTCGAAGTCACCGGTCAGCCCGACTCGGTCCGCCTCGCCGTGCAGGAGATCGCCAAGTGCCTCATCGAGGACTGGGACCGCTCCCAGGGTACTGTGCTTTACCACCCCGGCGCCGAGGGCCTCGGCGGCGCGGCGGCCGTGCCTGGAGGCGCCATCCTCGGCGGCGCCGGATCGGTCGGTCCGGCAGCGGGAGGTGCGACGAGCGCAATCGGAAACGGATACCCTGCCGCCGCGGCGTCGTACGGTGCGGGCGGCGGGAGCGGTGCTGCGACGGGCGGACCGGCGGCGGGCGGCCGACACGGCCCGCAGCGCGGGGGCGTCCTCACGCCGGGGACTTATGGCGTCCGGAACGGACCGCATCACGGTGGCGGCGGTGGTCGTCGGCAAGGCGGCGGTGGTGGCGGTGGCGGCGCGCAGAACGCTTCGGCGGCGGCGGCAGCAGCAGCGGCTGCGGCGGGCCAGGCAGCGGGTCAGGCGGCCTCGTCCTCTTCACCCGCCGCCGCCGCCGGGGGCCTCGCCGGCACGGTGGTCGGGAACGAGTCGGACCCGAACTGGCGCGAGCAAAAGATCTCGATCCCGAGCGACATGGTCGGGTGCATCATCGGCCGCGGCGGGACCAAGATCAATGACATCCGTCGGCAGTCCGGGTCGAGGATCTCGATCGCCAAGACGGCGCACGACGAGACGGGCGAGCGCATGTTTGTCATCTCCGGACTCCCCGAGTGCGTTTCTCCCTGTGCCAGTCGTGGGTACCGGGTAGCGCTGACTCTTGCAGTGCGGCTCCACAGAAACAACGAGAAGGCCCTGTTCCTGCTGTACAACCAGCTCGAGTCGGAGAAGGAACGTCGCGTCCAGTCCGTGCAGGAGGAGCAACAGCAGCAGCAGCAGCAGCAACAACAGGCGGCGCAACAGCAATCGCAGGACGGCCCGAAGGCGTCCGAGTAGCGGGAAGGTGCCTCCGCCCCTCGTTCTCTCGCTCGCACCACTCATTCTCGTCTTGGTTATCCCGCACTCGACTCCTGCTCCCGACCTTCTCTACCTCTCTCTGCCGATACCTTCGCCGTCTACGTTCCCCCACCCTCCGCCTCCACCTCCGCCTCCGCCTCCGTCGCCATCCCTCCTCTCTCGGTCACACCCAGGGACACCCGGTCCCTGGTGCCGCCGCGGTCGTCGTCGTCGTCGTTCCGGATGTTGTATAGGACAAGATGGGGGAAAGTGAGTGACGAGGGCGCCTTGATCGAGTCGTTTCGCCCGCGCTCGACGTTTGTAGTAAACAAAAGAGATGGAGGGGTTTGTTCTGCCTTTCCTTCAGGGATGTACAAACACAACACTCAAAGCATCTGGTCCAGGCTTTCTTCCTCGCGAGAGACGTGCGTTCCAGAGTGTGGCAGGCATCTTCCCGACCGGCGGGAGCATGAGCTACTTGCGAACGTCCTACGTACGGCTGCCGAGAACCGCCTCGGCCGACTTGACGACCCCGTGTCGCTGACACCAGTCGAGAAAGTCGGCCCAGATCCGCGCGTCCGCGTCCGGATCCGCAGCCGCCGCGACCGGCAGCGATCCCTCCGGACCCGCATCCTCCCACAGCTGCCGAGACCAGCTCGACAGCGAAGGTTGGGCTCGGCTCGCCGCGCGCCGGAGGGTCTCTTCGTTCCCGACGACGATGAGCGCGTCCCTCGCGCGCGTCAGGGCGACGTTCAACCGGCGCTTGTCGTTCAGGAACCCGATCCTCCCGCCGCGGTTCGACCGGACGGTTGAGAGGAGGATGACGCGCTTCTCGCGTCCTTGGAAGCCGTCGACGGTGTTTACTTCGACTTCGGCGACCGAGGCGGCCCGGTCCGGGGGGAGAACGAGGGGCGACGTCGAGCTTCCGAGCCGGGCTGCCGCGTACCCGGACGTGAACGCGTTCGAGACGAGTCGCGTCTGGGCGTAGTACGGGGAGATGACGCCGATGTCGCTCGCGGCGAGGTCGGGGTTCGAGGCGAGGAGGTCGCCGGCAATCGAGATGAGGAGGTTGCTCTCCTCGCGGTTGAGCAAGGACTGACGATGGCTCGTTTCGGACCCGGAATGCGCGACGAAGGAGACTGGGAACGGCTCGGAGGCGGATGACGCAGCCAGCGTAGACTCGGATCTCCGGCCCGTCGGTACGGCCGACAGGGGAGACGTGAACGCCGGAGAGGCGACGGCCGCAGCCTTGCGCGCCGAGAAGAAGCGCGATTTGAGAGGAGCTTCGCGGTCGTGGACGATCGACGCGTCGTGCAGGGCACCATCGTAAAAGCTGTCGTTCGGGAACGACGAGATCGCCGGACGCATGCGGTACTGCGTGTCCAGCAAGGTCGCATTAACGGCTGTAGTCGGATGTATGTCAGCGAGGAAATGCAGGTACAGAAGGACTGTTGGACTGACTGCCAGACTGCAGCAAGCGTTCAAAGAGGCTGGTGTGCAAGCGCTCGGAGCGGGCCTCCTTTGACTGCGTAGCGCCGTACGGCCCCGTCAGCATCACTGCCTCGACCCGTGCGGCTCGAGGAAAAGCTCACAGTGACAACGGCAGGCAACTGCTTGTGGTCGCCGATCAGGGTGGCGTGTCGCGCGCCCTTCATAAGCGGGATCAGCGACACGGGCTGCGAGGGGGCGGCCGCCATGTCAGAATCTTCAGAGGTCCGCTTGCCGTGAAGCTTGTCATACCTCGGTGCACATCGCCGCTTCGTCAAGGAGCACGATGGGGAAATCGACCATCTGGATGCTCGTTAGCGAGGGTTAGTCCGCTTACTCATACTGGATCCTCTGGCGCCGGCAAACAGCACGCACATTGAGGACCTTGCTCGAGCCTGAGCCGACCGCGGTGGCGCAGAAGACATCTGCGGTAGCGAGCAAGCTCGAGTAGAGCTTCTGCTCGCGCATGATGAAAGTCCGCCACGTCCTCCGAAAATCCTCCATGAGCTCGGCTGTCGACAAAGCATGTGAGCGTGCGCTCGCATGGGTGCAGAGCGGGAGATCTCGAGCTCGACTCACCGTCCTTCTTCTTCGTCGCAGGCGAGTTCGCCTCGGCCGTCCCGCCAGCGCGCACCTCCTCGCGGAAGTCTTGCAACGCCTGTCTCGCCTCCTCGCTCGCGAGCCTCGCCGCCTCCATCGGCTTCCACATCGGATGTTCCTCCTGCCGACGCTCGATCGTCCAACTCCGCACGTCCGGCGAGACGCGGCTGGCCTTGCCGCAGCGGAGGGGGTTCAAGCCCGCGCGGACGAGGAGCGAGACGAGGTGGTCGACGGAGACGTGCGTCGGCGCTGCGAGCAGGATCGGGTCGGGGACGCGGAAGTGCAGCTTGAGGAGGGCGATGAGCGAGACGATCGTCTGCGACTTGCCGGTGCCGGGGGGCTGGAGTGGGAGAGACGGGTCAATCAGGGGTCTTGCAGGCATGCAGGCCAACTCCAAGCAGCCAGGACTCACTCCCTGTATGAGGCTGAGGCGGTCGCCGAGAGCCATCGCGATCGCCTTGGTCTGACTGGCATTCAAGCCGAGGTCCGGATCGCCAGGCAAGACGAGCGGGTCGTCCCGGCGGTACCTCTCAACCCACGAATTGATCAGCTGGTTCTCGCGGAACAGCCCAGAGTCCGTCTCGGGCGCAAGTGCCGGCTCCTCAGCGGCGCCTGGACTTGCGACAGGCGGAACGAGATCCTCGCGCAGCTCGGTCCCCTGTAGCGTCCACTCGCGGACGTGTGCCTTCGCCGTCGGATCAAGCACATGCGCCTCCTGGACCGCGAGCGTCTCAACCGCGTTCCGCTCGCGCTGCCGCGCCGGGTCGTAGTACAACTTGTCGAGCGCTTCAGCTTGCAGGGCGTACGACCCGAGGTCCAGGCCGATGTCGATCCTGTTAGGTTCGTCGGAGTGCGAGTCAGTCAGTTGGCCGAGCCCGGGGCGCTTTCGTCCAGAGGGACGCTCGGAGGGACGTACTGGTACGCTTCATCTTCGCCGAGAGGCCAGACGTCGAGCTCGTCGAACGCGACGATGAGCTTGTCCCGCCTGACCTCGAGCAACGTCCCCTGCACGTGCCACTTCGTCTCGAGCGCCGTTGCCGCCGGAGGGCGCGGGCCCGAGTCTTCCTCCAGCACTGCGGACTCCGCTTCGCTAATCCGCAGGACTGTGCCGGACCTGCGTGGAAGGAGGAGGAGGAGACTGAGTACTCGGGCCGGCACGCCACACCGAGCAGAAACGTACTCGAACTTGAACCCTTCCTCGGCCGTCACCTCGAACCCTCCCTCGGTCCGAAACTCGGCCACCGCCGTCTCTCCGGCCTTCGCGCCCCCCTTCCCCCTCCTCTTCCTCTCCTTCTCGCGCTCCTCTGAGCTCATCGCCGCCCTCGCCACCGCTCCACTCCCCACCAGGCGACCCGTATCCGTCAACCAAGTCCCGATCGCGCGTGCGACCGTGAGGCCTTTTTGCTGCCGTTCGAGCGGGGAGCCGGCGCGCGCAAGCGAGGCGAGGTACAGCTGCTCGTCCGAGGCCGAGCTCAGATCGAGCAGGCGTTGGAACCTGCAAGGCATCCCCACAGGCACGATCAGCTCACGGGTCCCCGTCCGGATCCGCATGGGTGGGGGGGGGAGACGTACCGCTCGATATACGCGTCCGCATCCTTCCACGTTCCCTTCTCCCCCTCCGGGACCTTGCCCTTCCACCCCCACGCCTCCTCCCCCTTCCTGAACCTCCCGACCCTCGCCGGGCTCGGCCCAACACCCACCAACCGGTTCTGTCCGCCCGTGCGGGTCGAAGTCTCGCGCAGGGACCAGAGCGGGAGGGGGTGCGAGCGGTGCAGTTTGAGGCGGGCGGGGGAGGAGAGGCGCCAGTCGGTGCGGGAGAGGAGGGGGAGGTGGTGGGGCTGCGGCAGAGGGTGCGGGTCGGATTGGGACTCGGCCTCGGACTCGGCGGGAGGGAGCGGATGCGGCCGGAAGGGCGCGAGCTCGTGCGCCGCTTCGGAGACAGGAACGCGCTCCCATGCGGGTGAGGCGACGGTCGCCGCCAAGGTCGGATCGATGACGGCGTCTGACGGGCGCACGAGCGCGGGAGGAAGGAGCTCGAGCCCGAGGTAGCGGACGGGTTCGGCTCCGACTGTGCGCCGCCGCTGCCGCTGCCTCCGCTGCGGCTCCGGCAGTCGAGTCCCCGGTTGCTGCGTATCTGCGGTCGATTCCAGCTGTGATGGTGCCGCTGATGTCGGCTCCGAGAGCGGTTCTGCCTCGGGGCCCGGGGACGTCGCGGTAGCGGCGCTGCGCACAGGCGCTTCCGGGCCCGCGCGTCCTGTCTCGGCCTCGAGTACCTGTGACCGCGCGGCATTCGAGCCGAGACGGGGCTCGAGCGGGGCAAAGTCAAAGAGGGAGCTGTCCGCCTCCTCCGCTGCGGCCGCGAACAAGGAGAAGCCCGAGTCGCCACTCGCCGCGACGGAGGGGTCCGCGTCCACGGAGGCGGCTGAGCGGAGAAAGTCTTCATCGAGAGAGCTCGGTGGGGTCGAGACCGGGGCGGGGTCCAGATCGGAGCGGGCTGCGAGGACGGGGAGGTGCGCTTCGAGGTCGGTCCAGAAGTCGCCGAGGACGTCCTGGTCCTGCTCCGGGGCGGTGGCGGCGGCACCGGTGGCTGTGGCTGCTCTTGTTTCTGCGCCAGCACCTACGGCCGAAGATGAAGGGTCCGCGTGCCAGTTGAGGGCTGGCGGACATAGGGGTGCCCGGGGTAACGGATTCGGAGGCGGAGGCGGCGGCGGTGATGGTTCGCTGGACGGGACTGCGGTCGGGCACGCCTGCCTCCTCGCGGCTGTAGACGAGTTGCGGCGGTCGTGTGGCAGCGACAGTCCCTGCCTGAGTACTGGACTGTCCGTATAGAGTCTGGCGGCGGTGCGGCGGAGGCGGAGCGAGCCGTGGCGGGCGGGCGTCGCCATCGCGAGATCGGAGCAGCCCTACGCGGGCTGTGGACGGCTCGAAGGCCAGCCTGAGCGCACTAGAGCTGTGCAATTTCCCTGTACGCACGCAACTCGACGAGTTTGAGTCGAGATGGGCGAATTTGCACGCGACGCGACGAGTCCAAGGCGGCGAGCGGTCGAGCTCGCGTACCGGCGTAGCGGCCTCGGAGGCAGATCCAGCGCGTTCGGCAGAGCGTACAATGCCTCTGAATAACCCCAGCCACAGCCTATGAGCGGTGGGAGAGGAGGACCGGGTCCAGGTGTGAATGTTCCCCTTTGTTTCATCCTCCGCCTGCACGGCTCGCTTCCCCTGGCTCGGACAGAGCTCAAGTGGCTGCTCTAGAGCCTGTGTACGCCCGATGCCTGCGCGTGAGCGTGTTCCGCTGCCTGCGACGGCGCATCTTCCGCCGCGAGCGAGTGCCGCCGCCCCACACCAGCAGCCACAGCCGCCGACCGCCGCCCCAACGCAGCCACACGCACAGCCACACGCACAGCAGCAACAGCAGCAGCAGCAGCAGCAGCAGCAGCAGGCGGCGAATGCGCAGGCGGACGCGCTGTCGGTGATCCTCGTGACGGGGTCGTACGACGGGACGATCCGGTACTGGGAGGCGTGGTCGGGCATCTGCAGCCGCACGCTCCAGACGCAGGACCACCAGCCGAACCGCCTCGCCATCTCCCCCGACAAGCGCTTCCTCGCCGCAGCCGGCGTGGGCACCGTCAAGCTCTACGACGTCGCCCACAGCGCAGCCGCCAGCTCCACCAACGTCGCACCCTTGGTCACCCTCCAGGGCCACACCGCCAACGTCACCAGCCTCGCCTGGCAGAACGAGGCCAAGTGGCTCGTCTCCGGATCCGAGGACGGCACCGTCAAGATCTGGGACATCCGCACCTCGGCCCCGCAGCGCAACTATGCCCACCTCGCCAGCGTCAACGACCTCGCCCTCCACTCGAACCAGGGTGAACTCGTCTCGTGCGACCAGAACGGGGCCATCAAGGTCTGGGACCTCGGCGGAGACCGCTGCAGCCACGAACTCGCAAGTTGGATCGCAGCCCCGTCGAACTCTTGCCGAACCCGTCTCCCTGACCCGCATTCATTTGCACAGCTGCCCGAGGAAGACGTGCCGATGCGGTCCGTCTCGATCGCGTCAGACGGCTCGGCTCTAGTCGGCGGCAACCACAAGGTGCGTAGGGCGCACCGTCGGGGGACTCGAATCGCGGGGGAAACTGATGCCCCTATGAATCCCGTCAGGGCGTGGTGTACGTCTGGACGATTCAGCCGGGACTGGCCTTTACCGATTTGCAGCCGAAAACGCGCTTCCAGGCCCACTCGCGGTACCTGATCCGTGTCCTCATCTCGCCCGATACCAAGTGGGTCCCTGGCTCTCGACTGCGCCCCATCATGCGAGTAGAACTGATCCCCGATGTGTGCCGCCAGACAACTCGCGACGTGCTCGGCCGACACGACCATCAAGATCTGGACCCCGGTCCTCCCCTCCCCCTCGCCCTCGCCGCACCTGCCCCCCTCCTCCTCGAGCGGCTCCCCCTCCCCGCTCGACCCTTCCTTCTCCGCCTCAGATCCCAACTCCCCGGCCGCGGCAGCCGCCGCCGCGGCGGCTGCGGGGTACGCGCGGGGCGGGATCGCGGACGGGACGGGGTACCAGTTGGACAAGGTGTTGCAGGGGCATCAGCGGTGGGTGTGGGATATGGCGTACAGCGCCGATTCGGCTTACCTCGTCTCCGGTGCGTTCTGAACCGTTCTTTCTCTTTACTTTTCCCTTCTTTCCGAAGGGGGGGTCCTCCACCGGTGGAGCTCTCTTCGAGCGGGAGAAAGAAGAAGAAGGGCTGACTTTTCTTCTCTTCATCTTGGCTCTCACTCGCTCACAGCAAGCTCGGATCACACCGCACGGTTATGGGAGCTCTCGAGCGGGACGACGGTCCGACAGGTGTGTTCTCGCTGTTACTCAGCTCGGCGCCTTTCGGGGATGGGATGAAGGTCACGGAGAGTCCTCGACTGACGAACTGATCTTTCCGCGCATTCGCCTGCCGCGCGCAGTACTCGGCACATCACAAGGCGTGCGTGTGCGTGGCACTGAACGACAGCTCGGCGTAGGGCCTGGGGCGGTCGGCGCGTGCGGGAGACGTGGAGGGGGTCGGGGGTGGCCGCCACTGTAACGATTATCTCTTCGACCTCGAGGGCCGGTGACTGGTCGGGTTGAGACTGTCTTAGTAGATGTCTGGATTCGTCCTGAATTCTCGAGCGAGAATGTAGTTTTTGGGTAAACTCCGCGGCGAGTCAGGGCCCCACCCGCGGCTGAGTGCGGCTCCGGAATCCGTTCCCATCCGAGCCTTGGCCTCGTCCACGCCCAGCACTCGCTCTGCACCATATACGGGACACTCAGCGCTACGATGGCCTCGACGGGGCCCCCCTCTGGCCGCGGCACGCAGCCTGCGTCGTTCTCCGAGCCGGTCTCGATCCTGCAGCCGTTGACGTACGGCGCGTCGTCCTGCGGCTACTGCTCCTCCGTCCCCGGCTCCCGGAGCGTCGCCAAGTCCAGCAAGAGCTACGGCGCGTGGGCCCATGCGCTCTCGTGCGCGTTGTACAAGGACTTGCTGGATAGGGGGTGGAGGCGCAGCGGGGCGTACCTCTATAAACCCGACATGGCGCGCACTTGCTGCCCGCAGTACACCATAAGGTGCGTTCTCAGCCATCGCTCCTATATCCTGCAATTCAGGTTCCGGGGACCCGACTGACTCGCAACCCCGACCCGCCCTGCAGCCTCGACGCGAACGCCTTCCGCCCCTCGCGCGGCCAACGCCAAGTCCTCTCCCGCTTCGCCGCCTTTGTCCGCTCCGGCGAGCGAACAGGTCACCCGGGTTGGGGTCCGCCGCAGACTTCGACCGTCGAGGTGGGCGAGGAGGGGTGTGCGGAAGGCGCCAGCCATCGTGCGGGAGGAAGTGGAGGAGGAGGAGGGGAGTCGGGCGGCGAGGCGTCTGGTGCTGGGAAATTAGGAGAAGGGACCTCAGCGGCTCTACCATCAGGGGCGGAACGTCAAGGCGGAGGGAAAGCGCCCTTCGAACAGGCAGGTCAGCGGAAACCGCCGCCACCCGGAGCGCAGCCGCCACACTCGTCCGGCAAGCGCGACAAGGGCAAGGGCAAGGCGGGCGCAAGCGTCGAGGGAGACTGGACCGATCTCGTCCATGCTGGAGACTGGAGCGAAGCCGAGGCCGCGGCGCTCGCGCATCGCTTCGAGGTGTGTCTTTTTCCCTTCCTAGCCCGGCGCCGCATGGGGAGCCGGTCGCAGACTCGGTCTTGACCACCGTCCCCTCGCCCGCGCACGCAGTACATCCTCGAGCCGGCGAGCTACACGGAAGAAAAGTTCGACCTCTTCAAAAAGTACCAGACCCAAGTCCACCACGAGGCAGAGGACACCGTCACCTCCAAGGGCTTCAAGCGCTTCCTCGTCGATTCTCCGCTCGACCTCGAACCGAGTTGCTCGTCCCAGTACCAATACGGCTCGCACCACGCGCTGTACCGCCTCGACGGGCAGCTGATCGCGTTCGCCGTCCTCGACATCCTCCCGCGCGCCGTCTCGAGCGTGTACTTTGTGTGGGACCCCGAGTACGCCGGAATGAGCCTCGGTAAAATCAGTGCGCTCCGGGAGGCGTCTATGGTCAAAGAGATGGAGGAACGGGGCGTCTGGGAGGGAGGCGGAGGGCGGTACATGATGGGTTGAGTCGGCGCCGTTTCCCGGATTCGCCGCCGGAGAGGGGACGCTATCGCTGACCGTGGTCGTTTCTCGTGGCATGGCAGGCTTCTACATCCATACGTGCCCCAAGATGCGGTACAAGGCGGACTACCAGCCGAGTTTCCTGCTCGATCCGGTGCGTTGCGGTCGGCGAGCAGCTTTCTTTCTACGGACTATGATCGAAACGCGACGACCCTCGCTGACGCAAAATGTGCACACCGCGACAGCCGACTAACGCGTACTATCCCTGGTCGGTCTGCAAACCTCGCCTGGACGCGACAACGTCGGGCATGACGACCTTCTCCTGCCCCGTACCGCCGCCCCCGCCAAGCACCGACCCTTCTCCGACCCCAGCACCCGACGCAGCGATGGACACTTCGACGACACCAGCTCCGGATGAAGCTCACGAAGACGAAGACGTGCGATTCGAGGAGGAGGACGACGACGACGACCTCGAGACCGAGACCGAGTTCCCTCATCCGCCCCCACCGGGATGCCTCGACCCGGACGCTCTGCCTGTCGATGTTCTCACCGAAGCGTTCGTGATCCAGCGACGGACGCTCATGCCCCTCCTGGTATGCCCCCCCCCCCCACTGCTAAGCGCGGCTGCCGAGGCTTGTCACAGAGGCTGACTCGCCTGCCGCCTTTTTGCAGCTGTCGGACGCGTGGAAGGAGCCGGAGACGAATCGGGAAGCGCGCGAGCTGCTCGCGACGGTCGGCGAGGCCGGCAAGAGCCGACTGGCCATCTTTCTTGGCCGGTGACTCCGCCCTCACCGCGAGGGATGATGAGAATGGGTGCAATTACTAGAGCGCATACTGTTCAACAAGTACGGGGCTTCGCATGAGACGCGGGAGAGTATGGACGGAAGAGTCGCGGTGGGGATAGGTACAGCTGGCCTGGGAGAAGCGATCAGGTTACCGGAAAGAGGGGGACCCGTGGCGCCTACTTGCGGCTCGCTCGCTTCTTGTACCACTTGCCGTGGTCGATGAGGAGGTACAAGCGGAAGCACAGCAGGGCAAAGTCGTCCTTCTCGAGCTCTTCCGGGTACTCGGCTCCGAGCGAGTACGCGGCGGCCATGCCAGAGATGACGGCCACCTCGCTGCAAAGACCAATCACTCGTCAGTCGAGTCTGGCACGCGCAAGGAGAAGAAGGATCGGCAGCTTACTGGGCGTTGACGAGGGTCCAGGCGGCGGCGTAGCGCACGCATTTCTTCCCCTGAAGGAGCCACATCCACGGGACGCATCCCGCGTAGTGCTTCCAGCCGTGGCAAAGCTGATGCCACCAGTCCTCGCGAACTAGCGAGCAGGGGCCGAAACTCGGTCAGATCTCCTCGGAGGGAATCGCTGAGGCGATGGGAAGGGGACGCACTGATCTTGTCCTTTCGGATCTCGTCTTTGGACCACAGGTGCTCGTGCTTCTTGTTGAGGAAGATGGTCTGCGCAGTTGGAGTTGGGATGTCAGGTCTCGAATAATCCCAAGGCTGGGAGGCCGCCCTCGAGAGACGAACCTGGAACGCATGGTCCTCGAACGGCTTGTCCTGCTCCTTGAGCTGGAACTGGAAGTTGCTGCAGTCGAAGCACATCTCGAGCTTGGCCGGGTCGTCCGGGTTGTTCTTGATGAGGTACATCGGGTTGAACGAGTTCTTGCCCTTCTCGTACCGCTCCGACTCGTCGCGGTCGCCGAGCTTGGAGACGGCGAGGTCGGGCTTGAAGTCGACCTCGTACCACTTGCGCATGTATTCAATGTCCTGTGAGGGTCGCAAGGACAGTCAGCTGCCGCCCCTGAGCTTAGTCCTATCCCCCGAAGGGCGAACCCGCTCACATTGTGCGTAACGGTGACATCGTCACTCCAGGTCGGGACGCCGAGGACCTTCTTCTCGATCCAGCGCGCCTTCTTTCCGAGGAGATCCTTGGCCGTGTCGGCGAGGACACACAGCACGAGCTCGTCAAACTCTTCCTCGTGCTCGGGCAGGTCCTGGTCGCCGTGGTTCGGGTTGTGGTGGTCCGGCTGCGCACGCCGCGGGCGGATCGAGACGCGGACGCCCTTCTTTGAGCGCTCGAGTACCGAGGTCACTTCGGTATTGAGGCGGACCTTGACGCCGCGCGACTCGAGCTGGTGTTGCCACTCGGTGTAGAATTCGGTTTCGTTCGGGAATACCTGCGTGGAGGAGACTTGCGTGAGGATCCGGATTCTTCGCTGACATCGGCGAAAGTAGAGAAGGTGACTCACGACCATGGGTGGCAAGTTGCTGGAAAGGCTCTTGTCGTCCACGGGGTACCCTGTTGACGAAGGCATCCGAGAAGGTCAACGCGAGGGTCAAGGGTGAAAGTGCGGAGTAGGGTGCGACATACACATGCCATAGGTGGGAGAGGTATACAGACGCTCCATCATGATGGAGGGCAGGTCAGGAGTGGCGTTGCCGGTGCCGAGGAACAGGGCGAGACTGCACGGCAGAGGCGGGTCAGACACGTCTCATTCGTTGCGGCCGCGGGCCTGACGAACGCAGGATAGATCATAAAATTCATGAAGCTGCGTGAAACGTTAGGCAGTAAGCATGATGCGTCGATTTTGGGAGTTCCCGCGGAGGCTCACTCGTCGGAGAAGCAGAACATCTTGAGGGTGACCTTGATCGGGATCAGCGCGACTGCGGGCCGGGAGAATATGTTCAGCTCCCTATCTCCAGTGCGAGTCCAAGCGACAGGGCCTTACAGATCAGCTCGAACCAGCGCATGATCTTGATGGCCCATTTGAAGCGCTTGATCTCCTTGGCGTGCTTGTCGATGAGCTGAGTCGGGAAGACGTTGGTCCAGAAGTGCTCGCCCTTGCCGAACGACACCTCGAGCTCGACCCTGTCCGGAGGAATCACAGCCGATCAGGATCGAACGCGCCGAGCGGAGGGATGACGACAGGACAGGGACGGGGGCGAGGAATGGGAGGAGATCGGAGACTGACGGTTCCGCCTTGGTCCCGCACTTGTTGAACATGTGGAAGGTGTGATGATAGATGTACGAACCACTGAAAGCTCATCCTCGTCAGCAGTCCGATGTTGGCAGGCCGTAGCCCTCGGCGGCCATGAAGGTCAAAACGCACCCCTGGACGCCCTGGTTCATCCACGATGCGCCGAACTGCTTCTCGTCGATGTCGATGGAGAACGCCTGTCCACCGCAATAGTCCTGAGCCTCGACGAGGGTTACGTCGAACTTGTCCGGGTGGTGCGAGAGCTGCTCGGCGCAACTCATGCCCGCTGCGCCGGCGCCGACGACGAGGACGCGCTTCGGCTGCTTTTCCTTCGGGGCCATTCTGGTGGTCGCTTGGGCTAGAGAGAGAGAAGGAGCCGAGTGCTGCAAACGCCGAAGCGGTCGGACGAGCGAGCGAAAGTGCTTCGAGGAGCCGAAAGTCGAGCGCGCGGCGATCGACGACGTCACGCACAGGCGAACCAATTCCTGGCTCAAATCGTTCCCAAAATGCGATCGAACCTCGGCAATTTTCACGTGCAACGACCGACTACGAAAAAGCGTCGCCGTCCGAGTCGAGGAGTACAGCCGCCAGAAAGCGAGCTTCGTCCGCAGATGCACTCTTGTCCGGTTGCGGGGACATACGTGGCCGGATCGACTGATCGAGCATCCGGAGGGCATCCGCCAGTCGGGCGACGAGCTCTTCCACCTCCGCGTCTCGGGGGTCGTCCATTGTCGTCCGGCTGCCCGTATGCTCTTCAGCTCTGTCTGGCTCGTCCAGGGTGTCGAGCGTGGATCCGAGCTGCAGCTGCAAGGCTCGGAGCTTGGCGGCAAAGCCGGGATTCGCCCGCCTCCTGGCCGGCTCTCCCGGCGCTACCTGAGCTTGGCCTGCATGGGATGCTTCGGAATCGACAGGAAGCTCCGCCTCGCCTGCCTCCGCATCGCAGGCAGAAGCGGGATGCGTCTCCCCCGTGGGCGACTCGACCAACTCGATCGTTTCCGCCGCCCCTCCACCCTCATCTTCGTCGCCATAGGCCCCGTTCCCCGGCTGCGACGCCGTGCGGAATGAATGAGACGAGTCGGAGGCGGCGGTCTCAGTCCAGGGGAGCGAGTCGAGCACGACGGACGGGACGGGCTTGCGGGAGATGCGCCGCGCCGGAGGAGCGCGAGGCGGAGTCCTGTCGACAAGAGTTCCGCTCCCCATTAGCGAGGGAGCAAGTGAATGGCACACTGTGAGTAGCGGGTTTGGACTCACCTCTGAATGAAGGCGACCGAGATCACCGAGTCTGCTTCTTGCGCCAGCGGCGGCGGCGTGGTCGACCGCGCCGAAACGGACCAGTCGACGGACCGCGCACGGACGAACCTCTCCCGCGCGACCGGCGAGACGGTCGTAGTCGGTCGAGGGATTACTTCGGTCGCGGCGGGGTCGGTGCGGAACGGGTCCGACCGGAGGGGCAGGCTCTTCGAGGTCGTGCCGCGGGCCATGACGGGGCGCGAACTCCTCCGCTCGATCATGGGCGTTTTCGAAGATGGAAGTACGACCGCCGCCGCGAGGAGCGAGTCGGGCTTCCGGAGATCTTCGGTCCGATCCGCATCAGCTGGACCGGCGCTCGAGCGCAGAAAGTCGACGAGGTCGCGGGTCGAGTCCCCGCCGCGGCGAGCTGCTTCTTTCGCAGCCATCTTGCTCCTGGCAGATGGACCGCGAGGTGCCGCAGCGGAGGCGGCCAGTTGGGGAGGCACGACGGGCAAGTCGAAGGGATGCATGTGCGGCGGCTGGGTGGCTCTGCGGCCCGACTGCAGGGGCCCATTCGATGATGCGGCGAGGCGGCCGGGCGAGGAAGGAAGGGTCGAGAGATTCGGTGCCGGGAGGGACATCTTGCCGCGGAGACTGCTGAACAGGTTCCCGCTCGACTTGGTCGACCGCAGCGTCGTCAGTCCGGCTGTCGGATCCTCGACGGGTCCGGGACGACCCTGTCGCTGGTGTGGCTGCGGCTGCTGAGATGCGGTGGTGGAGGCGCGCAGTCGTTTGCGCAGCTTGCTCGCGAGGGAGCGCTTCGACTCGATCGAGGGAGTGGTCTCGAGGGGCTCGAAGGACCCCGGGGGACGGCTGAGCCAGGGTGGAGGCTCCGAGTTGAGGATATCTTACAGATGCGTATTAGGTACCTTGTCAGTCGCGGTGTTCCGAGGTGCCCAACAGCGGCACAGGGCTCACCGAGGAGGGACTCTTTCTTCTCCTTGCGCCGGCGGGGTGCGCGGGCGCCATAGCCAAAGTCGTTCAGCTCATTCTCCAGGTCGGAGTCCGTGAGCTCGTCTTCAGGGTTGGCCGAGTCGCCGTGCTGTTGCCCCGCGGGACCCAAGGCCGGCAGACTCGTGCTGGTCGGCTCGGGATCGAAAGCTGTCGCCCGGTGCGCACGGCTCGCCGGGCTGGATTGGGTCCACTGCGGCTGCAGGGGCGCAGTAGACTCGTGCGATTCGCAAAAGATTGTGCCGAGCGAGTCGAAGGGATCTCTGTCGAACGCGCTTGACGAGCTGGGGGACTGGCTGACGAGGGGTGTATTCGGGACGGTGTAGAACTGCATGGCCTGCCGAGAGGGCGCCTCGCAGCGAGAGTATGTGCGAGATGGCGTATAGCAGAGCGTGCTTCAGATCTGGGACGCGGGCTGAGCATGGCTGATGAAGGGGGAGCGAGCGGCCACGAGGGTCGAGCGGCGGCGGACTGAGCGCAGATCTCGGACAGCAACCCACGTGGTCCGGGTCAGAATATTGCGTCGGAGTTGTGCCAACAGCACCGAGTAGCAAGCAGGGCAGCAGCTTGATTATGAGCAATAGGAAAAGGTGAGAACAGCGAGCGACAGTCGGACGCGTCGGAGGCGACGGGCCGAGCAAGCTTGTGCAGAGAGCGCGCGTCTGAGGTCAGACTAGCCAGCATATGCTACTATTAGCTGTATCTATCGTAAAGTGATGACAGAGTGAGTCGGAGAGCAAGTCGTCGTCCAGAGTCGGAAGATGGTTCGCCGCCTTGACTCGTTTCCCCCACTGCTCGCCCTCTACAGCCGCATTGCGATGGCTGGACCATCTGGTAAGCTCACAGAGCGTGTCGCTACGACGCTCTAGTCCCTGTGCTGACCCCTGTTGCCTGTGTGCGCCGTGCAGTGACTGTGTATCCTCCGGGCGCTGTCCCTGCGATTGCCGACAACCGCTTCTCGCGCCTGATCCCGAGCCAGTCCCTCGCCGTAGTCAGCGAATTCACCCTCGAGAGCGGCGTGACCCTCAAGAACGTATCCGTCGGATTCAGGACCTGGGGCAGGCTCAACGAGACGTGCGCCCTCGACCCCTTGACTCCCTTTTTCAGCGGCGAGAGCTGACTTTTTGCCCGCCGCCGCATACAGCAAGGACAATGTCATGGTCATCTGCCACGCCCTCACCGGCAGCAGCGACGTCGAGGACTGGTGCGCCCTCCCCTTCCTGCCTTCCTCCCGGACCCCTCGCTGACTCTTGTGTCGCCGCAGGTGGGGACCCTTGCTCGGTCCGTCGCATGCGTTCGACCCGTCCCGCTACTTCATCTTCTGCGCCAACGTCACCGGATCCCCCTACGGCACCGCGTCTCCCGTCACCCGCAACCCGGACCGCTCCGACGGCGGCTGGTGGGGACCCGAGTTCCCGGCGACCACCGTCCGCGACGACGTCCGCTTGCACAAGATTCTCCTCGACCACCTCGGCGTCCAGACCGTCGCCGTCGTCATTGGCGGCTCAATGGGCGGCATGGCCGTCCTCGAGTGGCCGCTCACCGCCCCTGAGGGCTACGTCCGCAACATCTGCCCGATCGCCACGTCGGCACGTCATTCGGCCTGGGGCATCTCGTGGGGCGAAGCGCAGCGACAATCGATCTACTCGGACCCCGAATACGAGTCTGGGTGGTACGCTCCGGACGGCGAGGGCCCGAAGCGCGGGCTGTCGGCCGCGCGTATGGCCGCGCTCCTGACGTACCGCTCCCGCGACTCGTTCGAGAGCCGGTTCGGTCGAAAGGAGGTCGATTCCGATTCGGAGAGTGCCAAGAAGGGCGTCAACGGCGCGAGGACGAAGCGGATCGGGGCCGTCGTTGGACGCGGCAAGGTGACGGATGCACTCGGACTGCCGAGAACACCGGCGGAGCGGGCCGAGGCGGTCCACAACGACGGACACTACCCGTTTGCGGGTTCGTCGCGGCCTGCTTCGCCGCCGCCGGCGCCGAGCGCCACGGCACTGTCGACCGCCATCTCCTCGGCCGCGGCGACCTCGTCCACGGGGCCTGCGGGGGACGACTCGCTCCCGCTGACTCCGAACGGCGACCCGCTGCCGCCCCCGTCCCCGCCATCGATCTTTTCCGCTCAGTCCTACCTGCGCTACCAGGGGGACAAGTTTGTCTCGCGGTTCGACGCCAACTGCTACATCCACCTGACGCGCAAGATGGACGCGCACGACGTCGGCCGGAACCGCCCGGCCTCTCCGCCGCCCCTGTCGCTCGTCCCGCGCGGCGCGCTCGTCATCGCGATCTCGACCGACGGCCTCTTTACGCTGACGGAGCAGCGCGAACTCGCGGCGTCGATGCCGGACGCCGAGCTCGTCGTGATCGACTCGCCGGACGGGCACGACGGCTTCTTGCTCGAATTTGAGCAGATCAACGAGCATGTCCTCCGGTTCTTGCACGCGCGGTTGCCCGAGGTGTACAGGGGCGAGCCGCTCGTCGACCCGGCGCGAGTCGGCGATGAAGACAAGGGGTTCGAGGTCAAGAAGGCGAGCCTGTTTGGCGAGGCCGAGGGCGAGGACCAGGACATTACCATGTGGTGAGGGCGGGCGGCGCGGCGGGTGTCCAGCTGCAGCTTTGTGCGGTCTTTCACTGTCGGGCGAGGCAGGAGGAAAAATACAGAACTTGGGGTGGCGGGAGGAGTCCCCCCCGAGTCGATTCTCAACAATTATACCGTGTCGTTGTACCACTCTGCCTACGATGGCTGCGATCAGCCTGCAATTCAACTTGATGCAAAGTATCCTGGCACGGAGGGGATCTGCAGGGAGGCATAATGAATTGTGCGCCGGGGCCGTGCCCGCGACCTTCGCGTCTCGCTTTCAACTTTTTCCCTTCGGTCTTCGCCGAGTGCTCTGTCCACTCGATCTCGTTCTGCTCAGTGGCGCAGCTGTTCATCGCTTCAAGCTGCTCTCCCGCCAGCCGCTTGCCTCCTGCGCCGCTGCCCGCCGCTGTTCGCCGTCGTTGCCTCTGCTTCGACTGCCGCGCGTCATCCTCCGACCTTCGCGATCGGCGCACGCTGCAGCGCATTTCCTCCGCCCTGCGCACTCAAACTCGCCTTTCTACGGCTACGCAAGGACATTCGCGACTAGCGCAGTACACGAGATGGGTCGCAAGGTCGTCCTGACGCTGCATCGCAACGATCTGAGGTGCGTGACGTCGTTCATGGCCTTTTCTTTCTGCCGCCGTCCACGTCCGCTCACTCTCACTCTGCTTCCCACAGGCTAAGTGTGAGTCGGGACACTGTCCGCAGTATCAATGGATCGGGCTGCTCTAACGGCCCCTCGTCCGAACGCAGGACAACGAGCTGTTCCACGCGGCACACGACCAGCATCACAAGGAGGTCACCCACGTCCTGCCCCTCTACGTCTTCGACGAGCGCTTCATCGAGCTCTCTGGTCTCCCCGGTTATGAGCGACAAGGACCCGAGGCGCGCACCCGCCTGTGCAAGTTCTGGCGGACCGGCGCGTTCCGAGCGAGGTCAGTTCCCTCCTCCCGGGCTCCTGTAGGGATCGCCGACTCGCGCGCAGTCCCGCTGATGTGACCTCCTTTGCATGTGCGAAACAGGTTCTTGACCGAGGGCGTGTTCGACATGCGCAACTCGCTCAAGCAGCACGGGTCCGACTTGCTCCTCCGGTTCGGAAAGATGGAAGACGTCACGAGCGACATTGTGCGCGCCCTCCAGGACAACGGCGACGAAGTCGTTGCCGTCTTTTTCCAGAAGGAGGTGGGTCTGCGTGTACTGGCTGGGGCTGCATGGCGCCGGGGCCGGTTGTGCTTACCAGGCGAATATTGGCAGTTTTACACAGAGGAGCTCACGATCGAGCGCAAGCTCCGAAAGACCCTCAAGTCGCTCGGTGTCAAGCTCACCATGTTTGATCAGGTTCCCCTGAGTGAGCAGGAGCCCTTTGGTTGGCCCCTCTGAAGGCGCGCGGCTGACTCCCCTTGCTCCCAGTCCACGTCGATGATTTGCCGTTTGCGCCCGAGGAGATGCCGGACGTCTTCACTCCGTTCCGCAAGCGCATCGAGAACCTCGAGCACCTCGGCCGCGCCCCGTTGCCGATCCCGAAGCAGTTCAAGCCGTTCCCGACCCCGAAGAACGACGCGAACCCCTGGCCGGGTTACGGCTCCCAGATGGAGACCGAGCACCGCGGCCTCGAGTACGTCTTGCAGTGCCTCCTGCGGCCGCTGCAGGACACCTTCCAGCTGCGCGCCGGCAGCGAGGGCAAGAACCAGAAGAGCGCGTTCCCGTACGCCGGAGGCGAGACGGCCGCGATGCAGCGCATCGATTGGTACTTCAAGCACGGAGACCCGCCTCCCGTCGCGCGGTACAAGGAGACGAGGAACGGCTTGCTCGGGCACGCGTACAGCACCAAGTTGTCCCCCTTCTTGTGCTTCGGCATGATCTCGCCCCGCACGATCGTCGAAGCCGTCGACGCGCACGAGGCCAAGTTTGGCTCGACGCAGAACACTTACTGGGTGCGGTTCGAGCTGCTGTGGCGGGATTACTTCCTCTACGCCGCGAGGTGAGACCCACTCCCAGTCAGGGTCTCGATTCTGAGAACTCACCTTTGCGATTCTTCGGCAGAAAATTCGGCTCCAAGCTGTTCACGCTCGGCGGGTTCGAAGAGGTCACCGACCCGAAGCAGGCGAAGCAGAAGACGTCTCCGGGCTGGTGGAAGGAATGGGACCAGGACGAGTCCCTCCAGTCGCACTCCGAGGAGGAGCAGCCGGCGGTCCGCTGGATGAAGGGCAAGACCGGGGTGCCGTTCGTGGATGCGAACATGGCCGAGCTGCGAGAGTCTGGGTGAGCAACTCTTCGCCCTCAGGCGGGGTTGGTTTCGGTGACGTCCGCTCATGCTGATTGCGTCCCGCCTCGAACAGCTTCATGTCCAACCGAGGACGCCAGAACGTCGCTTCTTTCTTGACGAAAGATTGCAAGATCGACTGGCGACTCGGCGCCGAGTTCTTCGAGAGTCACTTGATCGACTACGAGGTGCGTTGACTCGGCGTGTAGTCCCGCTGCCGCAAGAGCTCGAGCTGATGAACTTGCGGTGACAGCCTTCCAACAACTGGGGCAACTGGCAGTATGTTGCTGGTGTCGGCAACGACCCGCGGGCATCGCGACAGTTCAACCCGGTCAAGCAGGGCAACGACGTGAGTCCGACTTCTGGGGGCTTTCCCCGCCTTCATCCCTTTGCTGACAGTGCTTACCCCATTCAGTACGACCCGCGCGGAGACTACATCCGGCAGTGGCTGCCGCAGCTCGCCGAAGTCCCGACGAACCGGATCCAGTGCCCGTGGACGCTTTCGCCGAAGGACTTTTCCAAGTACGTGCCCGACGGCTCGTACCCGAAGCGGCCGGTCCTCGAGCAGCAGTCGTGGAAGGCGCACTATACCCGACGCGGGCCGAGCAAGCAGGGCGTGCCGAACCGGAACGAGCGCGTCAAGAACCCCGGGCCGCTGATCGTCAGTGGCGGTGCGGCTCGCGGTGGCGGCGGCGGCGGCGGCAACGGCCAGGGCAACCACAAGGATGGGAAGCACTGTTCGTCGAGCGATAACTCGCCTCGTCAATCGACCGAGGCGCGGGATCGCGAGTCGCGGGTCATTGACCAGGTGGTCCGGAAGGAGAGCGACCACCACGTCGCCGACAGTGACCGCGAGCGGGTCCTCTCCTAGAGCCATCACCCATGTCACTGTCTCATCTCCCTCGACAATGCGCACCTGCCGCTTTCTCACGGCCGCGACTTTGCCACCCTCCGGAACGCATCACCTCCCGCAAATCTCGCAAATGTAGCATTCTTCTTGTCGCAGCGCATATCATACCAGTATCGGCGTCTATTCGGGGACGAGGTCGAGATCCTTGATCAAGAGGCAATGCGGCGCTCCGTCCTGACCAGCGATGCGGGCTCGTCAGCTTGGCTTCTGTTGCGCACGGCCCCAGGACTGCCGGACCCACCTCCATGAACTGTCCGCCTTCCCGCACGTATCCCGACTTGGCGTAGAAGCCTTCTGCGTGCATCTGCGAGTGGCAGTGGACGCGGACGCGCTCGTGGCCCCGGGCCGCGAGGCCGGCTTTGCCCTTGCGCTGGCGGACGTGCTCCTCCATAGCCTGGATCAGCAGGCGACCGGTCCCGCCGCCGCGGAACTTGGGGAGCACTGGTGAGGGTTTTGAAGGGGTCAGGCGGCCGAGAGCGTAACGAGGCAAGCGGGTTGGGGGACTTGCCGGCCACGCGTCCCATTTTGCCTGCCGCTTGATTCGGTTTCGGCCACCATCGGATGACGCCGGCGTCCTCTTCTTTTCCGTCAGCTCCCATAGTCGTCATGAGGAAATGGTCCGACTCGGGGTCCTTCTCGTCCAGCTCGTCCTCCATCGAGAAGCCCTGCTCTTCGACAAAGACGGCGATCCGGACTGCGATGACCCGGTCGTAGTCACTTTGGTTTTCGACGAAGCGCACATTGTAGCTCCGCGTCGGGGTGCTCGCGCCGTTCAGGACGGCGATTTTTGGTCTGCGCGAAGGGCTCGGGGTCAATTCCTGGTCTGTTCTGGAGCTGCTCGAGCAGACAGACTCGGGTACCAGGTCGATCCGCTTGACGACCTTGACGTGCGGCTGCCCTTCCTGTGACGAGCCAGAGTCAGCCTTGGTGTTCCGGAGCTCCTCCGTTCCGATCCAGCCCCCTCGCCTCACCTCGAGGAAATCCGGACCGATCGAGTGCCACCCCATCTTGGTATAGAATCCCTCGGCAATTTTTTGCGAGTAGGCCATCAGTTCGAGGCTCGTCTTGCCGCGGGTCACGTCGGCGGCTTTGCCACGGCGCTCCCGGACGTGTTCCTCGAGCGCAGAGCAGAGGATTCGCCCGGCGCCGGTGCCGCGGTACGGCTTGATGATGGCGACCCGCCCGAGCTTTGATCGCGGCGGGAACCTGGCCGCGTCATGAGCTCATAAGCGTGGGTTTGCGTTGAATAGAGTGTTGGTCGGCAGGATACCTGGAAGGGGAAGAACTCACCACCGCAGCGTTCCGACGTCCTCCTCCATGCCGTCCTCCTTTTTCCGGCTCATGAGCAGGTGATCGCACAGCGGGTCCATCCTGTCGACGCTCTCCGTCAGCCCACAATCCGCCTATAGCCCGTCCGTGAAACGCGGAACTCAACCCGTCCACTTCGATCGCGGCATCGTAGCCTTGCTCCTCGACAAACACCCGATGGCGGATCTTCATAGCCCGGGCAAGCTGCTCCGGCGTGACGCAGAGCACGGTCGAGTAGCTGGCTGCGGGCGCCATAGCTAGCGGGGCGTTGTAGCTGGTAGCGTCGGTGGACATGGTCGTGCGCTCCTCTTCTGGCGTGAATACACGAACAGCGCAGTGTAGCTGTAAAGGAGAACGTTGGTAAAGCCTGATGCGCAGCCTTGAGTGAGCCGTGCAGAGCAGTGACCGAGAGAGAAGCTTCCATGGCTCATCTCGGCTCTCGGCCGAAACTGGCCCGCGGATTGAGGGAAAAATTATCACCTGAAATGGCATAGAGACACGATGATTACAACAATAGCGAATAACTGAGTTATCCCATATACAGTAGCAGTCGGAGCGCCCTCACGCGAGCTTGTTGCCCTTGTCCTCCGCGAGCGCCAAGTTGTGCCCCGACAAGCTCGCCACCGGCGTCTTGGCCTCTTCCGAGTCGTAGCGCGTGAGCGCGGGCGGGGCCGGCGGGTGCGGCGCGGTGGCGGGAGACGCAGGCTGCGACCGGCCGTGGTGGCTCAGGGAGGGGTCGATCCGCAGGGTCGACGGGGGCCGCGGACCCGAGGTCGACAGCCGCAGGGGCGAGCCCGTCTTGACCGGTGAGGGGTTGCTGCGAGCTGCGGCGGCAGAGGCAGCGGCAGTCGCGAAGCTCGGGCCAGCCGTATTCAGGCGCGGGGTCGAGTTCGGACTCGCAGGCGTGATGGTGGACGACCGCGATCGGGCCGAGGGGGGAGTCGCGCTCTCTGACGACGAGGCTGGTGGGCGCGGAGATGACGCCGCATGGGGATGAGAAGGGGACCGGGGCGGATGAGCGTCGTCGCGCCGGCGGGTCGACGACCCGAGGACCACCTCGGTCGCGCCGAGAGAGCGGGCTTCCTCCGCCGAAACCATGACCTGGACCGCCAGCGAGGGTTAGTCCCGTCCTGCGGCGTATTAATTCGGAGTGATTGGCGACTCACGGGTGCATACACGAGAACCTTCTTGCCGTCTTGCCGGCTCGTCGGCGGGAACGATGCGCTGACCGGCGAGCTCGTCGTGAGCGCCAACAGCGGCACCTCCTGGTGCTTCCCATTCGTCGTCACGGCCTCCCTCGGACTCAGCGTCAGCGGCGCCGTGCGGTCCTCGGACCGCGGCAGGAGGAAAATCTTGTGCTCGTCGCCGCTCCGTTTCCGGTCGAGGCGGCCGCTGTTGCTCCGTTCCCGGTCGCGGTGTCTCCGCCGGCCGTCCGAGGTCGCCGTAGAGTGTTCTCCGTGCGACTCGCGGCGCTTCTTACGGCCGCCACTCCCGACGACCGACGGCGAAGCGTGCGCCGCGGGAAAGGTGGCCCCGACCGGCGATCTCGTCAATGCCGCTCCAGCCGCAGTTTCGAGCTCGAGAGGAGCGTCGTCATCGTAGAACGGGCTGTCGTACTCTCCTCGCAGACGCGCCGATGGAGACAGGCTGGATCGGACGAGGAGGGCGTAGTACCCCAGGATGCGAATCGCGACCCAGGCGCGGGCGCCTTCGACGACGGCGAGGACCCCCAGCGCGGTGACGAGGACGCCTTCAAACTGCTCCTCGCACGCCTCGAGCGACGAGCCGAGGACGTCCGGCAGGCCGAACGAAAGCGGGAACAGGCTGGACCCGGTGGCGGCCGAGATGGAGGACGACGACAAAGCCTGGCAGACGGTGGTGGCGAGGCCGGAGGTTTCGGACTCGGCGGCGGCGGGGTTGCCGACGGTGAGAATGAAGAAGACGGTCGAGAGGAGGACGAGGTCGAGCGAGAGGGAGAGGAAGCCGTTCAGCATCAAGAGCCGGATCAACGCGAGCTTGTCCTGCGGCGGGAGCGATGTGTGCGTCAGGGGGTGCCCTTCAGATTCTGTAGAGCGACCAAGTGACTTACGCGGAGGATTCCGACGATTCCGGCGAGGGAGACTCCGACAGAACACCAAGACCAGATCTGTCGGCGGGGATCGCGGGAGTCGAGTCGGATGTCAGCGGACCTGGCGGGGCGATGCCGGGCATTGCGGCACGCACCCTTGCGATTCCGAGGAGCGCCTTGACGCCCTCTACGCGCCTCCGCTCCGCGCCCTCCCAGTCGCGTGCATCGTCGCCGGCGCCCCCTCGGAACCCATCGTCGCCCGGCTGTCCGCCCCCGCCGGCCTGGTCGAGTCCGTGCGCCGCAGCCGAGAGCCAGCCGCTCGAGTACAAGTGAAATAGAGCCGTCAGGACGGCGAGGCCGAGTACGCGTGCGCGGTGCCGGCGTGCAGACGACGATGGCGGCAAAGACGATGCTGGACACGAACCCGCGCTGTTTCGCGGCTGCGGCGACGGCGTAGTCATCCGATCCCGCTCCACGACAGCTGTAGCAGGCTGTCCCGGTCGCTGCAGAGTCTCCGATGCGGCGTACCTCGTAAGCGGCGGCGAGTTGACCGACCCGCTTGTGGCCCCTGTCGGCGCAGCGCTCAGCTTCGGCGGACGGAGATGGACCTTCCGCGCCAAGACATTTCGCGGGACCATTGATTGGACAAGTGCAAGTCCATCCTGAATCGCCAGCTCAGGGGGAAGCCCTCGAGAGTCCGAAAAAACGGGGAACGGGTTGCGATGTAGCGCTACAGCGGAGAAGAGAACAAGGTCGATGCAGAGTATGCACAGGGGGAGAAAGGCAAAGAGAGGGGTATCGTCATGCGGTGGTCGTGCAAGAAACAAGTCTAATATGTACCGGGGGAGGAATTAAGGGGGGGTGCAGGAGCAACGACGCAGTCAAGCCAGTAGATGCCGATGGTGATCGTCGTCCTCGGGCTTGAGGCAGGTGCTCGAACACCGCCGGGCGGGAAAGGGAGGCGAGTCGGACAGGAGACTGCCGGGCTCGTCGCAGAGCACCGGTGGTGGCGTCAAAGGTGGCGGGGTTTGCTCGTCGCGAACAGACGAAGCCGCCGAACCGAGCGTCGGCACCGAGCTCGACGATCTTTGTCGCATGCGTAGGTTCGGGCGCGAAGACGTCGCAGGGGGAGGAGGAGGAGTGCCCGTCCGCGCGGGAGAACTCGACCGCGGCGATCCCGGCACCGCGTACGTCGGAGACGACGGCGCGTACACCGGGTGCCCGTGCGAGTCGAGCGTGAACGGCACAAACACGAGCCGCGCTTCGGTGCTGTCGCGGCTCGAACTCCGGCTGCTCGTCGCCGACCGCGGTTCCCACGCGCCGAACGCCGTCTGCGCGCGGCCTCGCGGGCGGGTCCGGTCAGGCCGCGGACTGCCACCAGTCGCGGAAGTCTGAATCGAGAGCAGAGGGAGCGTGTGGCTGCGCTTCGTGTACCGCACGCGGGCTTCCTCGAGCACGAGTGGGGTCACCTGCGGTCGCTCGGCGGTGACCGACAGCCTCCGCACGGCCTTTTCCAACAGGCCCTTCTCGTCGTCCGCGTCGTCTGCCTCGTCGTCTGAAGCAGCAGCCGCATCGGCGGCACTCGAGCCGCCGGGCAATCGCTCCCAGCCTGCACCGGCTTCGCGCGCGCGCAGTTCGTTCTCGCGCAACTCGACATTGGCGTCCCACGTAACCCACGTCCCGTACGCCCGGAGCGCAATCGTGATCACGCATCCGACGAGAACGTGCAAGACGGCGCCTTGCCACGCATCCTCGCACGCCTCGACGCCCGAGAAGGACAAGTCGACGCCGGTCGTCCAGCTGAACGCGGCGTGCTCGCTCAGCCGCGCGAGGAGCGTCCGCGTCGAGCGGGAGAGGTCGGTTGCGTAGATCGAGGAGCATACAAAGTCGCCGAAGGGCTCGGAGAGCGAGGGGGAAAAGGTGAGGAGGAGGAGGGTCAAGGTGAGGAAGACGGTCGCGAGGAGGTCGAACGCCGTCGTCAAGGCAAACACCCGGTGGACGCTCGCGCGGCGCTGCGGAGGGGAGTGATTAGTCTCGCTGCAAGGGCAACCTAGTACGCGGCGCGTGACTCACCAAGACGAGGCCGAGAACGCCGCAGATGCTCCCTCCGGCACTAACGAGCGCCCACCTGACGCCGACATCCGCCGCCCACCACAGCGCGACGGCCGTCTGATCGAGGTCGACGGCGTCCGCTTCGCCGTCGACGCCGCGCTCGAACGAGCGGAGCGCGACCGAGAGCGAGACGGCGAGCCCGGAGGCGAACAGGACTGAGCTCGCGCTGGCGACGAGCGCCGCGGTCCGGGAAGCGGCGAGGCTCGCTGGGCGCGGCATGGCGCCTGTGAGTGTTTGAAGAGTCGGGTCTAGCCCGTGTGTTGGCAGGGAGAGCGGGCGGGAGGAGTTGTCCTCGGTATCTGATCAGCTCAGCCGGCACTTGCAAGCTGCACCGCTGCTGAGTCGGCGGTCGATGACGATCGGATCGGCAGAACGCGCGGCCGGCCTGCAGCCCGACAAAGACCGCTTCTTCCCGCGGATACACGAGAGAGGCACAGCGAGGAGCTGAGCGGTCGCTGGGAGGTATGCAGCTGACCAGCGTACGGTATGCGGTCTCCAGTGGCAAGGGCTCGCGGGGAAATGCACTTGTAACGGCCTTGTCCATGCGCATTCGCTCGCGCCCAGCTGCAGCGGAAAGGGCGCCGATCACTTTCCTTCGTTCGGCCTCGGCAAGCGAGCTTCAGGGGGAACGTTCGGCAGAGCCGCCCGTGGCTGCCCGTGAGCGCTCCCTCGGACCTCGGACTGCGGACGGATCCTGCAGCTGCTGCAGACGTGAGCCGCGCAAGCTGTTCGCCGCCGATGAACGCGGCATCAACAAGTCTTGGCGCGGCGAATGGATCAAGGTGCTTCCGGCACGACCCAATGCGAAGAGGTTTGCAAGACTACAACAGGCTAACAGGGCACGGACAGGTTGTCGTGTAGGATATAGGTAGAGACCCTTCAATTGACCTCCTTGAGCGGGTACTCGAACTGGCCGCCCTTCTTCTTCCAGCGCTTTTGCCTGCACAGGAGCAGAGAGTCAGTGCCGGTCCGGAAAGTCGAAACAGAGTCCGCGATGAGCTTCGCACTTTTTACCCGTGCCGACATGCTCGACCCATGCCTCGACACAAGAGTTCTTCTTGAACGCGCGGATGAACGTCGGGTCCCTGCAGAGTAGGAGGCGTCAGCGTCCGCGCGGTTCTCGCCACCCTCGCACCGCGGAACGCACCAGAGTTCGCCGGCGATGCCCAAGTCTTTGCAGCAACGCATGAGGGCATTACTCTTGCATGCCTCGGCCGCTGTCGGCAGCCCGCTCGGATCAAAGTACTGCTGCTCGCCGCGCGCGACCGACACGAGCCTGCACAAACCGGTTCGGGGGTCAGTCTGGGAGTCGGTAGCACATCCGGGACAAGACGGCTGCGCGACGCACCTTCCACCGACAACGAGGCCCCATTCGCGGGTCAGGATGCCCTTCTGAATCGTCTCCGGGCCACGCGGCACCAATCCCCATTGTCCGGGTCCGAGCGTCGTATTCAAAATCCGACGGTACAGGATCTCGGGGAGGTAGAGCAGACCGTCTGCAAAATCCGTAGATTATGAGTATCAGAGCGTACTCTCGCCTCAAAAGAGGGACGCACCGGGCTTGATCTGGATCTCTTCGGCCTGGAGCGGCCTCATGAGTTGCTGCGCCTGCTCGCGCGAGATGACCGCCGCCCCGAGCCCGTTCCATGCCGTCGTCCAGTCGATCCCACTCGGTCCTGCGGCGGACTCGTCGGCCCCGATAGCGGCGGTCGCCGATGCGAGCTGGTCGGCGTAGCTGGGCGGGAAGGGGGGTTTGCCGAACTCGGCGAGCGGAGAGCGGTCGACGGCATGACTCGCAACACGTCGGCTTGAGCCCGCAATTGGCCGGGCGGGCGGAGGAGGAGGACCCGACGACGCAGATGCGGACGGAGGGGGTGCGAGCGGCGCGACCCGGCTCAGCTCGTCCTCGGCGGCGGCAGCGAACGGGTCATCGTACGCGTCCTGCGGGGTTGCACTGGGCGCTGTGGAAGCCCTGGGCGTGGCGGGAGCAGCGGCAGCGGCGGCGGAGCGGGGCGAAGTGGCGGAGCGAGCCGATGTGGGTGAAGCAGAACTCGACGGCGACGCAGCCGCAGCAGCGCTCCGGCGGTATGTAGACGCAGCGGGACGAGTTGCAGCGGCCTGGCGCAGTGCACGCGTCGCAAACATCGTTGTCGAGGCGGAAGAGGACGAGGGAAGCAAGCCATCCTGGGCACTTTGCCCTTTACCCATCGACCACGCCTACAAGGACTGTGCACGCCCTGAGAATCGGATGGACAGTCTCAGATTGATGCTAGAGACGCTCTCGTGGCTCGTACTCGAACCACTGCGCACATTAAGTTCCTCTCCCCCGACCCGCGTTCAAGCTCTTCTTCCTCTTCCGCAGTCAACCCTGGCGCATGTCGCCCCTATCGCTCAGACATGCCAGCGAGCTGTTTCCAATGGCAGACAAGGCGTCGGCTCTTTAGCCCCGGCTTTCCGCTCAATCCAGGCGTCAGAAGAGGGCATCGTCCGGACGCTTCCGGTTTCTGTTCTTCCCGCACGGCGCTCTATGAAGGCTTCGGACACTCGCCACTTTGCTGCCCATAGTGGTCGTAACCCTTGCGCAAAGCTGTCTACCGGTTGCTCAGCGGCTCCGAAGCGTCAGTCCCGGTGGTGGACGGTCGGAAATGTCGAGGTCACGGCTGCGTTACGAACGGAACGGAGCTGCATTCCAGGTCTGCCGGCCGAGTCCTTTGCAGCACTCAAAAACCTCGTGAGCCCTGCCAGTCCTCCGTGAGGTTCCGGCGGTCCCGAAAAGCTACTTCGCCAGTTGTTCCTGGGCTTCCGGCTTCCGGCCTAGACAGGACGGGCTCGAAATCGTTCACTGCTTTCAGCTGAAGACTCTGAAATCTTGCTCCGGTGCGATGGAAAAGTGTCCGGTCTCTGTAGACGAGTGTCCAAAGCCAGAACGCTGGGTTCGCGACACGACGCAAGGTACGGACTTGGCGCTTCCGACCGGCTCGGACCGCGGGGCGTGGATCTGCGGACGAAACTAGAGAACGAAGTAGTCTGGGATTCCGCAAGTAGACAAACTTGCGACCGACCGAGGGCTTACATATGCCGAGTTGGCCTTGTCCGCCCTTGACAGCGGTGTCGTTCAAGAGTACAAAGGAAACCTCGAGGAGATCCTCTAACGCTCCCTTCGAAGTCGCGTCCTGTAATCCCGTGACGGTGCCGACACGATCGTGGGTGAGCGTGCGGTCCCGGTCATTGACCACGGTAGCATCCGACCTGCTCAAACACTTGCGGGCTCCCATGCAGGTCAGACTTCTTCGGACCATGATTTAGCCTTCCCCTGTTTTACGGCCTATCCTCTGAGGTTCAATGAAACGAGAAGCTTAGACTTCTATGCAATCTGAACGAGGAAACCAGAGGGGCGAATGGCTGGAGACGAGCAAAGACGTCCTGAGATCTCTCGGCAAGTCTCCTTTCCTTGAAACCACATACTCTGAGAACAGGGACCGGACGAGATGCCATGCGTAGCGCCTGAGAACCGTCCTCTGGAAGCTCCCGCGGTCCAGGTCGTACTGCAGCGAGTCAGGTCGCGTATTATCGCAAGACCAACAGACCTCCCTTCCCGAGCTCACTACTGGTCGTTCGATCTCGAAAGAAAGACCGGCTTAGGTATGCGAGTAGTGATTACAGTACAGTACCGTGGAAAGCCTCCGTGCCAGCACGCATCGATGCGAGGCGCGACAAGCCACAGAAAAGAAGGAGATGGCCGTCGCCTCGTTCGCGCAGCTCAGCTCATCTTGGCCTTGCTGAAATCCATCTCGGGATGTTGCTCCTGGAACTTGCGGAGCATCTGCGCAGATCCGTCGGGGCGGGGGTGCCGACTGGGTCAGTCGATCTCCCGGAGTGACAGAACTCTGCTTTGGAGAACGCGAGGGTAGGGACGCACCTCTTGCTTCTTGAGCTCGTCCGAGCTCGGGCGGCCCATTTGCTGTTCGAAGAGGCGTCAGCGTCGGCCGCTCAGGCGGAAAGACATGCGGTGGAGACTCGGTCGGTCCCGCACGCACCTTTTGCTGGTTGTCAAACTGAGTTGCGTGAAAGGTGCAGAGTAAGCACCGGCCCAGCTTGTCCGAGTCGAACAGAAAACGTGCGCACCATCATCTTTTCGACCATGGCGCGCGTCTCGCCGTCGAGGTCGCTCAGCTTGGAGTTCTCCGGCTGGATCTTGGTCGTGTCGATCTTGGGGGCCGAGGTGACGACGTGCGGCCACCACGTTTGCTGGTTCACCTTTTCGAGCGAGACGGTCACTTCCCGGGCGTCGTCTTTGGGAGTCCGGGTCGGGGCGGCATGTGCAACGGACGTAGGCGCGAGAGCATCGGTGAGGTGGGGAGGGACGGAAGGCGAGGCGGCGGCGGGAGGGGCAGGTTAGTGGTCGAGATGCGAGCACAGCCACCAGGCCAACATATGCGAAGAGATTCGCGCCACTCCGGAGGTTTTGACGCACCGAGGGTCCAAGTCGAGTCGTCGACCCTGATCTCCTGCGGCAAGTCCCCCTCGATGACGGCGGCCTCTCCCTTGACGGCGACCTTGAGGTACTGTTTCCGGATGACGACCTCGAGCTGTTTCGACTTGGTTCCGGGCGGAACGGGGACGGAGACGGTCACGTCCTGGAGGGTCTGACGCCAGCGGTACGGGAGGGCTGTCGGGAGCGGGGCGGGGGTATGCGTTAGCTCGAGGACTCGTCGGAGACCATGCTCATGCTTGCTCGAATATGATCGCGGCGTTGATCGGTCCAAGGCGGGCTTTGTTGTCCCTCACTGGCGACTGCATCGTCCAGACGGAGAGGAAGTCGGCTTCAAGGTCGGCACCACAGCTCCATCAGCGTCGCCCTCGCTTCCAGCGGATGGAACTGCATCCTTTGGCCGTAACATGCCCGGACCGCGCTGTAGCAAGACGGCCGCAGAGACAAAGTCGGGAGACTTGCCGGCCTGTTCGCGGAGTTCGCGTTCTGCGTTCGCCTGGTCGAGCGCTTTCTGCTCGGCTTCTGGCAGCGGGGCGGGTTCCTGGTCGGTGGACATGTTGCAGCTGCAAGCTGGAACTGGTGAGATTAGAGCTCTACAAAGTGCGGTTCGGACTGATCGAGTCTGGGCCGGCTATTCGGGGATTCCTCCTGTCTGTAATTGGCATTACCCGCGTCTACGATTCTCTATGGTTCTGCGTGACAACGGTTGGCAATTTGTCAGCGTGCGGTCGGCCGTTTTCCGCGTCTTTCGCCCGCTCAACTTTTTTTTCGCTCCCACCTTGCCACCGCACCGTCACACTCTCTGTAAGCTCCAGACTGCAGCTCTCCCTGCTCAATTGCCGTGTGTACTGACGCTCGCGCCCTGCCCGCCCTCGGAACCCTCTCGCTCCGCCTCCCCGGGTCCTCTCCGTCTTCCCACGTTCCTCGCCTTCGCACTGCCGCCTTTGTGACCATATCGACGCACGAATACACTCTAGCTATATAAAAATGGTCGCCCGTGTCCAGCAGCCCGCCCCGGCGTTCGAGGCCACCGCCGTCGTCGACGGCTTCTTCGAGGTTCGTTCCGCTCCCATCCGGAACCCTCAAAAGTCGCACCGCTCACTCTAGATACGCACAGACCGTCAAGCTCGAGCAGTTTGTCGGCAAATGGGTCGTCCTCTTCTTCTACCCCATGGACTGTCAGTCTCGGGAGCGCCCAATCACTTTGCCCAAGATAACGAGCAATGCTGATCCCTCCGAACGCCCCTAGTCACCTTCGTCTGCCCGACCGAGATCCTCGCCTTCAACGAGCGTCTTGCCGACTTTGAAAAGCTCGGCGCCGAGGTCCTCGCCGTCTCGACCGACTCGGAGTACTCGCACCTCGCGTGGGCCAACACCCACCGCAACGAGGGCGGCCTCGGCCCGAACCTCAAGCTCAAGCTCGTCGCCGACAAGAACATGAAGATCTCTCGCGACTACGGCGTCCTCCTCGAGGAGGCCGGCGTCGCCCTCCGGGGCCTCTTCCTGATCGACCCGAAGGGCACCCTCCGCCAGGTCACCATCAACGACCTCTCGGTCGGCCGCTCCGTCGACGAGACCATCCGCCTCGTCAAGGCCTTCCAGTGTATGTCTCTCAAAAGATCGCTCGTCCTGACAGGGACCACCCGCTGACCTGACGCGACGTGACCCCAGTCACCGACGAGCACGGCGAGGTCTGCCCCGCCAACTGGGACGACTCGGCCAACAGCGCCACCATCAAGCCAGACCCGACCTCCTCCAAGGAGTACTTTTCCGCCGCCAACAAGAAGTAAGGCCTTTGCTCCTCGGGTACTGTAGACCCCCTTTCGATCCTAGCCGCCCCCTCGCCACCATATATACCGTTTTCTCCTTGTTTCCCCCCTCCGTACCCTACACCTCGCAATGATAGACTTGAACACTCGCGTTGACGACTCTTTTGCCGTCTTGGTCCTTCCTCCTCAGCGTCATGGCCGTCGACGAGGCAGCCGCAGCCGCAGCGCCGGGGGCCGGAGAGGCCTCCAAAGTGCAGCAGACCCCGCCGAGCGGCAACTCTCCGGATCCGAAGCGTCGCAAGGTCAACGGTCAGCCGTAGACCTTTTTTTCTACTCTCATTGGTTCGCGCTCTTCCGTTTCTTCTCTCTGTTGCAACTCTCGATACCCTTCATCCCGGTCGCTCCGAGGCTGAAGATGGCAACGGGACTGCATTCGCAAGCAAGAACAACATGAGAGAAACCACGTCCCGACAGAACCAGAACGAACAAGCCCTGCGACCAGACAGGCGCCAAACCCCCCTGCTCCTCCTCCCGGGCCTCACTGCCCCGGCGCCGGACTCGGCAACCCCGACTCGCCGAGCGGGAACGCCTCTTGCCAGTTCTCGCCATAGTCGCGCCGCATCCGCTCATGCATCGCCGCCACATCGCGCCTCACGTCCGACACCCCCGCCTTCTGCTCGCTCGAACCCGTACGCGCCATCGGCAGCGAAGGCCTCTGTGCCGGGGCGCCGCCACCTTCCTCTTCGTCTTCGTCGGAAGAGAGCGTCAAGTCGAGCACCTGCGCGCTCGCCGAGACCGGCGTGCCCGTACCCGTCCGGACCCCATTCGGCGTCGCGGACGACCCCGTCCCGTAGCTCGCCATCCCGTTCAGCCGCGGCCGCTTCGCGAGCGGCTGCGCCGAGCCCGTGCGCCCTTCGTCGTCGGTATCGGAGTCGTCGAGGTCGAGCGTCAGGGCCTCGCGCATCGCGTTCGAGGTCGGCTTCTGGTTCCCGTCGCCGCCGCCGCCGCCGCCGAGGGCGAGGTCATCGGCACCAGCAGTGGCGGCACCGACGGCGGGCGAATTGCGCATCGAGCTCGCAGTCGAAGCCGCGGCGGGCTTCTTCGGCTTGGCCGTGCCGAACTTGTCGTTGTCAGAGCGCCACGTCCCGTCCGGCTCGACCGTCACCGAGTCGACCGCCGAAGAACAGACCCGGAGGATGTCCTCAAAGTAGCTGCACGAATTGGAGAGGGTCAGTTTATAGAGTCGTCTGCGACTTGAAGCGCAGCACGCACCCGTCGACGAGCATGTCCTCCACCTTGAGCGTCTTGTTGCAGATCGGGCACTGCCACTGCGGCGTCTGCTCGTTCATCTCGAACCACGTAACAGCATCAAAGCAGGCGATGTGGTTGCAGTACACGGAGCGGACCGGCGTGTCGATGCGGGCGTAGGAGAGCTGCGGGGCGGGTGTGTAAGGGGGAGTTCCTTCGCGCGCGCGCGAAAGGCGGCGCGGAGACGCACCGGATCCTTCAGGGACAGGCCAAACGCGCTCGCTTCGACGTCCGGGTCCTCGTTGAGCTTAATGACTGCGCGGGGAGACGCGCGCTCAGCTTCGGTCGCATTCTCCTCGCCGCTCCTGAGGACCACCTGACTCACTGCCCTCGATGACCTCCTCCTTCGGCCTGAATTTGCCCGCCTTGACGCGGTTGACAATCTTTTCGATCGGCGTGTACTCGACGAGGTACGCGACGATGTAGTACACCTTGTCGGTGTTCGTGTACACGAGGTCGACCGAGTTGTATCCCGACCCAGTCGTCTGCACCGAGGGGGCCTTGACGGCCGAGAGGTTGACCGGCGGCGCCGTACCGGGTTGCTTCTTGATGCCCTTCGTGTTCGCCGACACCGTCACCCCGTTCAGCTTGACCTCGCATGCCGCCGGAAACTCGATCGGCGCCGGGAACTGGACGGCCTGCGGCCGAACCTGGTTGTAGTTCGTGTCGGACGTGCAGTACAGCCGGACCTGGTACTGCGGGTTCGCCTTGGACTCTTTCGACTTGCGCAGGAGCTCGAGCTGTGCCTGCGAGAGCGTAAAATTGACGTTTGCGACCTTGCGGTCCCCCTGGCCGGCCTTGATGAGGGTGGCGATGCTCGAGAGCGCCTTCTCGACGCGATAGAACGGCGACGGGCGGAAGCGGATCGGCGGCTCGGACGACTGCGCGTTCTGCCAGCTTCCGGACGAGCCGGCGGGGGCGCCCGGAGTCGTGCCCGTCGTGGCGGCGGCGTAAGCCCCACCGAAGCGAGGTGCGGGAAGGCTTCCTGACTGCGCGCCGCCGCTGCCGCCGTAGCCGCGGTTGTAGCCGCCGTAGCCACCGTAAGCGCCACTACCCGAGCCGTTGCTGCCGGCATCCCCGTAGCCGTTCGTGCCCGACCCTCCTGTGCCGTACGACTGCGAGAGGCCGTACCCGTTCGTCCCGCCGGCGCCGTATCCCGAGGTCGAAGCTGCATTCGATGTCCATGAGCCCGAGGCAGGCAAATTCCACGTCGGTCCGTTCGGGTTCGGGCTGCGGTTCAGGGTGTCAGTCGGTGCGCGAAGAAAGGCGGATCCACTTCGAGATGTGGGCGCACTTGGTTTTGGCCTCGTTGATGTACCGCACGCAGATGCGGAACCGCGATTTGTCGACTTGCGCGTATTCGGCTCCGAGCGTGTCGCGGAGGGCAGTGTACTGTGCAAGGACAGGCATTCAATTCTTCCGCTTGAGCCGAGCGCGGCACAGAGAAACTTACGAGGTCGTTCTTCTTGCCTGAAACGCGCATGTGCATGTGGAGCGAGCTGTTGAGCCCGCGGATCGCCCGCTTGAGGCGGTCGACCGTCATGCGCGACAAGATCTGCTGCGTGTCCAGGTAGTCCTGCGAGTCGGGCGCGGGGCTCGTCAGAGTCGTCACTCCGCGAGGCAGCTCAGCAGAGCGAGCCGCACCTGGTAATCGGTCGACATGCCGGCGGTCGGTTTCGGGATCCTGGCTCGGTCCGAGTTCTGTTCGGCGGTACAGGGAGAGGGCGAGAGCGGTGGGCGATGCGGAGAACGGGGCGTATGGCCGGCAGTCTGGTAGGCCGACCACGGATAGTTGTATCCAGAGGCGTAGTGGGCGTAGCGGTACGGGTCGCTGCTGACGATGGCAGGTGCAGCGGGGGGATCGGCTGGGTTGTAGGCGCCTGTCCAGGTAGACGGAGGCCTCGGAACGTAGGGTTCGGCCGGGTAGTTACCCCAGGGATAGGGGGACCACGACGACGACGGGGCAGGCGGGATGGGAGGACGGGCGCGGTACGACGAGGGCGAGAGGTCCCTCGGGTGCATATACGGCGCCGAGGCCGGTGGACGGCGTCACCACCTTTTCCCGGGGGCGGCGGTTCCGGAGGGAATGGGGAGCTGCGGGAGGAGTAGCTGGGTCAGTGGAAGGTCCGATCGAGTACGCGTGGCCTTGCTGAGCGGGAGGAAGGATCCGGCGCCAGGGACCTAAGCGGTCGGAGGGAGCGAATGACGGCCGACGGGGCGCAGCTTTCGCCCGTTCCGGACAGCCAAGCGACCCCGCAGACTCGACGCTATGTCGCCTGCGTCGCTTGATCCGCGCGTACGCCCGGATTGCGGCCGAGCGAGACTGACATCGACAATCGGGCGTCTCGGACGAGTCGCCTTGCTGATGAGCCGTCGGAGAGGCGCGTGGTGCGCCTGAATCGACTCCTTCAGGCCTGTGTTCGCACCTTGCTTGCTCGTACGGCGCGCAGGGCCAGGCAGCTGGGTGCGTAGACCGAGAACACGGCTTAGACGGCGAAATTTGCGGTCTTGACGCGGCGCTGCTCGGCGGTGAGCGCTCGCTGAGCGTTTGCGGGGCCTGTAGTAGCTGCTGCAACCCTGTACGCTGCCGCCTCTGGGCTGTAGGGCGAGCCACAGGGCGCCCCGGTCGACCTGGGCCGCTGGACGCGATCCGGGCGGGCGGCTGACGAGGACGTCACGCTCTCGCGCTCTCGCTATCGACGCTCACAGACCCACAGGCAGGGCGCTAGACAGCTGTCTAGGGCCTGCAGTGACCCTGCTTCAAGGTTCGGCCGTCCCCGACACGCTCTCCGGGCTGCTGCTCACTTGCCCCTGCTCGCTGGACCTGCGCTTCTGATCGTATTGCCAGCCTCTATCGCGCTCGAATCTCGGCTTGGAAGGCTCCAGAGGTTGTCTGCTACACGCTCTGCTTCGCTCGCTTGTCCACCAAACTGGGCGGCGCATGCCCTCGCTGACGCGCCGCCGCGTGCCGCTCGGGACTCGGACGCGATCGAACGCTTCTCGCGCTCGTTCTCGACATTCTTCGCCCTCTGAACCTTGTGCGAACGGCGGTCCGGATTCGCTCCCGCTCCCACCGCCGCCGGCTGATAGCTCGTCTTTCGCTCGCACGTGAAATGCCGCGCCGTGTGAGGACGATCGCTCGGCCCATGGCCCCTCCTTCGCTCAGCTTCCCCTCGCCCGCCGGGCTGCTCTTGGCTCCTCGCGCTTCGCGGCAACCGCCTGCGCGCGTACGCAGGCTGGGCGCCGTCAGACAGGCCCCGAGGCCCCTCAGCGCTCTCAACCAAGGCTCTTCTCCGACGCGGTGGCGATGGCGCTACGCGCGCGTTCCGCCTCGTGCAGGTCAGGCCAACCCTCTTCCCGCGTGCTCTTCGCGCTCCGAAAGACCCAGCAACCCCTCTGATACGTACAGCCCGCGCGCAGCACCCCGCCCAAGTCGCCTATCGAGCTGCACCCGCCTTCGCCGCCCCCCTCGCCGCCTCGACCCGATGCCGAATCGCATTCCGCGTCGGGCGACGCGAAACCTCACGCGATGCGGCGCAAGCGCTCGCAGACGGCCAGTCTCATCGAGCCGGTCACAGCGGGCGGACGGGCTGGAGACGGAAAAAGAGAGGGCCCTCCCCCGACAATGCTGCCCGCCAGCGACACCGCAGCCGGAGCCGAGCCTCTCGCCCCGGCCTCCGCGCCGACCTGGCGTCCCGGGTTGGAGCCGAGTGCGTTCGGACCCCTTCTAGCCGTCACCATCGCGCCCTTCCCGCTGCCGGTGCCACCGCGCCGGTTGATTTACCCCATCTCGTCCCACGACAGTCCGCCGCTATCGACCGGCTCGTCCGCTTCGTCCGCCTCGGAGGCGACCCTGTTTGATCCGTCGCCGTTTCCCTCGCCCGGCTTCCTGCCTCTCGGCCCGTCGCCGTTTGTACCCGTCGCCGCCGAGCTCGCTTATCATCCCTATGGCGTGCCTACGTGCCTCGCAGGGCGCCCGCACCCGGACGAGGCTGCATATCTTGAGCAGCTCGTGCCCCCGCCGCTGCCCGGCGGACACGGCGGGAGTTCGACCTTGAACGCGCTCGGGGTTCAAGGACTTTACGCCGCCGGTCCGCCACTCGGTCCGTTCGTTTCGCCGAGCTTTGCCCCTGCCCCGCCACTCGCGAGTGGGTTTGCCTTGCCAATCTCGTCCGCGGCGGCGCAGATCTCGCTCGCGCCACCTCCCTCGCTGCCTTACCGTGCCCCCGTGCCATGGTCGTCGGGCACGGCGCCTCCGTCTCTCCGCAACCGGCCACCAAAGAATGCGCCTGTGACTAGCCCGACGAGCGCGACGAAGGATCTGGCGCCGCGCTGGGGCGTCCTGCGCCAGCAGATCCAGGAGGGCGAGCATCCCCGCAGCCGCGGGACCTGCAAGTTCTTCAACCCGCAGACGGTGCGGCCGCCTCTTTCCGTCGGCTGGCTTGCTCGGACTGAACCTCGCTTCACAGGGCTTTGGCTACATCGTCGATGACCGGGCCGAAGAAATCGGAACTGACGGTGAGTCTGCTTTCTGCTTCTCTTCGTCTCGGGGCCAAGGCTAACGGACTACGCCTTCGATCAGTCTTTGTGCACTTTACCGGTATCGAGCAGTCGCACGGCTTCCGCTGCTTGTCGCCTGGCGAGCGCGTGAGTAGGCTCGCTTTAGTCTGGCCAGCCATCCGTTCTTGATCTTTTCTTGTCCGAGCCCAGGTCGAGTATTTCTTGACGCAGAATTCGGCTGGTCGCGTGCAAGCGCTCAAGGTCGTCGGCGAGCACGGTATGTGTCCTCTACCGGTGCTCCCTCTGGTTTGTTCTGACTGTTGGGAATTCTCTCGCGCCCTGGACAGGCTCTCAGCTGGCCGGACTCGCGAACCCCGTCCAGGCGTCGCGCGTCCGCGAGGCCGCTCGTCGACGATCGCCTGGCATGGGCGGAAGCAGCAGCAGCGGGGACTCGACGGCTTCGGCTCCATCGCTTCACGGCGACGGCGCCCGATCGCGGAAACCGCGCGTCGTGCCGATTCCGCCGTCTCAGCTGCTCGGCCTCGTCCAGCCGTGCGAAACCGCCTAATCCTGATTGCGCTCGCTTTGCCGTGCTTTTTTGGGTTCCTGGTCGTCTCGGGGGCGTCGTAGCATTTGTTCTTTTATCATGCGGGTTTCGTTATGCAGCGAAGCGAGGGGTTCTAGTCCAAGAATTCGTAAGATGCCGCGCGCGCTATTCACATTCCCAACCTCGCTCGCCAGACCATCCATCGGCCGCCCCGACGAAGAAGACGTGGTCACAGACCATATCGGCGGTCGGCCGATTCTGCGGGTCGATCTCGAGGCAGCGCATGACGAGGTCGACGGCGTCGCGAATCGAAGATTGCTGCTGACTCTCCGCGCCGGTGGCGCTCGCGTCGGCTTTGGCTTGGAGCGCGGCATACGCTCGCGTCTCGGGAGAGATCCCTTGGATCGCCTCATCAGGCGACCAGAACGGGCATTCGCCTGCGTGGAGTGAGCGAGGGTCAGCGCCACGCGTACGGAAGAGCGAGTACGGCGCTTGGACGCACCGCAGACGAGAACGTAGCCAAGCACGCCGAGGGCCCAGATGTCTTGCTCTTTGCCGCCGTACCTTGCCCCCTTCAAGACCTCGGGCGCCGCAAAGCTGTGCGCGACGGGCAGGGTCAGTTCTGCGTGACCAACACTTTGAGGCACGCCGCCGGACTCACTCTAGCGTTCCGGAAAAGGTGTCGAACTTGCGCGTCTCTTTGACGTACGCGGCACTGCCAAAGTCGATCAGCCGGACGAGCCCAGTCGGGTCCATCGCGACGTTCTCGTCCTTGATGTCGCGATGCACGATCGAGTGCTCGTGCAGGAACCACAGCGCGTCGGCGACCTGGCTCAGGACGCTGCTGATGTCGCGTAGCGGGAGTCCGTCTGGGTGGGCGTCGACGTAGTCGAACAGGTCTTGGCCGCGGCGGAATCCGCTCGCTGACGGGTCCGGCGTCGCAGCTGCGGTCGCTTGCGGCATGACCTGCAGCGGGGCTTGGCGGTCAGTCGGAGGGTACGGGGCTGTGCGCGGAAAGACAGGGGCCTACTCACCAAGAAATAGAATTCGGAGTCCTCCCAGTAGTCGAGCAAGGGGCAGATGCTCGGGTGCCCCGTCTGGATGCTACCGCCGTCCTTCCCGCCGTGCCAGAGGTCGAGCTGCGGCGCCGAGTCGCGCCGGACAGGCTGCATCTTGAACCGGTTCGAGGACCCGTTCCGCCGGCGCGCGACATAGTTCAGAGGCGGTCGCGTCTCGTACGGAACGCGGCGCAGGTGGTCGAGGACGTGCACCTCGATCGGAATCGGGCCGAGGATCTTGTGCTTCTTCCAGCAGTCGGCCAGGATGCGCTGCTTGATGACATATTTGATAATGAGTTCGGGCTGCGCGGCACGGGCGGGGTCAGTGCACTGTGCGAACTCGAGAGGGCGCCGGGCGCCGACTCACCCCGACGGGCTTGCCGTCCGGCCCTCGTTCCCGTGCACGGCGCACGCTCCCGTACGCGCCCTTGCCCGCCTCTTCCTCCTCGCAGACAAAGCTTCGAATGTCGCGCAAGCCCGTCACGGCCGAGTACGTCCGCGGGTCGACCGGTCCGAGCGGTTTCGTCCAGTCGAGGTCGACGGCCTGCACGTCCCCCGTACCTGCGCCGTCTCGCTGCGGGTGTGGTGCGCCCTCGGGAGGTTCTCCACCTGGAACGTGCTCTCCGAAGTGCGGAGTCGGGGGCACCGCCGTGCCGGCCGGCGCACTCGAGGCGAACGGGTCGCCATCAAAGGGCGTCGGCGCTCCGGACGGGAACACGTCGTCGCTCAGTGAAGTGGTCGACGACGTTGCGCTGGTCGAGGACGTCGAGCTACCCGGCTCGCCCGTCTCGAGGGAACGGTAGACCCGCGGAGGCAGCGGGACTCTCGGTAGCCCGTCTCGCGGTTTCTGCGTCGTCTCCTCGGCGGCGGCGACGGCGGTGGCGGGGGGCGGCACCGACCCCACTGATCCCGTCTCGGTCTCTGAGTCGCCTGATCGAGGCGGTGACGGCGTGCTGAGCCCGCCTGTCGCGGTCGAGAGCGATCCGCGCGAAAGGGAAGGTCGCGAGAGGTGCGTCATGCTCTGAACGTTGACCTCGGTCGTCGACAATGCCAGCGTCGGGTCGCCCTTCTGGCCCGCGCCGTCGTGCGTCGGTTCAAAGACCCCCTGTGCGGAGTCGGGTTCGGGCGACGAAGCGGAGCTGAGCCCGCCGAGGGAGCGCGTGTTCGAATGCGAGACAAAGCCGCCCGTCGAGCCGAAGCCGGACGACGAGTACGCGAACGAGGACTTGTACGACTTTTTCGGCGCTTCAGGGCCCGCGCCTGGCGGTGGCGTGTGCGGCAGCTGATGCTGTCCGAGCGCCGACAGCGAGAGCGACAGTCGAAAGTCTTCGGCCTGGTCTCCGCCGCTGCTCTCGCCCTCGTCGTCCGAGTCGTCCGAGTCGTCGTGCAAAGACGGCCACCGTTTCCACTTAGGTTTCGGCCGCGGCGGACTGGCGTGGCGTGCCTCTCCCCCGGCCCCCTGCTCTTGCTCCTCCTGCTCCGCCTTCATGCGCATGTCGGCCAAGTCGGACCCGAGCTGCCTCCACTCTTCGATCGTCGGGGTCGGGACGAGCCCCGCATCGTGCTGGGCGATCTGCGCGAACGACTCGAGCCCCTGGGTGCGAAGTTGGGGCAGGCCGCCGGTGGCGGTCGCGCGCCGGGACGAGGCCCGACTGCGATTCCGCGGGGCCGCGGCGGGGAGGTCCGACGTCGTCGCTGTTGTCGTTTGCGGCGACGACACCGCATCGCTCGAGTCCCGTCCGAGAGAGAAGCCGGCTCCGGGCGAAAAGAGGCTCTGACTGCGGGCGCTCGCAAAGTATGGCGCCGAGGCCTGCCGTCGCTTGGTCTGGATGAACTGGGCGAGCGAGTTGCTCGTCGACGGGAAAGAGGACTGTGCCGGCGTTGAGGGATCCGTAGGCGGGAGCGACGGCGTGCGGCTGCCGTCGTCGTCGCCGGGCGCCTCGCCTTCGCCTTCGCGACCTCGAGGTTCGGCTTGCCACGGTGGAGGCGACGGGGGTTCACGGATGAGATCGGGCCCGAACGGGGCGGACCTGCGCCTTTGGACGTGCTCGCCCGCTTTTGGTCTACGACTTGCGTCTGCAGCAGGCGAGTCGGCGGCCGAGGGGAGTTGCGGTGCGGTGCCCGAGACGGGGGACAGGATCAGGTTCGACGCAAAGTGGGACGACGACCGCGAGTGCTGCCGGGTCGGGGACGGCTCGCCCATCTGTGGAGAGGAGGCGTCAGTCCGAGTCCAGTGTGGAGCTGTATTGCATACTTGCCTCGACGGCGTTCTCTGCCGGAATGTGTCTGCGGGCGGCGAGATGTCCCCAGTCTCCGACAATCGGGCCTGCTCCTTCGAGCCTATGACGCGCCCTGGACGTTCACGTAGGGCCCAACGCTTGCGCTGTTGAGCTCCTTGCGAGCGTAGAGCGTGCGAGCGGTCGTCCTCGCGGTCGGCCGTGTGTTCGGCTCGCAAACGATTCAGAAGACGCGCTGTTCCGGCTCGCTCCACACGATCGAACGACCCAGGCAAGCAAGCAGGCAGGCGAACAGGCTTGGCAGGGCAGCCTAGAGAGCTGTACGAGCTGTATAGCCGGAGTGAGCGGCCAGGCAGGGAATCCGTGGGCGAGTGTCCCACCTGGCAGGACATGGGGCGCCGACTCGGCAACAAGAGCCCTCCGCCACTAAGGAACCTTTTAAAAGTGCAAGGTGGACATGCGTTTCTGATCTTCGAGACTCAAGACGAGGGCTTCGATATAGACTCTATTTCATATGCACTGTCGGGGGCGTTTCATAACTTGCCCTCGACCGGAGCCGGCGCCTGTCCGGCCTGACCGCCCTGCCCCTGCCCGTGGGCCTCTCGCGCAACGTGTCCGGCCGACTCGTGCGGCGCAGCGGTCGGCAGGTCCTTGTACGCGTCCGACTTGGTCGCCGAGATCTCTTTGCCCGTCGCCTCGTCGATGCCGTCTTCCGCAATCTCCTCTGCACGGGGTTCGGGGCGGAGGGGTCAATTACGGGTTCAAGGTGGTTCGGCGACTGCGAACGTACCGACGAATGTAAAGTCCCATCGACGCTGTGGGTGCAAGGCTCGGTCAGTCTCGGGAAGGTGAGATAGGCGCGGGCGGGCAAGGCAGGGTTGGCGATGGAGGCGAGCCAGCCCATCAGGCCTGACCTCCCGGAATCGGACCCAGACTCCGACACACCTCTTCGCCACGCTCGAGAAAGTCGGTCCGTCCGTCCCACTCGCGGTCCCAGGCCGCTGCGTCGGACGCAGAGGATGTCCCAGCGGCAGGACCGTCTGCCCGCCGGGTAAACTTGCTCGCGCTGCACGTCGCAGCCGAGACAAAGAGCCTCTCTTCGTCCTTCCACAGCCCGAGCTGCTCCGCCTGGCCCGGCTCGGTCGCGCCCTGCGAGAGGACCTGGTCGCCGAGTCGGACGTCGCCCGCGAGAGCGCGGCAGAGGGCGATCGCGGTCGCGGCGTGCGTAAAGACGATCGCGCGCGTGTACCCGCGCCGGTCGAGCTCGGCGGCGAGCAGCGGGGCGAACTGTGCGGCGCGGTGGTGGATGGCGCGCATGGACTCGCCGACGCGCGGTGGGGTCAGGAGCGGGGACCACGCTTCGGGCGAGGTCGAGACCCGGGGGAAGTGCTTCTGGAGGAGGGCAGGCTCGGCGAGGGCCGGGTGCAAGCCGCGGCGGACGGGCAGGTACCATTCGCCTGCGGGAAGGGGGGTTCGTGCATCAGTCGGGGGTAAGGGTTAGGGTCGGGGGAGAATTTTGGCAGTTCAAGGCCGGGACGCACCGAGACCGGGTTCGATCAGGATGGGCAAGTCGAGCGCGTCGGCCACGGGCGTTGCCGTCTGGACGCAGCGGTACAGAGGGCTGCGGGGCGGGCGTCTCGGCGTCAGTGTACGGTGATGACATCTAGGTTGAGCGAACCGCGACTTGCGAGCTGAGGATGGCGACGTCGGCCGGAGGAGCGGCCCCGGCCTCGAGCCCGAGTTCTTGACGGAGGAACTGGGCGAGCTCCTTTGCCTGGTCTACGCCGTGTTTGGACAGCGGCGGGTCGCGCGGAATCCCGGTCGGCGGCGTCCACAGCTGCGTCTCCCACGACAGCCTTCTCAACGAGTCAGTGCCGGGTACTCGATCCGGAGTGAAGACTCGTGCTCACCGGAAGCCGTGCCGGCACACGTAGATGGACTCGAGCATAGTCGTAGAGTGTATGCGTGTGCGCGCGTGTGTAATGTGGGGGTTGACAGGCGCAGGATCGGGCGGTGTGTGGGACAGGGGGAAGCCCGAAGGTGAGCTCGGCTGGCGAGTGCGGGCGGCGAGGCGAGCGGAAACTTTGGCCGACGGGGCGAAACGGCGGCCAGCGCTCCTCCTGCGTGCTCCTCGTCGCCACCGCCAGCTGCCATGGGTGTACGTGCACACACTCTACGCTGACTGCTGCCCTGTGCTGACCCTGCCCTGTCCTCGTCCCTCCCCCGTCCCGTGCGCTGGTTGTCGCCATGTCGCCCGCCGCCGCCTCGAACTGCTCGCCCGCCCGCCCAAACGCACGCTCGCTCGCCGCAAACTGACTCGCGCCCGCGCCTGCGCCCGCGCCGTGTTCTTCGGTTGCACGCCTATAGTTCGGCAAGAACAAGTGAGTCGCGCGCGCACTGCGAAGGGGCACGGATGGCTCGCTCGCTGGGGTGCTGACCTGCGAACCTCGAATGCGCCCAGCGTCCTCCACCGCAACCACTTCCGCAAGGACTGGCAGTCGCGCGTCAAGACTTGGTTCGACCAGCCGGGACGCAAGCACTCGCGCCGCGTCGCTCGCCAGGAGAAGGCCGCCAAGGCCGGCCTCCGGTGCGTCCCCTTTTGCCCTCGGATCTCCCCTGGGCACCGGCGCTGACTGCTCGCATTCTGCGCCTGCTCCGCCACCACTGCGGCTCTTTCGACTCGACTCGACATGTGCACGTTTACGTACCCCCCTCGCGCAGCCCGGTCGAGCTCCTGCGCCCGGCCGTCCGTGCCCCGACGGTCCGCTACAACCGCAAGCTCCGTGCGGGCCGCGGCTTCACCAAGACTGAGCTGAAGCAGGCCGGCTTCCGCCCGAAGGAGGCCCTCACCCTCGGCGTTCCCGTCGACCACCGTCGCCGCAACCGCTCCGAGGAGGGCCTGAAGCTCAACGTCGAGCGCCTCGAGGCCTACAAGGCCCGCCTCGTCGTCTTCCCGAAGAAGGCTGGCAAGGCCAAGAAGGGCGACACCGAGGGCGTCTCGAAGGAGACCGACGCCGTCAAGAAGCTCTCGACCGCGTTCCCGATCCCCGCCGGCATGCTCCCGGAGCAGCCCCGCGAGGCCACCGCCGAGGAGAAGAACGGCAACGCCTACGGCACCCTCCGCAAGGCTCGCTCCGACGCCCGCCTCGTCGGCGTCCGCGCCGAGCGCGAGCGCAAGAAGCGCGAGGAGGAGGAGGCCAAGAAGAAGGTGCGCGGCGGGCGCCTATTGAGCGGTTCGAGTCTCACGTGTGTGCTGACCCCGTCCTTCCTCACAGTAAACGGCCCTCTTTGTACGACCTGCGACATTGGGCGCGCCCGTTGGGAGGGGGTTACCGTGTGCAACGGCGTGTGTTGTGTCACGAGCGGGCGTCGTGCGCTTCGGTTCGGGAGAGTTGCTGGGCGAGAGACGCTACGGGGGCGAGAGTCTGGTGCTGGGCGAGGGCGAGGGCGTCCGGCTGGGTCGGTTCGCGACCGTCAGGGCGGAGGAGCGCCGCAAGACGGTGGATGTCCGACCGCCGACGCCGCACGGCCGGTCTCGCCCCTCCTATCGGTCTCCCCGACCAGATCCGGGCTCTGATCTGCGCCAGCTGGTTAGCCCGGTCTGGCGAGTCGTCGCTGCTCTCGCTCGCGGCTTTTCGAGCCTTGTCACCGTCGGCCCGCGGACCAGGCCGGCGCAGAAAGTCTCGCTTCGGTTCGGATCCGAAAAGCTTTGTCCGGCGCGGGCGGGCTCTTGGAAAGAGGTCTCGCTCATTGCTCGCCAGATTCTCTCAAGTACGGCCTTTGTATGGCAGCTCGACGAGTCCCTAGTAGCGGTCATGTCCACTGTGGACTTGTTCGAATTTTGCCCGTCCGAAGTGGGGCTGATGGAAACTGCTCGAGGCTTTTCTCTCCTGCCTCGCACACACACGTGAGAGCTCGACCCTCGTACTCTGTGCTCACACACCTGGCTGTGCGGCTGCTCGTGGCTGCGGCGCCCGCTCGAACGTCCTCCGCTTCCGCTTCCTTTGCTCGACTTTTGGCTCGACGCCGCGACGAGCGCTACAAGGCTCGCATGTACCCGCAGGCCCGCAGAACGGCCTCTGGGAGTGGCCCGGGGTCTTCCATCGCTTCCGTCGCTGCTCCGCCGCCCCCGAATCGCGCGCCTGCCCCGCACTGCTGCTCTCGCTCCGAGTCCCTCTGACGCCTGCCCGAATGTCGTTCTTCTCGCAAGCCCGGACGGCCGATCGCATGCTGCTTCCACTACCGCTGTCGCTACGAAACGACTTTCTCCTCGACTGTGGGGCGCATGCGCTTGCTCTCCATTGCGCCCGACCGCCCGCCTCGGCGTGCGACTTGTCGTGGACCCGCAGCAGGGATTTGGCTGGCGGGACATGGACTGTCTCCGGCGCTTGAGACCTGGGAGGTGTTCTCAACGATTGGTATGGGGCCGAGGACGCGGGCTTTGAGCGGTGAGTCGGACCGGATTTGGCTCGCGCTGACGATCGCTCTCGGCGGGATGGTTCCAGCCCGTGTTCCCTGTCCTCCGGGACTAGCGGCACCCTTTTGCTCAAGGTTCAATGCGCTGCTACGAGCGCTCGCTACGTCAGTAACGTCGGTGGCGCCAGTGAGTCGGAGGCGGCCCGGATTGGCCGCTGGCCTGCTGGCGCAAGGATCTCGCCCGCTGACTTTGGTGCTGCGCAGGCTGCTATCCGTTACGCTGGCGCGAGCACCGGCGCGCCCGCGACATCTTTGGCGACCGTAGAGGGCGGTCCCGAGCAGAGGACCGAGTCGGGCGCCGCCTTCCTCGCGCGCGTCGTCCCTCGACTTTCGGTCTTGTACTGCCCATGGCCGCTCAATGTCCGAGCCATGCATTGTGTTGGGATGTCTGGACAGCGAACTCAAGCGCTCGACATGGTTAGGGCTAGGTTAGGGTTAGGGTTAGGGCTAGGGTTAGGGTTAGGGTTAGGGTTAGGGTTAGGGTTAGGGTTAGGGTTAGGGTTAGGGTTAGGGTTAGGGTTAGGGTTAGGGTTAGG